>CM068304.1:31004840-31604840 GCA_034768395.1 Linum lewisii | reverse complement strand
AAAACATGAGTAGCTAAACTCTTAGAGCTTAGACTAGATGAACACTAAGTGACCCAGGGATTTAAAGCGGTCACGGATCGGCGGTGATTAGATTCAAAGTTCAATCAGTTTCTCTTTCATGTTTGATTTGTTCTTCGTTGTTCATGTTTCTTGTCTGGATTGATCACCTAGATTAGATTCTTGTTAAGCTAAGGATAGAAGCGAACGCTCGCCTTACTTTAAAACATCAAATTGAACAATTAACCTAATCATTGGAGTGTGCCTTTCGTAGGAACCAATTAGGGTTAATCCACTGCAAGAGTAACTCATAAATCATTAGTAATTGCACCAGTTAAGTTAAGTCGTTGCGAGAGGTGACCGTACCCAGGCTGCTAATTAATCTTGGTAGCTAGATCGGATAGAGCGAACGTTCGCCAGTCTTAAACCTAAAGGTAAGGAGTTATGGTGGCGTCTTAGAAATTGATTGAATGAGACTTGAAATCCGCTGATCTGTTGATTGCCTATGCTCTGGTGAACGAAGGGGGATTCGAAGTCTAAGTTCGTCTGTCATCTCTGTTTTCAACCCTAATTTCCAATCTGTTTCTTAGTTTAAATTTTTAATTTCCGTGCATTTTTCTTAGAATTAGAAGTCGTGGAACTCACACCACGCACGAAGTGTTTAAACCTGAGTGATTTGCCAGCTTTTTTGAGTAGTCAATATTAAAAGACCCGTGGAATACGATCTACCCTAGCTTCACAGCTTGGTAGTTATTTGTCAAACCTGCTCTGCAGCATTCATCAATTGCACTTCTTTTCGCCGAAAAATTTTAGAAATTTTCAAAAATCTCTCCCCCTTTTCCTTTCTTTTTTCCGGTCCATTTTGTCCTCTCCCCTCACATTTTCGAACGAACAACTCAAACCCCCCACCCCTTTTTCGAAAACGCGAAAGTTGCCGCCCTCTTTTCATCACCGCCGCCGTCCGATTCCACTGCCTCCACCATCGCCGACCGCTGCCGCACCCTTCCTCATCCTCCTCTGATCATTTTAAGCCGTAGAACGTCTGAATCAGAGCTCTAGAGCCTCGGTTCCGCCAAAACCTATTTCGTGAGTTTTCCACCGATTCCTCTTCGTCCGTTCGTTTTCAGCCACTATGACTTCAAGGTAAGTCATAGAGTTTTTCATTATGAGTCTTTTGAAATGTTGAATGCTGAATTTCGTTGGGGTTGACTTCAGTTGACTTTTTCAATCTACCTCGATTTGCGTGCTGACTGTTTCGTGCGAATTTTGGTGAACTGATTGCTTTGGACGGTTCTAGCATGCTTAGGGAGATTTGTGCTGAAATTTGATACCATTTGGTCATGATTTGCTATGCTTATAGGAATGATTCTTTGTGATGTTGACTTTTATGAATGTCGGTTTGACCATGAACTATTGTTGCTCATTTGGCTGCCATGTTTGTCCATTCAGAATTCTAGTCACAGTGTTTGTTGTCCGATTTGTGCTAGTAATTGCCATGATTAGTGTTCTGATATGTGAGATTTAACTCACAACTATCAAGGTCGTATTCCACGAGGGCTCTCTCAAAAGCTAATACTCACACGGTTCATGGACGGTCTATTCTTTTGAAATTGGTTTTAGTTTGAAAAGGAAATGAAAACATAAAGGAAACTAAACAAGAAAGCAAAACAAAATGGTGCAAAACAAAGATAAAGGAGGTTCACTTGGAAAGATAGCTTCATCATGCCCAAGAGGAATAAATGCAAAAACAAGCCAAACATGATCGAGGATGCAATCGAATGACCATGCAAATCCCTTCTATAGACTCAATGCACTCTCGTCGCACTAAATCCCTATCCTAGAACCACTCAACCTAGGCTCTCGCTCTCAAGCTAAGTGACTAAGGATGCATTAAAGGTGTTTGATGAAATGCCAAGCTACAAAACCCTCTCCTATGACTCTATGACCACTAGGCTAGACACCACACTCTCATGTCAATGTCCTAACACTAAGAGAATCATCAAAAGACTAATCAAAGTTCAATTGAATGAAAAACCTAATGCACACCAAGTGTTCGATAAAATGCACAAGTGAGAAATCATGCAACTATAGTTGAATTGAGATGATCTAATCTCTTAGAAAACACTCTCTTCAATCCCTAGACCTACAATCCATGTAATCTAAGCACTCTCATGCATTACATCACAAATAATAGACCAATCAAGCCATAGCCATCAATGGAATTAACAACAAGTCTAGAGATCATCTTCTTACAATCCAAGATCAATCATGGCAAATGTGTACAATCAACCTCTATCCTAGCACAATTAATCTATCAATCCAAGGAAACCTAAGAAATCAGCCACACATGGCCAAGGAAATGAAGGAAAGAGAAAGAAAGATGATCACCAAGAACACCATGGCAATCCTCCTCTTGCAAGCTCCTCTTCCAAGGTTGTTGACTTCAATCCAAGCTCCTCTACTCTGATTTGCACCTTGCTCTAGGGTTGTGGATTGGAGATGAGGAGATAAGTATTTGAGAAGTTGAGAGAAAAGGGTTTTGAAGAAGTGTGAAATCTGAATTAATGAATTGTTGAATTGTTGTCCAAAATTTTCACCCCTCTCTCTTTAAATAGCACTGCTGGAAAAGGCTGGAATTTTCGGCGAAAATTATGTAAGATTTTTGCCGAAAATCTCTTTGAAAATCACCGGCGGCTTTGGCATTCCTTCATACATTTTCGGCAAAAACTCTGAACTATTTTTGTCGAAAATTTCTTCATAAATCGGAAGTCCGCCTTCTGCTTAAGGTTTTCGGTCGAGAACTTAGAGTTCTCGCCGAAAACTCCTTAAGAAATGTTGTGCACTTTTCCCGATTTTGGAACGGCCATATCTCCTCCGTCCTAGCTCTGATTCACCTCCCGTTTGATCCTACGTGCTCCTTGTCACCAGTACTTCAATGCCAAGACCTGAAAATGCAAAGAAAACAACTCCAATAGACACAGAATTGGCCTCAAAGTGGCAACCGGACAACAAAATAGCACTTTGCATAAAACATCCATAAAGGCCTATAAATCATAGCAAAATGAGATCAAACATGGGAGATCCTTAGGCTAATCAATGGCTTAAAATGCACTAAATAATGTTACATCAAATTCCCCTTAGACTAAGCTTTGCTTGTCCTCAAGCAAATGAACTAGAAAACATCCAAGTCCACAAATGACAAGATCTGTTACATTGAGATTCAACCGATAACAATTTGGATTAAACTGTTCCACGAACAAACTTAACCTACACATGCCAGAACGTCAACCAAACAAGTCTAGACCTCACTAATATATGCACACTTCAAGTAGTGGGTAATTGGGATACAGAAAAACCGACCACGATAACACCAACTCTAATTAAAAGGACTTGAACTCGGGAAAAAGAACGGATAAGGCGGGGAAAGGAGAATTTTTAAAAGTGATGAGTGATCATGATATGGCTATCGACTCGACTTCATCCGCTTCTAGATCCGCACTTTACAAACTCTGGCTAGGATCAAGGGCTACATTTGAGAACTCTTTTTTTCTCTTTTTTTCTTTCCATTTTCATTCATTTTTTCCTTCTTTTTTTTTCTTACTGCATACTGGTACTCGATCCAACACTTCACTTAGGTGTTGAACATGCCTAGGTCACAGCTTTTGCTATTGCTAGTGCTCAACCCGACACTTCACTTAGGTGCCGAGCTTGCCTAGCTTAGCTTTTCTTTTCTTTTGAACATTTTCTTTTGACATTAGCCACTTGATCCTTAGCCCCTTACAACTTCAACACAAGATTTCGAATTGGATTCCGTCTAATCTCAAGCCACAATCACGAGGGACCAAAAAGGCGAATAAAACATGGAAAAAAGGGTGAAAATTCTGATTGCCTTCATCATCTTAGACCGGTGTTATCGAGGGGTACAAAAACACGTATCAGACCAATCAACCAACATACAAGAGTGATAAAATCTCTGTTCTGGCCTAGACTCAATTGATATTAGCTCTAACACGCTGGTTATAGGTTCTAAGTAGGTGATGCGCAAATTAATGCACACAAAGTTTTACTCGCTAGATCGCTCTAGCGAGATCATTTTTCCCTAGGGTCTTTCTGTTTCTATTACTCAACAATTGTGGAATAAGCTATTCGGGGTTTTTGTCGTTTGGTTTGAATTGGGTTTTTGAATGAAATTAACTAAGAAAGCAATTTAAACAAGTAAATAGGCAAATCAGATTGGGGTTTCAAAGATAGACTAAGGCGGTTGTTCAGACTCGAATCCACGCTAGTTCGGTTTAGATGGATGAAACTATGCAATCGACGAAATTCAACAGACTAGACGACTCGGCAAATCCTTTTGTAATCTCTACTCCATGGTCAGGCCGTAGAGATTCAATTCTATCAAACCTACAAGCTCCTATGGTCAAGCTAACTTGCAAGAAATCAAGAACAATCAAGAACAGTGAAATGCCACAAAAATCATGCAAAGAGATTAGGTTCTGACAATCCTATGGTCAAGCTATTGGAGAACCTAACGACCTCCTAAACTCTAGAATGAAATGCGTTCATGGTCAGATCCACAATTCAAAGATAAACCCAGAAACTAACAATTGATCAAGTTGCCAGAATCAAAAAGCTTAAATTAGGGTTTAGGAGAAATCGCATCTAAGTCTGAAAGATCATCGATTAACATAAACGGGTTAGAAACCCGAAATCATCCATACAAAATCCTATGTAACGCTTCATCTAATCTAAACAACCCTAGAGGTTTAGCCAGACATCGTTACAGAAGAAATCTCAGAAACAAAGAAGAAGAAAACCGGAGAAGAAGACATCTTACTCCGAGAAAACCTAATCTTGTTGAATCCTTGAAGCTCCTGAGTCAATCCTCGCTCAATCGCGTCTCCAAAGCTCCGTCTTCACCTCCGAGAGTGTCTGGTTCGTCAGAGAAAAAGTAGAGAATTGCAGAAAATGATGTGTCTCTTCTCTCTCCTCGAAATTGGGTTAAAAACCCAATTTCGTCGAAGTGCTGAAAAATGGCCAAAAGTGCGCCTGGCGGGGTCAAAAAGTGCGCCGGCGCACATTGACCCCTAAAAGGTGCACTTTTTGAATATTCCGCCGAGAGTTTGCCAAAATAATTGTAAAGTGCGCATGGCACTTTGAAAAGTGCGCTGGCGCACTTTTGTCCTCAAAACGCGCACTTTTTGATGCTGCTTCTTGCTCCGAACTTCTTTCGGCAATTCCAACCTCAGTTGTGCTCCGAATTGATCCCCGTTTGAACACCAAAGCTCATAGAAAAGTCTTCTACGATGTGAAATCCTGAAATCTCATCAAAATAACTTGAAAACACGTCAAACGACCCAAAAGAGGGCCAACGGGGAATCAAACATATTTTACAATAAAATCATTCAAGTTCATCACAATTCAGAGTCAAACAAAAGGAATGTCGTTCAAATGTGATGAGATAAACGCGGTAAATCTAACGTCATCAAATCACCCCACACTTAAACGTTTATTTGTCCTCAAACAAGAACTTTACCACAACAATGCACCAACTTGAATGAGCAAACCGAAAACCTCTTGGTTCCTAGAAAGATGTATACGGTGCTTCTACCAAACAAGATGATTACCCGACTGACCATGCAATTAAAACCAAACCTTTGCTGGAGTAAAAGAGGAACATGTCTTTATCGGGCTAGTGAACAACATGACTTGGTAAAGACAAGACAATACTTACTTCCGCTACACTTACTCTAGGACGTAACCTGACACTTGCTAAATAAGGGGACACGACTCGAACAAAATGAAAGAACTTCTTTCCTTTTCTTAGCATTTCTTTCTTTCTTTTTTCTGATTTTTTTTTGAATGGTCGGTACAGTGTGAATACCACCGGGTATGGAGCAGCCGGAAACCTTTGGAATTCCGCGTTATCCTAGACCCCAGCCACGATCGGGAGTAGGTTAGAAGAAGAACGCCACATTGAGACTTCCCTTTGGGACTACAGCAATGGGCAGGCACGTATGCCAGCTCGTGAATCGACCCAGAACTTCAATACCGAACCACTCACTAATCAAAATTTCTCTGATTAGGGACATCAACAATAATTTAGAACATGAAATTAAAACATCCCTTATTTAGACTCGATCATGGCTTTGGACTAGAGAATTCGAGCATCCGACAGACCAAGCCTTGCACAACACCAAGTCACAAGTTCACTAATCCAATAAGGACAAGTTCCTAGACTACTACAAACAAGAAAAGTGGAAGATGGTCATAAAACGGGTTCTCACACAAAAATTTGGACAAAGCCAAAACACCACATCAATCTCACCATATGGAAAACAGTATGCAATCCAAGAAGTTATTAACCAATGTGGAAAATTACTTACTACCGAGAATGGGAAGTTGTGAAAGAGTGACAAAACAAGGCACAATCACCGCCCATTACTTGGCAAAATAAACACCCCACCCCACACTTAAATTTAGACATTGTCCTCAATGTTACACACCAAACAATTAGCATGAAAAACAAAAGTGTTTAGGGGTACCAGGAAATAGATCATAAGGTTTCCATAGAAGGCATCAGAAATTTGTCGGCATGAACGTCCTGATCAAAACTGGATGCACAAGAGGTTTGGCCATATGCCCTGAGTCAAGTGGAAAAGAGAAAACATCACACGATCAGAGCATTCAGATGATAACAGTACATATGACTCGACTCAAGGTTCACAAAGACTCAAAAGAACAAACCGACTCAAAATCCACTTCGAAAATAAAAAGTACAAGTCTAGAAAAAGGAAATAAAAATCTTGAGGTCAATCAATGATCCTGGTCGCGATCCTGGTGAGCCCGCTGTCGGCGAGGAGCTGGAGCTGGAGCTGGCGGCTGCCGATCGAGGATCTGCTGAAGCAGCGCCATCTGATGTGCATGATGAGTGTCCATCCTCTGGATCTCCTGCTCGTGCCAAGCCTGCTGCTGCTGCTGAAAATCGCGGACTCCCTCCTGCCATGGAAGAGTACCCTGGCTAAAGCTGGTGCGCCACGCAGTCATCTCAGTCATCTCAGTCCATCTTAGACTTGTTGGTGACGAATGACCCACCCCTGCCCGTGAGTTCTCGCCACGTTCTGGTGTTGTTTTCAGTTTTGTCGACTCCCGATTCCTTAATCTTGAAAACTCTGAGATCCACGGACTGGTTAATCCCCAACAACCTTCCAAATGAGTCGTAGGACTCATGGAAAAGAGTTCCTCCCAAGCAAACTGAATGTGCCTCGTATACGTGTTCTTCACCCTCGGGTTTAAATCGAATGTACTCCAGAGCTCTTGGAGGGGAAGAAGTGCTGCGGGGTCTGCCACCTGAACCAGTCTCAGTAAGTCGGCGCGTGTCAGCCGATGCACTAGCAGCTCATGGAACTCCGGACATTGCTCCCTAATGCCCTCAAAATCAACCCTCACCCCCGGTGTGGGTTAAGGTGGTGATTCTGCCAGTAAGCTGTCCAGTGGGTGCTATCTGGAAGGCCATCAATGAACCGATGCAGACCAGGTACGCTTCCTCTGGGTGGCAGCGGATCGTTAGGACCCGGAGGAGGCACCGGACTGAATGGTTCGGCGAGGTTCCTCCTCGTCAGCCGAGATGTTCCTCGCATTTCGCGCGGCAGATTGCCCCTGTCCTGATGAACTAGCCATAATCTCAAAGGAGTGATAGCAAATTCCTCAAGAAAATCGACGAACGACCCGAAAACACCAAAACTAGGTTTTAGCTCGACCCAAGCTCAAATCTCGACCAAAATTAGCGAAACTCGGATGGGTATGGGCGGAATCAAGTAGAGGATGAGAAAAGATGAAGATTTTGCTATGGGTTCGTGAAAATCGATGAGTTTGGGCGAATATTCGACTCAAGAACTTGAAGAACAAAAGAGGAATTTTTTTTCCTTGCTGAATTTCGAAGAGAGAGAGAGTGGAAAAGGTAGCTTTGATCCGAAAATTTGAGGGAGAGGGGTCAAAAACGTGTTTCAAGGGGAAAAAGTGCGCCTGGCACTTTAAAAAGTGCGCGCGGCGAACAATACCCCCAAAAAAAGCTGCACTTCTTGAATATTCGGACGAAAGTTTTGAAAATTAATTGAAAAGTGCGTCGGCGCACATTTGCTGCTGAAACCCGCACGTTTTGAATATTTCACCGAGAGTTTTGAAATTTAATTGCAAAGTGCGCCTGGCACTTCGAAAAGTGCGCCGGCGCACATTTGCCTCTAGAAACTGACACCACGACTCTACCACGGACTCGACTCAATAAATTTAAAGACTCCAGACTCGGGTTGCCTCCCGAGAAGCGCTCTCGTTTTACGTCTTTGAGCTAGACGATATCTGGTTCACGGTGCCTCGAGACTGAACTCCTCTGCCACACCAACGAATGCTCCAGCTATATATGGCTTCAGACGATGGCCATTCACCTTAAAGGGTTGTTCTTCGGCCCTGAAAATCTCCACAGCGCCATGAGAAAGGGCTTTAGAAACGTGAATGGACCCATCCAACGGGATTTCAGCTTGCCCGGGAAAAGATGTAGTCGTGAATTATAAAGGAGCGCTTGATCCCCTTCTTTGAACTCCTTGTTCCCTCGCAAACGTGAATCGTGGAGCCTCTTAGTTCGCTCCTTGTATATCTTCGAGCTCTCATAAGCTCGATCTCTCCATTCCTCAAGCTCTAACAGCTGCAATTTTCTCTCTTCACCTGCAAGACTAGCATCCAGGTTCAGTAGCTTAAGGGCCCAGTAGGCTCTAGCTCGAGCTCTACTGGCAGATGACACGCTTTCCCATATACCAGAAAATATGGGGAGGTACCTATAGGCGTTTTGAACGCCATCCTATATGCCCAAAGCGCATCATCAAACTTGGTGGACCAATCCTTAGAGGATTGATCGACGGTTTTCTCAAAAATTCGTTTCAATTCTCGGTTTGACACCTCGACTTGACCACTCGTTTGAGGGTGGTAAGCCGTGGACAAACGATGGGTAACACCAAACTTCTGGCACAGCCTTATCAAATTGACCTTGAAAATGAGTTCCACGGTCACTAATGATAGTTCGAGGTGCACCAAAACGAGAGAAAAGTTTCTTAAGGAACTTTCCAACAACTCAGGCATCGTTAGTGGGGAGAGCTTGAGCTTCTACCCACTTCAATACATAATCCACAGCCACGAGTATGTACTTGTTACCAAAACACGGAGTGAAAGGACCCATAAAATCGATCCCCCACACATCAAAGATTTCAACAACCACAAAAATTTGTTGAGGCATTTCATCTCGTTTAGAAATCTTACCTGCTCGTTGGCACGCATCGCATGCCTTGATGAAATCCTGGCAATCCTTGAAGATAGTAGGCCAGAAAAATCCAGAAGCCAAGATCTTCCGAGCAGTTCGGTTTGCTCCATGGTGGCCACCGACAGGTCCAGAATGGCAATGCTCCATTATATCTCCAGCCTCCGCTAGAGTTACGCACCTCCGGATGATGTCGTCAGAGCCAATCCAAACAAATAAGGATCATCCCAGAAGTACTTCTTAACCTCTATAAAGAACTTCCTCCTTTCTTGACGGGAGAAGTCCGTCCTTACTTCACCTGTGGCCAGATAATTAGCGAGGTCTGCAAACCAAGGACCCTCTGCCTCTTTTATCATTATAGCAAATAGGTGTTCTTCCGGGAAAGTTTCCCGGATCGCTACATTATCACCAGAACTCTGCTCATGCTCCTCAATCGTGACAAATGATCCGCAGCCACATTCTCCGACCCCTTCTTGTCTTGGATCTCAAAATCAAACTCTTGCAAGAGGAGAATCCAGCGGATTAACCTTGGCTTAGCATCCGCCTTGCTCATAAGATATCGGATAGCTGCGTGATCTGTGAAGACAGTAATTTTAGCAAAAAGAAGATAGGAGCGGAACTTATCAAAGGCAAAGACTACCGCTAACATCTCCTTCTCGGTAGTTGTGTAATTCCGTTGAGCTTCATTCATTGTCTTGCTGGCATAGTAGATAGGACTGAACCTCTTCTCAATCCGCTGCCCCAAAACCGCTCCAACGGCATAATTGCTCGCATCACACATAAGCTCGAAGGGTAGTTTCCAATTCGGAGCTACAACTACAGGTGCTGAAACAAGCTTATTCCTCAAAGTCTCGAAAGCTGTCATGCACTTCTCGTCAAAGAGGAAAGGAACCTCTTTCTCTAGTAATCGAGTCATAGGCAAGGTGATTTTAGAAAAATCCTTGATAAACCGCCTATAAAACCCTGCATGACCCAGAAAGCTTCTTACTGCTTTGACGGAAGAGGGATTTGGTAGCTTGGCAATGGTGTCGATCTTCGCCGGATCAACCTCAATACCCTTCTTCGAAACTTTGTGCCCAAGCACAATGCCCTCCGTCACCATGAAACAGCTCTTCTCCCAGCTAAGAGCTAAATTTGTGGCTTCACATCTCTTAAGGACTCTCTCAAGGTTCTTCAAGCCATGTTCAAAAGAATGTCCATAAACCGAGAAATCGTCCATAAATACCTCCACAGCATCTCCAATGAGCTCATCGAAGATACCCATCATGCATCTCTAAAACGTAGCTGGCGCGTTACAAAGTCCGAAGGGAATTTTGCGGTAGGCAAAAGTACCAAACGGGCATGTGAAAGTGGTCTTTTCTTGATCATTTGGCGCGATGGGAATCTGAAAATACCCGGACATCCCATCCAGGAAGCAGTAATACTCATGACCCGCCAAGCGCTCCAACATCTGATCAATGAAAGGAAGGGGAAAATGGTCTTTTCTTGTAGCATCATTTAATCGTCTATAATCAATACAGACTCTCCACCCGTTAACTGTCCTCGTAGGGATGAGCTCCCCCGCTGCATTAGGTACCACGGTGATGCCTCCCTTCTTAGGCACACAATGAACCGGGCTCACCCAGTTACTATCAGAGATGGGATAAATAATCCCAGCATCCAGAAGCTTGATCACCTCCTTCTTCACAACCTCCATCATGTTTGGATTAAGACGTCGTTGAGGTTGTCTAACAGGTCTCTGGTTCTCCTCGAGGAAGATGTGATGCATACAGTGGGAAGGATGAATTCCCTTTATATCTGTTACCCTCCAAGCAATAGCACGCACATGCCTCCTAAGCAACCGTATGAGCTCATCCTTCTGCGGTTGAGTGAGGGTCGAATTAATTATGACCGGAAGCTTAGAGTCCTCTCCCAGATATGCATACTCTAAGTTTGGAGGCAGATCCTTCAACTCAAGTTCCGGAGCTTCTTTATATGAAGTCAAAAGCCGCCGCTCCGGTGGCGGTGTAAAAGCAGTTTGTGGAACCTGGTCAACATATTCCTCTTCTTCATACATGCTCATAGATGCTACCTATTCATCCCGAATTGCTCCTGCATCAACAAACTGACCAGAAACAATACACTTCTCTAGCGAGTCTTCACTCACTAGGTTAGTAAAAACAGAGGTAGAAAGCACAGTTACAGTTTCTTCAACAGCACACAAGTCATCGTAGTGGTGAGGAAATTGAATGTTGTTATCTAGACGAAATGTAGCATGCTCTTTTCCTACCCTAAGAGTTATAGTACCTCCTAGCACATCTATGAGAGAACCGGCTGAATACAAGAATGGACGACCAAGAATCAACGGCATATCAGCATGAGCATCAATCACGACAAAATCAGTAGGAAACTTGAATGAACCAACTTCAAGAATAACATCTTCAAAAATACCCCTATGCACAGCAGAAGATTTATCAGCTAATTTTACGTTCATGCGAGTTGGTTTAAAATCAAGCATTCCTATATCAGAAGCTAAACTATATGACATGACATTGATGCTAGCTCCTAGATCCGCTAAACCACGTCCAACACGCAAAGTACCAATGCGACAAGGTAGAGTGAAAGAACCTGGATCGCGACGCTTAATAGGAAGCTTATTTAGCACAATGGTAGATACCTCCTCAGTAAGCTCCAAGTCTTCAAATAGCTCCGGGAAGTTCGCTTGTTCTTCCTCCGTGAGAGCTAAAAGTTCTTGCAACTTCAACTTGTTAGTGACTAGCTGATATGACCCGGCTCCACCGCCCCGGACCACAAAGGTATACTTACACCCCACCAAGGTACCCCGTAGAAGGCAGAACTCCAGGCCCATACAAAAAGCGCCTAGAACTAATGACTGGCTACTTACGAGCTCTCAAGCCTAGAAATGAACTCAAGAACAAGCTCAGGTCTACCCCAACGGGAAGGAAGGCACCCCGAGATGGATGGGAGTCCCAGGCCATGTTACTGGCCGAGAACCTAAGTCCTAGATCGAGCACTGAGTCTCAGTCTTTCCCCAACCTATCTTCCATGATCCCTCAAGTCAAGCACACGTCAAAAGCCATCTGGAGAGAGTTCTGACGTACAGAAGACAAGAAGATTCGAGAATATGTGGCCAAGACAGGTTGGCTTCCTAAGGACACTACTTCGGCCCCGGCGGATACGGCCAACCAGCCCCTGCCCCGGCTAACCCTACTCCACACTCAGAATCTGGTGGACAAGTTGAAGCCAGAAGACTCAGGAGGACAAAAGACTTGGAGAGAACCTCACTTGTCCGAGGAAATGTCAAGCAGAAGGCCAGAACCGCCCGGCATCACCAAAACCCTAGCACCGGGTCCGAGCGAATGATGCTGAGCCGGTCATCCGAGCCGAAGGACGTCACCCGACCGCCCGGTCACCCAGAACCCGCGGTAATTACATAAATGCCACCGCGCGGGTTCCGGGCACTTTTCCTAGCCGCGTCCGGATCCCTGCCCGCGCCCGGAGGTTTCCCAATCCCTCCCGGAAAAGGAAAGCCGGATTTGCCCTAATCTGCCCGGATTAGGGTTTTGCTCGATTTTGCCAGTTTAGGAGTTTTAATCTCGGACAACTTTGTTTATTTTAATATTTTCCTCGGCCTATCTTTTAGGATTATTTTAGTCTTTCCTTATTAGAGTTGGAACCGGCTTTTGCCACCCTTAAGCTATAAATAGAGGCTTCGGCCGCCAATGTAAGACAGATTATTGATTATTGAAATTTCAGAACTAAGTTCTTTTCCCTTCAAGTCTTTGCTCGTTGTTGCTTAGCTTAAGGTTTGGTTTATCATCAAAGGCTATCATCCTTTGTTTGTGGCACCAATTCGACCGAATACCTTGGGGTTCCTAAGTCATTACTTAGTGGATTTCAAGTGTTCTCCGCGGTTTCAAAGGTAGGTTCTCGTGGGGCTGATAATATAGTTTTGGGTGTTGAGTCGATCCCTTCCTGGAGAAGGCGGTTCGCATCAGCTGGTATCAGAGCACGGTTCAACTCTTGGACCAACAATCTATCCAGTTTTCAGGTTCTTCTACTTGAATTCATATCTTTTAGCTTTCGTTGTTTTCAGTTTCAGAAAAAAACCCTAAAAAAATAGCTTCATTGTGTTTGTTCTAGTCTTCTACCTTTCTTTTAATTATTTGTGAGAAAAAGTTATGGCCGACCAAAGAAAAATACAAAAAGAGTCTAAGAAAAAGAAAAGAAAAGAATTAAGGTCTTCAAAAACAGAAAATTTGACCTAGCAAGAAGCAAGGCCACGTTCACAATCAAAGGTAGTAGGTTAAGTTCAAGAAGAGGGGTTTTTCAAAGTATAGCTAGTAGCTTTCTTAGTAGAACACCCAAATTTGTTTGTCTTGTTTATCCAACAACCAAGCATCAAGATTTTGGCCCCTAGAAATCCAAAACCCTAGGTATAAGGTCTTGTTTTGTGTCATTGGTAGACTTAGACTTCAAAGCTTCGAAGAAACTTGCAACTACTTGAATTGGAATTGTCTTTGTTGTGAAATTTTCAAAGAAAACCCTAATTTGAGTGACTTTAAATTTTCATACACGAGTGGTAAGAAAAAGAGTGTGTGAGGTTTCTTTAGAGTGATTTTGTGAGGTCCATTGTTCTGTACTAATCATGGCAGATGAGAGGCTAACTGCTATGGAGGCACGATTGACTGCCATGGCTAAAAACATGGCCCGACTCACCGAGCAGCTTGGAAACCCGAATGGAGATGGCCCCCGGCGGCCAAGAAGGAATGAGCAGGAGGAAGATGATGATGTGAGTAGTTTGAGGCTCAATGTACCCAAATTTGCTGGCAAGGAAAACCCTGACGAGTACATTGATTGGGAGAGGAGCATGGAAGACTTCTTTGAGTGCCATAACTACTCCGAGCGGAAAAAGGTAACCCTAGCCACACTAGAGTTTACTGACTTTGCTGCTTGATGGTGGGCACAGCTCAGAAATCAGATCAGGAGAGAAGAAGAGAACCCCGTCCTTAGTTGGAGGAGTCTTAAGAGGAAGATGAGAAGAAAGTTTGTCCCGAGCAGTTACAATAGAGATTTGCACGGCAAGCTTCAACTTCTGAAGCAAGGGAACATGTCAGTTGAGGAGTACAGTCAGGAGATGGAGATTTTGGTTACAAGACTTGATCTGAGTGAAGATGTGGATGCCAAGATAGCCAGGTTCAATGGAGGGCTACGAAGAGAGATCCTACACCAAGTCAACATCCTAAACTTTGTTGACTATGATGACTTGGTAACCACGGCTATTAGGGTTGAGAAAGAATTGAAGAATGGGCTTGGAAGAAGGGCTACTACCCCGCCACCAATCAGTGCCCCTGTGAGAGGAGACAGGAGTGCCGGACACACTCCTTATAGGCCAAACCCTAGCAGGAATTCTGGACCGAGGCCAAACCCTAACCAAGGGTCAGCATCACGGGTAACACCTAACCCTAACTCTAAAATTCCTACTACTAATGCCCGACCTAGTGCCATTGTTTGTTTTAAGTGTCAAGGAAGGGGTCACATGGCCAGAGACTGCCCTAACACCCGAGCCATAGTGCTTAGAGAAGGAGAAGTTGTTACGGACGATGAGGAGGAACAAATTAATGAAGAAATTGAGGAAGAGTCTAGTGAAGGAGAAGAAGTTGATACGGAAGGCTTAGAAAAATTTTCAGCCTTCAACAGTCGAATGATCACCCCGGTCACACTGACTGATGCCGAGCAGCACTGCCCCGGCCCAGCATCAGCACTGCCCCGGCACAGCGCCCAGCACTGCCCCGGCCCAGTATCAGCACTACCCCGGCACAGCGCCCAGCACTGCCCCGACCCAGTATCAGCACTGCCCCGGCACAGCGCCCAGCACTGCCCCGGCACAGCGCCCAGCACTGCCCCAGCCCAGCGCCCGGTCCTGCCCCGGCCTAGCACCAGACTGCCCCGGACATCCTGTCCGCGCCGGATGATGTCAATCGGCCCACCCGGGTCTTTTGAACATTCCCTCGGCCAATTTTGGCCTGAAGACAGAAAGAGGACTCTTTGACGACCTGAAGCAGAGCGCCGGCCCCGACGGCCACTCGGCGGCCTCGACGGTCATGAAACCAATAGCCACCCGTCCCGAGATCCTGGGAAATCATCTCCCGGCGGATTCTAAAAGCTGCCCCAGCCAAGAAGATCCAGAAGCAGACTCGGATGAGGATATGAGTGAGGAACCCTCGCCCAGCAGCTCCCCAAGCCTTCACATTACTGTTAATGGTCTTTCTAAAGAGGAAGAAATGGAGACTGAGGGAGAAGACACTGAAAAGTCCGAGTCATTGTCCAGTACCGACTCAAATGACACCCCTAGGACTACTGATGATGCTGAATCTTCCCCGGCCGTAGCCAACAAGATTGCTGAAGTTTGGAAAAGAGTGATGGGTTCTAGGAAGGATGCCGAGGTGGATTTGGGGACAAATCCCAGTCAAGAAGAGGGGGATGATATGACCCGGCTCCACCGCCCCGGACCACAAAGGTATACTTACACCCCACTAAGGTACCCCGTAGAAGGCAGAACTCCAGGCCCATACAAAAAGCGCCTAGAACTAAGGACTGGCTACTTACGAGCTCTCAAGCCTAGAAATGAACTCAAGAACAAGCTCAGGTCTGCCCCAACGGGAAGGAAGGCACCCCGAGATGGAAGGGAGTTCAAGGCCATGTTACTGGCCGAGAACCTAAGTCCTAGATCGAGCACTGAGTCTCAGTCTTTCCCCAACCTCTCTTCCATGATCCCTCAAGTCAAGCACACGTCAAAAGCCATCTGGAGAGAGTTCTGGCGTACAAAGACAAGAAGATTCGAGAATATGTGGCCAAGACAGGTTGGCTTCCTAAGGACACTACTCCAGCCCCGGCGGATACGGCCAACCAGCCCCTGCCCCGGCTAACCCTACTCCACACTCAGAATCTGGCGAACAAGTTGAAGCCAGAAGACTCAGGAGGACAAAAGACTTGGAGAGAACCTCACTTGTCCAGAGGAAATGCCAAGCAGAAGGCCAGAATCGCCTGGCATCACCAAAACCCTAGCACCGGGTCCGGAGCGAATGATGCTGAGCCGGTCATCCGAGCCGAAGACGTCACCCGACTGCCCGGTCACCCAGAACCCGCGGTAATTACAGAAATGCCACCGCGCGGGTTCCGGGCACTTTTCCTAGCTGCGTCCGGATCCCTGCCCGCGCCCGGAGGTTTCCCAATCCCACCCGACAAGGAAAGCCGGATTTGCCCTAATCCGCCCGATTAGGGTTTTGCTCGATTTTGTCAGTTTAGGAGTTTTAATCTCGGACAACTTTGTTTATTTTAATATTTTCCTCGGCCTATCTTTTAGGATTATTTTAGTCTTTCCTTATTAGAGTTGGAACCGGCTTTTGCCACCCTTGAGCTATAAATAGAGGCTTCGGCCGCCAACGTAAGACAGATTATTGATTATTGAAATTTCAGAACTAAGTTCTTTTCCCTTCAAGTCTTTGCTCGTTGTTGCTTAGCTTAAGGTTTGGTTTATCATCAAAGGCTATCATCCTTTGTTTGTGGCACCAATTCGACCGAATACCTTGGGGTTCCTAAGTCATTACTTAGTGGATTTCAAGTGTTCTCCGCGGTTTCAAAGGTTAGGTTCTCGTGGGGCTGATAATATAGTTTTGGGTGTTGAGTCGATCCCTTCCTGGAGAAGGCATTTCGCATCACTAGCATCTTCAAGTACTTGGCAAACTTCGGCATCGTCACAATCATCTCCTTCATCGACATGTCAACATGAACCTTGTTCAGCATCTTCAGGAATAGCTGGTATTGAGCATCGTAGAGATCCTTATTAAGCCTGGCAGGATAAGGTGCCTTAGGCTTGTGAGGGTTAGCAACCGGTATAGGAGATGAGGGAATAACCGGTATCTCTTCCTTATCTGGCTGCTGAATTTGTTCCTCTTCCTCCACGTCTTCTTCTTCAATGAGATGAGGGGAGGAATTAGAGTTGGCACCTGCTTCATGGGAATATCTGTCAGCTTCCTCCCGCTCCTTGTTTCCACAGCTCCCACATGTTCATTCTGGTTCGGATTAGGGAGGGTGGTGGTAGGTAGAGATCCAATACCCTTCTCCTTAAGCAGATTTGTGATTCCTGCCATCTGATTCGCAAGCTTCTGGAGAGAAGAGTCGTGGTGTGAGATGTCCTTCTTGTTTGATTGGGTTTCAGCAAAAATCTTTTCCAACATGATCTCGGAATAGGTCTTAGGCGCAGAAGAGCTCGAACCGCCATTGTTGTCTGATTCTGGTTTTGGTTCTGGTTCTGAATGTGGTTCTGATTGTTATTCCAGCCTCCTCTGTTCTGCCATTGGGAATTCTGATTTTGATTCCCATTATACCTTTGGTAACCCCTTGATTTCCTCCCTGAAACTGATTCTGATTCTGGTTGTTGTTCCAGTTCCCTCTGCTCTGCCATTGGGAGTTTTGATTCTGGTAACCATTGGAATTTCTGAAATTGTTGTTCCGGTTCTGGAAATTCCCCTGGTTCTGTCCACCAACATAATCAACCTCCTCTTGTTGTTGGTCTGGGTTACCCTCAATCTTCCAATTACAACTCTCCGCTGTATGATATGGACCACCACAGTTTGAACACGGGGCGATGACTGCTGCTACAGTCGCCGCCGTAGAAGCAGAGGAAGGAGTGGTTCTAGAAAGCATATTGAACCCTGGCGTGGAGCTGTAGGAACACCCGGTGAAGGAGCTATCTTAGCCCTTTCCAGCTCATGCTTTAATCTCTGCACTTCCATCTCCAATTTCGAGTTATCCAACTCCAACTGACTTTGAACAAGGTCTACTGGTGCAGGAACTGTAGGAAGAGGGTATTGGGCATCAGTAGAAAATCTCCTTTGCCCTAGACTCCTGTCGTCCACCTTTAAGGGATTAGCTTGCATTAGAGACTTGATCCTCATGGCAAAGGCCTTGCAAGCAGCCAAAGCCGCGGCTGCGGTCATATCATCTAAGTTTGTATTCAGCTGTAAAGAGAAATCCTTCCTCTTCTCATAATCCAAGCCTCGGAGGAATATAGAGAACTTGTTATAGTCATCCCATCCATGGTGAGGACAAGCTCGGAGAAGCCCTTGAAATCTTTGCCAAGCCTCATAGAAGTTCTCCTCCGGACCACTTGTGAAACCTGTTATCTGTGCCCTGAGTGCATCGGTTCTGGAAGGGGAGAAGAACTCTTCTAGGAATGCTTTAGCCAGACCATCCCACGTAGTGAAGTGATTCGCAGGATGATCATACAACCACAGTTCTGCTTGACCCTTCAGAGTGAAGGGAAAAAGCTGAAGCTTGACTGCATTATGATCCGCTTCATTGTTGGAGACTGTATGAGCCAGCCTCAAGAAGTTCCTCACATGAGCATTCGGGTCCTCATTAACACCTCCAGAGAAAGTGTTCCCGTTTGCTTGAATCATGTTGATCAAGTGAGATGGGATGTGCAGATTCCGAGTTCCCGTGTTGGGAATCTGAATGCACGAAGCTGTCCCATCTATGGTCGGTCGGTCGTAATCCCTCAATGTCCTTTCCGCCGCCATAACTTCTATCTCAGGTGGGATAGGAGGATCTGTGGAAGGATCAGTAGTAGCAATGATGGATGGTGAAGGCGAAGATGTAGATGAAGATGTGAAGAGGTTCTTCCTTGCTTTAGGTGTCTTGGCGGGAGGAGGAGGTACAGGAGTAGTGCTGAACTGAGTGTAGAAAATTCTGCCCTTATCAGCTATGCGCTTACTCTGTCTTCTTTCTTCTGCACCTGCAATCTTGCCTGAAACACCAAAAACAAGAAATACCAAGTAGTATAAAAATGTGGGAGATAAGAGATGATAAAAGCGTGAATGAAAAGCTTAAAACGCACAATGCCTTTCCTAGAAAAAGAAAAGGTCCCCGGCAACGGCGCCAAAAACTTGATGCGCAAATTAATGCACACAAAGTTTTACTCGCTTGATCGCTCTAGCGAGATCATTTTTCCCTAGGGTCTTTCTGTTTCTATTACTCAACAATTGTGGAATAAGCTATTCGGGGTTTTTGTCGTTTGGTTTGAATTGGGTTTTTGAATGAAATTAACTAAGAAAGCAATTTAAACAAGTAAACAGGCAAAACAGATTGGGGTTTCAAAGATAGACTAAGGCGGTTGTTCAGACTCGAATCCACGCTAGTTCGGTTTAGATGGATGAAACTATGCAATCGACGAAATTCAACAGACTAGACGACTCGGCAAATCCTTTTGTAATCTCTACTCCATGGTCAGGCCGTAGAGATTCAATTCTATCAAACCTACAAGCTCCTATGGTCAAGCTAACTTGCAAGAAATCAAAAACGATCAAGAACAGTGAAATGCCACAAAAATCATGCAAAGAGATTAGGTTCGGACAATCCTATGGTCAAGCTATTGGAGAACCTAACGACCTCCTAAACTCTAGAATGAAATGCGTTCATGGTCAGACCCGCAATTCAAAGATAAACCTAGAAACTAACAATTGATCAAGTTGCCAGAATCAAAAAGCTTAAATTAGGGTTTATGAGAAATCGCATCTAAGTCTGAAAGATCATCGATTAACATAAACGGGTTAGAAACCCGAAATCATCCATACAAAATCCTATCTAACGCTTCATCTAATCTAAACAACCCTAGAGGTTTAGCCAGACATCGTTACAGAAGAAATCTCAGAAACAAAGAAGAAGAAAACCGGAGAAGAAGACATCTTACTCTGAGAAAACCTAATCTTGTTGAATCCTTGAAGCTCCTGAGTCAATCCTCGCTAATCCTCGCTCAATCGCGTCTCCAAAGCTCCGTCTTCACCTCCGAGAGTGTCTGGTTCGTCAGAGAAAAAGTAGAGAATTGCAGAAAATGATGTGTCTCTTCTCTCTCCTCGAAATTGGGTTAAAAACCCAATTTCCGTCGAAGTGCTGAAAAATGGCCAAAAGTGCGCCTGGCGGGGTCAAAAAGTGCGCCGGCGCACATTGACCCCTAAAAGGCGCACTTTTTGAATATTCCGCCGAAAGTTTGCCAAAATAATTGTAAAGTGCGCCTGGCACTTTGAAAAGTGCGCTGGCGCACTTTTGTCCTCAAAACGCGCACTTTTTGATGCTGCTTCTTGCTCCGAACTTCTTTCGGCAATTCCAACCTCATTTGTGCTCCGAATTGATCCCCGTTTGAACCGCCAAGCTCATAGAAAAGTCTTCTACGATGTGAAATCCTGAAATCTCATCAAAATAACTTGAAAACACGTCAAACGACCCAAAAGAGGGCCAACGGGGAATCAAACATATTTTACAATAAAATCATTCAAGTTCATCACAATTCAGAATCAAACAAAAGGAATGTCGTTCAAATGTGGTGAGATAAACACGGTAAATCTAACGTCATCAGTAGGACAGCCTAAACTCATTGTGAAAGCTTGAAGTCAATTAAACAACAAAAGTCAAGAACCGAATGATTCTACCATAGAGGAATTCGACATTCAATCAAGATCATGCAACTCATCAAAGCATAGCCTTAGATCTCTACCACAAATAATCACACCAAACCTCAAACTCCCCTACGACTAACGTGAGCATTGTCCTCAATGATCAAGAGAGAGAGGGTAAGGTGGAACGAAGTTACCGCGTTGGTAGAGAGGAGCATAGGGCGTAACAGAGGGGAAAGAGTTCCATGATGATCCTTGGTGAAGAGTGATCCAAAATGCTTGTCAAACCTTATTCAAAAAGCTAAAACAACACAAAAACCTCAAACAACAATTAAAAGCGAAAAATTAAAGATAACATGGGGTGCCTCCCAAGAAGCGCTTGGTTACCGTCTTAAGCTCGACGATACCTGTGTTAGGGTGCCCAACTTAGTACCTCCTTCAAATCAAGTAGCTTCTTCCATGATGAAGTTTGAGCTCCAAGTAGCGATAGAAGCAAAGGGTAGAATGACCAATGAGCTAAGCTTGAGTTCCAATTGTTACCTTGCCATGGCCTTCTACCATTGAGTTTAGGAGTTTGAGGAAGAATGTATGGTAGGGGGCCACCATTGAGCTCCATCGTCTCCAAGTTGGTGATGCCACTCGAAGAGTCTTCCGGTTCAAACATGGGCGACTCCTCTTCCATTATCACCTTAGGAGGGGTAGAGATGCATGTCTCCTTGGGTTCTTGGCACAAATACTTCATGATCAAGCAAGAAGATTGAAGAGCACTAACAATCTTTGGTGGGACACAATAAGGTGGTGTTGTTCACTTTCGTGCTCCACTCTCGGTGCCACCTCTTCTTGAAGCGTCTCCAAATCATCTCTCACCTCCTCTAAAGGGTCATCATCCTCAAGTCTCCTTGATTCTTCTATCCTCACATCATCGTTACTTGGCGTTTCCATGGGAAAAACATGCACTTCAATCTCCTCCACTACCAAATCTTCCTCCGTGTCAAGCTCTTCGGATTCACAAATGTCATCTTCATCATCATAAACTTGCTCCACATGATTGGGATGTCGTTCATTCTCAAGAATCTTCGTGACGAGCTCTATGCTTTGGGATAAACGACTAACTCGGCTTGCATTATCCTCCGTAATTTGCAAGATCTCTAGCATGAAAGGAGATGGAAGAGGTTTCTCATGGCTCATGAACTCTTCTTGGGGAAACTCACTTTCTTCTTCTTCCATGACTAGCACTTCCGGTTCAAAGGTGTCGGAGATGAGCTTCACACTTTGAGTTAAACGATCCAACCGAGCCGCATTATCTTCAGCAATTTGCAACATCTCCTCAATTGTGGGGGAGGTGGAGAGTGTTGTTCCTCCTCTAGAGCTTCCTTGATGAGCGTCACGCTTTGAGCTAAGCGATTAAGTTGGTTCGCATTATCTTCCGCAATCTTCAAGGCTTCCTCAAGCGTGGGAAAAGATGGAGAGGTTCCTCATAGCTTACAAACTCCTCTCGAGGACGCTCGCTTTCTCTAACCATCTTAAAGAGCTCTTCTAGCATGTAGGACGGTGGAGAATGTTGTTCATGACTTGTGAAATCATCTTGATGATACTCCGGCAAGACTTGATTGTAGGTTGGATATGAATAAGGACATTGCTCATTCCACATGGGTGTTGAAGCTTGTTGTTCTTGCCCCCACCATTGGCTATCTTCCTCACAAGGACCTTGGTAGTAGTTGGATGAAGTAGGATGACCATAGTTTGGGTTAGGGGATGGATTCCACCCTTGATAGATACCATAACCATTACCGCCATTCCACGAGTTCATTTTACTTGCAACCCGCTCCCATGAATTAGATAGGTGGAGAAGGGGCCTACAAACACGCACAACAAACACAACCAAGTAGTACAACAATGCGGGATAACAACACCACAAAAAGAAATAACAAAGAAGCAAAACTAAAACGGAAGGAAGTGAATAGAACAGTCCACTACTAAATGCTTTCAAAGGATTGAGAAAGTCCCCGGCAACGGCGCCAAAAACTTGATGTGCGAGATTTAACTCACAACTATCAAGGTCGTATTCCACGAGGGCTCTCTCAAAAGCTAATACTCACACGGTTCATGGACGGTCTATTCTTTTGAAATTGGTTTTAGTTTGAAAAGGAAATGAAAACATAAAGGAAACTAAACAAGAAAGCAAAACAAAATGGTGCAAAACAAAGATAAAGGAGGTTCACTTGGAAAGATACCTTCATCATGCTCAAGAGGAATAAATGCACAAACAAGCCAAACATGATCGAGGATGCAATCGAATGACCATGCAAATCCCTTCTATAGACTCAATGCACTCTCGTCGCACTAAATCCCTATCCTAGAACCACTCAACCTAGGCTCTCGCTCTCAAGCTAAGTGACTAAGGATGCATTAAAGGTGTTTGATGAAATGCCAAGCTACAAAACCCTCTCCTATGACTCTATGACCACTAGGCTAGACACCACACTCTCATGTCAATGTCCTAACACTAAGAGAATCATCAAAAGACCTAATCAAAGTTCAATTGAATGAAAAACCTAATGCACACCAAGTGTTCGATAAAATGCACAAGTGAGAAATCATGCAACTATGGTTGAATTGAGATGATCTAATCTCTTAGAACACACTCTCTTCAATCCCTAGACCTACAATCCATGTAATCTAAGCACTCTCATGCATTACATCACAAATAATAGACCAATCAAGCCATAGCCAACAATGGAATTAACAACAAGTCTAGAGATCATCTTCTTACAATCCAAGATCAATCATGGCAAATGTGTACAATCAACCTCTATCCTAGCACAATTAATCTATCAATCCAAGGAAACATAAGAAATCAGCCACACATGGCCAAGAAAATGAAGGAAAGAGAAAGAAAGATGATCACCAAGAACACCATGGCAATCCTCCTCTTGCAAGCTCCTCTTCCAAGGTTGTGGACTTCAATCCAAGCTCCTCTACTTTGATTTGCACCTTGCTCTAGGGTTGTGGATTGGAGATGAGGAGATAAGTATTTAAGAAGTTGAGAGAAAAGGGTTTTGAAGAAGTGTGAAATCTGAATTAATGAATTGTTGAATTGTTGTCCAAAATAACCACCCCTCTCTCTTTAAATAGCACCGCTGGAAAAGGCTGGAATTTTCGGCGAAAATTATGTAAGATTTTCGCCGAAAATCTCTTTGAAAATCACCGGCGGCTTTGGCATTCCTTCATACATTTTCGGCGAAAACTCTGAACTATTTTCGCCGAAAATTTCTTCATAAATCGGAAGTCCGCCTTCTGCTTAAGGTTTTCGGTCGAGAACTTAGAGTTCTCGCCGAAAACTCCTTAAGAAATGTTGTGCACTTTTCCCGATTTTGCAACGGCCATATCTCCTCCGTCCTAGCTCCGATTGACCTCCCGTTTGATCCTACGTGCTCCTTGTCACCAGTACTTCAATGCCAAGACCTGAAAATGCAAAGAAAACAACTCCAATAGACACAGAATTGGCCTCAAAGTGGCAACCGGACAACAAAATAGCACTTTGCATAAAACATCCATAAAGGCCTATAAATCATAGCAAAATGAGATCAAACATGGGAGATCCTTAGGCTAATCAACGGCTTAAAATGCACTAAATAACGTCACATCATGTTCAATGTGTTCTAATTTTGACTTTTTGAATGTCGGTTTGACTTCTGGACTCTAATTGTGATGTTAACATTCTGGCTAGTCCCTTGCGTGTTTTGTGATTCATTGTAATTACCGGTTACTCGCTTTGCGTACCCCCACTCGGTTTTCCTCATTTCTTTGTGAAATTGAGTTTTTCTACTAAGTGTGGGGTAGGTTCTTAGTTTGACTAATCTGGTTTCTTTTCTTGCTATGCAATAGGAATGTAACCAATGAGCGCAGGACTAAGGCTAGACTTGACACCGGCTCTAGCTCCAAGGCACCAGCCCCAGTCACTCCCGCCATCCACGGCCCTCCTCTGACATTCCCAGTCCGCGTCGGGTACCACCCCACTGTTGCCCGCTTGCTCGTGCACTGCTTCGAGCGATACTAGAAGCTCCAGCACATTCCCGGAGCCGACGTGCGACCACTGTCCCTTGACTCCCTCCTCGCACACGATGAAGATTGGCACCAGAATGTGCTCAACTCGTTGGCACCTTCAGGACTTCTGGAGCTGACCACCATAGCTGACAACTTCCCAGACGTCGCGCTCCAGGAGTTCTGGGCCACCTTCGAGCTGGATGAGCACAAGAGGAGGCAGCACAAGAAGGTCATCTCCTTCTATCTTGGTGGGGTGTACAAGGACTTCACTTACGATGAGTTCGCAGCTCATCTTGGCATCCCACTGGAGCACTACCAGGGTCACCACCTCGGTTGGCAGAACAACTCGGGTAAAGGTCCAGAATATGACGCGCTCTGGAGCCACATCACTGGAGTGCCGGATGCTCAGACCACGGCTCATAACTCCGTCAGGTCACTCTCTCACCCTCTGATGCTGCAGTTTTAGCGGTATCAAATAACTAACCTATCGAAGTAGACTAGATCGTATTCCACAGGGTTTCTACTAATCGACTACTCAAAGAAGCTGGCAAATTACTCAGGTTTAAACACTTAGTGCATGGTGTGAGTTCCACGACTTCTATCTAATAAAGCAGGAAAATAAAAGACAGAAAAGTAAAAGGTTGACTAACGAGAAGATAGACGAACTTAGATTTTGAATCCCCCTTAGATCACCAGAGCATTGGCTATCAACAGATTAGCGGTTTTCAATTCTAATTCAATCGGTTTCTATACACCACCATAACTCCTTACCCTTAGGTTTAAGACTGGCGAACGTTCGCTCTATCCGATCTAACTACCAAGATTAACTAGCCGCCCGGGTACGGTCGCCTCTCGCAATGACTTAATTAACTGGTGCAATTACTAACGATTTATGAGTTACTCTTGCAGTGGATTAACCCTAATCGGTTCCTACGAAAGGCACACTCCAATTATAAGGTTAACTGGTTGAATTGATGTTTTAAAGAGAGGCGAGCGTTCGCTTCTATCCTCAACTTAACAAGAATCTAAACTAGGTGATCAAGGAAGACAAGTTTAAGCGCCGAAGCAGGGAACTATCTAACGACTACGTCTAGTGACTACGTCTGGCGACTAACCCTAACTTGCAAAAACCTAATCTCGGCGATCAACCAGAGAAGAAACATAAACAGTGAAGAACAAAACAACCATGCAAAGAGAAACTGATTGAATTTCAAATCTAATTACCGCCGATCCGTGACCGCTTTAAAGCCCTGGGTCACTTAGGGTTCATCTAATCTAAGCTCTACAAGTTCAGCTACTCATAACGATAACAGAAGAATCAAAGGCAACCAAGGAAATCATCATATAGAGGAAGAACAGATAAGAACTGAAAAACCTAATTCTGACGACTCCAGCGAAGCTTTGATCTCCTGGATCTTCAACTTTAATGCTCCGAGCTCTTCGAGGTGGAAGGATGGCGTCACGATCTCTCAACGGATCTTCGAACTCTCTAAACTCTATCTATCGACCCTAAGGTCGTGGCTAATCAGCCAAAATTCGTGTGTATCTGATCTGGCTTCAAAAAGTCTATATATAACCCCAAAACCCTTTACAAGTTGGAAAAGGTTTAAAATTAGGGTTTCTGCCCGGATTTTCAAAGGAATTTTCGCCGAAAACATCACCAAATTTTCGCCGAAAATATTAGTTAAAAACCAGCTCCAACTTGTTTCGATGATTCCCGCTCCGTTTGAACTCCGATTTGGTCCCGTTTGAAGCGCTGGACTCGTGAGAGAGTCCTCTATAATGTGGTAACCTGGAGGCTCAACATAAAAGCTCACAAAATGGGTAAAAATAGCCAATAAATGGACAATGTATGCACTAGGAGCCTAGAATTACATAATAAACACATTTTCACCAAATATTCATCAGAATGGCATCAAAGGGGCATGAAATGTTGCTTAAATGGGGATGAAAATCACGTCAAATTGAGTGTCATCACCCTCTCTATCGTTTCATTCATATGGTTTGGCGTAGATCCCTGTTGTTTGATCCAGAGAAGGACCGCCACCACATCAGCAGAGAGGAGCTCCTACTTCTCCGTGCTATCCGAGAGGCGTATCCGCTTCATTCAGGATGGGTGCTTGCACGCCTCTTCCACCAGAAGACCCAGAAGCCAAGCCGCCTCGCTCACTCCTTTGCGGTAACTTCGTAGGCCGACTCATCATCTTCCTCGGTCTCAGCCAGTCATATGGCCCGGACATCCCACGACGCATAGTACACACCATAGGTGGTGAATTAGCGGTCGAATACGACCTCCAGTTGGACCACGGTCCAAAGGTGGCGGCAGCTCCTCCTCCCTACCACGAGGCCGAGTCGGAGGTAGAAGATGATTCTGAGGAGCAGCTTCCTCAGCCGGAGCCGGAGTTTGACGATCATATACCCTCGCCACAGCAGCAGGCAGGGTATGCATATCAGCAGCAGTCGCCCCTCCAGGATCCATTCCAGGTGCCTCATCCTCATCACCAACCACATCAAGCTGATCTTGGAGAGCTGTATGAGCGACTCCAGGAGTGGCGAGTCATCGACACCGCCACCCAGGATGCCAGATGGGTCATTATGCAGCAACACATGCGCCGAAATGATGAGAGGTACGAGGCGCAGTTGGCGTGGCAGCGGCAGGTCAATTACGTCATCCACATTCCCCCTCCCGATGCACCTGACCAGTAGTGATCGGGTTGTATCCTCTTCCTTGTCCCTTCTTTTTATTTCTTCTTTTCGAATTTCGATCCAACTTTTTTCTGTGTCGATCTGGGACGCTTGTCCCGGTTTCCTTTTTATCTTTCATTTGTTTTTGTTTTGCAGGTAGTTTGGTAGATTCCCTTTGCTTAGGGTCTACTACTTTTCCCTTCACTTTGGTAGATTCCCTCCCTGCTCCGAGGACCCGTGTTCATCCCCAACATCAGTCATCTCAGTCCAGGTTCTTCTATTCCACTCTCAACCTAGTTTTAGTCTTGTGAGGACACAGAACGATTTAAGTGTGGGGTAGGATGCTAGAGAACCTTGCATGAACTTGATTGCCCTTAATTGTGTTTTTTGTGTGTTTCGTGGTGCCTTTCCAGTTTCTCTAGCTTTGGAATTTCTCAGTTCTTGATTTTTGATGTTATGTTGTTGTTCAAGTTGTCATAATGATGCTTAGACTGCTTAACCTAGAACCTGAGAACCAACGTGTATACTTTGATGTTGAATTGCCTGGTCAGAACAGATTTTCAAAATCACACTGGTAATTTTCGCCTTGATTGCACGAAAATGACCGAATCCGACTAGCAAACCAAATGTGAGCTTTTGATCCATTGCACATAACTTGCAATTTCAATTCTTTTTGAGTGGTTTTTTGTTGTTCTTGAATGAGTTAGAATTTGCATGAGACCTAGTTCTAGAATGATAAGGGCACCTAGATTCAGCAAATAAGCCAGATAGCCTGCCTAACGTTAAATCCATTAGGTTTAAACCCTTGAGCTTGGCCTGTTCTTTCGGTTCGATATACATTACAGCCAATTCCCATTCTTTGATTCCCCATTGATCCCCTATGGTTGTAGTTCTAGATTAGCCTACTGGAAGTCGGTTTGTGGTAACTTGCTTATAGCCATTAAACAGGTGGTCTTAGCTATTATGTCAAAACGTGTAAACCCCTCTAGCAACTAAAAGAAAGAATCAACGCAAAAGAAAAAAATAGAAAAAGAAGAAATTAAGAAAAATTCAAAAAAAAAAGAATATAGAAAAAGAGTTCAAAAGTTTTCAAGTTTATAGTTCAGTTCAATAACGCTCTTCTCCCTACATATGGAAGAACGAGGTCAAAAGAAAATTCAAAAAAAAATGTGTAAAAAAAATAAAGTGCTAGGTTGTTTGAGGGTATCATAAGACGAGCGTACACTATTCCACCCGTGTTTGGTTAGACAGTAGGAAGCCATAAGCTAGATTCGAGGGAAGTTAGTCGAAAGCTACACCGTACCAAAGCATCATCATACATTCCCATCATCCATCTCATCATAAACCCTTGTAGTGTAGAATTCGTTACAGTCCTAAGCAGGGAAGTCCTTCTTGACTAGTTACTCGTATTGCCACAGTGGTGGAGATGTGGTCGAATTGCAAACTTATGATAGAATTCAATAACATAAAATGATTGAGAGCAGAAACACGTCCTTAAATACAGAGAGTGAAAGTTTCTCTTATACTAAATATTTCCTGTGTGAGGAGTTTGGTCGGTCAGGTCAAATTCGTGCATGATTGGTTATTATTTCTTGTCGTGTGCAGTTTCTAGTGAGACCAGGTTGTTTGGCTGATCAGTATGCATGTTAGGTTTCTTGTTCTAGAAGTAGTTAGCTGTCTAATAATTCATTGTGCGAGCTTGAACTTCAATTTAATCGATCTTATCATTTGTGAACATGACCATTTTCTATTCAGTTTGCTTGAGAAGCAAAAACTTAAGTGTGGGGTATTTGATGACACTCGATTTGACGTGATTATCAGCCTCATTTAATTTCTTGGCTTAAGACATGGTTTTTAGAGTAGAATAGCAAATATTCACTCATCTGCTCTATCTCGTGCCATTTGTGTTACTTTGGCCCGTTTCGGGTCTATTTGATGGTTTTCTAGTGTTTTAATGATAGCATAGGTTTTTGCCGTCAAATAAAGTAGCCAAGGACGTGCCTAAGGCATTGGAACCTCGAGGAACCACACCAGAATCGATCCAAGGAGTCAATCAAGGCAACAGAAGTCCTGCCCCGTTTTACACATAAGTTTTCGGCGAAAAGACCTGAGGTTTTCGCCAAAAACTCCAGAAGAAATCAGCAAAGCAATACAAGAAAAAGTTTTCAGGAGAAGTCAAGTTCTCGCCGAAAACTCTAAACATTAAACTCACAGGAGAATCAATCGACAGAAGCCAGCATTTTACACAGAAGTTTTCGCCGAAAAATCCAGGCCAAATCCGGCGCTGATAGGTTAAGTATAAATACTTAACCGCGGCTAAAAACACATAATAGAACTTTCACGAGTTCCAGACCTAAAGAATTCGAGAGAGAAGATTTTGAGAGTTCGAAGAGCCAGGAAGAGATCCTGACGCCATCCCTTCACCTCGGAGACTCGGAGCTAGGATTGAAGATTACCGGAGAACGAAGCTTTGCTAGAGTCGTCTTAATTATGTTTTACAGTTTCTGTCTGTTCTTCCTTTCCGTGATGAACTCTGTTTCTGTCTTTGATTCCGTCGTTATGAACATGAGTACCTAAACTCGTAGAGCTTAGACTAGATGAACCCTAAGTGACCCAGGGCTTTAAAGCGGTCACGGATCGGCGGTGATTAGATTCAAAGTTCAATCAGTTTCTCTTGTCATGTTTGTTTTGTTCTTCGTTGTTTATGTTTCTTGTCTGGCTTGATCACCTAGATTAGATTCTTGTTAAGCTGAGGATAGAAGCGAACGCTCGCCTCACTTTAAAACACCAAATCAACAATTAACCTATTCATTGGAGTGTGCCTTTCGTAGGAACCAGTTAGATTAATCCACTGCAATAGTAACTCATTAATCGTTAGGAATTCCACCATTTAATTCAGTCGTCGCAAGAAGCGACCGTACTTGGGCGGCTAATTAATCTTGGTAGCTAGATCGGATAGAGCGAACGTTCGCCAGTCTTAAACCTAAGGGTAAGGAGTTATGGTGGTGTCTTAGAATTGATTGAACGAGAATTGAAATCCGCTGATCTGTTGATTGCCAATGCTCTGGTGAACTAAGGGGGATTCGAAGTCTAAGCTTGTCTGTCATCTTTGTTAAGTCAACCAATCTTTAAATCTGTTTTTCAATTCAGTTTTTGATTTGCTTGCATTTTCTAGAATGGAAGTCGTGGAACTCACACCACGCACAACGTGTTAAACCTGAGTAACATTTGAGTAGACAATTATTAGATGACCCGTGGAATACGATCTACTTAGCTTCTAGCTTAGTAGTTATTTGATAAACCTGTCATACAACGTTCATCACAACCATAGTGCAGTTTAGGGGGCAGTGCAAGCTCCTTCAGATTCTACTGTTCACATTCTCAATCATTTATCAAATAATTCAACCACTATGCCATATTCACAACCCACAATAACTCATGCTATCAACTTCCATCACCCATCCCAGCATTTCATCAGTTTCCACTATCCATGACAAAAATATCTCACAATTCAAGAACCACCACAAGGATAAACGACTATCTTGCCGGCCACCCCGCCTGCATAAGAAATATAGGGGCATCCATGTCGCAAGTCTAGGGTTACCCTCCTGTTCATAGGATGACCCCACATTGGCAGGGCCATCATCCTACATTTTTTTTTTGACAAAGGCCATCATCCTACATCCAAAACTGAAAATGACACATATTTGCATTAATATCCCAGAACCCCAATTCGTCCTATCACTCATTTCTAAACTCGATTCATTAGTCAATTCATTTAATCATCAACCCCAAACAAGCAACAATGCATTTCAGACAATCAATAGGCAAACACAGAGTAGTTATCCCGTTTTACTCTCTTTCATTTTCATGCAATCTCTAATTTCATCTAGGTTCAATTATAACTCCTCACGTTACCCATCTTTTCCTATCGATGCTAAGCCCTCACCTGGAATAGAAGACGAGGCTCTAATCGTCTTCTAGATTCCCGGATGAATGATCTTCCTCTTCCTAAAAAACATAGATTTTCCCCTTCCTCACTAACATCACCTCCCTCCAAAACTCAAGAATCCGAGAAGTGAGATCTCTTCCTCGCATTGCCAGGAACACATAGGAAGAAACAGCGCCTTAATCGGACACTCGTAGCTCTCGAAATCAACCTTCAAAAATTTGTAGAGTTTGGTTCGTCAAAAAGAATTTTGGGAAGAAAGAGAGAGATGGAAGTTCCCAAAATCCGGAAAAAGTCATCTTTTATATGCAGGTCGAACAACATGATGTGTTTTATGATTCACGACGTGTTTCATGAAGAAACACGACATGTTTCACAACTACACGACTGTGTGGTTTTAAAAGCATCTGCGGGCGTGGTTCCCAGGAATTACAGTACGACCATGTATCTCATATACAAGGCGTATATCTTGAAGACACGCTAAGTGTAGTTGAACTACATGGCGTGTTTTGTCCACTGTACAACATGCTCGATTGTAACTTCAACCCGACTTAAATAGGAACATCACATATTTTGATGGGACCTTAAGAACACTGTTTCCAATGCCTCGATCACCCGAACTCGAGTTCAAAATAGTCTGGTTGGGTGGGGATGTTACAAGTCTCCACAACTTCAAAGATTTCATCCCCGAAATCACAATTCATCTCATTCTAGCAATGCAGAACAAAAATTGCAGCAAAAACATAGCAGTTTAAGCACCACATTACCACCCGAACAACTTTCGCCTTTTAAGGTCGACTTCCACCCACAACCCAAACTCTCACTTAAAGTCCCTAACAACTTTCTCCTTTTAAGGTCGACTTCCAACCACAACCCAAACTCTCACTCAAACACACGCACAACCCAAAAACACCAACACAAGAGCACAAACAAAACACCACCCAACCAAGGCAAGACTTGAGAACACAACAAGAAGAACACTAAAGAGATTAAGTACCTGAATCATAAGCTTCCACTAGCTCTGGATACCGCCTTCTCATGCTCACCTCGGTCTCCCAAGTCGCCGACTCGCTCTCGTGGTTCCTCCACACCACTTTGAGCTGCGGGATCTGCTTAATTCCTCAGAACCCGAATCTGCCTATCCACAATTGGCACCGGCTTCTCCTCATAGGTCATATCCTTCTCGATCTCCACTTCTTCTGGTTGTATCACGTGAGAGGGATCCACATGATACCAAAAAAGCATGCCAACATGGAATACATTGTGTATTCACTCTAGCTTTCTCGACAATGCTAGAACGTAGGCAACCGAACCGGACTTAGCTAAAACCTCGTAAGGACCAATGTAACATGGTGCCAACTTCCCTTTACGGACAAAACGCATCAGCCCCTTCCAACGCGACACCTTCAGAAACTCCATCTCACCAACTTCAAAGCTCAACTCTCTATAACGCCCGTCAACATAACACTTCTACCTATCTTGTGCTGCTCTTAACTTATCCTTCATCAACTTTACTCGGTCAACTGTCTCTTGAACAATCTGAGGACCAGTCAACACTCTATCACCTTCTTCATCCCAACACAATGGCGTCCTACACTTTCTTCCATATAGAGTCTCGAACGGAGCACACTTCAAGGTACTATGGCAAAGTTGTTGTAAGCAAACTCGACCAATTGCAGCAATTCAATCCAATGGATCTGAAACTCCATAGCTCAACTCCTCCAAGGTAAGAATCGTTCTCTCTGATTGACCATCCGTTTGAGGATGATAAGCCGTCGAGAAATTTAGCTTCGTTCCCAATGGATTGAGGAACTCCATGCAACCTTACCATTTCCCCCATATAGAGCTTAGCCAACTCCTCCACACTAGGCTTATACCGGATGGAGTATAAAGTGAGCAAATTTCGTCAAGCAATCCACAATTACCCAAACTACATCCTTCCCTTCACTGGTTGGCGGGAAACCCATCACAAAGTCCATAGTGATATCGGAAAACTTCCACTCCGTAATGGGTAGAGATTGCAACAATCCACATGGAGCTCTATGTCATCCTTTGTCTTCTGGCACACCAAACAAATTGACACAAACCGAGCCACATCCTTCTTCATGCCCGACCACCAGAAGCTCACCTTCAAGTCGTTATACATCTTGGTCATTCCAGGATGCATAGAATACATCAAATAATGAGCTTCCTCAATAATCTCCTTCCTCAACTCTTCCACCTCCGGCACACACATGTGCCCCACCTCAATAAACCACTTGTAACATCTCAACCTTTTATGACAAGATATTGTCCGCTTTGGGCCTAAACCCTCACGGATTTATTTTTGGGTGTTGGTGGGATTCGTGTAGATTCGTTCTTCGGGGAGCTAGAGCACTAGATGCTGTCACCCCCCACCGCCATCCTACTCTGACCAGTATGGTCAGATGTTCACTACTCTACAGACAGTAGCCCCAAAGGACAGTGCCACATGATACCACATGGCACATGGGTTCACCATATTTCTTAATTAAAGAACTAATCCCATGATAGTGTTATCATTTTTGGGCTAGTTCAGGTAGACCCATGCCAAGATTTAAATTATTGGGCATTTGACTCGTACAAGGCCATAAGACCATATTTCTTAATTAAAGAACGAAAGGGGAGGTGACGACCATTTAATTACAAGAGGCAAGAGGGCCAAGGAAGATCAGCCCACTCTTGGGCTTGGGATTGGATGAAAGAAAGAGTGAAAGGCACTTTGGCCCAAAAGAAAATAGAGGAGGGGGGGGGGGGGGGGGGGGGGGGGGGGTTATGCTCCAGGTTACAGATTGAGAAGAGTGGAGGAAGAAAGAATAGGAAAAAAATGGAGGCGCCGAAGTTATCATAGGAGCAGGAGGGGAGGATGTAGGTTTATTGTTAGTGGCATTAGCGTCAAGTTCAAAAGTCAGAGGGAGCATTGGCTGCGGGTGAAGATGAACGGATGGCAAAGGTTGTTTCTGGTGAAGAGAAGGAGAAGTGTTGTCGGGTGAGCAGGGCGGCCCAATGCTTTTGAGAGGCATGTTCCAACTCACATATGTGGCTTAAATTTTTGTTACAAAATTCATTTATATATATGAAAACGACTAGCGCTCCTAGAGCACAAATGTTCTTTTTTGTTTGAACCAATTAAAAAAAATCTCATTCATTCATTTTTAAGATCTAATCTTAGCCTTCCATAACTAATTAATTTTTGGAATTTAAATTAATTAAAATAAAAATAACTAAAACATCACTCAACTTTATTTATATTAACAAATAATCATATTTTTATTTTTATGTTCATATTAAGATTTATGATCATCTAATTAACTTATGACCATCATAAGAACATCAAGTACAAATCAAGTACAAATTTTTATAACTTTTTATAACTCAACTAGTCATTCAACTCCTTCCAACATTAGAACTGATTTGCCATCAAGGACCAAGGTTCTTGACGGTATCAAGAAACAATATCAGCCATTAGATCTTATCACTTTAATCTAACGACTGAGATTGCAAGAGAATAATTGGAACTTACAAAAATGTCTTACCACCCTGTCGGTTGTCCTCTTTAGTAATAATGAAAGGTACAATTGGGTGATGGTGGGACTTGAAATCATGACCTCCTTCTAAAAAGTTTAAACTCCTACCAGTGTGACACATATTGTTATTTATTTTAAATAATAATAAAAGTATATATCAAGGAATGTTGTTGTTCCATCATTGCGTAAGATTCAAGTTGAGCCGTCCATAATGAGCATTAAAGAGTTCAACACGTGATTGATATGTCCATGGTTATCAATAACCTAATTCTGGCATTTCCCCTAAACATGTCTTGACACCAACCACTCACCTACGAATAGGCATGTATCTAACGACCTAGATCCTGCCACCTAGAAGCACTTAGTAGTAGACATTGGAGCTCTGGCTCCTCTCTATAAATATTGGGTAATCCATTCAACAAAGAACACTACGCACAAATATTAGACAAAACGGCCAATACTGCAGGCCCTTACCCTGCACACTAAATGTCTTGGTCATATGCTCTTAGTGCTCACCTCTGATACTTCTTTGTTACTCGCTCATACACTTGCGTACACCATAAACAATGTAAACTCATTATAACGATACTCTTGTATTCCTCCTTGTAAGGAACCACCCTCAAGGAACCCAAGACGTATAAGGGTTCATCCTCTCCCCTTCAACCCTCCAGTTGAACCTTTATTGGTCCACCAATCCAACAAGGTGAATAAGTATCAGTTTACATATTTTTTTTGCTAGAAATCTATAATCTCGACTTGAGGATTAGAAAGTAGAAACTCATTCGGTGTTTGGGATTTAGATGATGTTAAAAACTCATCCACTACCACATATCCCACAAGACATTCAACCTTTTTACTACATAATAATAAAAAATAGTTAGTCAATACAAAAGATCGCTGAGTTTTTATTCGTCAGTCAAGAAGCTAAACCAAAGAGGGGGTTTCTATCTTGTACCCAAAACTCTGGAACCATATATTAAGGTCTTCAATTAGAAAGAAGTGAAGAACTTGGTTCATGAGGTATTTGTATTCCAATTCACAATGACTGGGTAAAAGTAAAGTTTAAGTAGAATTAACAAAAATTACATGTCGTTAGAAAAAAAAATCACGTTATTTTGTACTAGGTATGGTGGCTCCAACATTGTGGCGAACTACACACACTCACTGGAACCATGCATAAAATAATGATTTTATTTTTCATAAATATGTTTTTTACTCATAATAAAGCCTTACATTGGGCTTGTTGCATGTGATTAATGAGATACAATAACTATTTAGACATTGAAAATTTAGCAGTGTTGGCAGAGCTGGACCAGAATGGTCGGTTCAACCAAAATTTAATTAGTCTACCAAATTGATACTTCATTTGTAATTTTTTAATGTTGTCAAGATCGCACCGAACATCAAACCGGTCCAGCAAGAGGTTCAAGGGTTTGAGGTCTGACCGGGATCAGACCATAAAACTCGTGTGTTGAGCTTCCTGTGATGGATGTTATCATGCATGCGGTGTTTTGGTTTATTTGGAAAGAAAATAATGATAGAATTTTTAGAGACTGGTCGAACACTCCTGCTTCCACGCTTCGCAAGATTTGGTTTGCGGTTGGGGATTGGTTATTAGTTGATGGGTGATTTACAGTGGCAGTTTGTACTGTTTGGAGGCGGCTGGTGTTCGATAACGGCTAAGTCTCCAAGCTTTTCTACTAGCGATAGTTTTTTGCTTGTTAGTAGTTTGATTTGGATTTCTGTAATTATTTAGTCAGCCCATTTGTTTTGCCCATGGTGAGCTGGATTTTTTCCCAAAGTAGGGTTGTTCACAAACTTAATTCCCAGAATAGGGTAATTCACTAGTCAATTCCCAATCTAGGGTAAACTGGGATGACTATGCAATAAGATCGCCGAAATGATTGGCGATGTAGTTTATCTAACTAAATAAACCTTTATCGCCACAAGTATTGGCAATTTCCTACTACTTTTGTCAGAACAAATATGTTCTTTGCAAAATGGGTTGCACTTAAGTTACTGCACTTTGTTTTTTTTTTTTGCTGTTTTGTACAAAATGCAAACTTTTAAACTTTGTTTGTCTTTTTGTTTAATTCTCCATTTTTTGTTAATAATATATAAAATATTTATTTGTTTATAATATACCTAATCTATTTGCGTGTCTTAGTAGAGCTACTAATAATTCAGAATGTTAACGAATAGAGTCGCTCGAGATTCGCTTGGCATTTAGCTTAAAATTATTATGTTTGCGACTCGGCTTGATTTGAGATGACCCGACTCGAAGGCTCAATGAATCGACATTAAATCTCGATTCGAGGTGGACAAATATCAATAGAGATTTAATATGCAGCCCTAATAACACTTTGGTTCAAGTCTGGGTAATTGATATTTGTTCACCTCGAATTGAGTTTTAATATCGATTCATTAAACTTTCGAGTTGGGCCTCTCGAATCAAGCCGAGTCGCAAACTTAATAATTTTAAGCTAAATGTCAAGCCACTCTATTCGTTAACATTCTGAATTATTAGTAACTCTACTACGATAAGCAAATAGATTAGGTATATTATAAATAGATAAATATTATATATATTATTAACAAATAAATGAGAATTAAAAAAAATAAACATGAAGGATCACAATTAGATAGGATATTATTGTTTACTAATAAGGTTAAAAGTTTGCATGTTGTGACCAAACAGCAAAAATAAAAAGTGCAATGATTGAAGTGCAACCCATTTTGTAAAGAACATAATGGTCTGTAGTTGGAAATCGCCAATAAGCAGTGATATTAAAACCGGACCGGACCGGTCGGTCGGACCGGTAAAACCGGTGACCGGACACAATCCCGGTCTGGTCCATGGTTAAAATCATTATGGCCTAATTGTCTGATTTTTGTGGTTCGACCCGTAAAACCCGGTAAAACCGGCGGGCCGTGTTGAACGGTTTTCAGCGGTTAAGAGTCACAAAAAATGGAGTGATCTGAATTCCATTTGTATCGGCGGCAACCCTTTCGATTATTGTCTCTGTGTGCTATAGATCTACAGAGCGTTTCCAATAGCTTGCTCCTGCTCGACCCATGTCATTTTTCTCGCTTCAATCGTTTGCTCAATCTAGATCTCAACTTCGTCCTTCTTTGGAGTTCATGGCGACAGAGTTGTTAAGTTGGTGGTGGCAAACAGTGGTTTTGTAAAAAAAATAGATAAAGAGGAAGATGAATGCTCATGAGCAGGGAGAATGGAGAAGAAGGAAGCTTGAAGATGGCATAGTCGGAGGTAGGAAAACAGAAGAAAGAGAGAATGGGATGGATTTGTAGAAGAGATAAGATTCAGAGGAAAGAAAGAAAGGAAGATAAGAATTGGATTGAGGTGGCTGCGGCTGGATGAATATTTGTTCTTTAGGGTTTTGTTGATTAGTTTATATATATTTATATATATTACAATTTAGTACCTAAAGTATATGTAATGACTAATAATATCTGTATATTTAAATAAATAAGTATGACCGGTTTTATATACTGGGTCTTACGATTTGATCCCGGTCGGACCTCAAACCCTTGAACCTCTCGATGGACCGGTTCGATGTCCGGTCCGGTCCTGACAACATTGCCAATAAGTGTGGCGATAAAGGTTTATTTATTTAGATAAACTAAATCGCCAATCATTTCGGCGATCTTATTATACAATCAGCACATTTCACCCTACATTGGGAATTGATTAGTATATTACCCTATTTTAGGAATTAAGTTTGTGAATAACCCTACTTTGGGAAAAAATCCTGGTGGGCTGCAGTTTTTTGTCTTCCCCCAACACTGGTTTTGTGTATTACTCATTTTTGTGAGGAACTTGGTTTTAGCCTTGGGGGTTTTCCATGTTCTTTGGCAGGCTTCTTCATACATACAATACTACACATTCACATATAAAAATTGGTCACTCAATATAACACAAATATCATGATCTATAGTGCATAATCCACAATATATTTAACTCGAGGTTCAAGATTTGTTTTATTGGACAAGTTCATGAGCCAGCTCGACTCGTTTGCTCGTTGAGCATTGCTCGTGTATAGTTCAATATGGTTAGTTAATGGGATTTATGGATACCACATTGGTGACACATGATTCTAATTCTCATCATTCTTATTATAATTGCAACCTCTCTTATTACTATTTTCTAGTGTTCAATTTAGAACAATTAAGTTATAAAAGAGAAGGAAAGAATAAAAGAGAGTAGTAAGTAGTAACTGTTACACCACGAATTTCGGAACCAAAAATTTTTTTCCCATACGTTTGAGAAATGACCGTAAATCGATGATTAAATGATTTCGAGTCAAGTTAAGTTCATTCACGGAAGTCAAGATTATGCTTGGCCGAGTTGGTTGAGGAACCGAACCAACAACCCAAAAATCTCAGGTTCGAATCCCTATTTTTTTCAGATGATGACGTCATAGTGACATCATCACTATTCATCATCTTCTTCCATGAAAATGAAACCGCCGTTGCACCTCTGTTTCCGGCAACTCCTCCGGTGAGGGCTCAAACCTTCATATTATTAATGTTTGTCGTGTTTTGATGATTGTAAATCATCACCCCGTGAATACACACCTCTCCAACTCATTATTTGCCGAGTAGCGCCAAAACGGAGTTTCACCGTCGACATCACTAACAACCGACCACCCACTCCTTTCTTTCTCGTGACCTTGACTTTTGGGTACTCCACAGGGCAACGAGAGGCTTCAGAGTCGGCTATAAAAGCAAACAAGCCTTCAACTTTGAGGAACGGAACCTCACGTCGAAGCTCCGACGAGAGTTACGGCGGAGCGTTCCAAACATACCCAACTCTTGAAAAATACATACCCGACATTGTTTTAAACCTGGGAATCTTTTCCAACCTTTAAAAGGTAGTTTCGTGCGAGAAATAGGGGAAGCCCAGCTTCACCGGAGCTTCATCGGAGTCTCCTGCAAATTGGAGAAGATGATGGCAAAGTTGCAGTTTGGTCACCCAAATTCTATAGGTGACGGTTCAGTCCCTCCTTCTTTTTCCTTTGTTATTTCGGCCCTTGAAGTTTTCCCTTGTGACAATTTGATCCTTAACTGTCAACTTTTGGCATTTAACCTCTTTCAGTTAGTACAATTTGGTCTGGAAGTTATGAAAGTTCGTTAACTCCTTATTTCCATCCGATTCAAGCTACGGAACCGATTTCCAAGTCAACCGACTCGATTTATAGGTGGGTTGGTTTAAGGGGGTAAATTTCCTTGGATTAATTAATTCCTCAATTTAAATAGCTACTTGGTTAAACTTTGCCATTAACCAAATATTGTGATTAATTCCGAATTAATGTTTGACGGGAACCGGATCAACGAGTGAAGTACTCGGGCCTTATTTTGGACTCGTATATGCTTAAATTAAGGTCCTTTTAATTCTCGTGGTGATTTACTGCTAACCGAGCATTAACCCATCTGAGTTGGTTTTCCCGATAGGTGAGATACTAACATTGTTTAATTAAGTATTTCCATTCCAATTATTTTGGAAATGAGCTCCGGTAATTACCTTTTCACGGAACGTTAGATTTATCGGATGAATCGAATTGCTGGAATATCCGGTAAAGTGTTATACTCCTTATGGAATATTAATTTCTTAAGTATGACGTGATAATGTTATTTCGAGGATTTATATATCACTCATAATCCCTACCCAAATTAGATACGTCCCGAGGGTTAGATTTAACTCGGAATAAAACCGCATGACAAACGATGGGGTTTCGATTGCTCTGGGTGGTTAGTCAAATTAATGAATGGCGTGATCGATTGTTAAATCCATATAGATTATAAATCTATTACTTGCAGGTAGTATAATACCTTGATGATTTGGATGACTAATTGTTGTTTGTTGGTTGTTCAGAGTTAATGAGTGACGCGGATCCTCATTAATTCCGGTTTATAAAGTTATGATGTCTAAGGTTAGAGGGACTTAAGTAGTCCGAGTGACTCCCCTACTTACCTGGAAATTAAGACGTAAAGTCTTGGTTTTGACAACAAGGTGTCGTTTCTACGGAAAGTTCCATCTTTCCGGAACCATCGGTTTTATACCTAATTATGTTTGATTCGACTATGCTTAAATCGTGATGTTATCTGATGTTGTTTGACACCTAGTGTATACAGGTGGAAAGTAAAGCCTCGCTAGCTAGTCCTCCGCCGGGAACATCGATGGATACGGGTTCCTACCGGGTGATGGGAGTTGGGTATTGTTAGCCCCAATCGATTCACTGTAGATGCGTACGGATAGCCCTATCGGATGATAAGAGTTGGGTGGAATTAGCCTCGACCAGATGATGGGAGTTGGGTATTGAAAGCCCCAATCGATTCATGATAGTCGTGAAGAATAGCGACTCTGGTGAAGTCCCTATTATAGGCTCAGAAGTAAGCCTTAACGATGATGGCGTAGAGGTTAGCTAGGCGGGAAGAGGGGACGCACTGTCAATTGGTGAAAGTTGTTCGAGTTTGATCTCGATATTGTGAGGTGTTATTAGAATAGTTCATGTGATGTCTTATTGACTTGTGATTATGTGTGTTAATGTTTCACATATAGGTCGTGATTGGAATATTGGATTAATATTCCTTGTGACAAGTCATTTGATAAACAGTATTGGTAATCTCCGTTACGGAAGGATGAGTATGGAATTACTGGTTTGCGTTGTTAATTCCATTAAATGTGTTTATTCATGTTTATACGGAATAATCATGATAATGGACTGACCCCGAGCCACCCACCAGTTTTGCAGGAATTTCCTGGACAAGCAACGGACCACCGGAGTTTCTTAAGGCGTGCCGGAGCAGTGGATCATAAGACGGTGTAATGGCGACTTGGAGAATTGCTCTCAAGTCGTTGGGCCCAATTCCGCTGCAAATGTTTTGACGATTAATACCCTAGTTTTATGGTTGGTTTGAAAGTGGTTGGTCAAAGTTGTATTTTTCAACCTTTGAGTCATCGTCTGTCCCGGGACACGTTGTCGTTTTACATTTCATAAAATTGGGGTGTTACATTTTGGTATCAGAGCCGGCTTCCTCCTATTTCTCGGGTTACCAGGAAACACTAGAAGATCGGTCTGGTGCGGAAGTTATTCTGGTGATTTTAAAAGAAAAAGGGTATTAAGTTTTGACGGATTTTAAACCAAGGTTTAAAAGTGAAAGTTTTTTCACAGGCACCGGTCTTAGATCCCTGCATCATGGCACCGACACAGAAAACTCCACGGTGAGACGTTCTTGAGTTCTATAACTAGCGTTGTTGAAATAATTTGTTATTATGACGATGTTGGGTGTGGCTGAAATAAGATGTGACAGGATAAAAGCAAGAATTTATTTGCTTATCACGCAAATGATAAGGATTCCGACAAGGATACAAACAACGGCAAGGACTGCTAAGAAAGTTTTGTAGGTAACCTCTATGTTTCCATTACGAAAACCACTATTAGCCTTGTTCCTGACGGAAGATGCAGATGACGCGGCAGTATCGGGAATAGTCTCCCCTGAAATTGCTTGTCTTTCACTTCCGAAGGTACGCTCATAGATGTTTAATTTTCGTAAGAGACCGTTGATCACGACTTTGGCTCGATGTTGCATCGGGGGATCTAACCATGCAAAGAAATTACAATGGTTGTTCATCCTCTGCCACAAACCAAGGGGATAGATGAGTTTCTCTCTAGTTAGTTTTAAATGATAGTCGAAACTCGTAAAGCACTTTTGACTTACCGAGCGACGTCTTTTGCAGCTAAAGAACCTTCGCCCTGGATTTTCTTCCGTCCAGGATGTTGTTATAATCGTGGCTTCCCCGCACTGGCAAATGGGAATCGTAGCCATTTCCTTGTTATAAAAGCGATGAATGAGGTATTTCTTTTCCAGCCTCTGTTGTGTTATCCAAAGCGTTCTGTTACCGTCTATTTAAAGGGACGAACCCTATTCCCCTAGCCCTTGACTTATTGGGCCCCTTTTCTTTGTCCATGCGTGCCGACATGAAATGAGTGGTGTCACCATTATTCTGACCACTCCCTTCTCAAATTTGGCTCCCATAAAAACCGGGTTTCGAAAACTTGACCACCATCACCATCTCTCTTTCGTTTTCCCTCCCTTGCTTAGTAAACTCTCTCAATTCTGAGAATGTGCTATCGAGAGGATGGCAGTGTGCGTGACGTGGGATTGGTAATCTTTGCCTTGAACCTCTTGTGTGGTCAAATTTTCGTTATCTGGAAGCTGACGTTAGAGACAGCTGAGGAACGACGTCGGGAACTCGATCGCAAGAACTTGCATGATGAGTAGACCACTTTAATTTCGTACAACTTTTGTTGTGGTAACTCATGTTTTAAGTTGTGATCTTGCGTTTTGAGTTAGTTTGAATGTCTAAGAGAGAAAGAGAAATAGAAAATTAATATTATTAAGGAGGAACTGGGTACATGAACTGGTAGTATAAAACGACTATTCGGGTCGTGTCTTTTTAGAACTAACTCCGTGAAAGATCCACTAACTCGATCAAACGCTCTCGCTTCTTCCCCTTATCAGCCTCCAGTATCTTACTTGCCGTTTCTTGAATCTCGTCCTTAAACCGTTTCTTTCCGCAGCAAATCTTGACTGTTCCCGCTTGGTCTGGTCTTCCCCTGATGGCAACTCCTGTCTGCGCAACATGAGCCATGTTAAGCGGAAAGCACCTGCCTACTTTTGATCAAAAATGGTTACACACACCCTCCCTTAAAAAGGAAGGCAAAATTCAGCTCCATAAGCTGGCTCATGCTAATGAAACTGCCGGCAATGTTAGACATCAGTAACACGTCCGGTATGATCAAGGGACCCAACCTGATGGAACCCTTCCCTTTGGACTTTGCCTTGGAACCCCTTCCAAAGGAAACGAGTTGGTTAAAGCTACGATCTAGAGAAACGAAGGAGTTTTCATTCGGAGTCATGTGATTAGGACAGCTACTATCTAGTGTCCATTCCATTTTAATAGAATCGCAAAAGGGACAGAAATCGGTCAAGAAAGGATTACCAGAAGGGACTGGTGGACTCTCGGTGGTGGGAAAAAGGTTGAGGAATGGAGTCGCTCCTGCATTTTTCCTTCCTTCCATTCGAACCTCCCGTAAGTATTGACGGAATCCCCTCAGAGTACCATGTGGGTGACACTCGGAACGAGCTTCATCTGGGTTAAATACCCAAGCGAAGGAAACATTGATCTCTGATACAAGATCTACGTAAATCTCTCGCTTTCGGCGAAGACACGTGAACGGCTAAGAATCGTCCACCGCATCAGCTCTACTTTTGAGGCTCCGTTAAAGCCTGAACCTGTGTTGTCATGTCGTTCTTTTTACTTTTGACTTTCGAGTCCGAACGGCGGCTTCTTGGGCAAGCTAACCGTAACTTCTTCTTCTTTAAATTGACGCCCTCCTTCTAAGTCATTCTCTAAAGAAAGATGACTTGCTGTGATGAAACAGAAACCTTGAGTGGGATAAATTTCGTCCTTCTGATAGTCATTCTTCTCTTCGTGGCTATCACCTTCATCCTAAAATTATGCAAACATATAGACCGACGAAGGCGTCAAGAAAATCCTCTAGAAGGAACAGTTCGGCGGAGTCAAACAGAAGTCCCATCCCGCATGCCTTAGTTTTTCCTCAGATTCATGATTGTACCCTTATTCTCTTTCTTGTGGTTTTTGCCTGGGACATAAGCATGTATGGTCTCAGACGGTGCAGACGTTCTTTAATCACTGGCTAGTTAGTAAGAATTTTGTTTCTCAGAATCCCTACGGATGACAGGTGAACCAAGAGATGCCAATAGATTGTATCGATACATTAACTAGAGAATTTAAGACGATCTCGTAATACACACTTGTTTACCCGTACTTGCCGACACTCGCAAGTGGGCGAGGCTCAATGATGACACCTCCCCTTCCTCCTTTTCTTTAAGGACCCCCCCCCTCTCTTCTCTTCTTTCTCTCGACAACCGAATCACTGGTGGAAATCTTGAAGTCCTCCATCGCAGTCGCTTCAATAATGAAAAGGGTCTACGACGAGGACTACGCCATGAAGAAGGCTATCATCCTCGGAACAGGATGCCTCCTTCTCATTGTCTCTTTCTTTTACTTTGTATGTATGGGTTATCGTAGAGGCGTCTTCGATGGACCTGTGGAAGCATTCGAGAAAACGGCGATCATCATCTGTTTAGTGATCTTGTTTCTGGCTTACCTCCCTTTTAGTTTTCTCGAATGAAAAATTAAGTTTTCTCACGTGGTGAATTGCTCTGGTTTGGCACCGTTAAAGTTAATTGTCGTCTAATTTCGAGGACGAAAACTTTTTAAGGAGGGGAGAAATGTTACACCCGAATTTCGGAACCAAAAATTTTTTTCCATACGTTTGAGAAATGACCGTAAATCGATGATTAAATGATTTCGAGTCAAGTTAAGTTCATTCACGGAAGTCAAGAATTATGCTTGGCCGAGTTGGTTGAGGAACCGAACCAACAACCCAAAAATCTCAGGTTCGAATCCCTTTTTTTCAGATGATGACGTCATAGTGACGTCACCACTATTCATCATCTTCTTCCATGAAAATGAAACCGCCGTTGCACCTCTGTTTCCGGAAACTCTTCCGGTGAGGGCTCAAACCTTCATATTATTGATGTTTGTCTGGTTTTGATGATTGTAAATCATCACCCGTGAATACACACCCCTCCAACTCCATTATTGGTCGAGTAGCGCCAAAACGGAGTTTCACCGTCGACATCACTAACAACCGACCACCCACTCCTTTCTTTCTCGTGACCTTGACTTTTGGGTACTCCACAGGGCAACGAGAGGCTTCGGAGTCGGCTATAAAAGCCAACAATCCTTCAACTTTGAGGAACGGAACCTCACCGTCGAAGCTCCGACGAGAGTTACGGCGGAGCGTTCCAAACATACCCAACCCTTGAAAAATACATACCCGACATTGTTTTAAGCCTGAGAATCTTTTCCAACCTTCAAAAGGTAGTTTCGTGCGAGAAATAGGGGAAGCCCAGCTTCACCGAAGCTTCATCGGAGTCTCCTGCAAATTGGAGAAGATGATGGCAAAGTTGCAGTTTTGTCACCCAAATTCTATAGGTGACAATTCAGTCCCTCCTTCTTTTTCCTTTGTTATTTCGGCCCTTGAAGTTTTTCCTTGTGACAGTTTGATCCTTAACTGTCAACTTTTGGCATTTAACCTCTTTTAGTTAGTACAATTTGGCCCGGAAGTTACGAAAGTTCGTTAACTCCTTATTTCCTTCCGATTCAAGCTACGGAACTGATTTCCAAGTCAACCGACTCGATTTATAGGTGGGTTGGTTTAAGGGGGTAAATTTCCTTGGATTAATTAATTCCTCAATTTAAATAGCTACTTGGTTAAACTTTGCCATTAACCAAATATTGTCATTATTTCCGAATTAATCGTTTGACGGGAACCAGATCAACGAGTGAAGTACTCGGGCCTTATTTTGGACTCGTATATGCTTAAATTAAGGTCCTTTTAATTCTCGTGGTGATTTACTGCTAACCGAGCATTAACCCATCTGAGTTGGTTTTCCCGATAGGTGAGATACTAAAATTGTTTAATTAAGTATTTCCATTCCAATTATTTTGGAAATGAGCTCCGGTAATTACCTTTTCACGGAACGTTGGATTTATCGGATTAATCGAATTGCTGGAATATCCGGTAAAGTGTTAACTTCTTATGAAATATTAATTTCTTAAGTATGACGTGATAATGTTATTTCGAGGATTTATATATCACTCATAATCCCTACCCAAATTAGATACGTCCCGAGGGTTAGATTTAACTCGGAATAAAACCGCATGACAAACGATGGGGCTTCGATTGCTCTGGGTGGTTAGTCAAATTAATGGATGACGTGATGGATTGTTAAATCCATATAGATTATAAATCTATTACTTGCAGGTACTATAATACCTTGATGATTTGGATGACTAACTGTTGTTTGTTGGTTGTTCAGAGTTAATGAGTGACGCGGATCCTCATTAATTCCGGTTTATAAAGTTATGATGCCTAAGGTTAGAGGGACTTAAGTAGTCCGAGTGACTCCCCTACTTACCTGGAAATTAAGACGTAAAGTCTTGGTTTTGACAACAAGGTGTCGTTTCTACGGAAAGTTCCATCTTTCCGGAACCATCGGTTTTATACCTAATTATGTTTGATTCGACTATGCTTAAATCATGATGTTATCTGATGTTGTTTGACACCTAGTGTATACAGGTGGAAAGTAAAGCCTCGCTAGCTAGTCCTCCGTCGGGAACATCGATGGATACGGGTTCCTACCGGGTGATGGGAGTTGGGTATTGTTAGCCCCAATCGATTCACTGTAGATGCGTACGGATAGCCCTACCGGATGATAAGAGTTGGGTGGAATTAGCCTCGACCAGATGATGGGAGTTGGGTATTGAAAGCCCCAATCGATTCATGATAGTCGGGAAGAATAGCGACTCTGGTGAAGTCCCTATTATAGGCTCAGAAGTAAGCCTTAACGATGATGGCATAGAGGTTAGCTAGGCGGGAAGAGGGGACGCTATATCGATTGGTGAAAGTTGTTCGAGTTTGATCTCGATATTGTGAGGTGTTATTAGAATAGTTCATGTGATGTCTTATTGACTTGTGATTATGTGTGTTAATGTTTCACATATAGGTCGTGATTGGAATATTGGATTAATATTCCTTGTGACAAGTCATTTGATAAACAGTATCGGTAATCTCCGTTACGGAAGGATGAGTATGGAATTACTGGTTTGCGTTGTTAATTCCATTAAATGTGTTTATTCATGTTTATACGGAATAATCATGATAATGGACTGACCCCGAGCCACCCACCCGTTTTGCAGGAATTTCCTGGACAAGCAACGGACCACCGGAGTTTCTTAAGGCGTGTCGGAGCAGTGGATCATGAGACGGTGTAATGGCGACTTTGAGAATTGCTCTCAAGTTGTTGGGCCCAGTTCCGCTGTAAATGTTTTGACGATTAATACCCTAGTTTTATGGTTGGTTTGAAAGTGGTTGGTCAAAGTTGTATTTTTCAACCTTTGAGTCATCGTCTGTCCCGTGACACGTTGTCGTTTTACATTTCATAAAATTGGGGTGTTACAGTAACATAAAAAAAACTAAGCTGGAATTTCTTTGGAAACTCATCCATCATTTAAGAGGATCCTCCCAATATAAATATTGAACTTGGGCACCTCTCAGAGGGTGGGAATTTCTATTATTTTTTATACCACATTGCTTGTAGAAAGAATGAAAGAGGATTCTCCCATTATAATTAATTAACTTGGGTTTCTCTTTAAAATTTCTATTATTCTTTATAGGGTTAATACACCTTTTTGCCCCTCTACTATGCAAAGTTAACAAATATACCCTTTACTATTTTCTAACCGATTTAACACCCTCTACTTTGAAAAGTTTAACACATATACCCCTCCATTTATCTTTTCATCTAATGAGTGGATTATATGTGCTACTTCATATTATTTGTACAGCTTATCGTTGATTGGAATGTCCACAATCCAAAATTATTTAAATTAGAAAGAAAAAGAAAATGAATACCACAAAAACAATGGTGATTATAATGTTTTTTCATTTTATTTTCTTTTTAATTTAAATATTTTCACCTTGTGGACGTCCTGATCAGTGATGTTGTGGACAAATAGTATGACGTAGCACGTAAAAGCAACTAATTAGACAAAAAATAGATGAAAAGATAAATGGAGGGGCATATTTATTAAAAATTTCAAAGTAGAGGTTGTTAAATCGGTTAGAAAATAGTAAAAGGGTATGTTTGTTAACTTTGCATAGTAGAGGGGAAAAACATGTATTAACCCTTCTTTATACCACATCGCTTGTAGAAAGAATGAAAGAAGATCTTCTCATTATAAATATTGAACTTGGGCTCGGGAATTTATAGGGTGACATAAAGGATTCTTATGTGGGAATTGGAATTTTGTAGCACAATTGTAAAAAATATGTACCGTCAGTAGCCAAATGCGTAAAAAATGTCCAGAAATAGCACAATCTGACTGGCAGCCAGCGCTGCGCCAGCCAGATGGCGCTGCGCCACCCAGCCAGCGCAGCGCTGGCTGCCTTATCAAAATTGTGCCGTTGCAGCGCTGCGCCAGCTGGCAACAGAGCCGTTACAAAAGAGCCGTTAAGTAACGGTAGTGTTGATCCCAGGCAGCGCTGCGCTGGCTGGGTGGCGCAGCGCTACCTGGGATCAATATTACCGTTTTTTTTTTTGGTATAAATACCCCCTACCCCCACATACCATCTTCACACCTCCTCTCATACTTTCACACCTCCTCTCATACTTTCACACCTCTCACATACTCTCTAAGGTATTTTTGATAGTTTGTTTGTGTTTCTCATAAATTTTTTGTTATTATTATTGTACGCTAATGACGTATTTTATTTGTAGGTTCATAGCAATTGTCCGGCGAGGAAATTTCGTTTGAAGAAGGCCTGAACCCTCCCTCAAAAGGTATCATGCTATAAATTATATGGTAATTAAATTGTGGTTTACGATTTTATATGTATTTAACATTGTTTGTGGATATGAAATTGTAGATGGATTACATGTTTGGAGAGGTGCCGGTTGGGGTACGAAGTGGTAGTCCCGAGGACCCGTCGATTTTATGGGGTGATGCTGACCGACATCGAGCGGCGGGAATTTTTGAAGCTCAGGTTGGTACATCTGAAATGTTATTTATTTTTACAAGGTATTTATGTTTGAATGTTGCATTTATTTTAATAATATTCATAATTTAATTACTTATATTGTAATATTAGGATCAAATTTGAAATGTTATATGTAAATGTTAGTTATATTTGAATGTTAATTATATTTGAATGTTAATTACATTTAAATGTTTAGGGTGCACTCAGAAATTGAGTACTAGTTATTAATTTTGTTACATCTTCTTCCCCCAACTATTAGGACCCACATATGACGCTTAAGTGTCACTTCTCTAAGAAGATCGTGAAGTACGATCCTAGGTTCGAGACATACCTTGCCCCCATAGGTCTAGATCAGTTGCGTGCCTGCCTGGATTTTACCCCGATTCTGAGCTGATCACCGCATTGGTCGAGAGATGGCGTCCCGAGACGAGCACTTTTCACTTGTACCACGGTGAGGCAACCATAACACTCGAGGACGTGCACTTTCTCACTGGTCTGAGCATCGATGGTGTGCTTGTGGAGTCGCAGAGGCGCATTCCGACTGTGGATTCTGATCTGCAGCTTTACGTTGAGCGCCTTCTTGGGAAGAAACCATCTACCGCTGACCTTTCTGCTGGCAGAGTGAAGATGACGTGGTTGCGTAACCACTTTGGCACCATCAGGGATGACGCCGATCAGGAGACTATCGAGCAGCACTGTCGAGCATACATTCTGGACTTCTTCGGCAGCTGCATCTTTGCTGATCGGTCAGGATCACACGCCTCACTCTTCTTCCTTCCACTGCTCGAGGACATGAGTCAGGTAGGCGACTACGCTTGGGGGGCTGCCGCACTTTCATGGCTATATAGGGAGCTTGGCCGGTGTGCTTTTCGCATAGAGAGCAACCCGTCCCGCGACCACGTAGGTGACATTGGAGGTTGGACGGCATTGGTTCAGGCGTGGGCCCTGGAGAGATTTACGTCCATTGCGCGTCGAGTCCACAAGAGTCGACAGATTGCACCGACGCACTCCCCCATTCCACGTATGACTAGGTTCGGGCTACGACTTCTTCTTCCATTTTCATAGTTTATTCCATCTGATCAAGTTGTATGAATGACGTGGTTCATTCTGCATTTTTTTAGCTGGTCCGAATGGTATCACGCGAAGACCAGATACATCCTTGTTGGGGGGTACCGCCAGCTGTTTGACGATGGGACTCCATTCGTGGTATTGTATTCTAACAAGAAGATCATGTTTTTCCCTTACAGTTTAGGTTTCGTAGTTGTGTAACTTTCCACTTTGTTTCATATAGTGGTGTCCCTACTCGGCGGACCGTGAGCATTACAGTCCAGGGACTTTCCCCATCCATCGTGTCGTCGCACCGCTTATCTGCTTCTTCAGCGCTATGTGGCATAGGCCTGATAGAGTGTTGCGTCAGTTTGGGATGGACCAGCCTGTCCCTACATGGGATCAGCCAGTAGGTGAGGTCATCAGTAACCTGGAGCTGACACAGCGTGGATGGCATCGTACTGATGTGGTAGCTAGATTTGCTGGATATCGAGACATGTGGTCCACTCGTCTTGACCACATCGCCTCAGGCCCGTGGCTGCGGAGCGAGGAGAGGGAGTCCTACCACTTCCACGACGAGATCAACCAGTGGTATCATGGCATCACTAGACGTACAGTTTCTCGCCGAGGAGCCGTGGACCAGTCATTGGTACGTAGGTTCTGTCATAATTATTACAACTACTTCTAGTTACATGTTTAACCATTCTAATTATGTGTTGTAGCTTGATGGCATGGAGAGGCTATACGTGACTTCTGGCCAGTCACATATCACGCCTCAGGAGCAGCAGGAGATGCATGCTACACTGAGGTCAATGATGCATGCTTCAGGCGGGATCCATAGGACGTCTGAGTCTAGGAGGGCACCCCGGCAGGCCACCCATCCACGACATGCTGACTACCAGTGCCTGACCCGCCAGCCGCCAGGATTCCTTCTGCACGAAGAGTCCGACAGCATGTAGATGTCCCCCCTGTCCCGCGATTGTGGGAGCCGACATTGCCTCAGTGGGATCCACATCACCAGCAGACGCGATGCTCTGAGCACTATCCATTCGACACTAGAGGCGACGCGACTTTCGATTATATGGGGAGTCAGGACTACACCCAGCCAGAGGACTACACACAGCATCAGGATTACACACAGCACCCGGACCCGACCCAGCCATACCCCACTCCTACAGTCCCCACTGGAGGCTATACATCTTACGCCCCTCCATCCGGGTCTCAGTGGGGTGCTTCCTCATCGTACGCCGATCCATCCGGGTCTCAGTATGTCACACCACCAGTAGTGACATATGATGCATCTTTCGATGATGATGGTACTCCACCCGCCGACGGGCAGCATCGGTATGGACTGAGGCGAGAGCCTACGCAGAGGATGTGCGCTACTGAAGGCCATGAGCTGGGGGCACATTGGAGGGGACAGGGTCGGCGTAGGGGTCGAGAGGGTAGGGGCCGAGATGGTGGGGGTCGGGAGGGGAGGGGTCGTGATGGGCGGGGTCGTGAGTAGTTATAGTATTTTATGAGTATATTTTATTGTATTTTGTATTTCAGAGTACAGTGGTATTAGAAATTTGTTTTCATAGATAGATATAATTTGTAAGAAATAATTGCCAACCCACGTGAAAAAAGCTGCAGCTCCTCATTAAGTCAACCACTTATGGACGACACAATAATTTGTAACATATAATTGCCAACCCACGTGAAAAAAGCTGCAACTCCTCATTAAGTCTTCCACTTATGGACGACACAATAATTTGAAACGTATAATTGCCAACCCACGTGAAAAAAGTTGATAAAATTTCTTACTAACTGAATTCTGGTTGACACCACTTATGGAGTTGTTCTGCAATTCTGGCATCCACTAACAGAATTCTGTCTTCCGTACATTATATATAGGCGTGAGTCCATAAACAATTTATTACTAACTCTTCCAAACTACTCGAAACCTACTACAACTCTCAATATCTTGTAACCATATAAAATGAATTTCGCGTTTTGGCTCCGATGGGATGGCGAAATAGTACACGGCCAACACGGTGGGGTGTGCTACAGCGGGGGGAAATTATGTCGCCTCAAAATGACGAGGCAACCTTCACTACAACAGGCATGTCCAGTGTTCTTGCGAAAGATGGGGGTAGGATCTTCGGCGGTGTTGCGGACGGTCATGTATCGATGTCCAGTTTTTGGGAATGACCAAATTCTGGCACACTACCCGCTCATTCTTAATGACGTTACTGGGTTAGAGGTTATCTACAACATCATGGCAACCCAACCGGACTACCGAGTGGCAGAGCTGTACTTTGAGTTCGACCACCGTGGGACGCCAGGCCAGGGAGACTCTATATTCATGGGCGATGGAGCGAGTGCCTGTTATAGTGGTCAGAGCAGTCAGAGCAATCACACACAATTACGTGGCAATAGCAGGCAAGAAAGTACGGTAGCACACTTGGGAAATGAGATAGAAGGAGACTCATCAGAAAGCGACGTCAACTCGGAGCAGGACGAAGCAAATGTATCTGAGCCGGACATTGAAACACAACCCTTTGTGAATGCGCAACCTCCGGGAGACTACACCCCCCCGAGCCATTTCACACATTTACCAGAAGATATCGGTGCCCTGATGACTACAAGCAACAACGAGTACGGCGTTCATAACGTTCCACGGTGGCACATTGACGGGCCAGGGTTAGCGGTTGGCCAACAATTTGAAAGCAAACTTGTGGCTCAAACTAGTCTAAAGCAATATGCACTCAGGAATAACCGCATGTTATGCACGGCACGGTCTAGCAAATGGTTGCTTGAGCAACGATGCCATGGATACCGTAACAATGGATGCCCGTGGAGGATAAGACTCACTACAGATGAGAGCGATGTGTGGACGGTAAAAACAATTCAATCCGGCCCATACGTGTTTGGGCAGTCAGAACAACATCAGTCCGACCCAGCTGGACGTTGATGTCATAGCCGATGCAGTCACGCCCTTTGTCCAGGCACGCCCCCATATTCGTATCAAACTTCTTCAGACAGAGATACATACTATGTACGGACGAGAAATTTCGTACAAGAAGGCATGGAACGGCAAACAGCGCGCCATGGAGCGGATATATGGTAATTGGGAGGAATCATACAACGAGTTACCTACCCTAATGAAGGCAATACAAGATCGGAACTATGGGACGGAAGTTGAATTCGTCACGAAAGAATGGACAGCGGTTGATGGAGATACAATCATCCAATTCGACCGTGTGTTTTGGAGTTTTGCCCCGTCCATTGAAGGTTTCAAACATTGTCCTCCTGTGCTCATCGTCGACGGTACCTTCATGACCGGAAAATACAAGCACACACTACTCATGGCTAGTTCGTTCGATGGTAATAAGAACATCTTCATTGTGGCTTTCGCAATCGTGGATGTTGAGAGCAAGGAGACTTGGGAATGGTTCTTTGATTGCATACAACGACGAGTGACACAGAGACGCGGAGTATGTGTCATATCCGACCGACATGTGGGCATCGTGAGTGCAATGGAGAAAATCCAATTTGGATGGCATTGGCGATGGTGCGCCAGACACTATGTAAGCAATTACAACAAAGCCGCCAAGAACCCAAGAATGAAAAGCCGCCTTATGAATTTAGGTCAGTATCATGACACTCCACCAAGTACTTAACAATTTCAGTGTATATCATTTGTAATCCATTCTTTTTTACCTGCAGCTAAACGCCGGTCCTTGAGAAAGTTCACAAAGGGGGCAACAAGATTCGCAAGGGACGACCCCGTAAATAAAAAATGGGCGCTTGAAGATCAATTATATTGGTCAAGAGCCGTAGACGCTCAACACGACGGGGCACGATGGAACCAATTGACATCAAACATGGCGGAGAGCGTGAATGGGGCATTCAAGTCAATCCGGGCTCTCCCTGTTGCAGCTTTGGTGGAATCCACTTTCTACAGGCTGCAAACGTATTTTGAAGATCGACGAAAGAGGGTTCGAGAAGAACAGGCGGCCGGTGAAATCTGGACGAAGAAGTGTCTTAAGCGCCTACAGAAAAGAGTGAATAAGGCCACTTCCCACACAGTGAGGCAATTCGATTACGATGCTGGGATATTCGAAATACAGACGGCGATAAATCGCAGCAACGGGAAGGGAAACAATAGGCAAGAAGTTCGCTTGGACTACGAGGAGGGTGACGGTCATTGCTCATGCGGCAAGTTCCAACAGTGGAAGATGCCTTGTTCACATGCTGTGGCCGCATGTAACGCCGCCAATCAAGATCCGTTATACTACGCCAACGCCCATTACAGGCTGGAAACAGTACGACAGATATATGGACGGAGTTTCCTCCCTATCGGCTCGAAAGACGACTGGGTGCCTCATGGAGGGCCTAAGTTGATGCCTGACCCAGGAAGGGTCAGGGAGATGGGGCGACCACGACATTCTCGCATACGCAACGAGATGGATTGGGTTGAAGATATTGAGCCTCACTGCAGTTACTGCCATCAAGAAGGGCACAATAGGAGGACGTGCCAACGTGCGAGGCGAAGCAGCAGAAATCCAAACCCTACAAGGAACGGTTAATTGCACTATGACATGTTTTAGTATTATGGGTTTGGTAGTTTGTGTTTGATAATCTGTATTTCAAATGTGTGGTTGTCAATTTCATGTTTCAATTTCATGTTTTGTAATCTGTATTTCAAAACAGTACTTAGTATACAAGACGAATTCGTTAAATGCATAAATAAGATAAGTACAAAGCACCCAAACGAAGTTCACTTACGCTTGCTCTTGCGAGACCTAGAGCCATAGTTGAAGAACGACATATTCTAAGCTTGGTTACGGCTGCCTACTACAAATTCTAAGTTTAGGGCTTCAAGGGAGGTGTGTGGTGCAAAACTGCATCATAGAGGGGGGTATTTATACTAAAAATTGACGACGTAGGGGTTTTTCAGTCCCAGCCAGCGCTGCGCCACCTAGCTAGCGCAGCTCTGGCTGGGATTGAGGAAACCCTAACGGTGCTATGACGGTAATATTTTCTGACTGGCAGATAGCGCTGCGCCATCTGGGTGGCGCTGCGCTGGCTGGGTGGCGCAGCGCCATCTGGCTGGCGCAGCGCTGGCTGCCAGTCAGATTGTGCTATTTCTGGACATTTTTACGCATTTGGCTACTGACGGTACATATTTTTTACAATTGTGCTACAAAATTCCAATTCCCTTCTTATGTCCCCTAGACATAACCAATAAGAATCCTCCAAATCACTATATTTTAGTTTTATGAGATATGGTAATTATTATGTAGTTATTGATAACCAACAAGTATCTTTAATAATTATCATTCATATTTTAATTACCTTATTTTACATTAATGCAAATATTTTACTATTAAATGATTTGGAGTGCAAATGTCCCCCTTTTTAAGCATACTATTGCACCCGGCCAAAATCACCAATCTTTCATTTTTTAAAGAATATTATAGATTATTATTCGCTCTAATATTATTATGGTTGGACTAAATAACTTGCTTTGATCCTTATTTTTTCGATACTAGTATTCTGATTTTCAGTAGGTTAAAATATTCATTGGTTCCAGTAATGATTTTATATTATTATTATATTCATCCAAAAAAAGATTTTATATTATTATCTTATACCAGTATTCTAATAACGTCTGAATGCCATCTGATGGTTATGTTTATGGCTAGTAGGGCAATACTACTATTATTTCTTAATTTTTTTAATCAACCAAATTGAATAGTTCATCAATACTACTTATTAACACTATGTTTATATGCATTCAATACTAGTATTTCACATAATTAAATACTAGTATTTTTAACTCTATGTTTAATTGTTTGTAGATGTTCCTGATGTAGATTTTGATTGGTCCTTGTTGGAGTTCAAGACTGTAAAGGAGGATGAGGAATTCAATAGAGAATATGCCCATAGTGTTGGATTTGAATCCAAATTTAGATCCACAAGCAAGAACAAAAGTAAAGCTAACATTAATGGAACAATTCGTTATTTTTTTAGATGATTGGATGCATTAATACTAGTATTTTAGAATCAGCCACTTAAACATAGATTCCAATGCCTCTCTTGTGAGTAAGTGGTTGAGGGTTGCAGATTGCATCTCCACTCTAGAACTCTGCAAATGGATGTCACTTTGGTATCACAGTTTTGACCTGGGTTGATTCTTTTAGGGATGTAGGTCGGGGGGTGGCTCAAGTTTCGGTCTCCTTTGTACAAACGGTTGTCTACCTCTTGTGTAGTTTTGAGGTGCGGTTTTTTGGGTTATCTTTTGGGATTGTTTATGGGGGTCTGCTTGTTGGGGGTTTTTTGGTCGTAGCAGATTTGGTTTTTGTCTTTAACTTTGTTTTGGTCGGTTGGAGCTCTCTCCGCTGTATAAACTGTTTCTCAATAAAATCTATATTATTCTCTACCATTCATACAAAAAAAATATTAGTAAAACTAATACTAGTATTTTATTACATTTCATATAACAATTCCATGGTTTACCACAACATACCACACTTGGTCTAATTATTTCAGAAACACATAATTGTATAGGGGATACCACACTGAAAGCTGATATTCAATCGTTCCTTTGTATTCACAAGTACTTATTTTAAAAGACAAATACCAGCTTGAGAATCTAGTTTAATACTAGTATTTTCAATACTAATTTATAAAAGGGTTAATACACGTTTTTTTCCCCTCTACTATGCAAAGTTAACAAACATACTCTTTTACTATTTTCTAACCGATTTAACACCCTCTACTTTGAAAGGTTTAACAAATATGCCCCTCAATTTATCTTTTCATATATTTTTCGTCTAATGAGTTGATTATACGTGCTACGTCATATTATTTGTCCACAACATCACTAATTGGGATGTCCACAATGTGAAAATATTTAAATTAAAAAGAAAAGATAAAGGAAAAGCAAATTATAATCACTGTTATGTACGAAGGCATTTGTGGTATTCTTTTTTTATTTTTCTTTCTAATTTGAATAATTTTCGATTGTGAGCATTCCAAAAAGTGATAAGGTGTACAAATAATATGACGTGGCACGTACAATCAACACATCGGATGTAAAATATATGAAAAATTATACAGAGGAGCATATTTGTTAAAGTTTTCAAAGTAGAGGGTGTTAAATCGGTTAGAAAATAGTAAAAGAGTATGTTTGTTAACTTTGTATAGTAGAGGGGTAAAAATGTGTATTAACCCTTTATAAAATATGTTTTGGACAAATCACGCATGTGAAGATTGTATGAAAAGTTCTACTAATATGTTCTTCAATTAAAGAAATAATTTTGGATTTTGGTAAGTACAAATGGGGAGATGAATTTTATGGGCATTAATTATAGTAATTCAATTAAAAGGGCATTAATTATAGTAATTCAATTAATTGGGGGAGTAAATGCTTTTCTTAATGATATTTTCTCTCTATCATTATATATGTTTTCATTAAATCTAAAGGCTATTATAGCTTATGTCTAAGGGATATAAGGGAGGTTTATGCAGCCTTTATGCTCCCCTTGGGCTCCTCTCAAAATGTGTGAATTTCTATTATTCTTTATACCACCTTACTTTGTAGAAAGAATGAAAGAGGATTATCCCATTATAAAATATTAAACTTGGGTTACACCTTGTTCGCAATCTTTCTCATTAATTTAATGGGCTTTAAGGTATGAACAATTATGAGTTGGACTTGTTATTAATCAAACAAAGTTCGAGCTAACTGAGTCGGTCTGAACGGGTTTTCCATTTTTTGGTTTGACCCAGTTTTTATATACCAAATTAGGCTGCTTGTGTTTCCCACTCAGACCAGGTTGAGCCTCAATTCGTGGCTTGTTTGGTTGAACCAGCCAATCTGATCCGGTTCATCTAACACTAATTGTTTTCATATATGAATTTATTGTTATATGTAGATATGTTGTATCTTTCAATCATAATTTGAAATTGATTTTTAGGCATATAGACACTTTAGCTCATCTCCTTAGTATCTACAATTCAAAATCTTAACTTTTAGCAAGAAAAAAACTCGATATGAAGTCTTTAGTTGAATATCTCGTCTGACAATGAAAGAGAGCTTTTGCTTCAATTTATAGATTCTCAAATTTCAAAGATGTCTTACTTTTTTCGATGTGGTATTATATGTAAACACAAACTCTTATATTCAATCTATCTTCCCAAGAAAATGAAATTTTTCAATATGTAAACACAAACTCTTATATTCCCTCTACCTTCCCAAGAAAATGAAAAAGATTTCAATGTGGTATTGAGACTAGATATCAACACCACATACCAACATTATTGATAGGCTGCATACGAACCAAATCAAGCCAAATTTTCATTTGGCTGGAGCTCAGCTCATTTAAAAATCAAACAGCTCGAGCTCAACTCGAGCCAAATATTCTAAGCTCAAGCTCGGCTCGACCTAAAATTTTAATCTTAAGCTCAACTCAAACTCGATTCGAGTTTGGCTCAATTTAAACTCTTGATGAACTCAGGCCAACAAACTCATTAAAAAACCTTAACAAGCTCAAAAGCCCATAACAATTTACTTAAAATGAGTTCAGGCCAATGCAAAATCATTTGACAAATGGGATGATCCATGGGCCCACCCAAGTCTCTACATTATGTGAGACTGTTCATCTAAATGGTTAAGTCTTGATGGATTCCTTCCTTCACCTAAACCATCAATGTGGTATTACTGAAGCACTCCATCTTTTCATAGCACCAATCATATTCTCTCCATATTTGTTCAAAGTTGTAGAAGGAGGCATGGGGATTCATCAAAGCTATTACCACTATCATTTCATTAACTATCAACCAACTGCATAATTTTTATTAACTGGGTTTCAAAAGTCATTAGCATTCTTTACTCACATGGTTTTTTCTTTTTTTTTCTTTTTTTTTCCAGGAAATCTCCTGAAAAGATATCGTAGACCGTGAGCCAACCTAGGAGATAAAAAAAAGGGGAAGGGGAGGGGTGGATATTTATCCACCAATAAAATACCTAACCTACAGGTCTTGAGTTGATGAAGCCCGAAGAATTCAGTAAAAATGCCAAAGCCTCTTTTGCAAGACCATGAGCAATGTTATTTTGAGCCCTTGGAATAGTCTTGTATTCAAACCTCTTTCCTTATTATTTATTTAAACTAAGTGATACACTATCACACTTACTATTTCCAGCCTACGTAAATGAATATTTTAGTTGCCTTATTAACCCACAGTCAGAAAAAATTGACTCTTAATTATGAAATTTCAGCAGCAAAGATGGCCATCCATTACTAATCAACTACCGGAGAATCAGAAAATTAAACAGCCAATCAGCTTGTAATTTAAATTTACTCACATGGTTGTTTCTTATGTAACAACAAAAAAAAGGCTTAATATATTTAATCCCATTAAATAGAAATTTAAACTTTAAATTTGAATCACTTGGAATCAAATGGCAACTGCGCCAATGTGATTAAATGCTTCATCCCACTCCTAATTTATACACTCTACATCAACACTCTATAATATGCATTTATATTTTTTTCTGTATGCCACGTATGCTAAAACCCACACTTCCACTTCTCCCCACATTCTTCTCATTTCAGCCAATCAGAGGCATTTTCACCAATTAATTTTTTTTATTTTCATTAACTTTTTAATATTAATTCCCACTTTCTTTATAACCCCTCATCATGGAGAAAAAACTAAAAAGTATTCTGAAAAATAGTCCAACTCCTTTTCATGATTAAAATGAAAAATAAAAATAACTCATCTTCTAATCTTCTTCGTATTAAAAAATGTATATGATTTGTTTTACAGTTTTAGTGTAGGAAAATAACTAATGAAGGAATTTATTTTATTTTATTTTCTATTTTTATTTCAATATTCATACTCTTTATTAAGATAAAAAAAAAATAAGTTCATGTAAGACGTGAGAACCGGGTTCTACTAAGGATCATCTAAATTTGACAATTGATTTTCACTAACAATGTTCTTGATATATTAAAGTCCATGTATGAGAGAATGATATAATTTCATATAAGATATAAGAACCGGGTTCTACTAAGGTTCATATAAATTTGAGAATTGATTTATATTGAAGACATTTTTTTTTCTATTAAAATCCATGTATGAGAGAATGATATAATTTCATATAAGGTATGAGAACCGGGTTCTACTAAGGTTCATATAAATTTGTGAACCAATTTTTACTAACAATTTTCATGATCTATTAAAATCCATGTATGAGAGAATTATATAATTTCATATATGGTATGAGAGCCATGTTAAACTTCATGATCCCATTTATCATAATTCATAATTTTTTTTATCAATATGGTCTCCTTATACTATGAAAATATTGATTACTATGATTTCTTAAATATATTTTAACTCAATAATAAAAAACAATACGAAAATTGGATTCTACTAAGGTTCATATGAGTTCTCGAAACCGTTGGTTCATTAAAATGAAAAATGAAAAAAAAATCTTTAATCAAATCTTTCTATTTTTCCTATGAGAATGGAGACTAATAACAAATAAAAAGAGTGTGAGAATCGGGTTCTACTAAAGTTCATATGAGTTCTCAAAATCGTGTAAGGACATGATATAATTTCATATAAGGTATGAGAACAGGGTTAAAATTCATAATCCCATTTATCATAATTCATAGTTTTTTTTTATCATTATGTCTCTATTATTACTGAAAAAAATATTAATTATTATGATTTCTTAATAGAGTTCAAGTCAATGATAAAAAAGATTATGAAAACCATGTTCTACTAATGTTTATATAAGTTCTCGAAACCGTCGGTTCATTAAAATAAAATTTTAGGGAAAATAAGATAATAAATATGAGAACCGGGACCAATAACAAATAAAAGAGTATGAGAATCGTGTTCTACTAATGTTCATATGAGTTCTCAAAATCGTGAAAGGACATGATATAATTTTATTAAGATTCACATGATTTATAAAATTGATCAATGACATGTATGATGTGCCTTTATGAGTATGTATAGGCATGCACTTCACCTTTACACACAATATGCAATCATACACATCTAAACATGCATACAAGTTACAATTGATACTAACCTTCATACAAATTTTTAAACTGACATTCTGACGAGGACTAAAATTTTACCCCACCATTAACAGGTCTACATAATCTTAACGATTAAATATTTTTATAGTCAACTATTTAAACACATTAAATAAATTTATACTGAAACCGGCTAACAGGCCAGTTAGAAATAAGACATAAAGAGTTAAAAAAAATTAGTTTGATATCAACCGGCCAACGGGCCGGTGATTAATCTAGTTATCTGAAACTTAAATATCTTTCACATGTAGTATTTTGAGTACAAGAAGTGTGCTCATGTTTCTCTCTAAGCATTTCCAAAAATCTCTTCAATATATCAACCTTCTGTCCAAGTTTATCATATATTCCACAAAATAAACCTAGGGGTCGTTTGTTTGAAGGAATCCTAATTCTCAGAGAATGGGGTGGAATCAGGGAGAATTTAATTCCACGGAATTCATTTAAAAAGAGAATTAGAATCTTTGTTTGGATGTAACTTTGGGAATGGAATTTAATACTAAGTTGAATTTAATTGAATAGCAAAATGTCAAAACAACCCCTTCCCTTATCAATGTCCTCCTCCCCAATATATCCCCTCTATTACCTTCTTCGTTCATTTTTTACATCAGCACAAACTCACAGCTGAGAATTTTGGGGTCCACGTCGTAACAACATCAGGCTTAATTCAATTTTGATGGTTTGTCCAATTTTTTCCTGTTTACTATTTCCCAGTGTTGTAAGAACCGGACCGGTAAAACCGGTGACCGGCCTTCAAACCGGCTAAATTGTATCATTGAACCGGTTTGACCCGCTAGAATCGGTAAAATCGGTCGACCCGGAAAACACGGTTCCAAATGGTTTGCTTAATGAAACTTCTCAATTTGAGGATAAACGGCAGCTGATCCCCATCCAACCATTTCCAAGGGTTGGAAATTTCCAACCTTCATCTCAACCATTAGATCACCCTTTGACCCTTTGACCAATCCAATGGTCTAGATTGTTAGGGGTATTTAGGACTTTACACATATAATTTAATTATTATATTTAAAATAAATAATTTAATTTCCAGTGGCTGCTGGCCACCGTCGCCGGTGACTTTTCCGGCGACCGGCCGCCGTTGCCGGCGACTTTTTCGGCGAGACTCCGACGATTTTTTTTTTTTAAATTAAAAAAATTAATTTTTTTTTTCTTTAAAAAAATTAGTTAACACTTTTTTTTGTTGTTAACTAGTTAACACTTTTTTGCTGTTAACTAGTTAACATTGTTTTTTTAACTGATAACAAGTTAACATGGTTCTTACCTGATAACTACTTAACATATTTTTTTGTTTGATAACTAGTTAACATCATGATTTAGATAACTAGTTAACAAAAAATTTAGTTGATTACTAGTTAACACATTTTTTTGTTGTTAACTAGTTAGCAATGTTTTTTTAATTGATAACTAGTTAACATGGTTTTTATCTGATAACTAGTTAACAAAAAATTTAGTTGATTACTAGTTATCAAAATTAGTTAACTAGTTAACACATTTTTTTGTTGTTAACTAGTTAACAGTGTTTTTTTTTAACTGATAACTAGTTAACATGGTTTTTATCTGATAACTAGTTAATAACGTTTTTTGTTTGATAACGTGTTATCAACATTAGTTAACTAGTTATCAAATTAACATAATTAGTTAACTAGATAACTTATCGAGTTAACTAGTTAACATTTTTTAAAGATGATAACTAGTTAACATTTTTTTAAGATGATAACTAGTTAACCAATATATCGAATTAACTAGTTATCAAATTGTTAACTAGTTATCTAATCAAGTTAACTAGTTAACCAAATCGAGTTAACTAGTTATATGGTAATTCACAATCACAAATGAGTTAATAACATAAAATCAGTTGCAATCTGATTTACTAAACCATCCGAAGGCAACTTTTAATAATTAATAAACAATCCCCTTATTTTGTGTAACTACAAACTAGTCACTTGACTTATCTAGGTAACGAACTAATCACTCTTCCTCAACCTTCCTCTGTCAATTCAATCATCTCCAAACGACGATGCCGCTGCTCCACGCCGCCACTCCGGCCGATGCTCTGCTTTGATGAGGATTCTTGGACTTGGACCGGAGGGAGAGACAAGGAGGATAAGTGCAGAGAGGCTGCTAGGTAAGTAGCCGCCGCGAATCCGACCACCATCACCACTCCGACAACCACCCGCCTCCCAACCTTGCACTGATATCCCCGTCCGAACTCTCAAATTCCACCTCGCCATGAGTCCTCTGTCCAGCCCAATCAACGTATCAGATCGTTGTCATCGTTGTCATCGGAGTCGTCGTCGTCGCTACTATGAACGACCAGCTCCAAAACTCGAATCCCAACAGTAGCAAGGGTTCGGCGGTGAAACAGAGGTTTCGAGATTCGGTCAAATGGGATCGTTGGAGAGAAGGAGAAGAAGAAGTTTGGTGCTTTTGTTGGGAGAAGAGGCAGCGGAGGTACAATCAACAAATGGCTGTGATGATCGGCGGAAGAAGGAGATGATCGGCGGAACAAAGAGGCAGCGGAGAGATGAAAATTAGGGTTTGTTTTATTTTTTTGGTGAATGGACGATTTTGCCCCTCCGGGTACAGAGGATGGACCGGTCCAACCCAGAAGGGTTGGACGTGGATCAGCTCCCCAGATGGCAGCTGATCAGCAGCCAACCATTTTCAAGGGTTGGATTTTGTTACAACCCTTTCCTAACCATTGGATCATTCTTTGACCATTATTTTTACATTTTGACCAATCCAATGGTCTATATTGCTAGGGGTTATTTAGGACATTTCACAATAATTTAATTTTTTATTTCATTTTAAAAAATCATTTTTCTCTCCGGTGACCAGTACTAGTCTCCGGTGACCGGCCGCCGGTCTCCGGCGACTTTTCCGACGAAGTACATGTTAACTAGTTAACATTTTTTTTATTTTTTTATTTTTTTTTATTTTTAACACCTATCTCGACGACTTTTCCGGCGAACGATCGCCGATCTCCGATGACTTTTCCGGCGATCGACCGTCTCCGGTGACTTTTCCGACGAAGTACATGTTAACTAGTTAACACTTTTTTTAAGTTTTTTAATATTTAACACCTGTTCCGGCGATTTTTTCAACGACCGACCGTTGGTCGCCGACGACCTTTCCAGCAAAGTACATGTTAACTAGTTAACATTTTTTTTTTAATATTTAATATCATTGTTAACTAGTTAACAAATTCTTTTGCTGATAACTAGTTATATGCACTAGTTCACAAATTATTAACTTGTAACTAGTTGACGAATTTTCATGATCAATTTTTAACAAGATTTTTCATTAATAGGTTATCTAACTAGTATGTTGTTCTTAACTAATTGACTGGATATTTAACTAGTTAACAAGATATTTAACTAGTTAACTCGTTAACTAATTTTAACTAGTTAATTGGTTAACTAGTTAATTGGTTAACTAGCTAACTCGTTAACTAAATTTAACTAGTTAACTAAATTTAACTAGTTCATTGGTTAACTAATCGAGTTAACTAGTTAACGAATCGAGTTAACTAGTTATCAATGTCAACAACATATAAAATAGTGACTAAAGTTGCAAATTTTAATATTAAACAATCAAACTATCTATAAATAAAAATAGAGTGACTAAATTGTAATTTTTATAATTATTAACAATTCTGGTCATCGTCTTCAACAATTGAATGCCGCCGTCGCCGTCTCCGAAACCAGCCGTCGCCATCTCCGAAACGAGCCATCACCGTCTCCGAAACCAGCCGTCTCCGTTGCTGCCGACGTCTTCTGTTCGTTCGCTCTAGAATTCAGTCCTCTCGTTTTCCCCCACTCACGGAAATCCCTTCTCCGATTCCATCTTTCCTCCGCGGCAACGCTATTGTCTGCTTTTCCGACGACAGTGAGAGTTGGATTGGATCATTGAGACGGACTGGAATCGGAGAACGTGGAGCGACACACTATAGAGCAGAGGCTGTTCGGATCTGGAACATCATCGCCGTCAACGGACCGAAGAGGACAGGGGAGGAGCCGGCCGCAAGATCGGAAGACAGGGGAGGTTGGGGATTGGGAAAGGATCTGCATCCAGGATTTAAAGTTTGGAACAGATTCCAAACCCAAAACGGAGGGGTATTTTAGTCATTAAAAATAAATAAATAAAAAAAACCCTAATCTACATTCCCTGCCGCCTCCTTCCTTTTCCTTGTATTCTATTCTTGCCGCCTCCTTCTTCCTCCTACTTCTTTCTTCTTCCTTCTTCCTCATTCTATTCCATTCTTCCGATCTGATTTAATCATCCCGTCAGGGGAGTCGCGAAAGCAGCGACGGGGGAGTCAGAAGGCAGCATCGACGAGGAAGCCGGAGGATATATAGCAGCGACGAGAGAGCCGAAGGGAAGCAGCAACGGGAAGCCGGAGGGGAACATCGGCGGGGGAGCCGGAGGGCAACACCGGCGGGGGAGCCGGGAGGGAAGCAGGGACGGGCAGCCGGAGGGCAACAGCGGCGAAGGATCCGGAGAGCAACAGAAAAGCTTCGCCATCTCGATCTCCTCTTCCCCCCGACGACTGATTCACGAAATTGATTCAACGACGAAGAAGAAGAAGAAGATGAGCTTCGAAACCTATCCATCTAACGTGACGAAAGCTTCTTCACCAACACTGGATTCACCGACGAAACTTCCTTAATCTCTGGTAATGTTTCTTCTGGTTTACATCGAAGAAACACAGGAGCAGAGGCTTCATAATGTGGGTTTAAAAATTGAAGCAGGGCTTCATAATTTGGGTGTATGAATTGAAGCAGGGGCTTCATAAATGTGGGTTTATGAATTGAAGCAGGTGATTCATAATATGGGTGTATGAATTGAAGCAGACTAAATTCATTTGTTGATGTGTAGATGATGATGATGTATAGATTATGATGATGATGTGTAGATGATGATATTGTTTATTTTCAGCATTTGTTTGGGTTAAATGTTCGATTTATTCCTGCTTTTGGTAGGTAGGGTGGTAGTTAGCTGGATTGGTTAACTAGTTAACTCAATTGGTTAACTAGTTAACAACTAGATAACTACCAAGTTAACTAGTTAACTCGATTGGTTAACTAGTTAACAACTTCGTGGTGCAATGATGGGAATGATGTTAAGCTTCCGTATTGCCAGATAAGAGGGCAGTACAGAATGGAGCTACCAACTCTGTGATTTTGTTTGTGGTGCTGTAGACGTCAGAGGGGTAAATCCTATAATGAAGAACACAATGTATGATTATGAATCTTGAATTCTCTTCACCTGGTCATGGAATATAGAGTGCCAACTTCTTATGAATACATAGACTTTCTAGGAAGCAATTAGAGTTCTATTATTCTTCTTTCACAGATGATGAGTTTGCAGCATTTAGTACTGCCAAATTGGTTTCCTTTCATGCTATTTGTTCCCTGGTAAAAGTGAAAGTTACAATTAAATTAAGAACTAGTTAACTCGGTTGGTTAACTAGTTATCTCGATAAGTTAATTAGTTAACTCGAGTAGATAACTAGTTAACTTGATAAGTTAACTAGTTAACTCGAGTAGATAACTAGTTAACTCGATAAGTTAACTAGTTAACTCGAGTAGATAACTAGTTAACTCGATAATCATGATGTTAAACAAGTTAACTAGTTATAAAAAAAATCAGGTTAACTAGTTAACTAAAGTAGTAACTAGTTATCTAATCGAGTTAACTAGTTAACTAATTACAAACAACATAACTATTTAGGTAACTAGTTAACAACAAATTTAATCAATTGTTGATAACAAGTTGTGTAAAAATTGGATGATCAGTTAACTAGTTAACTCGATCAGATAACTAGTTAACAACTTGGTAACTCGTTAACTCGATTGGATAACTAGTTAACTTATCGAGTTACCTAGTTAGCTCGATTGATTCACTAGATTAACTCGATTGGTTAAATAGTTAACTCGAATAGATAACTAGTTAACTCGTTATCTAAATCATGATGTTAACTAGTTAACTAGTAAAAATAGGTTAACTAGTTAACTTGTCCTCGCCGGAAAAGTCACCGGAGTTTGGTCGGTCTCCGGAGCCTCACCGGAAAACATGTTAACTATAAAAATCCAAGTTAACTAGTTACGAATAAAAAAATCATTGCTAATAAGTTAATAGTAAAAATCAGGTTAACTAGTTAACTTGTCCTCGTCGGAAAAGTCGTAGGAAAAAGTCACCGGAGAAAAGTCGATGGAAATGTAATTGAAAAAGTCACCGAAAAAATCATAGAAAAAAGTCGCCGGGAAAAGTCACCGGCGGCCGGAGACGGCGGCCGACGATAGCGGCCGGCAACATGGACGGCGACAGTTTGTTGCCAAATGTAATAAAATAATATATTTAAATAATAAATAATAATAAATTATTTAAATTAAATATAATAATTAAATTGTTTGTGTAAAGTCCAAAATGCCCCTGACAAATCTGGACCATTAGATTGGTCAAAGGGTCAAACTAGATCTAATGGCTGAAATTGGGTTTGGAACTTTCCAAACTCAATATCGCTTGGACGCTAATCTGCTTCCTTGGGGATTAGGGTTTAATTAATATTTTGTGAAATGACGGTTTTACCCCTCCGATTTTTGGTTGGATCCGGTCCAACCCCAAATTGGTTGGACGTGGATCATGTCCCGGGATAAACGGGGAAAAAAATTAACAAAACCAAAAATATTGATGTCGAACAGATCTGTAACAGTTCCAGCCAGCAAACCTTTCCCGGCCTCCTTCTTTCTCGTTTGGGTTTTCTCTTCGTCTTACAACCATCACCAACCAGCCTTAACTCTGTTCTAGTAATCGTCTAAGTCTTCCCTCCTCCGCTTCTATTGATTACCGACAAAAAGGGGTTTCCAGAATAGAAAGCTAATATATCAATAGCAAAGAAGAAGAAGAGGAAGAGAAGTCGTAAGAATCAATCTAATTTAATATTTGTAATCCATTCATAAAAAGAAGAAGAAGAGAATAGAAGATGAAGATAGGAAGAAGAAGAAGAAGACTTGAGAGGACGCGGCAGAAGAGAAAGCAAAGACGAATAGATTTGTTAGGGTTTCTATTTCCTTAAAAGTAAAGTTAATTATTAAGGTTTGGTGCTTAAAATATTTCATTATATCATAATGGTACATATATATTTCCAAGATTAAATAGACCGGTTTTATACAATTTTTTACGGTTTAATCTCGGTCGGACCTTAAACCCTTGAACCTCTCATTGAACCGGTTTGATGTCCGGTCCGGTCATGACAACACTGCTATATCTATTTCTGATGGGCATATCTGGGTATAAATTCTTTTTTTCTTTCATTCTTGTCCGCAAGGTATCAAGTTTAGTATGTAGTGGTACTATGACATTCATCCTTCAGCCTTATTTCTTCAAGCAAGTCATTTAACATGACCTTCAAGCGTTTAATCTAACCAGCTTTCAATCCATATTTCTGTCCTTTAAGTTACCACCAGGAAGTGTCATATTTCTGTCCTTTACAATTACCACCAACAAGTAAGTGCCCTTTAATATAAAATATAAAATGGCTTCTACTGCTAGGTCTGCAGCTTTCAGATTGGAGCTACAGCTCAAGCAAGTCATTTAGCATGTATATCATCCTCTGATAACAAAATACTAGTAAAGGAACCTTGGACATTAACGCATTTTGCAACCCTTACAAGTAAGAAATGACAAAAGAGTTAATTAATCAATCACACACATGCATCAGAATTGTACTCAAGTCCATGGATCTAATGCCTTGAAAGTAAGAAATGACAAAAGAGTTAATTAATCAATCACACACATCAGCACTGTACATATCAAATAATTAATCACCATACCCGTTAAAACCATACCAGATAAGCAATTTCAAGCTACTATTGACAGTAATCTGAAGTAGTTAACAAATGAAGTCTGTTGCTAACAACACACAAAATCGGTGAATCTGCAGCAATAACAATTCCAGTCACACTAAAGTGCAACTAATAAATATAGATGAAGACAAAAAGATGAAGTGCAGAAAAGAAAAGGCTGAATAATAGCAAATATGTATGTTTATGTATTCCAGTCACACTTAATTGTTTGAAATTGCAGAAAGTTGTATGCAACGCAACAAAGAGTGTATATGCCAAACCCAATGAGTAAATTAAACTATAAAGCAGTCTCAAACTCAGGCAACTATAGAAAGCAAGTTGTTATAGATAGCAGACTCAAACTCGTATAGAAAGCAAGCAGTCTGAAACTCAGCATCTGAACATGGATAAGACAGAGAAATTGAAAAAAAAAGGGAACGAGCAATACGATGGCGAACATGAACAGGCAGGGATTAATATACCCTTTGGCCGAAACAGAGCAGAAACATGAACGAGCAAAGGGATTCAAGTTCGTCAGAAAACATGAACGAGTTGAAACAAATTGAACGACCATAGAGAAGAATGAATACGAAGGAGGAGCACTAAACTTACCTCCGGCCGGCCGGGGAGATGCTTCAGTCTGCCGGAGAGGACGTCGGTGACTGGATTTTTGCTCGGCAGAGGATAGTATGAAGTTAGGGTTGACGGGGTTAGGAAAATTTTAGGGAGGGTAGTGAGAGTCAATTAGTCGGAAAATTAAAATCCCTAATTACCAATGGGAATTAGAAATCTCAGAATTGGAATTCCAACAAAGAATTCGAAATCAAATTCTCAACTCCTATTTTGGGCTAGCCAAACAGAGAATGTTTTAAATTCCTTCCGCGTGGGAAATTGAGCTTGAATTCCCTCTCCAGATTCCCTTATCCAAATGACCCCCTATATTTGTCCTTCCCTATTCAAATATAACATCTTTGTAACATAATTAATTTATAATCCCTACTGCTCAAACTTTTCATCTTCTCATTTTTCCTTTGTTTCAATAATCAAAATCCCAGCCAAACTAATCTATTCATGAAAAGCAAACCATCTTAATCTTATCTTAATAATCATAATGGTGGAATGGTATAATTGGTTTTGACACATAGGTTAGAGCCCTTCTCACAAATTTCCACATCATCACTCAATTTTAAATCAAAATTCAATTATTTTTCTTTCTTTTCATTAAATAATGAATGTGTCAAACTTAAACACTCTAGGAATGAAATTATAAGTACTTTAATGTTAAATTATATTATCTTAACATAAAATAATATATGAAAAAATAATTTTAAATTATAATACTTTATAAAGAATTATTACATTTTTTCCTAAATACATGAATTTTTTAATCTTAATCACTTTGATAGTAATAATTCATTTTATTATATTTATATTTATAAATTGTAGTCATGAAAATTAATAAACATGATATATTATAATTCTTAAAAATTTAAATAGGAATAATTATTCAATAAAATATAAATTAACTATGGTTAAATGATGATAATAAGGATCAAATACTTTATAATAAATCATCATAGACATTTTTGGGGGTATTACTGGTGGATACTTACCCAATTTAAAATTATTTAAATTAATATATGGATCTCTAATTCCTCAATCGATATATCATTACAAAAAAAATTCATTTTTTATATTTGTGGGTTCAAGCATTTTGGTCACGAGTCAAGTTCGATCATGTTGCATATTAGTAAGAATTATTTTTGAAATTGATGGAAGAAGTATATTTATAACATTGGATATTGGGTTTAATTTAGAAGAAAAACGAGTTTTTTTTATGAATCACTAGATAACGAGTTAATAAGTTTATATGAGTTATACATGTTGTGGGTTCAGTTTAATTATCAATAGGTTAGACGGTGATTATCATGTACTTAAAAATATTATTTACTTTTGTCGTGGTTTTGGTTAGATATTGAGTAGTTACACAAGCTAATTAGTTCGGGATTAGAGTTGAGTTTAATAGGGGATATGTTAGTCAAGTTACGTGTAACTGAAATTATGAATTCATCTCGAGTAAAATTTGAGTAAGAACCATTGATATATTTATACAAATAATTAAGAAAAAATATTAAAATTTGTAGAAAATTAGAGTTAATAAGGGTCAAGACAATTAATTGGGTTGAAGACCTTGGGTATACTTGGGAAAACAAGCATAGTGTCAGTTTGGTCGTGTTTGATGCTCCAATATATGATTTTGATGACATGTGTATTGATTGCCTAAAGTGATTGATGGTGTCTAACTAAGGAACAATAATGTGATTGGAACAATGTTAGAGATTTTCATGGCATGGCGACGAGAAAGCTAATGTGCTTTAAGACAAGAATATGATTTTGAATATGGATATATGATTCTCACCCGACATTGGTTTTTGGATTCACGACACAAATATGAATTTGTATTTAAATAGGTATAGATTTCTTTCTGACTATATTTAAATAAGTATAAATATATGTTTGAATTGAAACATATTCATACCATTACTCACACCTAAATCTAATAGTTTCCAATGAATAAAAATATTATATGATTACCATTGTTAAATAAAATTCCCGACCAACGGGTCGGGTTGAAAACTAGTTTATCATACCTCTCAAGCTCCACTTTAGTGTCTTCCATTGTCTTTATTCCTCTCTCCAAACTCAATCATCATTATGCCATTCACCATCATCACAACATCACCCTTTGATTCAACCTCCCCATTGCTCCCAGGGAATTGGAATTTTGTAGCACAATTTTAAAAAATATGTACCGTCAGTAGCCAAACACGTAAAAATGTCCAGAAATAGCACAATCTGACTGGCAGCCAGCGCTGCGCCAGCCAGATGGCGCTGCGCCACCCAGCCAGCGCAGCGCTGGCTGCACAGTCAGATTATTTCCGTTGCAGCGCTGCGCCATGTGGCACACTAGCCGTTACAAACTATCCGTTAACTAACGGTAGTATTGATCTCAGGCAGCGCTGCGCTGGCTGGGTGGCGCAGCGCTACCTGGGATCAATATTACCGTTTTTTTTTGTATAAATACCCCCTCCCCCCATACCATCTTCACACCTCCTCTCATACTCTCTCAAATACAATTGTCTCTAAGGTATTTTTTATGATAGTTTCTGTTCGTCATAAGTTTCTAGTTAGGATTATTGTACGCTAATGACGTTTTTTATTTGTAGGTTCGTAGCAATTGGCCGTCGAGGAAATTTCGTTTGAAGAAAGCCTAAACCCTCCCTGAAAAGGTATAATGATATAAGTTATATCCAAATGAATTATGTTTTACCAATTTATATGTACTTAACATTGGTTGTGGATATTAAATTGTAGATGGATTACATGTTTGGAGAGGTGCCGGTTGGGGTTCGAAGTGGTAGTTCCGAGGACCCTTCGATTTTATGGGGTGATACTGACCGACATCGAGCGTCGGGAATTTTCGAAGCTCAGGTTAGTACATTTGAAATGTTAGTTATAATTTAATGTTATTTATATTTATTTGTTATTTAAATTTACATAGTATTTATGTTTGAATGTTAGTATATAGTTCACAAACGACGGTCCTTGAGAAAGTTCACAAAGGGGGCAACAAGATTTGCGAGGGACGACCCCGTGAATCAAAAGTGGGCGCTTGAAGATCAATTATATTGGTCAAGAGCCGTAGACGCTCAGCACGACGGGGCACGATGGAACCAATTGACATCAAACATGGCGGAGAGCGTGAATGGGGCATTCAAGTCAATCCGGGCTCTCCCTGTTGCAGCCTTGGTGGAATCCACTTTCTACAGGCTGCAAACGTATTTCGAAGATCGACGGAAGAGGGTTCGAGAAGAACAGGCGGCCGGTGCAATCTGGACGAAGAAGTGTCTTAAGCGCCTGGAAAAAAGAGTGAATAAGGCCACTTCCCACACAGTGAGGCAATTCGATTATGATGCTGGGATATTCGAAATACAGACGGCGATAAATCGCAGCAACGGGAAGGGAAACAATAGGCAAGAAGTTCGCTTGGACTACGAGGAGGGGGACGGTCATTGCTCCTGCGGGAAGTTCCAACAGTGGAAGATGCCTTGTTCACATGCCGTGGCCGCATGTAACGCCGCCAATCAAGATCCGTTATACTATGTCAACGCCCATTACAGGCTGGAAACAGTACGCCAGATATATGGACGGAGTTTCCTCCCTATCGCTCGAAAGAGGACTGGGAGCCTCATGGAGGGCCTAAGTTGATGCCGGACCCAGGAAGGGTCAGGGAGATGGGGCGACCACGACATTCTCGCATACGCAACGAGATGGACTGGGTTGAAGATATTGAGCCGCACTGCAGTTACTGCCAGCAAGAAGGGCACAATAGGAGGACGTGCCGACGTGCGAGGCGAAGCAGCAGGAATCCAAACCCTACAAGGAACGTTAATTGAACTATTAAATGTTTAGTATGATGTGTTCGGTAGTCTGTGTTTGGTAATCTGTATTTGAAATGTTTGGTTGTCAATTTCATGTTTCATTTTCAATGTAATGTTTGGTTTCAAGTTGTGCTGTGAAGTTACTTTTATTAGTCCATCCTTCAGAAGTGACTGCAACTACAGACCAGTCATTTTATTAACTTCAATAATGACGCCAACAACGACAACAACAACAACAACAACAACAACAACAACAACACAACAACAACAACAACAACAACAACAGGCCTAACATGGATGTCAATTGTAAGGACGATGTCCGGGTGGTGGAGAGGGAGGCCCTTCCCTCAGCAACCTATTGATTGAAACGTGCAACCATGAAATTTCTTCCCTCAGATCTCGAATAATGTTGTCCTTCTCCTCGACGATTTCATCCTTCTCCCTATTCGCTCGAACAAGTTGTTCGTCCTTCGCCCGAATGATTTGGTCCTTCTCCTTAATCGCAGCATCCACGGCCTCCCGCACCTCCAGTTTTTCATAATAACCACACCCCTTCTCCTACAGATCATAAGGCAAACGTAGAGGGTTTTGAGAACTACGAAAATGCAAATAATTAAATTCAGACCCTTTTTTTTACCTCTCTCTCACGAGGGCAGCCAAAATAGCGTTCCAGATCACTTGGTCGAACGGATCTAGTCGCCCTTAAGTCACACCAGCAGTTCACCACACTTGCCTCATAAACGAACAAGTCCTCCTCCACCGGCTTCTTCAACTTGTGCATTACCCTCTCAGTATCTGTCACTACAGAAAAACAGTACTTAGTACACAAGACGAATTCGTTAAATGCATAAATAAGATAAGTACAAAGCAGTTAGTCAAATAACTGATGTTGTTGAGTAGCAGTTACCATAATTACATTTGTTAATTTTAAAGTTGTTGTATCTAAACTCTAAGTCGTAGAAAATTCTATCAACAAAAACCTAAATCTCAACACATTAGACTCTGTAATTTGTTATCCTTAAACGGCTCAACCCTAAAACATAATGTCAATTCTATCAACAAAACTCTAAACAATAATAGCTAATACACTAAAATCCTAAACCTTGAATCGTAACTTAAATTCTATTAACAAAACCCTGAACCATAATGTAGTAAAGTCTTAAACTCTATTTAAAATACCCTGAAACTAGCTATGAATGAGTCTATTAGGAACATGTTCACGAACTCCCACACAAACATATTCGCAAACATAAATATGAGCATGTTATCAAGCTCTTATACGAACCTGTTCGCGAGCATTAAATACAAACTTGTTCGCAAATAATATACGATACGGATCGCGAATAGTGCTCGACAAGCCACCGAGATGAGGCGGTTCGCTAACAAGCTGAATCGAACCCCTCCAGTTCGAGTTTGGCTCATTTATAATCGAACTTGTTTGCGAATCGTCTCATTTTGAATAGAGTCAAGTCACAAACGCATTTTTCTGAGCGGAACGTCGAGTAAATCTCAAGCTACTCTGTTCATTAACACCCTACCAACATAGTACACCTCTTTTTTTAAAAGGCCATTGGTTCGGATGTTGTTGTCCAAGCTACATCTTCTCTCTCCCTCTCCACCTAGATTAACTTGAAACTATCCTTGTTAAGCTTAGATAGTCCATCTACAAAAAGTCAACATGCTAGGATTCCGATTCTATCTTAAACACATATCAGAATCGAGTGCGTGCAATCCAAAATATGGTAACTAAGAAATTTATAAGTTTTTAATTTAAGGTAAAAAATTAATAAGTATTATATTCATATTTATTGATTGTAGTTTACCTTTTGTAGATGGGCTTTATAGGCGAATTGTTTCAAATCATATACCTGAAAGCGTCTCAACAAGGAGAACTAAATATTAGTGAGTTTTGACTGCATAGTTCCTAAAGTTTTTTCACACCAACTGAATGGGTAAGACACACATTTTAAATAATTAATAAACTATATGTCTCTTAATAAATTCTATCTAATTTGGGGCATAGTTCAAACCTTTTTGTTTGGAGGTACGAATACGAGTTGTGGGTGTGCTTGTGGATAATAAATACTTTTACTATAAATAAGTACAATATTTTTATTAGTGGCCCTACACAGATGCATCCTCCATTGAATATTGTCATGAATTTTGTAAATTAGAGAATATAAACAATTATAGGACGAGCACTAAAAGATGGAAAATAATGGACAAGCAAAGACTGACTATGCATTTGCTTATGTAGAACTGATAAAAAAGTAATGTGCTTACATTCATGTTTGTCAATAGTATTATGGTTTTAGTTACATTAACCTATTTAATAATAATTCATTTTCCTATTTCACATTAGTTAATGTCCATGGAATGTTGTGTGTTATATGAAAAGAGGTAAATACAATATTTGATGATAAATAAATAAAAATTATTTGCATACTCTTTAATAAAATAATTTTATTATTTATCCAATATCAATAATGATAAATGTCATAATGGTTAGAGTTTAAACTTGAGAGAAGGAGGTCTTTGTTTCAAACATTGCCATCTCCAAATTTTACTTTTTATTATTACTAAAAAGGCGCACTGACTATCGACAAGGGCATTAAGATAATTTTTATAAATTCAAATTCTTTCCTTGCAATCTCAATCGTTAGATTAACGTGATATGATCTAACGACTAATGTTGTTTCTTGATGGCAAGCCGGGTCCGATGTTGGAAGGAGTTGAATGACTAGTTGAATCATGAAAAGTTATAAAAATTGTATTTGATATGTACTTGATGTTATTATGATGATCATAAGTTAATTTGATGATCATAAATCTTAATATGAACATAAAATTATAAAAAAATATATATGACTATTTGTTAATATAAATAAAGCTGAGTGATTTTTAGTTATTTTAATTTTTATTATTTTAAATTTATGAAATAATTTAGTTATGGATGGCTCATATTAGATCTTAAGAATGAACGAATGAGATTTAATTTGATTGGTTCAAACAAAGTGGAGTATCTGGTGCTCCATGAGCACTGTAGTCTTCACCACATATATATATTTAATAAAATATAAAAACTGTAAATCGATCACACAAAAAAATTATTACTTACAAATAATATTCTTCTAACATTATTTGAAATAAAATTATCTATGAGCTCTTCAATATTTGTTTAGTCTAACAGATTATTCTCAATCGCCAACATAACCTATGTAAGCATGTACACATCAAGAACATCATAAATCATCAACCACTGTAAACGATGTCTTAAGTCTCAATGAACTAGGGTATTATGCTCGACCACAACTTTAAACCAAGCATCTTCCTAGTAGTAAAAGAGGAACTAAATCTAGCCGAGCTAATAACTAACCGACATCAGAAATGGCAAGACAATACAACCTCTTGTACACTTACTCTAGGACGCACTCAACACTTTCTAGATAAAGGATAAAAACTCGGCATTTTCAATTTAAGCACTTTTTCTTGCCCTTTTCATTAACTTTTTTGAGTGAACGATTGTGGATACTACCAGGTATGGACTAGCCGAGATCCTTTTTTTGAACCCTGCGTTATCCTAAACCCCAACGACGATTGGGAGTGGGTTAGAAGAAGAATGCCACATTGAGACTTCCCTTTGGGACTACAGCAATGGGCAGGCACGTATGCCAGCTTGTACGTTGACCCACAACCTACACTTTTTCACATTTTGTACATGCACTTTGGCAAATAAATTTTTATTTCTTAGGATCCCTTATCTAGACCATCTATGGCATCAAACTAGCAAACTCGACAAGAAATTATACCAAGTCTTCCACATTTCTAAGTCAACCAATCATTAAACCGACTAAAGCAAGTTCCTCGAATACTAACAGGAAGACAGAATGGGCGATGGTCATTCTGCGACACGATTCACTAAACTAAGACACCACATCGATTTCATCAAACAATTCAAGAATATGGACACTTTCACAAGGAATTATGCAATGTAGAGAGCCAAAGCTACGAGGTGAAATGGGAAAGCAGTGATAGAATGAAAAATATTCGCCAAAAATTGGCCACAATCACCACCCATTTCAGTCAAGTTCACGGTATAAATCTACCCCGATCATGCATATCCCACCCCACACTTAAACAAGGCAATGTCCTCATTGGACAAACACAAATCTAAGGCGAAGTAGGAGAAAAGAGAAGATGACACCGGGAAAAAGACGCGCTCTCAGGGTTAATCTGGAAGGACCAGACTTCCGCTCAAAGAAATTGTTTTCTTTTCGCTCTTGGTGTTCCGTTTCCTTTGTACCTTAACCATCCACATAAAACAAACTCGAGCATCCATAATATCATCATTAAGGTACATTCATCAAAGTTAACCAAGTGAAAAAAAAACAAAAGCGAGGATACGCAAGGGGTGCCTCCCAAGAGCGTCTTCGTTTTACGTCTTTGAGCTAGATGATACCTGAGATTTATGCAGTCCAACTTAAAACCTCTTTGAATGGCATCATTTTCTTCAAGTTGGTCATTTGATGGCCAAGTAGCATCAAAAGAGAGTGGTGGAAGAACTCATGGAGGATGGTAGTGCTCCTTCTCCCTTCCCTTAGCATTCTTCTAACCTTGTGCATGGGAGGTTTAAGGGGGAAGAGCAAAAATGGAGTATCATCTCCAATGGCCTCGATACTCTCTAATCCACCAATGGAGATTGAGATGTCCTCGGTTGTTGTTGTTGTGGTTACTCGATCGTCTTATCCTCGACTTTGGATGTGATGCTCTTGTTATCAATTTCTTGACACAAGAACTTCATCACAAGACTAGAGTCTTGGAGGACTTCGAGTTACTTCAGGGGAACTGCAACTGAAAAGATTTCATTGAGGGTGGAGTTCTTAATGGTTTCCACCACCTTGCTTGGGGGAGTCGCCTCTTCCTTAGGATGCCATCCTAAAAATTCAGCAAGCTCCCTTTTTGCAAGCAGCTCTTCCTCTGGCTGAAGCTCATCATCCCACATAGTGGTGGTTACTACCGAATAACTCTATTCTGAGCAATTTGAGCTCTTCACCGATTGCATTCGCGATTTTATCCCATTGAAACTTCCCCTCTTCGCAAATAACTCACAACTTCTCATTCCACGAGTCAAATCTTTTGAAAAGAGGTGGTAGTGCTCAGTTGGAGTTTCTACAAAGGTGGGCTCTGGGTAGTAGTGTAGATGGTAAGTTTCATCTCGATTCCACCATCGGTCACCTCTGCTATAGTTCTACATGAATGCACATGCAAGAACTACCAGAGTAAAAGTGACTCCATGTCAAGAAGAAAAGAGAAAAAGAACACAATCAAACAAGAACAAACAAAACTAAAAATAAAAGGATGGATCACAAAAACTCAGAACATTTTATACCGAATAAAGATATCCCCGGCAACGGCGTAAAAAATTTGATCGAGAGGAAAACCTTCTTCAACAAACATACCTGGCTTTTGGCTAGGGTCGTATTCCCGTGAGTCTCTTGTTTCGTCTTACTCAGTTCTGAGAGAGGTGCTCAAATTGGTAGGACAAAAAAACACACACACTTCGCAATCGCAATCACAATCACAAGACAAGGCAGGCTCAACCTATAACGAACTAACTCAAGCATGGGCTCAAAGCGCATGGAAGTAGGGGTTGATAACGAGTTGTTCAAAGCACGCACGAAGACAAAACAGAGGATGGATGAAATGGAAGAGAGACAAGGTTCAAACAAGTTTCCCCTTTCGGGTTCATGAATCATGATCACACAACTTTGGACAGAATAGTTCTAACAAGCCAGATAAGATCTGTCAACTTAACACTAACACGAATCCTAAGCTCATGGGTCAAGTAGAATGCGCACAAGGTGTTCAATGAAAAGATTTTGGGTCTTTAAACCTAAAAAGTCATAGCTAACATGCTCTCTTTCGAGTTATGATGCAATTATGATCATCAGTATGATAACAATGAAAGGAAATGCTCATTAATCAAGGCATACCAAGTCAAACAACAACCATAATCATGCATCTATGTCAAGGATACGAGAAATTGGAGATGCAGAACACATAGGTCTGATCATATCTGAACTTGAATTGAACCAAAATAAATCCAAAGTATAAGAGTGTAATCAATCATCAATCCCCCTAAGGTTTCACTCACTGAACCCTAGGGGGTTTAGTTACAGTAGTACATAGTGGAGATATGAGAAATATGACCTAAAAGGAGAAAGATGAAAAGCTCCACTGATATCTTCGTGCCTGGATGGCTCTTGATCTTCATCTATTGTTTCTGTGATGTGGGAAATGAATGATGATGATAGGGAGATGATTTCTAGACTCCGAGAGGGTTTTCCAGGTGTTAGAGGTCGAGAGTGTTGGTCAAAAACGAGTTGGGAACGAAGTCTCCTTTTCTGAAGTTTTCAAATTTGAATTTATAGGCTACTGCCCAGTGTGTTGCCGTGTAACTGGCGTGCGTGCCGTTTATACGCCACCTTCATGCCACATTTTGCTGACACTACGCTAGCTCTTTTTCCTCACCTAGCGTAGCATTGTGATAATGCTAGCCCTTCAAACTGCGACCTAGCGTAGCATTAAACTTCATAACTTGGTATCTTAACCATCTGGACTCTGATTCGACCACCGTTTGAACCCATGTTTTCGTATTAGCATGATATAATAATGGTATTACCTGGAAACTCATAAAAAATGCCTTGGAAAATGTGAAAATGGACCGCAAAGATCCTGAGGGGCTAATTAAGATGAATAATCATTAAATTGACCAAAACCATTCAAGAGATGATATAAACACTCAATTACCATGCAATTATGTATCAAATATGGGGGATAAAACATGAAATATTTTGAGTGATCACCAATGTTGCCGCCTGTTCCAATAATCTTGGAACTAGCTAAACTCGTCATCACCGCCTCTAGTTCACTCAACCTAGATCGTCGGCGAGTCTTCGTCCCTTCCTCTTCTTATGTTCCTCGATAAACGCCGGCGTTCGACCTCTTCCGTCACCGTAGTTGCCGTCATCTACCTCTTAGTCTCCTCTTTCTTTCACTTCGCCGCCAGTTGACTCTAGCTTGGTTTCCCACCGGAGTTAAACATCCATCCCGCTTCACTTTCTGTTCCCGATTTGGGAACCCCTCCACCAAAACCCCTTTTTATCCTCTCTCTCTCTCTTTCTGTCCCAAACCATACCCGTCATTAGCTTCTTGGTGTTCGTGCCAAGACAAACCCTACGAAGTTAGCTTGGGTGCTAAAAGGCACAATCTTCTGTCCCGGTGGATTAGAAAATCCAATGACCTTTATTATCTTTCCAATATCTACGGTTTTAGTTTTTAAACTCATTTATCATTAGTCTTTTGTATGATACGCGACACTTGAATTTGTCCATGTCCGAATATAGTATCGTCTTACCAAGAAACTAAAATCACCACTTTTATATTCAACGCAACAAGATTATAGAAATAAATTATGCAACCAATATAGTCATAAATTGAGACAACACTCGAATAACATGTTATCAGAGTGTTACCATTGTACTTGGTCAAAGTCAAGTTTCGAGTATCGTCGTACTCATTTGATACCCGGTAAAACTTGGGGCGATTTTGAGTATTTTTTTTTTGGTTACTAACACTAGATGTTAGTTAATCGGTCTGAACTGATTTTTTCTCTATTTGGCTTGACCATATTTATTTATTTAATATTTAAATGTCCAATTTTAAAATACTTATAATCTTATACCAGTAAAATATGAACAGTTAATTTTACCGGTTCGTTCTCCGATCCAATTATAAAAAGGGTCCAAAACTTAATACATCCGAAAACCTTGGGTCGGGTTAAAAAGTGGTCCCAAAACTTCTAAATGTTACAAACTAGTCTTGAAACTTTGAATCGTGTTACGGTTCAGTCCTGCAGTCGCTGACGTTAGCATATTTCGACAATTTTGCCACGTCACCAATGAAACGTCATCAAAATATAATATTTTATTGATTTTATGACATGATGATGTGTCAGTGAATTCATGGAAAAATGGCTAGAATATGCTACGTACAGCCGGCGACTATAGGACTGGATCGTAACACGATTCAAAGTTTCGGGACCAGTCTGTAACATTTTAAAGTATCAAGACCAATTTTTAAATCAGGCTAAAGTTTCAGGATGTATAAAGTATTTGACTCATTATAAAAAATCATAATAAAATCAATTTACCTAAAATAAAATTATGGGAAAAGAGATATTATTGAAAATTAGTATTGTGAGTTCTTTTCCTATGCTCCACACAAAAACAAAAGACTAATGACCAATGAGTTTAAAAATTAATCTTTAACCGTAGATATTAGAAAGATAATAAAGGCTTTTGGATTTTCTAATCCACCGGGGCAGACGATTGTGCCTTTCAGCACCCAAGCTGAATTGAACCCTACAACCCTCATTTTCCTCTTTTATTCGTGCTGAAGAGCCAATGGGCCTAAGCCCAACGCCTCCCTTCTCCATCCGCTCGAGTCGAAGCATAGTGAGCCCACCCACCTAGCCTTCTCCTTCCCTCTCTAATTCAGGCTAGGCTTGAAGCCCACACTCCCCTCCAAACAGTTCACACGCTAGGCTTGAAGCCCAACCTACTTCCATCCTTTTCTCACCTCGCTGCTGCCGCCCATCAGCTCTTTCCTCCCTATTCTGCAATGCTAACATCCCAAGGCTAAGGCCGACTGATTTTCTCAAAGTGGTCGAATAAATTGGTTCGACTAATTAATTCACACTAAGGTTTAGAACTCCGACCCAACAATTAACCCAAAATGATTTATTCCACCGAACGGAATAAGTTACACTTGCAAATTAATTATTTAAATTTGAATTAAAAATCCTCCAACTTTTTACCAACTAGTTTTAACCACGAATTTTAAATTCTTACCAGAGACTCAGAACCGAGTCGTTACAGGATTTTATATACTATAAATAGAAAACAATCAATATGTTTCAAAAAGTTTAAATTTTCAATAGGTTGTAGAATTTCCTTCGACAAAACAATTTGTAATAAACGAGAATAACAAACCATTTTGAATAGATAATAATCCACAAAAAACGAAAACTTAGTGTCGAGTATCAACTTCTTTCTTCAATTCAACATTCCTAATGTAGTAGTGTCCTACTTGTACACGCTGCTGCAAGAGAGAAACATTATCAACGTTAAAAATTTAATAATAAAATAATCATTATTTATCATTCACACACCCATTGAGCTTGATTATATTAATAAACTATTTAATCAGTCTATACTTCTGGTGGCCTCAATAACATTATATATTAAACTTTATATATATAATTCTAGAACATGAACATTGATGACACTGGATTTGACTTGATTATCAGCCTCATTTAAGCGACATTTCATTGCTTGTAACACAGTTTTAGGGGTAGTTTAGGGTGTTTTCACTCAATTGCACTATTTCCTATCGATTTGGTTACTTTGGCCCTTTTTTGGTCTATTTGATGTGTTTTCTAGTGTCTCTATGAGTACACGGGTATTCGTCGTCAAATAGGTGGCCTCAGACATGTTCAAGATGCAATATATCCTCGAGGAATGTCCCGAAATCGAACCAGAAGTCAAACCGATCAAGACAGAAAAATCTCCTTCCCATCACTATAGTTCTCGCCGAGAATATCTAATGTTCTCTGCGAGAATGTATCAAAGAAATCACCAAAATTCTCATCGAAGACTGCAGTGCTGTTTGTGAAGATATTCTCGGCGAGAACTACCAAAGTTTTCGCCCAGAACTTATGAAGAAATTCAAGGCAAATCCTTGGTGAGTTCTTCCATGGTTCTCGCCGAAAACTATTGAAGTTTTACACCTGTGAATCTCGTCGAAGCAGCAGAGTGATTTACACTATACTTTTCGGCGAGAACCTTCAAAGTTCTCACCGAGAACTCTCTTCTTTTCTGGCAGAGGTTCGGAAACCTAATCTATATAAGAGACAACCACTACATCAAACAAGGGGGGTCGCCAGACGAAACAAACACCATTGAATTAGACTTTTACCGTCGATAACTTTAGAGTTGATAGATAGAGTTTAGAGAGCGTCCTCGGAGTTCCCGAAAATATCCTAACACCGTCTTTCCACCTCGGAGCGCTCGGAGCTAGGAGTGAAGATCGCTAGAGATCGGAGCTTCGCCGAGGTCGTCAGAATTAGGTTTTTCAGTTTCTATCTGTTCTTCCTTTGTATAATGAACTCCTTGGTTGTCTTCGATTCTTTTGTTATCAACATGAGTAGCTAAACTCGTAGAGCTTAGATTAGATGAACCCTAAGTGACTCGGGGCTTTAAAGCGGTCACTGATTGACGGTGATTAGATCTTAATTCAGACAGTTTCTCTTGCGTGATTGTTTGATTTTCGTTTCCCATGTTTCTTGTCTACTTGACGCCTAGATTAGATTCGTGTTAAGCTAAGGTTAGTCGCCAAATGTTAGTTGCCAGACGCCCGCCTTACTTTGGAACTTCAAATTAATCAATTAACCTATTCAATGGAGTGTGCCTTTCATAGGAACCATTTAGGGTTGATCCGCTGCTAGAGTAACTCATTGTTCTTAATCAATTTCACCAGTTAGTTTTCCGTTGCAGAAGTGAAGGCACAAACGGTTAATTAATCGTGGTAGTTAGATCCGATAGAGCGAACGTTCGCGGAACTTAGACCTAAGGGTAAGGAGTTATGGTGGTGTCTGAGAACTGAATGAATTAGGATTGAAAACCGTTGGTCTTGTGATTGTCAATGCTCTGGTGAACTTAGGGGGATTCGAGTCTAAGCTTGTCTATCATCTCATTAGTCAAACCTTTAATCTTTCTGTCTTTTAATTTCCTTTTTCCTTCCTTATTAGCTTAGAAGCCGTGGAACTCACACCATGCACACGTGTTTAAACGTGAGTAAATTTCCTGCTTCTTTGAGTAGACGTTAGAAGAAACCTTGAGAGATTCGATCTAGTCTACTTCTATAGATTAGTTATTTGATAAACACGCTTAAAACGTGTCATCAAACATACACAGAGAAATGAAATTAATACTATATTATTAAACCCTTATACATAATTATGCCACAACTATGCTAGTGGACCCCAATAATAAACGGTGCACGTATTCCTAATAGACTATATATATAACTAATTATCATTGGGAGAACCCAATAATATGAGGCCATGTGCTGGTGGGCCGACCAACATAGGGTGTTGGACGGACCTGCCGGTGAGGTTGAGTGATGGAGTTCGGTAGTCGAGATCGAGAAAGTGGGTTTATGAGCCCATGAATCAAAGGTGGAGGTGAACTATAGCTTAGGTTCCAGTTCGTGTGATGATTGTCGTCTGTTAGTAGGATCCTAGAGGATGGGAGGATTTTTGCCGGCAAACCAGGGCCACTGACAGTGGCTTGAAACCATCAAAAAGTTTTGGAGAAGAAGGTGATTGTAGTTGCAATTTATGGGAGTTCAATGACCAAATGGTGATCTAGATAAAGTTAATTAACCCTCTAACATAGTATGAAACTTTAGGGTTTGATTGGTAACTTTGGACAATTTGTTGTATTGGTCACTAAATGTGGAATTGTGACAGATGAGGACTTGGGTCCCCTTGTTAAATTTCAGACATTCTAAACCTGTTTTCATAGTGGAGAAAGTTGAGGGACTGATCTGGAGATTGGTTGTGTTAGTGGGGAACTTGGCAAAAACGATCACTGGATTTTTTCAGGAGTTACACATGAGTAAATGGGTCATGACTCGTTTGTTCAACCTCCAAATGATGCACCATTTGAACTAGTAGAACCGAGGCAACGAGATGGATATTCTCAGGAAGAATTCAGAGTCGTCAAACTAGGCTAAGGTGAGGAACCTGCATTGATAGGTTATGATGTACATGTGAGGAAACTACAAATCAACTTAGAATGAGGATTATGAATGCATAAAATTTAGAGGGATGAAAACTAAATTTGATTATGTGGTTGATTGGTTGGTGCTGATTTGATTGGGCGCAGTGTGACGTTTATGTGTATGATGTGAAATTAATATGTTAATAATAGATGAAGAGAGATTAATTGATAGTGATGTACGTGTGTATATTGTTGTTTTTATGTGTTGTGGTTGCAGGAGGATGATCCTAGTGAAGGATCATCCTACACATGATGTACAGGTGGCTGACCCTAGACACTTACTGGAAAATACCCCTATTCCTTTTGTTTTTGTAAGTGGGGTGGCCATTAAGGCTAGTAGTTACTTTTGTGTTGTTTGATGGTTGATGGAATGTGATTGTGATGAGGTATGGAACTATGGAATGTTGGATGGAAAATGATGAGGTAGAGGGATTATGATATAAGAATATAGGATGAGATAACATGATTTGTGCTTTATTGTGAACTATGAAATATTAGAACTAGAAGGAGTCTACACTACCCCATAAACTAGAATATTGTGATTGTTTCATTCCCGAGGGGAAGTGTTGTGATGTGATTATGTGATAGTGTGGGCCCTAAATCCTCTTATGGATGCATATGGTTGAACCTTCTTCTGCGGTTGAGGGTGCATCAGTAAGCCGACATGTCTCATTGGCGCCTAATTAACACATATAGAAATCAAACGAATGACTTATGTGATTGTGTATTGTTGAATTGTTGTGACATGATGCTATGTGATTGATGAGTTGGCTTGTTGTTATCTTTGTTGAATATGTGTTGACCTTATGTTTTGAGATTGGTGATGATATGGTTGAAGTTGAATGAATATGCTAGTATAGTGAACTGATTCTGATTGATCACCTAGACTGCTTTAGGGCTAATAATTATGAAATGGGAAACTATTTAAGATTGTTGTATATCTATAGTTGAGAATTATTATCATGGTTGATGATGGAGTAATGATACTTGTGGTTGTGATCACATAAAAATATTACTAAAGGCTAATAATCAGTTAGACATAAGGAATGTACTACCATTATACTTGTATTGTTGAGGGCTTTGGGAGACCCCTATGTTCTTCAGTGCATAAGTAGGACATTACCTCACTTAGATTCATTAGGAAACCGATCCATCTTCTTTCCCTTTCAGTTAAAATAGAGCTGAGTCGAGCCATGGATCAGACAGAGGTGAACATAGGAGTTGATTTAGATGACCGTGATTGAGGACTTGGAGGCCGTTTATTCTATTTTATTTAATTGACATTTTATGGATTTTAGAATTGTTTATGTTGAGTCATGGATTTGGTTTTGAATTATGAAATATTTCGCTTGGTGTTATTTTGTATTCTTCTTTATTGTGATTTAATAGTTATGTTTTGGTTTTGATTTGTATTTTAATCGTGACAACTGATTTTCATTCTCTACCATAGTTCAAAGAACAAATGAGATTTCTTTCTGACCAAGGATTCAAATTGCTAAATTGAATTCATAAAATACCTTTGACTTGTCAAATGGAATCTTTTGCAACCAAAGAACCTTCGCCCTGGATTTTCTTCTGTCTAGGATATTATTATAATCGTCTCTTCTTCGCACTGGTAAATGGGAATCGTAGTCATTTTGCGATATGAAATCTATGAATGAGTTATTCTTTATTTGATCTCTATCTCTTAGTACCCAAAGCATTTCGATACAAATTATTTAAAGAGATGAACCCTATCTGCTAGATCTTGACTTTGTGGTACCTCTTTCTTGTCCTTGTGTGCCGGCATGGGAGAGTGGTGAGACCTGGTAGCTACGAGCGTTGTTATTGAGCAACGGTCATAGTGAAGATCTTTGACCACATGCGTTGTAGAGTGGCCAATGACCGTAGTTGATGGGGAGGAAAACCTCCTTCAACAAAGACACCAGGCTTTCGTATTCCCGCGGGCCTCTTGGTCTGGCTTACTCAGTTCTGAGAGAGGTGTTCAAATTGGTAAGACACAAACACAAGCACTTCGCAATCACAATCACAAGACAAGGCAAGCTTAAGCTATAACGAACTAACTCAAGCACGGGCTCAAAGAGCATGGAAGTAGGGGTTGACAACAAGTTGTTCAAAGCGCTCACAAAGACAAAACACAGATTGGATGAAATGAAAGAGAGAAAAGGGTCAAGCAAGTTTCCCTTTTTCGAGTTCATGAGTCATGATCACACAACTTTGGACATAACAATTCTAACAAGCTAGATAAGATCTTTCAACTTAACATTCACATGAATCTTAAGCTCATAGGTATAGACATTTAGGACTCAGGATTAACCACTAATGAAAAGGGCATTACAATCAGGAGGTTGTTGGAAGAATTCTGCCAATGATAACTTTAACATATTGGGATGTAAACCTGTAAACTATTTGTTTGGATTGGAGCCGGGGAAATGTCATCCAGCAAGGGTCAAGATTCCTCTGATATTCTATTGTGAGTGGAATATAGAGGGAGATATGCACCAGAATTTCTGGTGACAAGGAGAGATCATGATGCTACTGTTTCCTTCAACAAAAAGGGTCATCAAGTCCAACTTGTCATTCCCTTTATCAAACCCTTGTTTCAAGAATTTAACTGAACGCTCTCCCTAACATGATTATTCCAAGTCTTCAATCATAAGGTTTTGATGGAGGTTTTGGATCATTTTGTTAGAGTTGTGAGGGGATTTCATGAACAACCACAATGGAAAAGGCCAAGTTGCTTCATTCGAATAGAAGGGAGGGATAACTAGCGTCGGAACGGGATCCTTTTGTTCATAGTCAAAGCTTTGAAATTAGTCATATTTTTGTTTATTTAACCTAGTACGTATCATTTCAAAATTATTCTAATTTCATCATGTGTTTGCTTTAGTTGATGATCTACAATCCTCCCATGGAGATAAGAAGTTTCATTCTTCTCAAATATCAACATGTTTCATTCTTTGGTTGCTAGCTAGAGATATGACAACACCCTTCCCCAAAGTTAACTTTCTCCCTTCATTAAATCTGATTTGGCTTCTCTAGTCTCCAATGACATCGACAACAAATTAAGAGAATAAATATTAAAAGTTCACTAAGAAAGAGGCACAAAGGGAGACTGGAAAGGCCCTATGTCATTTTTTTTTTTTTTTTTATAATTGTATCTTCCACCCAACGCAATGGCAATACAACAGATCAAAGAAGTCTATTTGGTCATTTCTTCGTCGAAACCAAACCAAATCTTCCCAATTTATTGGCTCCTCATTGAAGTATTAAAAACATATTACCCAACAGCCTGTAAATTACATTCATAATCGCTCAACTCGAAAATGCATCTAACTGCAAAATCTGCATTTTCAAATGAATTTGTACCACAATTTTAATTCAAAGATCGAAATACCTTTTTTTGGCATTTTCTTTCTTATCTGCGTATTGATTTTAGTCCTTAATTCTTTAATGAGTACTGTTACTGTTAGTATTAGACCCGGACAAAAAAGATAGTGAGCTCAGGTCCACTGTTTCCTTCAGGGCTCATCATGTAAAGTGTCTCAGAATCTTTAGAACCCACGACCCGTTCAAAGTAGGCTCGCATATATGCCAGCTCACCTTCCGTCCCTTCTATCTCCGAATTTCCAGGCAAAACCCCTGCCCCCATCGACACCGCCTTCAATAGCTCCATCACCTGCAAATCCTCTGTTGTCGCTTCCCTCTTCACACCATACCCTGTCTTCTTCCCATTGCAGTACATCGTCCACATCGGCTCTTGAAGAAGCAATTTTCCCTTATTATTGTTGTTGTTGTTCCCATTCTCCTCTTTTGCATCCACCGCTCTCTTCTCGCACTCTAGCGCGATCCGGAGCATGCCTGATCCAAGCTCTTTCTGGAGGACGTTGGTTTGCATTGCCAGCTCCACCACGGCCGATGGGAGGCACTTCGGGTTGTCCTGGATTGACAGGCTAACTCGTCCCTTGCGATACCCAAACAAGGTTCCAGTGATTCTAGTTCCGGAGACACCGCCTCGGTGGTGGGGGCCATCAGAGAACCCGGTTGAGAGGACAGGCATCTTGCAGACGGGGGCTATGATTGGAAAGGAGCGGAAGACTGAACGGAAGACACGAACGACCTTGGGTTTGGTCTTCTTTTTGTTGGATGGTTGGAGGAGGGAAACAGGGAGGGGTGGAGGAATTGGGATCTAGAGGACGCGTCTTCTTTACTTGTTCTAGGAAGATTTGTAGTTGGATCACCCATTAATGGACTGTGATGAGCCAGGAGGAGAGGCTTGCCATCAGATAGATGGCCGCCCAGAAAAGAGAGATTGATGGGAAAAGAAGGGAGAGAGGTTTGGTTAAGAATTTTATGGTGGGATAACAATAACTATTGGTTCACCCTCTCTCTCTCACTCAATGAATTTTTGGACATTGTGATCCGAAGTTTTGGCTTTCTAAACCATTCAAGACAAAATTAAAAAAAAAAAAAAAAAGCAATTGCCATTTTTGGTTCAATTTTTTTCAAACCACTGAGATTAACTATCAAAATTATCATTTCCCTTAACAATCCTTAATTTATTATTTTGTGCCAACTTTTCCAAATAAGTTTTATTCTAATGATTTATAATAATACTTTTCTAGTTTTGAGGCAACCAATTTTTTTTAGTAAAAAATAAAAATTATATTATTATTTTAATCGTATACGGCGTTCTTTAACATCATTAAAATCACTCAAAATCGCATATAAACTAAAAAAAAATTATATATCACGCTCAACATATATGATTAAACTATCAGCTAGAAAGTCATCGCACATTTTATTGCGTAGCTTAGTCTTCACTATCTTCATCGCCAAAAATACTGTTCACCTATAGCAGTAGAGACTAGAGAGTCAAAACAAGACGAATAAGTCAATCCACAAGATAAAATTGGCGCTATTTTCCTTCTCCATCAACCCACGACAAAGCATAACAAGAGATGATAACTTCTTCAAAGAAGGGTGAGTGGGAACATCAATCTGGAAAAGTCTCAACTGAAAGTCCAATATCTCTATTTCTTGTCAGAAAAATCAAGAGGACAATACTTTTTTGCTAGGCTGTGAATAGCTTCGACGTCAAAGGCTTTATATCCATCTGAAGGATCCAAACATGAGCTAAGCTTCAAAAGTTTAATCACTTTTTCATCAAACCTTGAGCGTATTTCTTGGGTCTGGTAATCTATAATGGTGTTAAACACATCAAAATGATAGTAATGCTCATTTGTCACACCATTTTGTTGGTGAGTAGATCTACCTTCAACATGTGGAGCATAAAGATTTGGAACCTCAATTTCATAAGTTTTGCAAAACTCCAAGACATTTGCGAAGAAAGAATCTCAATCTTGATCTCTAAGTTTATTCAAGAGATATATTGTAGATACCACCAAACTCATTGCCTTTACAATGTCTTGAGTGTTCAACTGTAAAGCTTGACAAAGTGTATCTGTTATGCCCAGAATTTGCTTCATCAAAAGCATAATAAATATGAACTCGAACGATGTCATCCTTTTTAAAGCTACACTAGCATCTCCTTTGGTTTTGTATCCAGACCATCCTTTTTATATACTCAAGAACAGTGTAAGTTGAATCATATAGATGGATAAGGCTAGATATAGAATTCAAATGTGAACTCCAACGAGTATCACAAGCTCGTTGCAGAGTACCAATCTGATTTGAACCCGTTCCTGATTCGAGTTCATCCAATGTTATTTTACTTGCAATCTCGTTTGCCTGAGAAGCTTTAAACTCATCATGACGCTTACAAGAACCCGTAACAACATTAATTATCAATGATAAGTTCAGGAAAAACTCGTGCACATAATGTACCTCTTTAGTTGCTGCCATCAATGCTAGTTGAAGACGATGCACCATACAATGTATGTAATATGCTTGAGGATTATCCTTAAAAAATAATGCTTTTAATCCATTCCATTCACCGCGCATGTTACTTGCTCCATCATATCCTTGTCCACAAATATTTTGAATGGAAAACTTATAGGAAGAAAGAGTTGAACAAATTGATGAATATAAAGTCATTGATGTTGTATCTCTCACATGAACAACATCAAATAAGCGCTCTTGTATCAATCCATTAATATCAACAAAGTGAAGAACAATAGCCATTTGTTCTTTCTTACTTTCATCACTAGCCTCATCTACAATGATTGAACATTTGGAATCTCCAACTTCTTCAAATGCATTCTTTGGCGCATTCTCTAAAATAACACTTGCCACCTCTTCATTATAAAAAGTTGTATATTGGAGCAACTCAATGAAATTTCCACGATTCTTTGAACTAGTACCCTCATCGTTACCTCTAAAAGCAAGCCCTTGAAGTGTTAGCCAACAAGCAGCACCAATTGAAGCATTCACTTTGACTATATTCTTCTGAAGTTTGTTTCTGTATAATCTTATCAATAATGCTCTGATTGATGCATTACAGCATCACCCATTCTCACAACATTATTGTGAAAAGAGTTAAGATTTTTTTCCCATATGCCTAAGGAAAGAACAATTGACTCTGCTTTTAACCTTCTTCCAACTTCGAAATCCTTCACTTGTAAATGCATCTTGGAAAATTTTATCTATTGGCTTATCAGTAAACAAATAGCAATAAAGACAATATGTAGCGTCCTTCGATTTTGAATATTCAAGCCAATCAAACTCAAAGTACCATGAAGTTTGAAAGCTTCGAAGATAATTAGGTGGTCAAGATTTAGGAAAATTTGGAAGTCAAACTTGTTCAGGGCCGGTTCTCAAGTAGGCACGTCTTATTCCACATCGTTTGTTATGTGGGTATGTCCATATCGGTTTAGGTAGCCCATGATCTCTTTCTACCAAAGCAAAAGATGGGTTTTCAACTCCAGAATTCATACCTAGATTTTCAAAAGTAGAGACATTTGCAATTGGATTCACCGATCTAACTGGAGGTTCCTCGTCTATTGAAGTGAATAACACACTAACTCGCTCGTCCTTTTCCTCTTCTTCAAATGATGACACTCAATTCGTGGCTTTACCGTTCTTGAAAATATGAATCAAGTTTTCTTTGTTTGATCTCCTTGATTTTTAATAAAACAAAATCATAATAAAAAAATAATCTTACAACATGATAACAATTCCAATTTTTATGATTTAACCTATGCATTATTATTTATTCATTAACCACATACAAAACGTCAACAGTAATATGAACAATGATGTAAAACTAGGGGTGGTAGTCTGGCCCGCAGGTAGTGGGTATTCTCGACCCCGTACCGTACCTGCCGGGCCTAGTGGGTGCCTGAACCCGAACGGGTTCGGGTTCAGGATGGGTCCAGGGCCATACGAGTACCTCGAACCCGAGCCCGAAAATATCCACTACCCATTAGAAGCCCGAAAATACCCATTACTCCTAATAATTCCTCAAGCCCACTAGGCCTAGCCCACATCCATAACAGGTGACACCAGGCCGGTTGACTGATTTCCTGGAAATCCTAAGTCATTGACTGACTTCACTACCTTCGATGGTTCTACCTTCTTCATTTCTTTATTCTTCCTTCGGAAAATCGGTGATGGTAGTCGAGACGGAGCAACTCAACTCACCAGCATTAGCGACGGCCGATGGTAGTCGGGAGTGAGCAACTCACTAGACACCAGCAGCAGCCGGCACCGCAGTAGGAAGCAACTTAGAAAGTAGCAACAATCGACAATCGTCTACCCCTTCAGCCCTTCTCCTCTTTTTTCATTTGCGTCTTCGTGTTCGATCTAGGTAAAAGAATCTATCTCTGTTGTTCTGTTTGTCCGATGTCTGAGCCCTGAGATCCATTTGAACATAGAGATATTACATTGCTAAGTGCTAAACTAGGTTTTAGGTTGGTTTGTTTAATGATGATGGTTTGATTAATTGATTCTCAGATTTCCAAGTTTTTGTTTTTATTCCTCTTACTTAACAGTTTCTTGGGTTGGTTTGTTTGATGATGATGGTTTGATTCCCTGAATTTTGTGCAAGCTGATGACTGATGTTTCATTGTGGTAGATTGACTACAGCCTATTGTTGATGTTATATTTCCTTGGATGATGAAGGTTGTCTATTGTTGTCCAGTTGTTATATTGGCATATTGGTATTGCAGGCTACTGTTAATAATAATCTGTTATGGCTTGCTGTTTTTAGTTTGTTTTCGCTTCTCATCCAATTGTTCATTGTCTCTCCTCTTGGTTTTGTTCGGCACTTCACTGCTACTACTGGTTTTCTTGACTCTTTGCTCCGATGTACATCTTTTCTTCCTATCCTCTTAGGAAACATGAGACACCTTTTCTTTTATACTTAATATACTAAATTCATATCAAAAAAAATATTGCAGGTTGTTGTTTCATTGTCACTGATTGCTTATTGATTGGTCAGTCATTCTCATTAGATGGCGAGCAATGTTGAAGAAAAACACCAAGCGAGTAACGTTGTTGAAAGTAGTGTGAATGTTGAAGCAACTACTGCATCCGGCTCTGGTACTATTTAGCCGAAGAAACGGCAGCTTTGGTCTCCATGATGGGAAGGTTTTACAGCCATCTATGTCATGGAAGGAAATCCACCGAAAGAGGTCCGCTACAGAAAATGCAACCGATGTAAGGCTGTCATTAAATCGAACGCAAGCAATAGTGGTACTAATGGTTTGAAAAATCACCATAAGTCTTGTGAGAGGAGGTTCAGAGATGCACAGAAGCAATCTAAATTGAGCTACCAAGTGACTAATCTTAGAAACCAGAACTTTATATGTGTAACTGCCCATTTCATTGGAAGAAATTGGCAGTTACATAAGAAGATTATTGCTAGAAGCGAGAGTTAACAAAGTATTGATAGAGTTAACAAAGTATTGATAGAGTCAGAGGTTTCACATTCACTAGAAGACATTGTAGAAATCAAAATTTTGCAATAGTAGCTTAGTATAAGAACGTTGATGGAAAATAGAGCAAGAGACTGAAAAAAGTATGAACGAATGAAGTTAATTGATGGTGGTTAAATACTAAAAGGAGGCTAGGGTTGTAATTACAATAATTGAAAAGGAAAAGGATTAAAAACATTAAAAAAACTATTTGAGAAAAAGGAATAAATTAATGTTCTTGTTTAATTAACTATTTTGGTAAAATGAATAATTAATTGTTTGGGAAGATGAATAATTAACTATTCACGTTTCTTAAGTTTACATAAACAATATGAAAAATAAATAAATAAAAAACCACTGCAGAGCCGAGGTTCAAACATAGAACCTTTGCCTGGAAAGCTAACATTCTAACCACTATACTAGATGTCATTTCATGTCTTCGTAGGGGCCATGACCCCCTATAACATAACACAACTCCGTCCCTGTGTGGAGTTCTCGATAACAACCCTACAAAGTATGGGAGCCATATGCAAGTGGAGGGAAATCGAGAGTGAGAGGGAAGGAGGCGAGGGGCCAAAGGTGAATAAAATGGAGACGAAAGAGAGACTACCGATGAGAGTACGACCCCCGTTTATAGAAGGGCTGACTGCAGGAATGTTAATGAGCAGGGGAAACGACTCTGACTTTTTCCAGCAAAATCTCCAGGAGAGGGCATTAGGTTTTCCTCAAATGGACTTGCAAATATGAGTCAAATCGATTGGAGAGGTCAACAAGGGGCACAGGTTGGTTGGGGGGATCAATATGGATTTAATCAAAGTGGACTGATCAAAGCTCATACCTTCTCAGAGTTTAGTCGAAGAAACCTATGGCTAAGGACGATGATGATAACGATACACTATGTGCAAGAGTGGAAAGCATTGCAGTTAACAAAGCCTTTTGTTACCCCTTATAATTTGCAATTCTATTCTACACCCAACCTGATACCGAACCTCACATATATGAAATTGCCCCAAAGTTTCTGAAGCACTACAACTGTGTGGATGTATGAATCAGGAAGAAAGTGAAGGCATGGAACTAATGATCCATGATAAGGTTGAGGACACTTTCTATCTGACCCAAGGGAGGGATACAAGAGAAGCAGGAAACACCCTATAGACGAGATTGAACGATCAGGAGTTGACACGAGCATCCAGTAATAAACAGAGAGTTGAGGATGTAGTCATCCACACGAGCTTTATGTGGGGAGATGCTAAGTTTGAAATAGGGGAGGTCAGTGGAAGGTGTAACACCCCCCCAAATCGCCCTGATCAAACCCATTGGTTAGACCGAGAATCAGGTGTCACGGTTAAGATACAAATCAAAACCAACAAAAATTTCAATTAAAAACCCTAATAAAATAAAACAACGCCAAGCGGAAGCTTCCGTAATTCAAAAACAAAAACTGGTTTACAAAGTTAATTCCAAAATACACTGAATCGAAAACTCCCAATAGTCAACCGAAATTGAAACATAATGTCAAAGGTTAAGTCCTTGGTCACAGCCTTCAGTCTTCTAGCTCAACTGCACTGCCAACAACCAACGGTTGCTGCTCCAAGCTCAGCTCCTACTTCTAACTGAAAACAAAGACTGGGAGGGGATCAGTTTTCTAATGAAACTAAGTGAACCCACTGGGCTTAACTATGCCTCGAACCTAATCAAAAGGAGCGATTCCAAATTCCGCACAAAATACTAACAGTGGAACCAGACTCAGGCTTAACTAGTTTATTAACCTAAAGCAGTCTAGGTGTTCACGTAGGTGTAGTTCTCAGTTCAACATTCATGATCCACAATATCAGCAACATTATAAAAGAGATCAACATCCATACAGTTCAGCAACACGCCACATGGTAATTCACAATCACAATCAGCACACACACACAATTCACATTCCATTTCACTATGTGAGTTTATTAGGCGCCAAGGAGTTATCATGTACCACTCCTGCCAGCTCACTCACGCACCCCCAACCGCAGAAGGGGGTCCCAAAGACGCATCCTCAACCACAAAAGAAGGATTCATGACCAAAATCACAAACACATCATTACACAGATCACGCCACTCTTCTAGGAGGCGTGACCGCACCTCACTCTTCTAAGAGAGGTGACAATTTGGGAGCAGTACAGGCTCCTTCTGGTTCTATCATTTCACAATCACATCAACCTTTTAATCCCAATTCATAATTCCTCGTTCACCATACAGTTACCACATCACACATTGTCAACATCAATAGTCATCACATCTCACCCACTTTCCACAATTCACATCCATCCACAACCCACAATTTTATACAAAACAAGGGTAAACTGTTAGCTTGTCGGCCACCCCACCTACAAGAGATATACAGAGGTAGCTATGTGGCAAGTCTAGGCTTACCCTCCTGTTCGTCATTCATATGACGACCCCACATTGGTAGGGCCATTGATGAACGTGTCGTTGTGATGCGTTCAACCAAATAACTACTAATGCTAAGAAAAAGCGTATAGCAGATCGTATTCGACTCGAGGTTTCTTCTAATCGACTACTTTGAAGAAGCTGGCAAATTACTCAGGTTAAAACACGTTGTGCGTGGTGTGAGTTCCACGACTTCTAATCTATTAAGCAAAGGAAAACAAAAGACAGAAAGATTAAAAGATTGACTAACGGGAAGATAGACGAACTTAGATTTCGAATCCCCCTTAGATCACCAGAGCAACGGCAATCACAAGATCAACGGTTTTCAATTCTAATTCAATCAATTTCTATACACCACCATAACTCCTTACCCTTAGGTTTAAGACCGCGGAACGTTCGCTCTATCCGTTCTAACTACCAAGATTAACTAGCCGCCCAGGTACGGTCGCCTCTCGCAACGACTTAATTAACTGGTGTAATTACTAGTGATTAATGAGTTACTCTTGCAGTGAATTAACCCTAACCGGTTCCTACGAAAGGCACACTCCAATTATAAAGTTAATTGTTCAATTCGATGTTCTAAAGTAAGGCGAGCGTTCGCTTCTATCCTTAGCTTAACCAGAATCTAATCTAGGGGATCAATCCAGACAAGAAACATGAACAATGAAGAACGAATCAAACATGCAAAGAGAAACTGATTGAACTTCGAATCTAATTACCGCCAATCCGTGACCGCTTTAAAGCCCTGGGTCACTTAGGGTTCATCTAATCTAAGCTCTACAAGTTCAGTTACTCATATCGGAAATAAGAGAATCAAAGGCAACAATGAAGATCATCATACAGAGGAAGAACAGAAAAGAACTGAAAAACCTAATTTTGACGACTCCCGCGAAGCTTCAATCTCCTGGATCTTCAACTTTAAGCTCCGAGTTCTCCGAGGTGGAAGGATGGCGTCACGATCTCTCCACGGATCTTCGAACTCTCTAAACTCTATCTATCGACCCTAGAGTCGGCTGACTCTCAAAAGTCTGATTTGTGAAAATATGAAGAATGAATGATGTGTGTTGTTAATTATGATTTTTTTTCTCTGAATGGCTGCCGACTCCTGCTTTAAATAGGGTTGATTAGGGTTTCTGATTCTTCCACAGAAAAGGAAAATATTTTCGCCGAAACCATAGGGGTAGTTTCGGCGAAACTGGCTTGAGTTCAGGGCTCCGCCGGCTGTTCATTATTTTCGGTCCGAGCAGTTGAATGGTTTCGCCGAAACCATCCTTCTGTTGGCGCCATTGATTTTCCCTTGCATTTTCGCCGAAAACCCTGGGCTCTTTTCGCCGAAACCATCCTTCTCTTGGCATCAGTTGATTTGAACTGCTGGTTTCGCCGAAACTGGAGGCCTGGTTTCGCCGAAACTGTAAGTGTGAATGGCAGATTTTCGGTTTGACTTTGATTGGCTCCTTTGATCGATTCCGGTTCAGTTCCTCGATGTTCCTATGCCTTAGACACGTCCATGGCTACTTTATTTGACGGCAAAAACCTGGCTTACGTAAAAACACTAGAAAACCATCAAATAGACCCGAAAAGGGCCAAGGTAACACAAATGGCACGAGATAGGGCAATTGATTGAATATTCGTTATTCTACCCTAAAAACCATGTCTTAAGCAAAGAAATGTCGCTTAAATGAGGCTGATAATCACGTCAAATCGAGTGTCATCAAATACCCCACACTGAAGCTTTTGCTTGTCCTCAAGCAAACTGAACTAGAACACACTCAAAATCACAAATGACACGAGATTAAACCGAGATTCAATTCTAACAATTTGGTTTAGACTGTTCCACGTAGAAAAAATGACCTACACATGCAAGAACATCAACCAAATAAATTTTTGATCTCACTAATCTCTGCACACTTCAAGTAGTAGTTTAAACACAGCTCGTTTCTTGGTGAATCAATTAATCATAGTTAACCGACTACGATAACACCAATTCTAATCAAAAAGACTTTAAGCTCTAGCCATGATGTGGATGCGGAGGTAGGAAAAGTGACGTGGCTATCGACTCGACTTCATCCGTTTCTAGATCTGTACGTTACATGTTCTAGCTAGGACTGATTTAAACCACAATTTATTTCAAGTTTCAACTTCTTCCTTTAATTTATTTACTGCATACTAGTGCTCGATACCAAACACTTCACTTAGGTGTTGGACCTGCCTAGCTCACAGTATTTGTGCCTTTGCTAGTGCTCAACCCGAACACTTCACTTAGGTGTCGGGCTTGCCTAGCTTTATTTTCAGCACTTTAAAGAACTTAGCATTGATTTGCACAACTTTATTACTTGATTTAACAATTTAGCCACTTAATCCTAGCTAGTTATAACTTTTTACACAAGATTTCGAATTGGATTTCCGTCTAATCTCTAGCCACAATCACAGGTGAACAAATATGGAGTGAAAAACATGGAAGAAGCTAGCATCTATCATCTTAGAACGGTGTTATCGAGCTTTGTTATTAACAGACCAATCAGTTCAATTAATTCAAGTTTCAACTACTGAAGTGATTTATGATCTGTTCTGACCTAGACTCATTTAATATCAGTTCCAACACGTTAGTTATAGGTTCTAAGTGGAACAGTCTAGACGTCATTGTTCAAAATTAAAGTCAATTTAACATCACAAGTCAAGAATTGAGCAATTCTATGCAAGAGAAATTTCAAATTTGAACCACAGAATCATAGATAGCAAGCAAGATCATGTAGAATCCTAGACTCCTACCCCACACTTAAACGGTTCTGTGTCCTCACAGAACTAATCTAGAGTAGAGAGATACGAAGAACCTGTGACGAGATGGTCGGTGTAGGGGATGAACACGGAGAGTCCGGAGTGGAGCGGAGTAGCTACTCAAGTTCCTACAAAAACAAAAATAACAAAAAGATCAAAAGGATACCGGGACAAGTGTCCCGGATCCACACATAATAAAAGTCGAACAAAGAAGGTTAAGGGGAATTTTGAAAATATTTTGACTCTTTTTTTTTTTTCAAATTCACGGCACGACACTCCTAAAGCAATCTAGATCATCCAAGCTCAATTAGTTCAGAAAAAATCACACCGAAACAGCAGACACGCAAAACGAGGTAGACCGGTATTAAACTCGTCGAAATTCAACAATCAATATGTCAAAAGATTCGAAATTGAAAACCCAACAACTAACCTTTTAGACACGACTCAAGAAAATGGACGGAAAGCGACGAAGTTGGCTAAAAACGTGAAAAACTTGTTTCGGGCATAACTGGAGCTACAGAGCTCCGATTTGGACGATCAAGTATGCGTTAGAATCGGACCGAAAAAAGGAATCTGATTTTCTAAACAGAACAAATTTTCGGCAAAAATTTCATAATATTTTCGCCGAAAATATCTTCGAAAACTGGCAAAAATAATGAGAAGTTCACTGTTTGCAGTTTTCGGATAGAAATTTATTATTTTTCACCGAAAATACTTTTTTTTTTTCAAAACCAAACCAAAACGAATCAAAACGAAAGGAAATTAAACTGACACTTTGGCTCCCCCGAACCTGACTTGAACGACGAAAAAAAACTGACTCAAAAATTCAAAAACGGACTCCAGCCGTGGGTTGCCTCCCACGAAGCGCTCTCTTTTAACGTCCTTGAGCCGGACGGTACCTGTTAGGGACCCCAACTTAGGAGTTCCTTGAAGTCAATCGTCTTCTTCAAGGCCAGCGGCTGAGTGCCATGTAGCACTCCAGCAGGGTGATGTAACCGGTAGTGTTCCAGTAGATCGTGGTTCTGGTTGGATGACCAATTCTTCTTGAATTCTCCTTCTGGAGGAGGAAACAGGTAGTACGGCACGGCATGGTCAATGAGCTCCATCTTCTCTACCTGATGATCATCCAGATGTCTCTCGGGATCGAGTGTGTATACTTCCAAATCCTTGACGTCTTCGATCCCCACGTGCTCGTCTCTGGCTTGATCTATAGGTTGGTTCGGCGGGAGCTCGATTGAGGATATCTCCTTGATTTCTTCGTGCTCCTCTTCAGCTTCAACTTCAAGATGGATTGGCTCTATGTCTTCATCAACCACCACCGCCAAGGATTCTTCATCAGATGCTTCTTGCTCGCAATAGTCATCGGTGAGATTGTCATGTTCATCTTCATACAGCTCTTGAGCATCTTCTTCCATTAGTGGATTTGGTTGCTCGAGCTCGATATCCACTATGTTACGAGCTTGCAGCTTCGAAATGAGATCATCCAAGGCGGATTCTACTCTTGCCGTCTGTTCTTAATTTTGATGAACTTATGAGTCTATCTCTTTGTGAGCTTGTAGCTCTGTAGAGATATTCTCCAAGAAGGATTCTATTCTCGTCGTCTGTTGTCGATGCTGATGAGCTAGCATATACATCTCTTGGTTATCCTCAATATACGGTGCTTCATCGACATACCACTCTTGGTACTGGTCATCCCACCTGTAATCCTGCATAATTAAAACTCAAAAACACTACCCAGGTAAATCATGAAAATATGGAGGAAAATTAAATGGAAAGGCGGAAAGGTAGAAGAATAATTTGCCAACTCTTCTTTCAAACAATTAGAAGAGTCCCCGGCAACGGCGTCAATTTGATGAACGTGTCGTTGTGATGCGTTCAACCAAATAACTACTAATGCTAAGAAAAAACGTATAACAGATCGTATTCGACTCGAGGTTTCTTCTAATCGACTACTTTGAAGAAGCTGGCAAATTACTCAGGTTAAAACACGTTGTGCGTGGTGTGAGTTCCATGACTTCTAATCTATTAAGCAAAGGAAAACAAAAGACAGAAAGATTAAAAGATTGACTGACGGGAAGATAGACGAACTTAGATTTCGAATCCCCCTTAGATCACCAGAGCAACGGCAATCACAAGATCAGCGGTTTTCAATTCTAATTCAATCAATTTCTATACACCACCATAACTCCTTACCCTTAGGTTTAAGACCGGCGAACGTTCGCTCTATCCGTTCTAACTACCAAGATTAACTAGCCGCCCGGGTACGGTCGCCTCTCGCAACGACTTATTTAACTGGTGTAATTACTAGTGATTAATGAGTTACTCTTGCAGTGAATTAACCCTAATCGGTTCCTACGAAAGGCACACTCCAATTATAAGGTTAATTGTTCAATTCGATGTTCTAAAGTAAGGCGAGCATTCGCTTCTATCCTTAGCTTAACCAGAATCTAATCTAGGGGATCAATCCAGACAAGAAACATGAACAATGAAGAACGAATCAAACATGCAAAGAGAAACTGATTAAACTTCGAATCTAATTACCGCCAATCCGTGACCGCTTTAAAGCTCTGGGTCACTTAGGGTTCATCTAATCTAAGCTCTACAAGTTCAGTTACTCATATCGGAAACAAGAGAATCAAAGGCAACAATGAAGATCATCATACAGAGGAAGAACAGAAAAGAACTGAAAAACCTAATTCTGACGACTCCCGCGAAGCTTCAATCTCCTGGATCTTCAACTTTAAGCTCCGAGTTCTCCGAGGTGGAAGGATGGCGTCACGATCTCTCCACGGATCTTCGAACTCTCTAAACTCTATCTATCAACCCTAGAGTCGGCTGACTCTCAAAAGTCTGATTTGTGAAAATATGAAGAATGAATGATGTGTGTTGTTAATTATGATTTTTTTTCTCTGAATGGCTGCCGACTCCTGCTTTAAATAGGGTTGATTAGGGTTTCTGATTCTGCCGCGGAAAAGAAAAATATTTTCGCCGAAACCATAGGGGTAGTTTCGGCGAAACTGGCTTGAGTTCAGGGCTCCGCCGGCTGTTCATTATTTTCGGTCCGAGCAGTTGAATGGTTTCGCCGAAACCATCCTTCTGTTGGCGTAATTGATTTTCCCTTGCATTTTCGTCAAAAACCCTGGGCTCTTTTCTCCGAAACCATCCTTCTCTTGGCATCAGTTGATTTGAACTGCTGGTTTCGCCGAAACTGGAGGCCTGGTTTCGCCGAAACTGTAAGTGTGAATGGCAGATTTTCGGTTTGACTTTGATTGGCTCCTTTGATCGATTCCGGTTCAGTTCCTCGATGTTCCTATGCCTTAGACACGTCCATGGCTACTTTATTTGACGGCAAAAACCCGTGCTTACGCAAAAACACTAGAAAACCATCAAATAGACCCGAAAAGGGCCAAGGTAACACAAATGGCACGAGATAGGGCAATTGATTGAATATTCGTTATTCTACCCTAAAAACCATGTCTTAAGCAAAGAAATGTCGCTTAAATGAGGCTGATAATCACGTCAAATCAAGTGTCATCAGCCATCCTCCTGCAACCACAACTGACAATAGCATATACATATACTGAAACACCCTCGACCCCACATCATCCTATCACTCATTTTTACTTCAGATTCATTAGTCAATTCATTTCTTCATCATCCCCAAACATACAACAAGGCATCAACCAATAGACAAACACGGAAAAGTCATCCCATTTTACTCTCTTTTATTTTCATGCAAACCCTAATTTCATCTACGTCAAATTACAACTTTTCACCTTACCAATCACTATCTATTGACGTTAAACCCACACCTTATCCTAAAAACAGCCCCTGAATTATGCTTGAGAAGATCCATCTTGTCGTCCTGATTCCACCAGTTCTAGCGGTTCATCAATCAGAGCTCTACCGAGGGAGTTATGGCTGAAACTCTGAATCACCAACCGAAGCCCCCAAACCACACTACCAAACAAACCCTCATTATCAAACTTTCAACAAGACCCACAGTTTACTGAAAAAGGCAAGAAAGGCCACTTATCTTTCTGAAAAAGTAAAACGGCCCCTGAACTTCTTGAAAAGGACAGTTGGGTCCATCTTCTTCACCCTATGACTTTGGCAACTGTCGTCGCTACCGGAGAATCAAACCCAGTTTTCGGCAAGAGTTTTGGCCGCTGCCACTCACTCCCATTTCTTTGGAACGCCGCCGTCAGACTTCCGCACCTTATTCTCCGACCGATTCGTCCATCGTTGCCAGTGAACCTTTGGCAGTCATTGCCGACTCCAAGCTCCTTGGAAGTCCAGGTTCTAACCGTCGCCACCCCCGACTCGACGTTGACGATCTGCCTTCTTCATCTTGCGATTCGTTCGACATCGGCCATGGTTCCCAATGACTCAACCCTCCTGCCATCGTCGATCATCTTTTCCCTTTCGCCGAGTCTCTCTTCTCGCTCCAATTTCCGTTCAGCTTAGAGGCCTTAAGGTCATTTCATGCTAATATAAAAGGCTGGCCAAAAATTTTTTGACTTAAAAAGCTGGCCAAAAATTAAGAGAATGATTCTTGGGCTGGATCAAAAGGTTATGTCCAATTGATTCGAAACCTTGACCCGACGGTTAACTCGAAACCCCTTAACTCGAAAAGGATGATTCCATCAATTGGGGTAAAATAAATCCATGAATTAAAAATTCTACCAAGTTTTAACCAACGAGGAACCAACCAACTTTTTAAATCAAACCAGTTAATTTGAACAGGGATGTTACGGAAGGGGTCGAGGAAGAGGAACAAAGTCAAAATACAAACCGAGAAAAGGTGAACAAGGGCAGAGTTCGGAAGTAAGAAATGAGGCGGTGGTGGCAAGCCAATTGCCACCGAACCAGATATGATCATAAGTTGGAACTGTAGGGGTATTGATGCGAACCGCTCCTCAATGAAGGGATCGACTCAACACCCAAAACTATATTACCAGCTTCACGAATCCTAACTTTTGAAACCGCGGGGAATACTTGAAATCCACTAAGTATAGACTTAGGAACCCCAAGGTATTCAGTCGAATTGGTGCCACAAACAAAGGGTGATAACCTTTGATGATAAACCAAACCTTAAGCTAAGCAACAACGAGCAAAGACTTGAAGGAAAAAGAACAAAGTTCTGAAATTTCAATTATGACTTAACGTGTCTTACAATGATGGCCGAGGCCTCTATTTATAGCACAAGGGTGGCCTAAGCCGTCTCCAACTCTAATAAGGTAAGACTAAATTAATCCTAAAAGATAGGCCGAAGAAAATATTAAAATACACAAAGTTGTCCGAGAGTGAAATTCTAAAACCGGCAAAAATTGCACAAAACCCTAATCCGGGCGGATTAGGGCACGCCGGGTGTCCGTGTCCGATCGAGCTTAGGAAAACCCTCCGGGCGCGGGCTGGATTCCGGACGCGGCTAGGAAGAGTGCCCGGAACCCGCGCGGTGGCATTTCTGTAATTACCGCGGGTTCCGGGTGACCGGGCGGTCGGGTGGCGTCCTTCGGTGCTGGTGACCGGCTCGGCATCAAGTGCTCCGGACCCGATGCTAGGGTTTTGGTGATGCCGGGCGGTTCTGGCTTCTTTCTGGACATTTCCTCGGACAAGTGAGGTTCCTCCCAAGTCTTTGGACCTCCTGAGTCTTCTGGCTTCAACTTGTCCGCCAGGTTCTGAGTGTGGAGAAGGGTTAGCCGAGGCAGGGGCTGGTTGGCCGTATCCGCCGGGGCCCGGGCAGTGTCCCTTGGGCATTTGTCTTCTTCATGGGATTTCTGTCGGTCATCAAGGGTCAGCACGGTGCATCCTTCTCTGATGAACCTCTGATCCAGTTCTTCATGCTTGGCTCGACTCCAATCTCCTATATAGGCGGTGACCTTTGTCTTGAAGGTTTTGACTTGGCTCCGGGTAAAGGGCAGGTCTGGTCGTGTCCAGGGCACCGGGGGTTCATCATTCCCCTCTTCTTGAGAAGGATTCGTCCTCGAATCTGTCTCTACAAAATCATCATCATAGAAAGGAGTTAAGTCAGCAACATTAAAAGTAGCACTCACACCATAGGTGTTAGGCAAATCCAAAACATAAGCATTGTTGTTTATCCTTTCAAGGACAGTGTAGGGTCCATCTCCTCTTGGTAGCAGCTTGGATCTTCTTTGTTCAGGAAATCTATCCTTTCTGAAGTGAATCCACACTTGGTCGCCGGGTTGGAAGATTTTCTCCTTTCTCCCTCGGTTGGCATTTCTTAGGTATTGGGCCGTTCTCCTTTCAATGTTGGCTTTGGCTTTCTCATGAAGCTTCCGAACATATTCAGCCTTGGTGTGTCCATCTGCATCCAAAAACTCATGTATAGGCAATGGAGATAAATCCAAGGGGGTTAGAGGGTTAAAACCATAGACCAATTCAAAGGGGAGTATTGGGTGGCTGAGTGGACCGATCGGTTGTAGGCAAACTCTACATGGGGTAAACAGTCCTCCCAAGTCCTAAGGTTGGACTTAATGATGGCTCTAAGCATTTGGGAAAGAGACCGGTTGACAACCTCGGTCTGGCCATCTGTTTGAGGGTGGCAGGTTGTGGAAAACATAAGTTTGGTTCCTAGTTTAGCCCACAAAGTTTTCCAAAAGTAGCTTAGGAATTTTGAGTCTCGGTCAGAAACTATGGTCTTAGGAACGCCGTGGAGTCTAACTATCTCTCCAAAGAATAAGTCAGCTATGTGGGATGCATCATCAACTTTATGGCATGCAATGAAATGAGCCATTTTTGAAAACCTATCTACCACCACAAAAATGGAATCTTTGCCTTTCCTAGACTTAGGCAACCCTAGAACAAAATCCATAGATATGTCTACCCAAGGGTGTTCGGGGATAGGCAAAGGAGTGTATAAACCAAAAGGTTGAAGGTGGGACTTAGCTCGTTGGCATTTGGCACATTGGCTGATGTGAACCGAGCCACCAAGGCCGGCGCGGTCACAACACCACGGGCACCCGGCCAGGAAACCTCCACGAGAGCGCCGAACAAGGAGAATTTAATGCCCGTTCAGTCTAGAGACTTGAGGCCGAGCGAGGACTACACCGGCCCCAGATCTACACCGGCACCACCTCCGGAGCCTTGGAGAGACAAAGCTCCAAGTTCAGGCCCCAGGCCAAGCCTAGGGCCAAGTCCAGCCCCGAGCCCCGATAAAGGCCTAGCACCTAAACTAGGCCCCATGCTAAATGCCACGAGCCCTAGACCGACAACAGCCCCTAAAGACACCCCTAAGGTACCCAGGGAAGAAGGCTCGGAGCAGAACTCAAAAGGCATGGACAGATTTGAAGAAGGCCCCAAGCTAAGCCTGCCACAGGCACAAGGCCCATGCCAGCGCCCGTCAAAGGAGCACTTTTGGCCCAGCGAACGATTGACCCGTGCCTTTTGGGATTTTCCAAAGGAACTGGAATCCTTATGGCTCCAGGAATACACTCCAACAAACAGATCTCGATTTGGAGGAGTATTGAAGGAGATAGGGCTAGAACAAGTCCTAGTGATGCTTGGCCTAAGCATCAAGGAGTGGAGCTCGGATGCTGATCCGAGGAAGGCCAAGCAAGGAGCTGTGATCAGGCCACCATCTGAGCCTGATCCAAGAGGAGAGGATCAAGGAGAATCAAACCTTGGAGGAGAGTCAAGAGTTCAGCCCACGACTAAGAAGCTACGGGCCCGAACTAAAGTGAACAAGGGCCAAACCCGGATTTCTGGACAGATTCCTAGTCCGACAAGGATTGACAAATATGGGCTACTTGGAGAAAGAATTTGGACTGATGTCCAACATGAAAGTTGTAGCCCATGGAGTCTACTACGGATCTGCAAAAGATCAGAATTTTAGGAATTTGTTTAGTATTTATTCGGCCAATAATTCCAAAACCCGTTTAGGCTGTTTTTAGGGAAACTTGGCTCCCAAGTTAGGAGTTCTTGTCTAAGTAGGATTCTTTTCCTTGTAGGAATAGAGTTCCGAATTTCAGTCCTTTTTAGGACTCTTTTTGTATTCTTTATTAGTTTTATTAGCTATTTCGTAGGAGGAAAAGGAGAGCCTGTTCTCCCTTCCTTACCTATAAATAGAGGCGTCTAGCCTCATTGTAAAGAACAACTTTGAAAGAAATAAACACTCAAAACTTCGGTTTTTCTCTTAGCATGGAATTGCTAATCTCTGTTCGACCATCATGGAATTGATCGTCGTCTAGATCGGTTTATCATCAAAGGCATTCATCCTTTGTTTGTGGCACCGAATTCGACTGAATACCTTGGGGTTCCTAAGTCTATACTTAGTGGATTTCAAGTGTTCTCCGCGGTTTCAAAGGTTAGGATTCGTGGAGCTGGTAGTATAGTTTTGGGTGTTGAGTCGATCCCTTCATTGAGGAGCGGTTCGCATCAGCTGGTATCAGAGCACGGTTCAACTCTTGGACCAACAATCTATCCCAGTTTTCAGGTTCTTTTACTTGAATTCATATCCTTTAGTTTTCGTTGTTTTCAGTTTCAGAAAAACCCTAAAAAAATCGAGCATTGTGTTTGTTCTATTCTTCTACCTTTCTTTAAGTTTTTGTTGTGAGAAAAAGCTGTGGCCGATCAAAGAAAAGAAAAAGAAAAGAAAAGAAAAGAAAATCAAAGGTCTAGAAAAATTGACCTAGTTAAAAAAAAAAAAAACAAGGCCACGTTCACTATCAAGGTAGTAGACTAAGTTCAAGAAGATGGGTTTTTCATAGGTTAGCTACTAGATTCCGCACTACTAGCTCTCTTGGTAGAACACCCAAATTTGTATGTCTTGTCATCCCACGCCCTAACTCAAGATTCTGGCCCCTAGAAATCCGAAACCCTAGGTATAAGGTCTTGTTAGTGTCATTGGTAGACTTAGACTGCATAGCTTCAAAGAAACTTGCAACTACTTGAATTGAGATTGTCTTTGTTTTGAAAATTTCAAAGAAAACCCTAATTTGAGTGACTTGAAAAATTCATACACGAGTGGTAAGAAAAAGAGCGTGTGAGGTTCATTAGAGAGATTTTGGGAGGTTCTTTGTTCGTGACTAATCATGGCAGATGAGAGGTTCAATGCTTTTGATGCCCGATTGACCGCCATGGCTGAAAACATAGCCCGAATCGCCGAGCAGTTCGGAGCCACGAATGGAGATGGCCCCCGGCGGCCAAGAAGGAATATCAATGTACCCAAATTTGCTGGCAAAGCAAATCCTGATGAGTACATTGATTGGGAGAGGAGCATGGAGGACTTCTTTGAGTGCCATTATTATTCCGAATGGAAAAAGGTAAACCTAGCCACAACTGAGTTTACTGACTATGCTGCTTTATGGTGGGCTCAACTCAGGAATCAAATCAGGAGAGAAGAAGAGGACCCCATCCTTAGTTGGTGGAGTCTTAAGAAAAAGATGAGGAAAAAATTTAGGCCCAGCACTAGGCTCAGCGCCTGCCCCGGCCCTGCACTCAGCACTGCCCCGGCACAGCGCCCAGCACTGCCCCGGCCCAGCACCCATCACTGCCCCGGCCCAGCATCGGCCCTGCCCCGACACACAGCGCCAGTCTGCCCGGGACCAGCATCAGCCCTGCCCCGGACCAGCATCAGGCTTGCCCCGGACCAGCATCAGCCCTGCCCCGAGCCAGCACCAGGCCAGCACTCGGCGCAGCGCCTGCCGAGCACCAGCACCAGCACTAGCGCCAGTACCGGCCCAGCGCCCAGCGCTAGCACCAGTACCAGCACCGGCGCCCCAGCGCCCAGCACCAGCGCCCCAGTGCCTAGCCCCGGCGCCCCAGCGCCCGCCCCCGGTGCCCGACCAGCCACCAGCGCCCGACCGGCGCCCAGCGCCCGAGCAGCCCCCGGCGCCCGACCAGTCCCCGGCGCCCGACCAGCGCCCGACCAGCGCCCGGCGCCCGAGTCCGAAGCCCCCGTACCAGCCCCGATACGGCCCGAACACCCCTGGAGCGCCAACAAAGCACCAGGTCAAGTCCTACACTCCCCTGTGGTAAATTTTATTATTTCTAATGGTGCACCAGGTATGGATTCGAGGACGAATCCTTTTCAAGAAGAGGGGGATGATGTGAACCGAGCCACCAAGGCCGGCGCGGTCACAACACCACGGGCACCCGGCCAGGAAACCTCCACGAGAGCGCCGAACAAGGAGAATTTAATGCCCGTTCAGTCTAGAGACTTGAGGCCGAGCGAGGACTACACCGGCCCCAGATCTACACCGGCACCACCTCCGGAGCCTTGGAGAGACAAAGCTCCAAGTTCAGGCCCCAGGCCAAGCCTAGGGCCAAGTCCAGCCCCGAGCCCCGATAAAGGCCTAGCACCTAAACTAGGCCCCATGCTAAATGCCACGAGCCCTAGACCGACAACAGCCCCTAAAGACACCCCTAAGGTACCCAGGGAAGAAGGCTCGGAGCAGAACTCAAAAGGCCTGGACAGATTTGAAGAAGGCCCCAAGCTAAGCCTGCCACAGGCACAAGGCCCATGCCAGCGCCCGTCAAAGGAGCACTTTTGGCCCAGCGAACGATTGACCCGTGCCTTTTGGGATTTTCCAAAGGCACTGGAATCCTTATGGCTCCAGGAATACACTCCAACAAACAGATCTCGATTTGGAGGAGTATTGAAGGAGATAGGGCTAGAACAAGTCCTAGTGATGCTTGGCCTAAGCATCAAGGAGTGGAGCTCGGATGCTGATCCGAGGAAGGCCAAGCAAGGAGCTGTGATCAGGCCACCACCTGAGCCTGATCCAAGAGGAGAGGATCAAGGAGAATCAAACCTTGGAGGAGAGCCAAGAGTTCAGCCCACGACTAAGAAGCTACGGGCCCGAACTAAAGTGAACAAGGGCCAAACCCGGATTTCTGGACAGATTCCTAGTCCGACAAGGATTGACAAATATGGGCTACTTGGAGAAAGAATTTGGACTGATGTCCAACATGAAAGTTGTAGCCCATGGAGTCTACTACGGATCTGCAAAAGATCAGAATTTTAGGAATTTGTTTAGTATTTATTCGGCCAATAATTCCAAAACCCGTTTAGGCTGTTTTTGGGGAAACTTGGCTCCCAAGTTAGGAGTTCTTGTCTAAGTAGGATTCTTTTCCTTGTAGGAATAGAGTTCCGAATTTCAGTCCTTTTTAGGACTCTTTTTGTATTCTTTATTAGTTTTATTAGCTATTTCGTAGGAGGAAAAGGAGAGCCTGTTCTCCCTTCCTCACCTATAAATAGAGGCGTCTAGCCTCATTGTAAAGAACAACTTTGAAAGAAATAAACACTCAAAACTTTGGTTTTTCTCTTAGCATGGAATTGCTAATCTCTGTTCGACCATCATGGAATTGATCGTCGTCTAGATCGGTTTATCATCAAAGGCATTCATCCTTTGTTTGTGGCACCGAATTCGACTGAATACCTTGGGGTTCCTAAGTCTATACTTAGTGGATTTCAAGTGTTCTCCGCGGTTTCAAAGGTTAGGATTCGTGGAGCTGGTAGTATAGTTTTGGGTGTTGAGTCGATCCCTTCATTGAGGAGCGGTTCGCATCATTGGCTGATGATCTTTTCTACTTCTTTCCGCATCCTAGGCCAGTAGAAGTGCTCTTTAAGGCAAGCTAGGGTTTTGGCAACTCCAAAGTGACCCATGAGACCTCCTCCATGTGCTTCTCTTATGACTAGGATTCGGCTTGAATGGCTCGGGTAGCAAAGCTTAGGTCCTTTGAACAGGTACCCATTCTGCCTATAGTAATCCTCAAACCCTACATGTGAGCAAGACTCAAAAATGTCTTTAAAGTCGGGGTCAGTCACATACAAATCTTTGATATGCTCAAAACCAAGGAACTTAGAACTTAAGGTAGTGATTAGAGCATACCTCCGAGAAAGGGCATCGGCTACCACATTCTCCTTACCTTGCTTGTAGTGGATGACGTAAGGAAAAGATTCAATGAACTCCACCCACCTTGCATGTCTTTTGTTCAATTTGTGTTGAGCCTTTAGGTATTTGAGAGATTCATGATCGGTACGGATTATGAACTCCTTGGGCCACAAATAATGTTGCCAGGTCTTCAAGGCTCGGACTAGGGCATACAATTCTTGGTCGTAGGTGGGGTAATTGAGGGTGGCACCACTCAATTTTTCACTGAAATAGGCGATAGGTCTTCCTTCTTGCATCAACACGGCTCCAATCCCTACTCCTGAAGCATCACACTCGATTTCAAAAGGTTTTGAGAAATCAGGTAGCTTAAGTAAGGGGGCCTCGGTGAGTTTCTTCTTGAGGTTTTCAAAGGCTGCCTCTTGAGGTGCTCCCCAATGGAAAGGAACATTCTTTTTGATGACAGCCGTGAGAGGGGCAGCTAGGGTGCTAAAGTCCCTCACGAATCTTCTATAAAAGCTTGCAAGTCCATGGAAGCTTCGGACATCAGTGATGTTCTTTGGGGTTGGCCATGACTTGATTGCTTCAATCTTGTCCTCATCAACTCTAATTCCTGTAGAGCTAACAACAAAACCAAGAAACACAAGATGATCGGTGCAAAAAGTGCACTTCTCCATATTTGCATATAGTTGTTCATGTCTTAGGGTTTCGAGGACAGATTTCAAGTGACCTAGGTGATCTTCTAGGGTTTTTGAGTAGATTAGGATGTCATCAAAATAAACTACTACAAATTTTCCTATGAAAGGCCTAAGGACTTGATTCATTAACCTCATGAAGGTATAGGTGCATTGGTTAATCCAAAAGGCATAACCATCCACTCATACAATCCTAGTTTAGTTTTAAAGGCAGTTTTCCATTCATCACCTTCCTTCTTTCGGATTTGGTGATAGCCTGATCTTAAATCTATTTTAGAAAAGATTGTTGACCCATGCAATTCATCAAGCATATCATCTAACCTAGGGATGGGGTGTCGGTACTTAACTGTGATGTTATTGATGGCTCGGCAGTCGACACACATCCTCCAAGTTCCTTCCTTTTTAGGCACAAGGATGACAGGAACAGCACATGGGCTCATGCTCTCCCTTACATATCCCTTGTCCATCAAGTCTTCAATTTGTTGTTGGATTTCTTTTGTTTCCTCTGGATTGGTCCGATAGGCAGCTTTGTTAGGGAGTGCTGCTCCCGGTACAAGGTCGATTTGATGCTCAATGCCTCGGATTGGGGGTAATCCACTAGGGATGTCTGTGGGAAAAACATCTTTGAAATCCTGCAAAAGTGAAGACACAACACTAGGGAGAGAGGTGTTAGGGTTAGAGATCAAACATTCTTTGTAAAGAATGACCACGAGGGATTTCCTTGATACTAGGGTTTGTTTGATCTCACTAGGGTTAGTGATGTGAACCGAGCCACCAAGGCTGGCGCGGTCACAACACCACGGGCACCCGGCCAGGAAACCTCCACGAGAGCGCCGGACAAGGAGAATTTAATGCCCGTTCAGTCTAGAAACTTGAGGCCGAGCAAGGACTACACCGGCCCCAGACCTACACCGGCACCACCTCCGGAGCCTTGGAGAGACAAAGCTCCAAGTTCAGGCCCCAGGCCAAGCCTAGGGCCAAGTCCAGCCCCGAGCCCCGATAAAGGCCTAGCACCTAAACTAGGCCCCATGCTAAATGCCACGAGCTCTAGACCGACACCAGCCCCTAAAGACACCCCTAAGGTACCCAAGGAAGAAGGCTCGGAGCAGAACTCAAAAGTCCTGGACAGAATTGAAGAAGGCCGAGAGCTAAGCCCGACACCCGAGCCGAGCCCGTGCCCGGCTGCCACAGAGAAGCACTTTTGGCCCATCCAACAATTGGCCCGTGCCTTTTGGGAAATACAAAGTGCACTGGATAGTTTGAAGCCTCAGGAGCACCCTCCAACAAACGGAGCTCGATTTGGAGGAGTATTGAAGGAGATAGGGCTAGAACAAGTCCTAGTGATGCTTGGCCTAAGCATCAAGGAGTGGAGCTCGGATGCTGATCCGAGGAAGGGCAAGCAAGGAGCTGTGATCAGGCCACCACCTGAGCCTGATCCAAGAGGAGAGGATCAAGGAGAATCAAACCTTGGAGGAGAGCCAAGAGTTCAGCCCACGACTAAGAAGCTACGGGCCCGAACTAAAGTGAACAAGGGCCAAACCCGGATTTCTGGACAGATTCCTAGTCCGACAAGGATTGACAAATATGGGCTACTTGGAGAAAGAATTTGGACTGATGTCCAACATGAAAGTTGTAGCCCATGGAGTCTACTACGGATCTGCAAAAGATCAGAATTTTAGGAATTTGTTTAGTATTTATTCGGCCAATAATTCCAAAACCCGTTTAGGCTGTTTTTAGGGAAACTTGGCTCCCAAGTTAGGAGTTCTTGTCTAAGTAGGATTCTTTTCCTTGTAGGAATAGAGTTCCGAATTTCAGTCCTTTTTAGGACTCTTTTTGTATTCTTTATTAGTTTTATTAGCTATTTCGTAGGAGGAAAAGGAGAGCCTGTTCTCCCTTCCTCACCTATAAATAGAGGCGTCTAGCCTCATTGTAAAGAACAACTTTGAAAGAAATAAACACTCAAAACTTCGGTTTTTCTCTTAGCATGGAATTGCTAATCTCTGTTCGACCATCATGGAATTGATCGTCGTCTAGATCGGTTTATCATCAAAGGCATTCATCCTTTGTTTGTGGCACCGAATTCGACTGAATACCTTGGGGTTCCTAAGTCTATACTTAGTGGATTTCAAGTGTTCTCCGCGGTTTCAAAGGTTAGGATTCGTGGAGCTGGTAGTATAGTTTTGGGTGTTGAGTCGATCCCTTCATTGAGGAGCGGTTCGCATCAGCTGGTATCAGAGCACGGTTCAACTCTTGGACCAACAATCTATCCCAGTTTCCAGGTTCATTCTTGGATTCATATCCTTTACTTTTTGTTCTTAGAAAATTGTTTAGAAAATCTTCATCTATTTTAGTTCTTCTATTCGAGTCTTTCAATTGTAAGGCAAGAAAATATTGGTGGCCGATCAAGCTATCAAAGAAAATACACAAAAGAAGAGTAGAAAAAAAAAAAAGAAAACAAAAAAAAAAAGCAAGGCCACCCTTGCCAAGTTCTTATTTTTCGTTGTAATAGTTGTAACCTAGTTGGATTAGAACTTGATTCTTTTATCCTTTTCCTAGTTGGTTTAGGATTTTAGTCTACATATTCTTTTCCTAGTAGATCTAGGGTTTGTCTTGTAGAAGGGTTGCTTCTTGTACTAATCATGACAGATGAGAGGCTAATTGCTATGGAGGCACGATTGACTGCCATGGCTGAAAACATGGCCCGACTCACCGAGCAGCTTGGAGCACCTAATGGAGATAGTCACCAACGGGAAAGGATGGAACGAAGAGAAGCTGAAAATTTCCCACGAAGAGCATGGACGAGTAGAGGAAGGCCGAGCCGAACCACACAAGGTATCTATAAACCTATTAACCCTTTGAGTGGGATTATTTGTGATGAGTGCCCAGTACGAGATCACACGGTGAGAGCCTGCCCCAACAAACGAGCAATGGTGGAAAGACCGGAGAAAAGAGAAGAAGAGGGCTATGGCGCCAGAATTGGACCAGCATCAGGTCTGCCCCGGTCCAGCATCAGGTCTGCCCCGGACCAGCATCAGCCCTGCCCCGGACCAGCATCAGCCCTGCCCCGGACCAGCATCAGACCTGCCCCGGACCAGCATCAGGCCTGCCCCGGGCCAGCATCAGGCTTGCCCCGGACCAGCATCAGCCCTACCCCGAGCCAGCACCAGGCCAGCACTCGGCGCAGCGCCTGCCCAGCACCAGTGCCAGCACAAGGGCCAGCCCCAGCACCAGCGCCAGCCCCGGCCCAGCGCCCAGCGCTAGCACCAGCACCAGCACTAGTCCCGGCGCCCCAACACCCAGTCCCAGCACCCGAGCGCCCAGCATCGGCGCCCCAGCGCCAAACGCCCGAGCGCCCAGCACCAGCGCCCCAGTGCCTAGCCCCGGCGCCCCAGCGCCCGCCCTCGGCGCCCGACCAGCCACCGACGCCCGACCGGCGCCCAGCGCCCGACCAGCCATCAGCGTCCGACCAGCGCCCAGCGCCCGACCAGCCACCAGCGTCCGACCGGCGCCCAGCGCCCGAGCAGCCCCCGGCGCCCGACCAGTCCCCGGCGCCCGACCAGCCACCAGCGCCCGACCAGCGCCCGGCGCCCGAGTCCGAAGCCCCCATACCAGCCCCGGTATGGCCCAAAGAGCTCAGGCCGGAGCCCCGAGCACCCGTACCAGCCCCGATACGGCCCGAACACCCCTGGAGCGCCAATAAAGCACCAGGTAAAGTCCTACACTCCCCTGTGGTAAATTTTATTATTTCTAATGGTGCACCAGGTATGGATTCGAGGACGAATCCTTTTCAAGAAGAGGGGGATGATGTGAACCGAGCCACCAAGGCTGGCGCGGTCACAACACCACGGGCACCCGGCCAGGAAACCTCCACGAGAGCGCCGGACAAGGAGAATTTAATGCCCGTTCAGTCTAGAAACTTGAGGCCGAGCAAGGACTACACCGGCCCCAGACCTACACCGGCACCACCTCCGGAGCCTTGGAGAGACAAAGCTCCAAGTTCAGGCCCCAGGCCAAGCCTAGGGCCAAGTCCAGCCCCGAGCCCCGATAAAGGCCTAGCACCTAAACTAGGCCCCATGCTAAATGCCACGAGCTCTAGACCGACACCAGCCCCTAAAGACACCCCTAAGGTACCCAAGGAAGAAGGCTCGGAGCAGAACTCAAAAGGCCTGGACAGAATTGAAGAAGGCCGAGAGCTAAGCCCGACACCCGAGCCGAGCCCGTGCCCGGCTGCCACAGAGAAGCACTTTTGGCCCATCCAACAATTGGCCCGTGCCTTTTGGGAAATACAAAGTGCACTGGATAGTTTGAAGCCTCAGGAGCACCCTCCAACAAACGGAGCTCGATTTGGAGGAGTATTGAAGGAGATAGGGCTAGAACAAGTCCTAGTGATGCTTGGCCTAAGCATCAAGGAGTGGAGCTCGGATGCTGATCCGAGGAAGGGCAAGCAAGGAGCTGTGATCAGGCCACCACCTGAGCCTGATCCAAGAGGAGAGGATCAAGGAGAATCAAACCTTGGAGGAGAGCCAAGAGTTCAGCCCACGACTAAGAAGCTACGGGCCCGAACTAAAGTGAACAAGGGCCAAACCCGGATTTCTGGACAGATTCCTAGTCCGACAAGGATTGACAAATATGGGCTACTTGGAGAAAGAATTTGGACTGATGTCCAACATGAAAGTTGTAGCCCATGGAGTCTACTACGGATCTGCAAAAGATCAGAATTTTAGGAATTTGTTTAGTATTTATTCGGCCAATAATTCCAAAACCCGTTTAGGCTGTTTTTAGGGAAACTTGGCTCCCAAGTTAGGAGTTCTTGTCTAAGTAGGATTCTTTTCCTTGTAGGAATAGAGTTCCGAATTTCAGTCCTTTTTAGGACTCTTTTTGTATTCTTTATTAGTTTTATTAGCTATTTCGTAGGAGGAAAAGGAGAGCCTGTTCTCCCTTCCTCACCTATAAATAGAGGCGTCTAGCCTCATTGTAAAGAACAACTTTGAAAGAAATAAACACTCAAAACTTCGGTTTTTCTCTTAGCATGGAATTGCTAATCTCTATTCGACCATCATGGAATTGATCGTCGTCTAGATCGGTTTATCATCAAAGGCATTCATCCTTTGTTTGTGGCACCGAATTCGACTGAATACCTTGGGGTTCCTAAGTCTATACTTAGTGGATTTCAAGTGTTCTCCGCGGTTTCAAAGGTTAGGATTCGTGGAGCTGGTAGTATAGTTTTGGGTGTTGAGTCGATCCCTTCATTGAGGAGCGGTTCGCATCAGTTAGCTAACAGGTTTTCTCTCCGCTCATCCTCTCTTTTTTGAGCTCTTTGATCCTTAGGATCATGAAATTCTGTTTTTTATCTTGATTCTGTTTTGCACCTTTTTCTTTTGAGGGTTCACTCTTTTCTTCTCTCATCTCTTTTTTCTTGAGCTCTTTCTCTTTTTTCTCTCGGCTCACCTTTCTCTCTATTTGATCCTTGAGTATCTCGGTAGGTGACAGGGGCTTCAGCTTGAATGTGGTGTCTCCATGTAGAAGTTGATACTTGTTGGTCCTCCCATCATGTTGTGAATACCTGTCAAATTGCCACGGTCTTCCAAGTAAGACATGGGCAGCTTCCATGGGTACTACGTCACAGAGCACCACGTCCTTGTATCTTCCAATGCTCAAAGGGATGTGTGCTTGTTTATTGACCTTCAACTCTCCAGTATTGCTTAGCCAATGCAGTCGATAGGGCTTAGGATGTGGGTGAGTAGCAATTCCCAAACCCTTGACAAGTTCCCAACTTACTGCATTTGTACAACTCCCACCGTCAATAACCAAATTGCAAACTTTATTTAAAATCACACACCTGGTATGGAACAGGTTGTCCCTTTGTTCCCAACCATCTTCTTTAGGTTGTGCACTAAGGATCCGCCGTGAGATGGCTGAAAATTGAACCCGGGGGCGGGTGGCCGTCGGATTCATGACCGTCGGGGGCGCCGGGTGGCCGTCGGGGCCGGTGCTCGGCTTCAGGTCGTCAAAGATCCCTCCGGCTTTCTTCTGGTCAAGATTGGCCGAAGGAATGTTCAAAAGAACCGGGGTGGACCGATTGACATCATCCGGCGCGGACAGGATGTCCGGAGCAGTCGTGATGCTAGGCCGGGGCAGGGCCGGTGCCAGGCCGGGGCAGTACTGGGGCCTGTGCCGGGGCAGCGCGGGGTGCAGGGCCGGGGCAGTGCTGGGCGCTGGGCCGGGGCAGTGCTGGGCGCTGTGCTGGGGCAGTGCTGGGCGCTGGGCCGGGGCAGTGCCGGGCGCTGTGCTGGGGCAGTGCTGGGGCAGTACTGGGGCAGTGCTGGGCGCGGGGCCGGGGCAGTGCCAGGCGCTGTGCTGGGGCGGTGCCGGGGTGATCACTCGACTGCTGAAGGCTGAAAATTTTTCCAAGCCTTCTACCTCAACTTCTTCTCCTTCACTCGATTCTCCCTCCAATTCTTCAGCAATTGGTTCCTCCTCGTCGTCTGTCACGACTTCTCCCTCTCTAAGCACCATGGTTCGGGTGTTAGGGCATTCCCTTGCCATGTGACCCCTACCTTGACATTTAAAACACACAATGGCACTTGGCCGAGCGTTAGTAGTAGGGATTTTTGAACCAAGATTAGGGTTTACCCGTGGTGCCGACCCTTGGTTAGGGTTTGGTCGCGATCCGGCGCTCCGGTTAGGGTTTGGCCGGTATGGGGTGTGGCCGGCGCTTCGGTCTCCTCTCACCGGGGCACTGATCGGTGGCGGCGGGGTAGTCCTTCTTCCAAGGCCGTTTTTCAGCTCCCTCTCAACCCTAGTAGCCACGTTGATCAAGTCATCATAGTCAGCAAAGTTGAGAATGTTGACTTGATGCAGAATCTCTCTTTGCAACCCTCCGGTGAAACGGGCTATCTTGGCATCTTCATCCTCACTCAGATCAAGCCGTGCAACCAGGATCTCCATCTCTTTGTTGTATTCCTCAACCGTCATGCTCCCTTGCTTCAAGGATCGAAGCTTGGTGTGCAAGTCTCGGTTGTAGCTACTCGGTACAAACTTCCTTCTCATCTTTCTTTTAAGACTCCTCCAAGTAAGGACGGGGTCCTCTTCTTCTTTCCTGATCAGATTCCTGAGTTGGGACCACCACAAGGCAGCATAGTCAGTAAACTCTAGTGTGGCTAGGGTTACCTTTTTCCTCTCGGAATAGTTGTGGCATTCAAAGAAATCCTCCATGGCTCTCTCCCAATCGATGTAGTCGTCGGGATTGGTTTTGCCAGTGAATTTAGGCACACTGAGCTTCAGGCTGCTCACATCATCATCTTCTTCCTGCTCATTCCTCCTTGGCCGCCGGGGGCCATCTCCATTCGTGGCTCCGAACTGCTCGGCAATTCGGGCCATGTTTTCAGCCATGGCGGTCAGCCGGGCATCAAAAGCGTTGAATCTCTCATCTGCCATGGTTAATCATGAACAATAGGCCTCACAAAATCTCTCTAATGAACCTCACACACTCTTGTTCTTACCACTCGTGTATGAATCTTTTTTTTTTTTTATCAAGCCACTCAAATTAGGGTTTTCTTTGAAATCTTCAAAACAAAGTCAATCTCAATTCAAGTAGTTGCAAGTTTCTTCGAAGCTATGCAGTCTAAGTCTACCAATGACACTAACAAGACCTTATACCTAGGGTTTCGGATTTCTAGGGGCCAGAATCTTGAGTTAGGACGTGGGATGACAAGACATACAAATTTGGGTGTTCTACCAAGGAAGCTAGTAGTGCGAAAGCTAGTAGCTAACTTATGAAAAACCCCTCTTCTTGAACTTAGTCTACTACCTTGATTGTGAACGTGGCCTTGCTTTTTAGCTAGGTCAATTTTTTTCTAGACCTTTGATTTCTCTTTTCTTTTCTTTTTCTTTTTCTTTTCTTTGATCGGCCACAGCTTTTTCTCACAACAAAAACTTAAAGAAAGGTAGAAGAATAGAACAAACACAATGCTCGATTTTTTTAGGGTTTTTCTGAAACTGAAAACAACGAAAACTAAAGGATATGAATTCAAGTAAAAGAACCTGAAAACTGGGATAGATTGTTGGTCCAAGAGTTGAACCGCGCTCTGATACCAGCTGATGCGAACCGCTCCTCAATGAAGGGATCGACTCAACACCCAAAACTATATTACCAGCTTCACGAATCCTAACTTTTGAAACCGCGGGGAATACTTGAAATCCACTAAGTATAGACTTAGGAACCCCAAGGTATTCAGTCGAATTGGTGCCACAAACAAAGGGTGATAACCTTTGATGATAAACCAAACCTTAAGCTAAGCAACAACGAGCAAAGACTTGAAGGAAAAAGAACAAAGTTCTGAAATTTCAATTATGACTTAACGTGTCTTACAATGATGGCCGAGGCCTCTATTTATAGCACAAGGGTGGCCTAAGCCGTCTCCAACTCTAATAAGGTAAGACTAAATTAATCCTAAAAGATAGGCCGAAGAAAATATTAAAATACACAAAGTTGTCCGAGAGTGAAATTCTAAAACCGGCAAAAATTGCACAAAACCCTAATCCGGGCGGATTAGGGCACGCTGGGTGTCCGTGTCCGATCGAGCTTAGGAAAACCCTCCGGACGCGGGCTGGATTCCGGACGCGGCTAGGAAGAGTGCCCGGAACCCGCGCGGTGGCATTTCTGTAATTACCGCGGGTTCCGGGTGACCGGGCGGTCGGGTGGCGTCCTTCGGTGTTGGTGACCGGCTCGGCATCAAGTGCTCCGGACCCGATGCTAGGGTTTTGGTGATGCCGGGCGGTTCTGGCTTCTTTCTGGACATTTCCTCGGACAAGTGAGGTTCCTCCCAAGTCTTTGGACCTCCTGAGTCTTCTGGCTTCAACTTGTCCGCCAGGTTCTGAGTGTGGAGAAGGGTTAGCCGAGGCAGGGGCTGGTTGGCCGTATCCGCCGGGGCCCGGGCAGTGTCCCTTGGGCATTTGTCTTCTTCATGGGATTTCTGTCGGTCATCAAGGGTCAGCACGGTGCATCCTTCTCTGATGAACCTCTGATCCAGTTCTTCATGCTTGGCTCGACTCCAATCTCCTATATAGGCGGTGACCTTTGTCTTGAAGGTTTTGACTTGGCTCCGGGTAAAGGGCAGGTCTGGTCGTGTCCAGGGCACCGGGGGTTCATCAGGTATGGGGCAGTCCCCTACAGTTTGACACTTGCAGGATCTAGTATACAAGCACTGCCCTTCCATGGTTTTCCTGATGGAGACGAAACAGGAAAAAGGGAGCCATGGAGAGAATAAGGAAGAAGCTCAAGTTCTGATGCGAACCGCTCCTCAATGAAGGGATCGACTCAACACCCAAAACTATATTACCAGCTTCACGAATCCTAACTTTTGAAACCGCGGGGAATACTTGAAATCCACTAAGTATAGACTTAGGAACCCCAAGGTATTCAGTCGAATTGGTGCCACAAACAAAGGGTGATAACCTTTGATGATAAACCAAACCTTAAGCTAAGCAACAACGAGCAAAGACTTGAAGGAAAAAGAACAAAGTTCTGAAATTTCAATTATGACTTAACGTGTCTTACAATGATGGCCGAGGCCTCTATTTATAGGTGAGAAAGGGAGAACAGGCTCTCCTTTTCCTCCTATGAATTTGCTAATAAACTAATAAAGAAATACAAAAATAAGGACTGAAACTCGTAGCCTTGTTCACCAAGGAAAAGAGTCATTCCTAAACAAAAACACTAAAAGGGAAAAAGCTGGAAATTCCTGAAAAACAGCTAAACGGGTTCTGGAAGATTCAGCCAAATAAATAGCAAATAAATTCGGAAAATTAAGCCCTTTGGCAGATCACTAGTAGACTTCATGGGCTTAAACTTTCATGTTGGACATCAGTCCAAATTCTGCCTCCAAGTAGCCCAAATTCGTCATTCTTTGTCAGACTAGGAATCTGTCCAAAACCGGGAAATCCTAGCTTGATTAGGATTTCTTGCTTGAATGTACTTGGCTTCCTCTCTTCATTTCCCATAGCATGAATGGTCATCAATACCTCCATGGATCAGGCTCAGGTGGTGGCCTGATCGTAGCTCCTATCATGTGCAGCCTCGGATCAGCATCCGAGCTCCACTCCTTGATGCTTAGGCCAAGCATCACTAGGACTTGTTCTAGCCCTATCTCCTTCAATTCTCCTCCAAATTCAGCTCCGTTTGTTGGAGTGTATTCCTGGAGCCATAAGGATTCCAGTGCCTTTGGAAAATCCCAAAAGGCACGGGTCAATCGTTCGCTGGGCCAAAAGTGCTCCTTTGACGGGCGCTGGCATGGGCCTTGTGCCTGTGGCAGGCTTAGCTTGGGGCCTTCTTCAAATCTGTCCAGGCCTTTTGAGTTCTGCTCCGAGCCTTCTTCCTTGGGTACCTTAGGGGTGTCTTTAGGGGCTGGTGTCGGTCTAGAGCTCGTGGCATTTAGCATGGGGCCTAGTTTAGGTGCTAGGCCTTTATCGGGGCTCGGGGCTGGACTTGGCCCTAGGCTTGGCCTGGGGCCTGAACTTGGAGCTTTGTCTCTCCAAGGCTCCGGAGGTGGTGCCGGTGTAGGTCTGGGGCCGGTGTAGTCCTTGCTCGGCCTCAAGTCTCTAGACTGAACGGGCATTAAATTCTCCTTGTCCGGCGCTCTCGTGGAGGTTTCCTGGCCGGGTGCCCGTGGTGTTGTGACCGCGCCAGCCTTGGTGGCTCGGTTCACATCAAGTTCTCTATGGGAGTTTATGTGGAACCGATAGGAAAAGGAGGGGGTTTGGCTTTGTGGTGGGTCAAGGATCTCAAGTTTCGAGTGCTTCATCAATCTTTGAACTTTATAGATGTGCAGTGGGAAAGAGGGAGGAACGAGATATATTACTTTTGTGTACGGAGCTCTGGTTATCAAAGATAGAGAAAGGGTATGGACAGAGATTACAGAGTTTAGAAGAGACCCTGAGGAGCCATGGTGTCTTATAGGAGATTTCAACGCAATAAGGTACTGAGAAGAAAAGGAGGGTGGAAACCCTACACCAAGTAGAAGACTGCAGCAATTCAATGAATTCATTTCAGAGATTGGCGTAACGAACATGAGATATTCCGGAGAGGCTTTCACGTGGTGCAACAACAATAGACAAGGCAATGTGATTAAGCAAAGACTTCAAAGAGGGTTATATGGAGGATGGAAGGAGAGCTTCCCCAGATAAAATGTTGCTCATGAATTAAGAATCCAGTCTGATCACAACCCTATTGTACTGAGAATAGATGATGATGGGAATCATAATGGGAGGAGACGGTTCTACTACCAATCGGGATGGCAAAATTTGGAAGGGTATAGTGAACCTGTTATTGAGACGTGGGTAGAAGGAAAAGGGTTGGAAGAAAACTTAACGAGTTGCTCGAGAATGTTGCAGAATTGGAAAAAAGAAGCACTGGGAGCTAATAAGCATAAAATTGAAGAGCTGAAGAAAGATATGGAAACCCTGATGCGAACCGCTCCTCAATGAAGGGATCGACTCAACACCCAAAACTATATTACCAGCTTCACGAATCCTAACTTTTGAAACCGCGGGGAATACTTGAAATCCACTAAGTATAGACTTAGGAACCCCAAGGTATTCAGTCGAATTGGTGCCACAAACAAAGGGTGATAACCTTTGATGATAAACCAAACCTTAAGCTAAGCAACAACGAGCAAAGACTTGAAGGAAAAAGAACAAAGTTCTGAAATTTCAATTATGACTTAACGTGTCTTACAATGATGGCCGAGGCCTCTATTTATAGCACAAGGGTGGCCTAAGCCGTCTCCAACTCTAATAAGGTAAGACTAAAATAATCCTAAAAGATAGGCCGAAGAAAATATTAAAATACACAAAGTTGTCCGAGAGTGAAATTCTAAAACCGGCAAAAATTGCACAAAACCCTAATCCGGGCGGATTAGGGCACGCCGGGTGTCCGTGTCCGATCGGGCTTAGGAAAACCCTCCGGGCGCGGGCTGGATTCCGGACGCGGCTAGGAAGAGTGCCCGGAACCCGCGCGGTGGCATTTCTGTAATTACCGCGGGTTCCGGGTGACCGGGCGGTCGGGTGGCGTCCTTCGGTGCTGGTGACCGGCTCGGCATCAAGTGCTCCAGACCCGATGCTAGGGTTTTGGTGATGCCGGGCGGTTCTGGCTTCTTTCTGGACATTTCCTCGGACAAGTGAGGTTCCTCCCAAGTCTTTGGACCTCCTGAGTCTTCTGGCTTCAACTTGTCCGCCAGGTTCTGAGTGTGGAGAAGGGTTAGCCGAGGCAGGGGCTGGTTGGCCGTATCCGCCGGGGCCCGGGCAGTGTCCTTGGGAAGCCAACCAGTCTTGGCCACATATTCTCGAATCTTCTGGTCTTCCGTACGCCAGAACTCTCTCCAGATGGTCTTTGACGTGTGCTTGACTTGAGGGATCATTGAGGAGAGGTTGGGGCAAGACTGAGACTCAGTGCTCGATCTAGGACTTAGGTTCTCGGCCAGTAACATGGCCTGGAACTCCCTTCCATCTCGGGGTGTCTTCCTTCCCTGTGGGGCAGACCTGAGCTTGTTCTTGAGCTCATTTCTAGGCTTGAGAGCTTGTAGGTAGCCAGTCCTTAGTTCTAGGCGCTTTTTGTATGGACCTGGAGTGCTGCCTTCTACGGGGTACCTTGGTGGGGTGTAGGTATACCTTTGTGGCCCGGGGCGGTGGAGCCGGGTCATATCATCCCCCTCTTCTTGACGGGGATTTGTCCCCAAATCCACCTCGGCATCCTTCCTAGAACCCATCACTCTTTTCCAAACTTCAGCAATCTTGTGGGCTACGGCCGGGACAGATTCATCCTCATCAGTAGCACTAGGGGTGTCATTTGAGTCGGTACTGGACAATGTCTCGGACTCTTCAGTGTCTTCTCCTTCAGTCTCCATGTCTTCCACTTCGTAAATGCCATTAACAGTAATGTTAAGGCTCGGGGAGCTGCTGGGGGAGGGTTCTTCACTCATTTCCTCATCCGAGTCTGCTTCTGGATCTTCTTCGCTCGGGCCAGCTTTTAAAATCCGCCGGGAGATGACTTCCCATTGAATCTCGGGACGGGTGGCCGTCGGAGTCATGACCGTCGGGGGCGCCGGGTGGCCGTCGGGGCCGGCGCTCGGCTTCAGGTCGTCAAAGATCCCTCCGGCTTTCTTCTGGTCAAGATTGGCCGAAGGAATGTTCAAAAGAACCGGGGTGGACCGATTGACATCATCCGGCGCGGACAGGATGTCCGGAGCAGTCGTGATGCTAGGCCGGGGCAGGGCCGGTGCCAGGCCGGGGCAGTACTGGGGCCTGTGCCGGGGCAGCGCGGGGTGCAGGGCCGGGGCAGTGCTGGGCGCTGGGCCGGGGCAGTGCTGGGCGCTGTGCTGGGGCAGTGCTGGGCGCTGGGCCGGGGCAGTGCCGGGCTCTGTGCTGGGGCAGTGCTGGGGCAGTACTGGGGCAGTGCTGGGCGCGGGGCCGGGGCAGTGCCAGGCGCTGTGCTGGGGCGGTGCCGGGGTGATCACTCGACTGCTGAAGGCTGAAAATTTTTCCAAGCCTTCTACCTCAACTTCTTCTCCTTCACTCGATTCTCCCTCCAATTCTTCAGCAATTGGTTCCTCCTCGTCGTCTGTCACGACTTCTCCCTCTCTAAGCACCATGGTTCGGGTGTTAGGGCATTCCCTTGCCATGTGACCCCTACCTTGACATTTAAAACACACAATGGCACTTGGCCGAGCGTTAGTAGTAGGGATTTTTGAACCAAGATTAGGGTTTACCCGAGGTGCCGACCCTTGGTTAGGGTTTGGTCGCGATCCGGCGCTCCGGTTAGGGTTTGGCCGGTATGGGGTGTGGCCGGCGCTTCGGTCTCCTCTCACCGGGGCACTGATCGGTGGCGGCGGGGTAGTCCTTCTTCCAAGGCCGTTTTTCAGCTCCCTCTCAACCCTAGTAGCCACGTTGATCAAGTCATCATAGTCAGCAAAGTTGAGAATGTTGACTTGATGCAGAATCTCTCTTTGCAACCCTCCGGTGAAACGGGCTATCTTGGCATCTTCATCCTCACTCAGATCAAGCCGTGCAACCAGGATCTCCATCTCTTTGTTGTATTCCTCAACCGTCATGCTCCCTTGCTTCAAGGATCGAAGCTTGGTGTGCAAGTCTCGGTTGTAGCTACTCGGTACAAACTTCCTTCTCATCTTTCTTTTAAGACTCCTCCAAGTAAGGACGGGGTCCTCTTCTTCTTTCCTGATCAGATTCCTGAGTTGGGACCACCACAAGGCAGCATAGTCAGTAAACTCTAGTGTGGCTAGGGTTACCTTTTTCCTCTCGGAATAGTTGTGGCATTCAAAGAAATCATCCATGGCTCTCTCCCAATCGATGTAGTCGTCGGGATTGGTTTTGCCAGTGAATTTAGGCACACTGAGCTTCAGGCTGCTCACATCATCATCTTCTTCCTGCTCATTCCTCCTTGGCCGCCGGGGGCCATCTCCATTCGTGGCTCCGAACTGCTCGGCGATTCGGGCCATGTTTTCAGCCATGGCGGTCAGCCGGGCATCAAAAGCGTTGAATCTCTCATCTGCCATGGTTAATCACGAACAATAGGCCTCACAAAATCTCTCTAATGAACCTTACACACTCTTGTTCTTACCACTCGTGTATGAATCTTTTTTTTTTTTTTTATCAAGCCACTCAAATTAGGGTTTTCTTTGAAATCTTCAAAACAAAGTCAATCTCAATTCAAGTAGTTGCAAGTTTCTTCGAAGCTATGCAGTCTAAGTCTACCAATGACACTAACAAGACCTTATACCTAGGGTTTCGGATTTCTAGGGGCCAGAATCTTGAGTTAGGACGTGGGATGACAAGACATACAAATTTGGGTGTTCTACCAAGGAAGCTAGTAGTGCGGAATCTAGTAGCTAACTTATGAAAAACCCCTCTTCTTGAACTTAGTCTACTACCTTGATTGTGAACGTGGCCTTGCTTTTTAGCTAGGTCAATTTTTCTAGACCTTTGATTTTTCTTTTCTTTTCTTTTTCTTTTTCTTTTCTTTGATCGGCCACAGCTTTTTCTCACAACAAAAACTTAAAGAAAGGTAGAAGAATAGAACAAACACAATGCTCGATTTTTTTAGGGTTTTTCTGAAACTGAAAACAACGAAAACTAAAGGATATGAATTCAAGTAAAAGAACCTGAAAACTGGGATAGATTGTTGGTCCAAGAGTTGAACCGCGCTCTGATACCAGCTGATGCGAACCGCTCCTCAATGAAGGGATCGACTCAACACCCAAAACTATATTACCAGCTTCACGAATCCTAACTTTTGAAACCACGGGGAATACTTGAAATCCACTAAGTATAGACTTAGGAACCCCAAGGTATTCAGTCGAATTGGTGCCACAAACAAAGGGTGATAACCTTTGATGATAAACCAAACCTTAAGCTAAGCAACAACGAGCAAAGACTTGAAGGAAAAAGAACAAAGTTCTGAAATTTCAATTATGACTTAACGTGTCTTACAATGATGGCCGAGGCCTCTATTTATAGCACAAGGGTGGCCTAAGCCGTCTCCAACTCTAATAAGGTAAGACTAAAATAATCCTAAAAGATAGGCCGAAGAAAATATTAAAATACACAAAGTTGTCCGAGAGTGAAATTCTAAAACCGGCAAAAATTGCACAAAACCCTAATCCGGGCGGATTAGGGCACGCCGGGTGTCCGTGTCCGATCGGGCTTAGGAAAACCCTCCGGGCGCGGGCTGGATTCCGGACGCGGCTAGGAAGAGTGCCCGGAACCCGCGCGGTGGCATTTCTGTAATTACCGCGGGTTCCGGGTGACCGGGCGGTCGGGTGGCGTCCTTCGGTGCTGGTGACCGGCTCGGCATCAAGTGCTCCGGACCCGATGCTAGGGTTTTGGTGATGCCGGGCGGTTCTGGCTTCTTTCTGGACATTTCCTCGGACAAGTGAGGTTCCTCCCAAGTCTTTGGACCTCCTGAGTCTTCTGGCTTCAACTTGTCCGCCAGGTTCTGAGTGTGGAGAAGGGTTAGCCGAGGCAGGGGCTGGTTGGCCGTATCCGCCGGGGCCCGGGCAGTGTCCTTGGGAAGCCAACCAGTCTTGGCCACATATTCTCGAATCTTCTGGTCTTCCGTACGCCAGAACTCTCTCCAGATGGTCTTGGACGTGTGCTTGACTTGAGGGATCATTGAGGAGAGGTTGGGGCAAGACTGAGACTCAGTGCTCGATCTAGGACTTAGGTTCTCGGCCAGTAACATGGCCTGGAACTCCCTTCCATCTCGGGGTGTCTTCCTTCCCTGTGGGGCAGACCTGAGCTTGTTCTTGAGCTCATTTCTAGGCTTGAGAGCTTGTAGGTAGCCAGTCCTTAGTTCTAGGCGCTTTTTGTATGGACCTGGAGTGCTGCCTTCTACGGGGTACCTTGGTGGGGTGTAGGTATACCTTTGTGGCCCGGGGCGGTGGAGCCGGGTCATATCAAACCCTCACAAGCGTGCCTCTGTCGGCTGATGCCTTTGTGGAGATTGATGCGAAATAGAGAGAGCTTATAGGATTATGGAAGGCGTAAGAAGATTATTGGGCAAGCAGAACAAGGATACAATGGGCGAAATTCGGAGATAGAAATACTAGGTTCTTTCATCTCTTGACTATCCAGAGAAGAGGCCGAAACAACATTTCAAGACTAAAAATGAAAGAGGGGACTGGATAGAGGAAAATAGGGAGATTCGGACACACGTAACAGATTTCTTCCATTCATTGTTTAATGCTTCCAATGAATTTTGTGACTAATCTATCATCAATCAAATGCCAAGTTTGATTAGTGCGGATACAAACAATAGACTGTGTAGACAAGTGGATGAATGGGAGATCAAGACAGCGGTGTTCCGGCTAGGAATGAATAAGGCACCAGGACCAGACGATTTTGCAGGAATTTTTTTCCAGAAGCATTGGGAACTTATTAAGGAAGAAGTCATGAGGTAGGTTAAGGGTTTCTTTGACTCTGCGATTTTCCCAAAAGACTGGAACCAAATTCACATTGCCTTGATCCCGAAAATACATCATCTAGAGCTTATTTCGCAGTTTAGACCCATTAGTGTGGCTAACTTCCGGGCAAAGGTAATTTATAAGATCATTTCAACAAGGGTTAATCCATTTCTGTCGGGTTTGGTTTCAGAGCTGCAGGCAGCTTTTACAGGGAACAGGCGTATTCAGGACAGTGTTATTCTGGTTCATGAAGTCATCCATAGAACACAGAAGGAAGGGAAAGAATTATGATTTTATTCACAAGGTGGATATGATGAAGGCTTATGATAGGGTGTCGTGGGATTTCTTGTTCGTCATCCTTGAGAGAATGGGGTTCAATGATCGATGGATTAAGTGGATCAGGGCAATTGTTTGTTCTGTGAGCTTTGTGGTGATGATAAATGGTAACGCAACAAAATTTTTCACACCGTCAAGAGGTTTGAGGCAAGGTGATCCTTTATCACACTTTCTCTTTATTATGATCATGAATGCCCTTTCTTTTCTTATTCACATGGAAGTTGCAACGGGTAACTTAAGAGGGATCAAGCTCACTACGCAATGTCCAATTATCACACACGTATTATTTGCTGATGACAAAGTGATTTTTGGGAAAGTAAATAGGATGGAAGCAATGAAGCTAAAGGAAATACTTGCTTGCTACTCTAGGGGTGCCACGAGATAGTAGGTTTGGTAAGTACTTAGGACTCTCTGCGGAGTGGGGTACTTCCAAATCATAGACCTTTCATTTTCTACTTGAGAGGATGATCTATAAGGCAGGGAATTGGAAAAGCCTATTGAGGTCACAAAGGGGGGGGGGGGGGAAGAGACCTTAGCAAAAGCAGTTTTCCAAGCGATCCCTTCTTATGTTTTCACATGTTTTATGCTGTCGGACACACTGCTTAAGAAACTTGATGTTGTGGTGGTTAAATTCTGGTGGTCAGGGGATGTCAATCGCAAATCAATTCATTGGTGCTTGAAGGAAATATTGACATCAACGAAACAAAATGGAGGGTTAGGTTTCAAGAGCTTCAAGGAATTTAACCTTGCTCACTTAGCTAAACTATATTGGAGAATTATTCAATAACCAGAGGCTTTATGGGTTCTGGTTTTGAAAGCCCTATACTTTCCTAGATCATATTTTCTGAACACTACCGGACATCATCGACCCTCATGGATTTGGGGAAGTATTATGAAAGGAAGAGGGGCGCTGATGAAAGGCCTAAGAAAGAATGTTGGAAATGGGTGTGATACTCTTGTTGATGACCCTTGGTTCCAAGGAGATGAGGATTTTAGATGTCACCCGATAAACAGTCAAGATTGTTGTTTAGCAGACTGCATCATCCAAAGAACGAGGCAATGGTTCTTGGGCAAGCTGAGATCAATGTTTGAGGAAGGAGTTGTCTAGGAGATAAGAAAGATCCCTATTGTTCCCCCAAGTATGAAAGACAAGTGGATCTGGCACCATGATGCGAAAGGGATGTTTTCGATTAAGTCTTGTTACAAGTTGTTGAGGAATGGGAATCAAGGAGGAACTAGGAGCAATGGTGAACAGCGGGGAGAATGAAAGTGGATATGGAATCTCTGAATGCCATCGAAAGTAAAGTTTTTTGTCTGAAAATCTGCTCAAATCTGGTTGTAACTAAAGAAAATCTGATGAGGAGGAACTGTGCACCAAACCCTCTTTGCTCATGTTGTAATCGAGTTGAAGAATCAATCTTCCACCTGCTTTTTGATTGTGAGGTGACAAAGCTTATTTGGAGGGAGTTGGTGCCATTTATTTCCCCTCCTTTGTATTAGCAACAAATTGTAGGGTGGTTCACAGCAATGGTAAAAGAGGGGCAGTCGAACAGATGCATCAAGGCTGCTCTCTGTTGCTGGGTAATATGGAAGACAAGAAACGAGCTGGTTTTTCAGAATTTAAAACCTACGCAGGAAGGGATGAGAAATCATCTCTTTATGGAAGTTAACCTTTGGGAGAAATGCAAGGAACATGAGCGAATTGTTGAAGAAGGAAGAGTTTTCATTTGACGATGTGCAAAGGCACTTAAGACAAGAAGACCGAATGTCAAGAAATTTGAGATTGAGATTTATGTGTGATGGCTCCTTCAAATGAGAGATCAAGAAGGCAGGGGTTGGGGTCATTGTTGTGAGCCCCGAAGTTCGAATTGTGAACGGTGTTTCTTGTTGTCTTTTGTGCAGAGGACCTATTGTTGTTGAAGCGTAGAGCTGTTATTCTCTCGGCTCCCAACGTTTTTGTCTTTAATTGTAAGAGAGAAAGAGTCGATGTGGCGGATAGAATAGCGAGGAAAGTGCGTGATAACGTACTAGAACCGCATTGGATTCAACATCTCCTGGGATGTATGGTGGATTGATATTAGGTGTTTGCCTTTTGGATTTTGTCTCTTGTATGGGTACTTTGTGTTTGATATTAATATATCAGTCTGATGACGTTGTAATGCGTGCAATCAAATAACTATCAAGCACAAAGCAAGACAGATCGTATTCCACGGGCTTCTTCTACTTGCTTACTCAAATGTGTTGGCAATTTTATTCAGGATTAAACAGTTTGTACGTGGTGTGAGTTCCACGGCTTCTATACTAGGATGCAAGAAAACTGAAATGAAATTAAAATGGAAAATGATTGATTGTTTGACTTAGGCAGACGACAGACAAGCTTAGATTACGAATCCCCCTAAGATCACCAGAGCATTGGCAATCAACAGACCAACGGTTTTCAATTCTAATCCATTCAGTTCACAGACACACCATAACTCCTTACCCTTAGGTTTAATACTGGCGAACGTTCGCTCTATCCGATCTAACTACCAAGATTAATTAGTCGCCCGAGTACGGTCGCTTCTTGCGACGACAAAACTAACTGGTGCAATTACTAGTGATTCATGAGTTACTATTCAAGTGGATTAACCCTAACTGGTTCCTACGAAAGGCACACTCCAATGAATAGGTTCATTGATGATTTGGCGTTCTAAAGTGAGGCGAACATTCGCTACTATCCTTAGCTTAACAAGAATCTAATCTAGGTGGCCAAACTAGACAAGAAGCACAGAGAACAAAGAACAAATCAAACATGAAGGAGAAACTGAATGAACTTCGAATCTAATAACCGCCGATCCGTGACCGCTTTAAAGCCCTGGGTCACTTAGGGTTCATCTAATCTAAGCTCTACGAGTTTAGCTACTCATATTCAATATAGGAGAATCAAAGACGGACAAGGAATACATCTCAAGTAGGAAAGATAGAGAAGAACTGTAAAACCTAATTTTGACGAATCCGTGAACCTTCAATCTGTTGGATCTTCAACTCCTAGCACTGGGCTCTCCGAGATGGAAGGATGGCGTCACGATCCTCTCCTAGCTCCTCGAACTCTTTTCACTCTTTCTCTCTCTATTCTAAGTCTTGGAATTTTAGTCCAAAAAGTAAGTATGAAGTCTCCCTCCTGCAGCCGGCAATTTCTTCTTTTATATCTATCCGTGTTCGGCTGGGAAACAGCTTAGTTTTCGCCGAAAACTTGGGGAGTTTTCGGCGAAAACTTCCTTTAAAACCCTGGCTCGTGTCGACTGTTTCTTCTGTTTGATTTCATTTAGAGTTTTCGGCAAAGACTTTGACTTCTCACCGAAAACTTCTTCTTCTAAGCTCTGACGGTTTCTTCTTAGATTTTCGGCGAAAACTCATGAACTTTTCACCGAAAACTTCTTTGTAAAGCTGGGCAGGATTTGTGTTGACTTGATTGACTTCTTGGATCGATTCTGATGCGATTCCTCGAGGTTCCAGTGTCTTAGACATGTCCCTGGTTACATCATTTGGTGGCGAAAACCTGTGCTATCACGAAAACACTAGAAAACCATCAAATAGACCCGAAGCGGGCCAAAGTAACACAAATGGCACGAGATAGAGCAGTTGAGTGAATATTTGCTATTCTACCCTAAAAACCATGTCTTAAGACAAGAAATGTTGCTTAAATGAGGCTGATAATCACGTCAAATCGAGTGTCATCAAATACCCCACACTTAAGCTTTTGCTTGTCCTCAAACAAACTGAATAGAAAACGCTCATGTTCACAAATGATAAGATCGATTAAATTGAAGCTCAAGCATGCACAATGAATTATTAGACAGCTACTTCTAGAACAAGAAACCTAACATGAATACCGATCAGCCAAATAACCTGGTCTCACTAAAAACTGCACACGACATGCAGTAGTAACCAATCATGCGCGAATTTGACCTGACCGACTAGTCTCCTCACACAGATAATATTTGGTACAAGGGAAACTCTCATTCTCTGTATTTAGGGACGTGTTTCTGCTCTCAATCATTTTCTGTCACTGAATTCTATCATAGGTTTGCAATTCGACCACATCTCCACCACTGTGACAACACGAGGAACTAGTCAAGAAGGACTTCCCTGCTTAGGACTGTAACGAATTCTACACTACAGGGGTTTAAAATGAGATGGATGATGGGAGTGTATGATGATGGCTTGGTGCGGTGTAGCTTTCGACTAACTTCCTCGAATCTAGCTTATAGCTTCCTACCGTCTAACTAGACACTGGTGGAATAGTGTACGCTCGTCCTATGATACCCTCAAGCAACACAACACTTTATTTTCTTTACACATTTTTTTCTGAATTTTCTTTTTACATTTCCTTTTGACTTCGTTCTTCCATATGTAGGGAGAAGAACATTATTGAGCTAAACTATAAACTTGGAACTTTTGAACTATTTTTCTATATGTTTTTTTTTCAAATTTTCTTCTTTTTTCTTCTTCTTTTTGTGCCGATTTTCTTTAAGTTGCTAGAGGTGTTTACACGTTTGGACATCATAGCTAAGACCACTTGTTTAATGGTTGTAGGCGGTTACCACAAACCAACTTCCATAGGCTAATCTAGAACTACAACCACAAGGGATCATTGGGGAATGAAAGAACGGGGATTGGCTGTAATGTATATCGAACCAAAAGAACAGGCCAAGCTCAAGGGTTTAACCTAATGGATTTTAACGTTTGGTAGGCAATTTGGCTTAGTAGTCGAATCTAGGTGCCCCTATCATTCTAGAACTCGTGTCATTGATGACACTTGATTTGACGTGATTATCAGCCTCATTTAAGCGACATTTCCTTGCTTAAGACATGGTTTTTAGGGTAGAATTACGAATATTCAATCAATTGCCCTATCTCGTGCCATTTGTGTTACTTTGGCCCGTTTTGGGTCTATTTGATGGTTTTCTAGTTTTTATGTTAGCACAGGTTTTTGCCGTCAAATAAAGTAGCCAAGGACGTGTCTAAGGTGTTGGAACCTCGAGGAATCGCACCGGAATCGATCCAAGGAGCCAATCGAGTCGAACCAATTCCTGCCTCGTTTTACACTGAAGATTTCGCTGAAAATACCCAAGGTTTTTGGCAAAAATCCATGCACAAATCGACTGAGCTCATTCAAGGAAGTTTTCGGCGAAAATACTAAGTTTTCGCCGAGAACCAATGGTCCGAAAATCACAGAAGAAATCAACCGGCGGGCTTCCCATTTACACTAAGATTTTCGGCGAAAATTCTAGTTAAAATCCGGCGGTATTAGGGTTAAGTATAAATACTTAACCGGCGGCCCACAAAGAATATATATCATAATTACCAACTAATACCGAACTTCAGAATTCTCTCAAGTTCTGGAGCAGAGAGTTAGAGTTCGAAGAGTCGGAAAAAGATCGTGACGCCATCCCTTTCATCTCGAAGACTCGGAGCTAGGAGTGCAGTTTATCGAAGATCAAAGTTCTGCCAGAGTCGTCTTCATTAGGTTTTTCAGATCCTTTTCTGTTCTTCCTCTTTTCAAGTTGAACTCTTTCTTTGTCTTTGATTCTTTTGTGATAAACATGAGTAGCTAAACTCTTAGAGCTTAGACTAGATGAACCCTAAGTGACCCAGGGCTTTAAAGCGGTCACGGATCGGCGGTGATTAGATTCAAAGTTCAATCAGTTTCTCTTTCATGTTTGATTTGTTCTTCGTTGTTTATGTTTCTTGTTTGGATTGATCACCTAGATTAGATTCTTGTTAAGCTAAGGATAGAAGTGAACGCTCGCCTTACTTTAAAACATCAAATTGAACAATTAACCTTATAATTGGAGTGTGCCTTTCGTAGGAACCGGTTAGGGTTAATCCACTGCAAGAGTAATTCATAAATCACTAGTAATTGCACCAGTTAAGTTAAGTCGTTGCGAGAGACGACCGTACCCGGGTGACTAATTAATCTTGGTAGCTAGAACGGATAGAGCGAACGTTCGCCGGTCTTAAACCTAAGGGTAAGGAGTTATGGTGGTGTCTTAGAAATTGATTGAATGAGAATCGAAATCCGCTGATCTGTTGATTGTCAATGCTCTGGGGAACGAAGGGGGATTCAAAGTCTAAGTTCGTCTGTCATCTTTGTTTTAATCAACCAATTTCCAATCTATTTTTAGTTTCAATTTTTAATTTATCTGCATTTCTTAGAATTAGAAGTCGTGGAACTCACACCACGCACGAAGTGTTTAACCTGAGTAATTTGCCAGCTTATTTGAGTAGTCAATCATTAGAAGGCCCGTGGAATACGATCTGCTTAGTTTTTTAGCTTGGTAGTTATTTGATTGAACCAGCACAACGACGGGTTCATCAAATTGGCACCGTTGCCGGGGACTTCTTTTGATTGTTTGAAAGAAGAACTGGCATTCTATTCTTCTACTTTCCATCATTCACCTTTCCATCCACTTCGATTTTACACTGGTTTTTTTTTGTTTCTGTTATTTGTAGGTTGCTCACAGGTGTATGCATCACCGCCCTTGGACTCGCTCTCAAACTGACAAGGCTAAGAGTGTAGAGAGACCAGACAGTTCTGCTCCACCTCGACGATCCCAGATTCCAAGGAGAGGCAGAACCAATCCACCCCCATCCGTCACTCCGATTAAGATCGAGGAACTGAAGGAGAGTTCCTCATCTCCATCTTCACCGTCATCTTCATCCGCTTCATACACCGAGACACTTTCACCTCCTCTATCTCCTACCATGGATAATCAGTTACCACCGCCACCACCACCAGGCAATGATCTACCACCACCACCAATTGCACAGAAAAGTCTAGCTGATTACAACAAGCCGAGCGCGACTAGCGTTCGATCTTCTATCACCGTGCCGCGCATTGAAGGCGATCCTGACTACGAGATCAAGATTCCATTCTTGAATATGATCTCTAGGGATCTACAGTTTGAAGGCAGGCCCCTAGACAATCCGTGCACTCATCTTGCAGACTTCCTTGATCTCTGCAGCACTTTCAAGAACGGAAATCTCGACAAGAATACTCTTTGTTTGAGAGCTTTCCCGTTCTCTCTGAAAGGCGCTGCTAAGAGGTGGCTTACTGGCAAACCACCTGGCTACTACACTGATTGGGATACTCTGGCTCAGGACTTCGTTGAAGAATACTTTCCTCCTGCCAGAACAACAGCCATCAAGGACAGCATCGCCAGATTCTCCCAGAAAGAAGGAGAAAGCTTATACGATACTTGGAATCGATTCCAAGAACTTCTCTACAACTTTCCTCATCATGGATTCGAGCAGAGGCAGTTAGCTGAAATCTTTGCTCGAGGTCTTCGAGAAGAATCTGCTAAGTGGGTCAATTCCCTAGCTGAAGGGGATTGCACCACGCTCACACCTGAAGCTGCTCTTCTTCACTTCGCAAACTGTGCTTCCAAGTCAAGGAACTGGGAACGACAATCCGAAGGATCTAGAGGCAAGGTCGATCTCGAAGCAGCTATCAAGGCAGAAGTAGAGAAGCATCTGAACAAGTCTACTACACCCATCAAACCACCGGCAGCCTCTGTCTACGTTGCCGATTGCGAGTGGTGTGGAGCTTGCGCACATAATGGAGGCTGTTGCCAGAATTTTGGTAAGAGAGAAGTCTGGTCTGCAGAAGAGGTAAATTTCATTCAACAAGGCTTCGTTAACAATCAGAATGGTTATGCTGGCTACCGCAACTTCAGGCAGCAAGGGAACTATCAAGACAGACCTCCCTACAATGCTGGCGTCAACCATAATCAGAACCAGAATAACCACCCAGCTGGTCCAGCTCAGGATCAGAAGCCTAATCATCCGCCAGCAGGTGTCTACCAGCCGCCGCATCGCAATCCGGGTAATTATGGAACTGCTCCTGGCAATCGCCAGAACCAATACCTGAACAACACCTATCCAGGGCAGCAACATCAGAGAGACAACAACGCCAGTGACCTGGACAAGAAGATTAGTCAGATCATCACCAGACTCGATGATCATGACAGTCAATTCAAAGCTCAAGCTCTTCTCAATCAAGAACAGATCGCATCCGGTCAAAGAATTGAGCAAGCTGTCAACCACATCTTGAGCATGCTAGCATCTGGTCGACCATTTGGCCAACTTCCGAGCCAGACAGAGCCGAATCCGAGAAAGGAGCAAGCCAAGATGGTAACTGTTCAAAAGTTTACAAGCTTATCTGCTGATGCTTCTTCTGTTTTACGCAGGATCACTGAATCTCCAGAGAAGAAGGAAGCACAAAAAGTGGTGCCTAAGGAGGATGATCCTCCTCTTGCACCGTACGTCGTGAAACCTCCTTTTCCAAGAGCATTGCTGCCGAATGCAAGGATCGAGACTGGCATGAAGGGGAACAAAGAAGGATATCCTGACGCTCGTAGCAAGAAACATTCCTCTCCATATCCAGCTAAGTGCTCTGATCCTGGTTCTTTCACTCTACCTCTTGTCATTAATGATGTTGAGATAGAACGTTGTTTGGTTGATCTTGGCGCGTCTGTTAATGTTATGCCTATGAGTCTGTATGAAAAATTGAACCTAGGAGAACTTGAACCGCCTAGCATGCAACTTGTCTTTGCTGATAGATCACTTAAAACCCCTAGGAGAGAGATAAAAGACGTTGTTACTAAATGTGGTCCTTTCATGTTCTTAGCTGATTATGTTATCATTGACACTAGTAAGGATGATTCTACCATTCTCATAGGACGACCTTTCATGGCTACTACTGGAATGCAAATTAACGTTCCAAATGGTTCTTTAACTTTGAGGGTTGGTAAAGAAACGATAACATTTCGCCTTAAAGACGGAATGAAATATAATCCTAAGAGTGAAGAATTTCATAGTTTAGCTGTTGAAACTGTGGAGTTGACTCCGGTCAACTCCGTTACTGATGTCTCTTCTAGTGTGCCTAGATCAGTTGCTGGACAGGTTATCAAGCAGAAACCGAAATCTGCTCCTCAGCCACCAAAGAAGAAGGAACTGCAAGCCTCTTCTAAATTACCGCCAAGCAAGAAACCTAGCAGACCCCGGGGAAAGAACAAAAAGACGAAGACTCACATGGTCTGGAGACCAGTTGTTCCACTACCCTCATCCGAGCCAGCTGCACCACCAATTTGTTCCAAGCTACCGGCGCTGGAACAAGTATGGAAGGAGAAGCCAAAAGCATCTCCTAAGGAAATACTGACGATCACCGATCCTGGTGATATAAAGCCGGAGGTTAAAGAAAAGAAGGAGCTGATCGTTCTCATTCCATCCACTGTCTTCCTTGTGGAAGATGATCCCTTGACAGAACTGTTCCAACCATTCAAGATCACTGAGCACCTTCCCGACGGACGTACCAAACTCTTACACGCTAACGGGAAGAAATTCATGCTCACCGAAGATACCCCGAAGCTCTACTTCATGAACTCCGATGCTAGCATTAAGGAGAAACTGAGTTGGGATGTCTCCTAATACCGTCCAGGTATCGTCCAGCTCAAGGACGTTAATAAAAGAGCGCTTCGTGGGAGGTAACCCACGGCTGGAGTCAGTTTTTCATTTGTGTCAAACTTAGTGTTTTAGAGTCAGTTTGGGGGAGCCAAAAGTGTCATTTTGTTTGATTTCTTATTTTTCGTTTGTAGTCTGTGTGTCATAGTGTCATTCGCAAGTTGAATGAGGTTATTTCGATTTTTGTGGATTTAATTATGATTTTCTGAAGTTTGCCGGATTTGCGAAAATATTTTCAATCGTGCAGTTCAAAATTTTCGGCGAAAATGCAACCTATTTTCGGCAAAAACTCCCTTTGAAATCCCACTGTGTTTCTGGTCGATTTTAACTCCAATTTTCGGCGAAAACTACTTGTAGTTTTCGGCGAAAATACTTTTGAAAAACCGGCAGTACTTTTTAACTGATATTTTCGGTGAAAACTTGCACTTATTTTCGCCGAAAATTCAAGGCAAATTTTCGGACCTTATCCCTTTAATTTCCGGACACTTACCCTCTCTCTCCTCACTTTCCCATTTCGAAAATTCCCAAAATTTCCCCTATTTTCCGAAAACCGCCGACCGCCGCCAACTTTTGTCGCCGCCGCACATCTCCCCTTCCATTTCCGATCAACCCGAGCCCTAGAACAGTCGAATCGGAGCTCTAGAGCTCCCGTTCAGCCAAACCCTAAAATTTTCAGTTTTTCACCGATTTCTCTTTCTCCGTTCGTTTTCAGCATCCATGGCTTCAAGGTAAGTTGTACAACTTTTCATTACGAATCTTTTGACATATTGAATGCTGAATTTCGTCGGGGTTGACTTTTCAGTTTACCTCGATTTGCTTGCTGACTAATTTCGTGTGAACTAGGTTAGCTGAACTCTTTGGACTGATCTAGCATGCTTAGGGAGTGTTGTGCTTAATTTTCATATCGTTTGATCATGTGTTGCTATGCCTAAGACCTATTCTTTGTGAGGATGACTTTTGAGAAATGTCGGTTTGACCATGAACTGTTTGTGATCATTTGGTTGCCTTAAGTGCTCATTTACGTTCATATTATTGTGTTTGCCATCTGAGATCATATTATACCGTCATTTTCCGCTTTGTGATAGTCTTGCCATGATTAGGGTTCAATGTTCTATTATGTTGACTTTTTGAATGTCGATTTGACTTCTGAACTCTGATTGTGATAATTCCATTCTGGCTGTTCCTAAGCATGTATTTTATTGTTTGTGATTACCGGTTAATCTGCTTTGCTTACCCCCACTCGGTTTTTCCTCATTTCTTTGTGAAATTGAGTTTTTCTACTAAGTGTGGGGTAGGGTTTTAGTTTGACTAATCTGGTTTCGTTCTGGTTTTAGGAACACCACTTATGAGCGTAGGACCAAGGCGCGACTTGATACCGCCTCGAGCTCCAGAGTTCCCACTCCCGTCACACCCGACGTCCAGGGCTCTCCACCAGCATTACCTGGCCGTGTCGCACTGTTGCTCGCCTACCCCAGTACTACTTCGAGCGCTACCAGCGACTCGAGCATATCCCTGGAGCTAGTGTTCGCCCGCTCTCCATGCAGTCGATATTCGATCACGATGAGGACTGGCACCGGAACGTGCTCGATGCACTGACACATGCTGGACTGCTGGAGCTGACCACCATAGCTGCTGACTTCCCAGACGTCGCTCTCCAGGAGTTCTGGGCCACGTTCGATCTGGACGAGCACAAGAGGAGGCAGGGCAAGAAGGTTGTCACCTTCTATCTGGGCGGGGTGTACAGTCCTTATGATGAGTTTGTTGCTCATCTAGGTATACACTGTGAGCACTACGAGGGACATCACCTTGGGTGGGGGGACGACGATGACGACGAGGAGGAGTACGACGCACTCTGGAGCCACATGATTGGAGTACCCGGCGATCGTATCACGAACCATGACTCAGTTAAGTCTCTCTCTCACCCTCTCTATAAGTTCATTCATATGGTTTGGCGTCGTTCTCTTCTGTATGCTCCAGAGGACCGCAAGGAGAGGACCGCCATCATATCAGCAAGGAGGAGCTTCTTCTTCATCGCGCCATCCGGACGAGCTACCCTCTTCATCCCGGATGGGTGCTTGCTCGCTTACTCCGCAAGAAGACTCAGAGGCCGAGGCCACCTCACTCACTACTGGGAGGCAACTTTGTAGGCCAGCTCATCATCTCCTTCGGCCTCAGCCAAGAATATGGCCCAAACATCCCACGACGCAGAGTACGGACCGTGGGAGGTGATTTGGCGGTCGAGTACGACCTTGAGATGGACCTCAGTCCCCAGGTAGCAGCAGATCCTCCCCTCCAGCATATGGACGAGTCGGAGGAAGAAGATGATTCTGAGCAGCAGCAGCCCCAGCCGCAGCCAGAGTTTCATGACCATATACCCTCGCCACATCATCAGGCAGGGTATGCACACCAGTCGCCGCCTCCCATTCCATAGCCATACCAGGCGCCTCACCCGCAGCACCACCCGCACCCCGCGGATGTTGGAGAGCTGTATGAGCGACTCCAAGAGTGGCGCATCCAGGACAACGCCACTCAAGAGGTGAGATGGACCATTATGCAGCAACATATGCACCGCTCCGACGAGCGGTATGAGGCACAGATGGTGTGGCAATGCCAGCTCGGCGATTTCCTTCACTTTCCACCTCCCGACGCGCCTGACGAGCAGTGATCGGGTTGTATCCTCTTTCTTGTCCCTTCTTTTTATTTCTTCTTTTCGGATTTCGATCCAACTTTTTTCTGTGTGGATCCGGGGCACTTGTCCCGGTTTCCTTTTTATCTTTCATTTGTTTTTGTTTTGTAGGCAGTAGGGAGATTCCCTTTGCTTTGTTTCGGTAGATTCCCTCTGCTTCGAGGAACTGTGCTCATCCCCTACACCAACCGTCTCGGTCCAGGTTCTTCCACTTCACTCTGAACTCTTATTTTAGTCCTGTGAAGACACAGTCCGATTTAAGTGTGGGGTAGGATGCTAGAGAACCTAGCATGAACTTGATTGCCCTTGATTGTGTTTTTGTGTGCCTCGTGATTCCTTTCCAGTCTCTCTAGCATTAGAATGGCTCAGTTCTTGATTTTTGATGTTAAGTTGCTGCTCAAACTTTCACAATGATGCTTAGACTGCTTAACCTAGAACTTGAGAACCAACTTGTATACTTTGATGCTAAATTGCATGGTCAGAACAGAATTTTAAAATCACACTTGTAGTTTGTAGCCTTGATTGCATGAAAATGACCGAATCCGACTAGCAAACCAATTGTGAGCTTTTGATCCATTGCATGTAACTTGCAATTTTCAATTCTTTTTGAGTGGTTTTCTGTTTGCTTGAATGAGTTACAATTTGCATGACCTACTCGAGACCACACGATGACGCGAGTTCTAGAATGATAGGGGCACCTAGATTCAGCTACTAAGCCAGATAGCCTACCTAACAATAAAATCCATTAGGTGTAAACCCTTGAGCTTGGCCTGTTCTTTTGGTTCGATAATACATTACAGTCATTTCCCATTCTTTCATTTCCCCGTTGATCCCCTGTGGTTGTAGTTCTAGATTGACCTACCGGAAGTTGGTTTGCGGTAACCTGCCTATAGCCATTAAACAGGTGGTCTTAGCTATTATGTCCAGACGTGTAAACCCCTCTAGCAACTAAGAAAAATCGGCACAAAGAAAAAAATGAATGAAAGAAAAGAAGAGAAACAAGAAAAATTTGAAAAAAGCAGAAAAAGAGAAAAGTTTCAAGTTTCTAGTTCAATAAAACGTTCTCTCCCTACAAATGGAAGAACGAAGTCAAAGGATAAGTTGAAAAGAAAAGAAAAGAAAAGAAAAAAATTGTGTAAAGAAAAATAATAAAGTGCTAGGTTGCTTGAGGGTATCATAGGACGAGCGTTCACTATTCCACCCGTGTCTGAGTAGACGGTAGGAAGACATAGGCTAGATTCGAGGGAAGTTAGTCGAAAGCTACACCGCACAAAGCCATCATCATACATTCCCATCATCCATCTCATTATAAACCCATGTAGTGTAGAATTCGTTATAGTCCTAGCAGGGAAGTCCTTCTTGACTAGTTACTTGTGTTGTCACAGTGGTGGAGATGTGGTCGAATTGCAAACTTATGACAGAATTCAGAGACATAAAATGATTGAGAGCAGAAACACGTCCTTAAACACAGAGAGTGAGAGTTCCCCATTTACTAAATATTTCCTGTGTGAGGAGTCTGGTCGGTCAGGTCAAATTCGTGCATAATTGGTTGCGATTACTTGTCGTGTGCAGTTATTAGTGAGACCAGGTATTTTGGCTGATCAGTATGCATGTTAGGTTTCTTGTTCTAGGATCTATCTGTCTAATAATTCATTGTGTCTGATTGAGCTCCAATTTAATAAATCTTATCATTTGTGAACATGAGCGTTTCTATTCAGTTTGCTTGAGGACAAGCAAAAGCTTAAGTGTGGGGTATTTTGATGACACTCGATTTGACGTGGTTATCAGCCTCATTTAAGCGACATTTCCTTGCTTAAGACATGATTTTTAGGGTAGAATTACGAATATTCAATCAATTACCCTATCTCGTGCCATTTGTGTTACTTTGGCCCGTTTCGGGTCTATTTGATGGTTTTCTAGTGTTTTTATGTTAGCACAGGTTTTTTCCATCAAATAAAGTAGCCAAGGACGTGTCTAAAACGTTGGAACCTCGAGGAATCACACCGGAATCGATCCAAGGAGCCAATCGAGTCGAACCAATTCCTGCCTCGTTTTACACTGAAGATTTCACCGAAAATACCCAAGGTTTTCGGCGAAAATCCATGCACAAATCGACTGAGCTCATTCAAGGAAGTTTTCGGCGAAAATACTAATAAGTTTTCGCCGAGAACCAATGGTCCGAAAATCACAGAAGAAATCAACCGGCGGGCTTCCCATTTACACTAAGATTTTCGGCGAAAATTCCCTATATTTTCGCGAAAATTCTAGTTAAAATCCGGCGGTATTAGGGTTAAGTATAAATACTTAACCGGCGGCCCACAAAGAATATATATCATAATTACCAACTAATACCGAACTTCAAAATTCTCTCAAGTTCTGAAGCAGAGAGTTAGAGTTCGAAGAGCCGGAAAGAGATCGTGATGCCATCCCTTTCATCTCGAAGACTCGGAGCTAGGAGTGTAGTTTACCGAAGATCGAAGTTCTGCCAGAGTCGTCTTCATTAGGTTTTTCAGATCCTTTTCTGTTCTTCCTCTTTTTAAGATGAACTCTTTCTTTGTCTTTGATTCTTTTGTGATAAACATGAGTAGCTAAACTCTTAGAGCTTAGACTAGATGAACCCTAAGTGACCCAGGGCTTTAAAGCGGTCACGGATCGGCGGTGATTAGATTCAAAGTTCAATCAGTTTCTCTTTCATGTTTGATTTGTTCTTCGTTGTTTATGTTTATTGTCTGGATTGATCACCTAGATTAGATTCTTGTTAAGCTAAGGATAGAAGCGAACGCTCGCCTTACTTTAAAACATCAAATTGAACAATTAACCTTATAATTGGAGTGTGCCTTTCGTAGGAACCGGTTAGGGTTAATCCACTGCAAGAGTAATTCTTAAATCACTAGTAATTGCACCAGTTAAGTTAAGTCGTTGCGAGAGGCGACCGTACCCGGGCGACTAATTAATCTTGGTAGCTAGAACGGATAGAGCGAACGTTCGCCGGTCTTAAACCTAAGGGTAAAGAGTTATGGTGGTGTCTTAGAAATTGATTGAATGAGAATCGAAATCCGCTGATCTGTTGATTGCCAATGCTCTGGGGAACGAAGGGGGATTCAAAGTCTAAGTTCGTCTGTCATCTTTGTTTTAATCAACCAATTTCCAATCTGTTTTTAGTTTCAATTTTTAATTTCTCTGCATTTCTTAGAATTAGAAGTTGTGGAACTCACACCACGCACGAAGTGTTTAACCTGAGTAATTTGCCAGCTTATTTGAGTAGTCAATCATTAGAAGGCCCGTGGAATACGATCTGCTTAGTTTTTTAGCTTGGTAGTTATTTGATTGAGCCAGCACAACGACGGGTTCATCAGTCATCGTGTGGTCTCGAATAGGTCTCATGCAAATTCTAACTCATTCAAGAAAACAGAAAACCACTTAAAACTAATTGAAATTGCAAGTTATGTGCAATAGATCAAAAGCTCACAGTTGGTTTGCTAGTCCGATTCGGTCATTTTCATGCAATCAAAGTGACAAACTGCAAGTGTGATTTTAAAAATCTGTTCTGACCAGGCAATTTAGCATCAAAGTGTACAAGTTGGTTTGCGGGTTATATGTTAAGCAATCTAAGCATCATTATGACAAATTGAACAACAACTTAACATCAATAGTCAAGAACCGAGCAATTCTAATGCTAGAGAACTGGACAAGGCACCGCGGAACACAATAAGGGGCAATCAAGATCATGCAAAGTTCTCTAACATTCTACCCCACACTTAGATCGTTCTGTGTCCTCACAGGACAAAAATGAGAGTGAGAGTTACGGGGAACCTGGAGGTAGGTGGTAGGTGTAGCGAGGGTCCGGAGAGCGTGACTTGGAGCGGAACAAAGCAGCTACCAAAAGAGACCTACAAAACAAAAACAACCAAAAGATCAAAAGGAAACCGGGACAAGCGTCCCGGATCCACACATAAAAAAGTTGGATCAAAATCCGAAAAGAAGAAAGAAAACAAAGGAAAAAGGATAGAGACGACCTGATCACTGTCCCTCAAGTGGGGGTGGAGGTGGAGTCGGTAGCGGAGAAACACCAAGTCGCTGCTCAATCTGATGTCGCCATGTGAGCTCGGCCTTGTGCCTAGTGTCCTGGTCGGTCATGAATTGTTGTAGAACAGCCATCGCGCATCCTGCTCCTCTTCGTGCTCTACTTGGTCCTTCTGCCATTGAAGTGAACCGGTAGAGTAGTCGAGTTGCCATTGCTCAATGCGGGCCAGCCTCTCGTTAATCTCGTTGGGGATCTATGGCTGAGGCGGAGGAGGCAGCTCCAGAAGGGGGTGTGGGTCGCAGGAGAGCCATCTGGTGGTGCAGGCGTCTTCTTCGGGCGGTGGGGTACTAGTCTGTAATCGTCGAGATTGCCCGAAAGGTCGAGGCCCCGAGCTATGGCGAGCTCAGCTCCGATGTGCTCAATCTGGACGCGAGGAATATCAGGGTCCCATTTATCGCCGATCTGGAGGTTGTCGATTAGACAGGAAATGAAGGGACCGCCAGGAAGTTCAGAGGGAAGTTTCTTAGTGGTTGTGCGTTTGTGGAAGAATCTTGCAAGCCACCATCCGGGGTGAAAATGTTCCTCCTCATCAATAGCACGGAACAGAACGAGCTCCTCTAAGGAGACATGGTGACGGCCCGCCTTGCTGCAATAACACAGGGATTGCGTCCATACATAATGAAGGAATTTAAAGAGAGGGTGAGAAATGTCGCCTACCGTGGGGTTGATGATAGGCTTGACCTCGGGTTGATTGGAGATGAACTTCCATATTTCGGGATAAGGTTCATGTGCGATGGAGTAGACGTCTGAGAACCCAAGGGTGGTGTCCTGGACGACGACATGGGGGTCGAGTAGGTGGGCAAACTCGTGGATGGTCTTCTCATATCGAACACCACCGAGGCGGAAGGAAACAAACCTCTGACGGCTGTTGGGTATTGGCGTGTGGCGCTCAAATGAACTCCAGAATTCTTGAAGGGCGACCGGAGGATAGGGGGAGCCGAAGGTGGTCAAAGATCACAAGCCAGTTTGTTCAAGTACGTGGTCGACGTTGGAGTGCCAAGCCGGATCGTGGTTCTTGAGGTTGTCTAAGGAGAGAACTGCCACCTTTGCCGGAGGGATGTCCTTGATTTTCTTATATACCTCAGTTGGTACGGGGGAAGGGCAGCGATAAATGGATGCAGGGCCCCGGTGGCGGTGGCAGGAGCACTCGAGAGAGGGATTACTAGGGTCGGTGCGTCGGGTGGAAGGAAGCTCGGAGTCACCGGTACTGGGGCAGAAGGCGTGGGTAAATGGGAAGGTTGAGCCTTGTCCTGTCGAGCCTTGGATCGTTTCTCTCTATCTGCACTTGTGGTCTTGAAACGTTTTGGATTCCTGCAATACAAAACTCAGAGCAGACCAGAATTAGATACCAAGAACCCTACCCCACACTTGGTTCGAAACCTCGATTCGGAAAAGAATGGAACGGACAAGTGGGGGTAAGCAAACAATCTGAGAGAGCATAATGGCAAAGCAAAGCAGAACAGAAACGGCCAACAGGTAGTGGACAACACGGCATTCAATCACTAAGAATGATAAATGACGCAAATTGGCGGTCGGCAGAGCACAACACAAATCATCGGCACAAGATCATCGAAAATCATCCACGAGGGCAATAAAGATCAAAGGAATTCCAAAAGTTGAGCAAGAATACACCGAAACAGCAGACACGCAATTCGAGGACAACCAAAAAGTCAACCAAAGTCAAACATGCCGAAAGCCGAAAGTCAAAACGCCAAAAGATTCAAAATTGAGGGCTGAACAACTAATCGTGAAGACATGACTCGAGAAAACGGTTGGAAATCTGAGAAATCGACCAAAAGCTTGAAAACTTGTTTTGGGTGGAACCGGAGCTATAGGGCTCCGATTCGGGGGATCTAGGTTGCAATCAACTTAGGAGGAAGAGGGAGTGTGGGAGGCGGCGGCGGTGGCGGCCAGGCGGCGGCCAGGCGCGGAACGGCGGTGGCGAAGTAAGGAGGGGAACGAGCGGCGACGGCGCGAAAAGAGAGAAAGGGAGTCGACGGTAGTGTGAGATTTTTCGGGGGGTTTCGCGAAAAAGAAGTCGAAGGAGGCTTTAAATCAGGCGAGAAGGCTCAGATTTTTCGGCGAAAAAATGAAGAATTTTCGGCAAAAATTCCCCCAGAAAACAAAACGCACCGGTTTCCAATGAAGAGTTCTCGCCGCGAAGTCAGGTTTTCGGCGAGAACATTTCGAAAAAGAGACACAGGAGAATCTGGGGGTTTTAAAACCAAAGTTTTCGGCGAAAACTGAAGGAGTTTTCAGTTTTCGCCGAAAACTCGTTTGAAAAACGGGTTTTGACAATTTTTTTTTTAGAAAAAGTTTTAAAAGAAGAAAACTCAAAACAAACAAAGACTGACTCCAGCCATGAGTTGCCTCCCACGAAGCGATCTTGCTTAACGTCCGTGAGCTGAACGATACCTGGATCGGAGTTACTGGGTTGACGCGAAGTAATGCACGTCGATGAGGGAGACAGCTAATCCTTGTAGTTATTTCTTGAGTCTATGGCCATTGACCATAAATGGCTTTTGACCGTGGCCCTTAATGAGGACGCTTCCAAGGGACGTCTGCCGAACCACGGTGTAGGGCCGGACCATCGGGATTTCAGCTTACCCGGGAAGAGCTTCAGGCGAGAATTGTAGAGAAGGACTTCATCTCCGGGGTAAAATTGCTTGACCCCCTTCAATTGAGCGTCATGGATCCTCTTGGTGCGTTCTTTATAGAGTTTCGTGCTCTCGTACGCGTGGAGACGATGCTCCTCAAGCTCGGCAATCTGATCGTGGCGCATATTCCCTGCTACTGCATAATTCATATTTAACTCTTTAGTAGCCCAGAACGCCTTGTGCTCAAGCTCAACCGGTAAATGGCATGCCTTGCCATAAACTAGTTGATACGGTGAGGTACCGATGGGAGTCTTGTAGGCAGTTCGATATGCCTATAAGGCATCATTGAGCTTAGATGGCCAGTCCTTGCGAAACCGGCCAACTGTCCTATCAAGAATCCTCTTGAGCTCACGGTTTATCACTTCCGCTTGACCGTTAGCTTGAGGGTGATAAGCTGTGGACATTCGGTGGGTGACGCCAAAGCGTTTGCACACCCGGTCGAAGTGTCCGTGGAAGTGGGTACCCCTATCGCTTATGATGAAGTGCGGTGAACCAAAATGCATGAAGAGACGTGTAAGGAACCGTCCTACCACTCTTGAATCGTTGGTGGGTAAAGCTTCAGCCTCAGCCCACTTAAAACATAATCAACGGCCACAAGAATGTACTTGTTTCCGTTGGAGGGTGTGAATGGTCCCATAAAATCAATTCCCCAAACATCGAAAATTTCAACAGTTAAAGAAACAATTTGAGGCATCTCATTACAGTTAGAAATGTTACCTGATCGTTGGCACGCATCACAATGATGAGCAAAAGTGTCGCAATCACTAAAGATATAAGGCCAGTAAAATCTAGTTTCGAGTACCTTTCTCGCAGTGCGGTTGCCGCCGAAGTGTCCTCCAAACTGACCTTCATGGCACTTACGCATGATGTCAGCTGCCTTGATGTAAGAGACACACCTCCGGATAATCCATCAATTCCAATGCGGTACAAGAAAGGCTCATCCCAGAAGTAAAACTTGGCTTCTTTAATGAGCTTTTTCCGTGCATTATAATCCAATCCGGGAGGTATTATATCACGAGAAAGATAGTTAGCTACGGTGGCATACCAGGGGTCGTCCGGTGTTGTTGCATTACTAAGCTCCTGAGCGTGAGCAATCGCCCAAGGCTCGATGGCTATCCTGTTGACCTGTTCATAGATTTAAACACGCAACAACTCGTCAGGGAAAGAATCATTAATAGGAGTAGTAGAGTCGGGAGAGGTGATCGGCTGCTAGGTTCTCAGCTCCCTTCTTGTCCTTGATCTCTATGTCAAATTCTTGGAGAAGGAGAACCCATCGAATAAGTCTTGGCTTTGAATCCTGCTTTGCTAGGAGATGGCGCAGAGCAGCATGGTCGGTGTAGACAATGATATGAGAGAGGACCAAGTACTGCCTGAACTTATCAAAGGAGAAGACAATAGCTAGGAGCTCCTTTTCTGTGGTAGTGTAGTTCCTCTGAGCATCGTTAAGCATCTTGCTAGCAAAATAAATGGGGTGGAATCTCTTCTCGTTTCTTTGTCCCAGAACAACACCCACGGCAAAGTCACTAGCATCGCACATTATCTCAAATGGAAGATTCCAATCTGGTGCTGTGAGGATTGGTGCGGTGGTGAGCTTGGTTTTCATAATCTCAAAGGCTTTGAGACATGCCTTGTCAAAAACGAAAGGGGTGTCTTTCTCTAGAAGCTTGGTCATTGGAAGAGTGATCTTGGAGAAATCTTTGATGAATCTCCAGTAGAATCCAGCATGACCGAGGAAGCTTCGAACTGTCTTAACCGAGGTTGGCGGTGGAAGACTGGCGATGGTTTCAAGCTTGGCATGATCGACTTCTATTCCGAGCTTGGAGATCCTATGGCCAAGAATAATGCCTTCGGTAACCATAAAGTGACATTTTCCCAACTAAGAGCTAAGTTGGTTTCCTCACAGCGGGCTAGTACCTTATCTAGGTTAGCTAGGCATTTAGAAAATGAGTCTCCATAGACAGAGAAGTCGTCCATGAATACTTCTACCACGTTCTCTACTAGATCTTCGAATATAGCAAGCATGCATCTTTGAAAAGTAGCGGGAGCATTGCACAAACCAAAGGGAATACGACGATAAGAAAATGTACCAAACGGGCAGGTGAAGGTCGTATTTTCTTGGTCATCGAGCTCGATGGGTATCTGAAAGTAACCAGACATGCCGTCTAAGAAACAGTAGTACTCATGGCCAGCTAACATCTCTAGCATCTGATCAATAAATGGTAGTGGAAAGTGATCTTTCTTTGTAGCGTCATTAAGGCGTCGGTAGTCGATGCAGACTCTCCACCCGGTAACCGTGCGAGTGGGAATGAGCTCGCCTTTCTGATTAGGGATGACTGTAATACCTCCTTTCTTTGGAACAACCTGAGTTGGACTAACCCAACGGCTGTCGGTGATAGGGTAAATGATCCCGGCATCCAAGAGCTTAAGGACTTCCTTCTTCACAACTTCCTGCATCAGAGGGTTTAATCGGCGCTGTGGTTGTCTGACTGGCTTGAACTCTTCATCTACGACTATCTGATGCTTGCAGAAGGTTTCGGATATGCCTCTGATGTCGGCTAATTGCCAGGCTATAGCTCGGATGTGCTTCTTTAGTAATATGATCAGTTGTTCTTTCTGTTCGGGAGATAAAGCTGAGTTGATGATGACTGGCAACTGACATTCCTTCCCCAGAAATGCATACTCCAGATGGCCGGGGAGTTCCTTTAGTGCGAGGTATGGTGGGTTCTCGTATGAAGTGGTGATCCGACTTGAAGCCGGCTCAATATGTGGTGGCGCAGAAGTAGTTGTAGATGTCGTCTTTCGGTCGTCTAATTCGTCTTGCCATAGGCGCTGCTCTTGATCTTCTAATGCGTTTTCAACTCTTGAAATCAAACACAACTCTAGTGGATCACTAGATAAGGCGTTAGTAATGAAGTTGGCCGAGGCCAACTCCATAGCATCAATAGTATAACATTTATCATCTTGAGCTACATAATATCTCATGTTATCCCTAATGCGGAAAGTAACGCTATCCTGTCCTACACTTAAAGTCAACAAGCCTTGTTTGCAATTGATATTTGCACCGGCAGGTTGTCAAGAAGGGTCGCCCTAAGATAAGCGTTCCATCTAGTTCACGAGTATCCAAGACAACGAAATCTACAATGATAGTAAAAGGGCCACAGCGAACAGCTACATCTTCTATTATACCCCTAGGAAGTTTGACAGACCTATCAGCTAGCACGAGATGCAGAGTAATCGGTTTCAGTTTTCCTAGGTTTAACTTCTCATAAAGATAAGCAGGCATAACATTAATAGATGCACCGGAATCAGCTAGACTACGCTCAATTTTGATATCATTTATTATGCATGGTAATGTAAAAGGGTCGGGATCAGAGCACTTAACTGGAGGTGGCGGTGGCTGTCGCATAGGAGATGGGCTACCGAAGATAGAAGCGCATTCATTGGTAAGCGTGACAGAGAACGCCTCTCCGTTCTTCACCTTCTTCACGAGATCTTTGAAGAATTTTCCAAGTGGTGGTATGATCTCTACAGCTTCAGTTACTGGTATCTTGATCTTCGCGTTCTTTAGAATGTTATACCACTTCTTATACTGGGTGTCGTGGCCCTTGGCCTTGCTCATTGTAGCTTTTGGAAAAGGAATCTGAGGTATGTATGGTGTTAAGACATGCTCAGGAGCTGTCTTGGGAGGAGGAATCAGTGCTACTTCTTCCTCTTCTGTGATATCTTTAATCGCTGGCATATCTATGGAAGTAGCACCTGGTATCATGTCCGGTTCTGGAGCTTTCGAATCAGCTGTCTGCTTGCCACTCCTGGTGGTGATGGCTTGAGCTTGTTCGCTCCTAACACTGAGGTCGCCTTGAAATGCTGCTTGATTGAGGAAAGGGTTGCTAGTCAATAACCTAGTCATATTGTTCACTGCATCTTCCACTCTTTGGCTCTGAGCCATTTGTCCTTGATTGAGTGCAGCTTGAGCTTTGAATTGATTGGCATGTTCATCAAGTCTGCTCATGACTCGGTCGAACTTCTTCTTGAAATCCTCGTCTCTGTTGTAATACGGCTTTAATCGAGACTGTCGTTGTCCTCCAATAAATCCAGGAGGTCCTTGGTATGATTCTGAGGATCGGTAGTTTTGGTTCTTACCCTGAGGTTGGTAGTTCCTGTAATTGGTGTATCCTCTATGGTTGTTGGTGAAGCCTTGACTAATGAAGTTCACCTCTTCTGAAGACCAGTCATCTGTTTTACCGAAGTTAAGGCAGCTTCCACCGTTATGAGCACAGGTTTCGCACCATCCACAGTCAGCCGAAAAGACGGTAGCTGACAGGGGATCGAGGGATACGCCAATCGTCTTTAGATGTTTTTGAACTTCTGCTTTGTCTTGATCTGCAATGCTCATTTGACTCTTGGTACTTTCTCTTTGTCTTTCCCAGTTTCTTGACTTTGAAGCACAGCTAGCAAAATGAAGAAGAGCGTCCTGAGGTGTAAGAACGGTGCAATCTCCCCCAGCTAGGGAGTTGACCCACTTTGCAGATTCCTCACGCAAACCGCGAGCAAAGAATTCAGCCAGCTACCTTTGTTCATACCCATGGTGAGGACAGTTGAAGAGAATTTCTTGGAATTCATTCCAAGTGTCGTATAAGCTTGCATCTTCTTTCTAAGCAAACCTAGAGATGCTATCCTTGTAGGCAGTTGTCCATGATGGAGGGAAATATTCCTCAACGAAATCTTGAGCTAGAGTCTCCCAATCTGTATAATGACCGGGTGGTTTGCCGCTAAGCCATCTCTTAGCTGCACCTCTGAGAGAGAATGGAAAAGCTCAAAGGCATAAAGCGTTCTTGTTGAGATTTCCACTCTTGAAAGTTTCACAGATAGCAAGAAAGTCAGATAAATGTGTGTAAGGATTATCATCTGGCTTTCCTTCAAATTGCACGTCCCTAGAGATTAGTCCCAGGAAGGGGATCTTGATCTTATAGTCAGGATCGTCGTCATTATAAGGCACGGCAATGGAAAACCAAACGTTAGTTGCGCTCGGCTTACTGTAGTCCGCAAGACTCTTTAGAGCAGCCATTGCGGTAGGGAAGGATGAGACTGAAGTGGCTTGATTCTATACCTGCTATAATCTGCAAGGGACAAAAACAAACACAACCGGTGTAAAATCAAAGTGTGATGGGAAATGAGAGATGGGAAGGTAGAAGAATAAAAATGCCAGCTCTTCTTTCAACGAAATAGAAGAGTCCCCGGCAACGGCGCCAATTTCATGAACGTTGTAATGCATGCAATCAAATAACTGTCAAGCACAAAGCAAGACAGATCGTATTCCACAGGCTTCTTCTACTTGCTTACTCAAATGTGTTGGCAATTTTATTCAGGATTAAACAGTTTGTGCGTGGTGTGAGTTCCACGGCTTCTATACTAGGATGCAAGAAAACTGAAATGAAATTAAAATGGAAAATGATTGATTGTTTGACTTAGACAAACGACAGACAAGCTTAGATTTCGAATCCCCCTTAGATCACCAGAGCATTGGCAATCAACAGACCAATGGTTTTCAATTCTAATCCATTCAGTTCACATACACCACTATTACTCCTTACCCTTAGGTTTAAGACTGGCGAACGTTCGCTCTAACCGATCTAACAACCAAGATTAATTAGTCGCCCGAGTACGATCGCTTCTTACGACGACAAAACTAACTGGTGCAATTACTAGTGATTCATGAGTTACTCTTGAAGTGGATTAACCCTAACTAGTTCCTACGAAAGGCACACTCCAATGAATAGGTTCATTGATGATTTGGCGTTCTAAAGTGAGGCGAACATTCCCTATTATCCTCAACTTAACAAGAATCTAATCTAGGTGGCCAAACCAGACAAGAAGCAGAGAGAACAAAGAACAAATAAAACATGAACGAGAAACTGAATGAACTTCGAATCTAATCATCGCCGATCTGTGACCGCTTTAAAGCCCTGGGTCACTTAGGGTTCATCTAATCTAAGCTTTACGAGTTTAGCTACTCATATTCAATACAGGAGAATCAACGACAGACAAGGAATACATCTCAGGTAGGAAAGATAGAGAAGAACTGTAAAACCTAATTTTGACAAATCCGTGAAGCTTCGATTTGCTGGATCTTCAACTCCTAGCACTAGGCTCTCCGAGATGGAAGGATGGATCCTCTCCTAGCTCCGTTTAACTCTTTTCACTCTTTCTCTCTCTATTCTAAGTCTTGGAATTTTTGTCCAAAGAGTAAGTATGAAGTCTCCCTCCTGCAGTCGACGATTTCTTCTTTTATATCTATCCGTGTTCGGCTGGGAAACAGCTTAGTTTTCGCCGAAAACTTGGGGAGTTTTCGGCGAAAACTTCCTTTAAAACCCTGGCTCGTGTCGACTGTTTCTTCTATTTGATTTCATCTAGAGTTTTCGGCGAGGACTTTGACTTCTCGCCGAAAACTTCTTCTTCTAAGCTCTGACGGTTTCTTCTTAGATTTTCGGCGAAAACTCATGGACTTTTCGTCAAAAACTTCTTTGTAAAGCTGGGCAGGATTTGTGTTGACTTGATTGCCTTCTTGGATCAATTTCGGTGCAATTCCTCGAGGTTCCAGTGTCTTAGACACGTCCCTGGTTACATCATTTGGTGGCGAAAACCTGTGCTATCACGAAAACACTAGAATACCATCAAATAGACCCGAAACGGGCCAAAGTAACACAAATGGCACGAGACAGAGCAGTTGAGTGAATATTTGCTATTCTGCCTTAAAAACCATGTCTTAAGACAAGAAATGTTGCTTAAATTAGGCTGATAATCACGTCAAATCGAGTGTCATCACTTTGCCAAAAAAAATCTTACCACGTACTTTAGCTTTAACCGGTATTGATAAACATGGTTTACCCATTAGTCACCTGTAAACCCTTACCCGTCTAGTCACCATGTGACTAGACTCTAAACTAGGAACCATTGAAAAAACATAGTCACTACCAATACCAATTACAACTCAACCGCCGATCAATATTGAGGTGAAGGTAAGCCAAAAACCGCAAACCCTGAGCTTACAATGAAGCAATTCACTAGCACATAACCAAAACCCAACGAGTCAACTAGAAAACAATGAACCCCCAAGCTTCCTTATTCGAATCAAATCTAAAAATCGCTTACCAATCCGAGAGAACCCCACATCTGAATCCTTACTTTTGCGCCCGACGAGTGATTGAAATTTCTTCTCCTGTCCTCCCTTCCATTGGAGCATCGTCTCTGGTTCTGCTCTTTCCTTCAACTAAAAACCTTGATGCCTCCTTACAGCTTTGATTCCTGACTTTAAATAAACTTAGTCTCAATTTGTCTGTTTAACAAAGACTATGGTCATAACACCAACTCCAACGGCCATATCCTACTATGGTTGTAACTCCAACTCAGACGGCCATAGTATACTAAAGACAACGGGTGTTGCTGAATCCCCGGTTCCTGTAGTGTTATTGGGCCCAACTATAGTTTCATAAACCCCAATGCTCGTAGCTGGTCCAAGGCTTTGACCCATTTTCCCCAACCGATCTAGTTCTTACCTCTGACCCACTACAAGAAAATTGGTCTTTTTGTTGTGGATAAGTTTTGGTTTGTCGCGGTTATATCCGCGAGAAAAACCCATTTGTCGTGGATGTCATATCCGCGACCAAACCCACCCATACAACTGCTAGTTGTCACGGATGTGGCATCCGCGACAATGAGTTCTATCATCGACAATTCGTCGCAGATATAATTGCTACAACACATTTTGGGTTCGGTTTGCCTGCTTGTCAGGATATAACAGCGAAAAATCTCGACCCTCAAGTAACGAAGTTATTTGACGGCCAAAAACACATCCGCGACAAAGCCGAATATAACCACAACAAACCTCGGCCGTTAAGTAACGACGTTACTTAACAGCCAAAACCACATCCGCGACAAAGCAGGAAATAACTGCGATTAATCTCAGTCGTTCAGTAACGGCCACAACCACATCCACGACAAATCTTAACTAAAATTTGTCTAGCAATTTCAGCCTATCCAATATCAGTCTGTTTCCGTCGCCTGTAGGCAGAATTATAAATTCATATACAACAATTATATCAGACATCAACAATACATTCTGAGTCCAGTAATAATATAACTTGAACATTTTAGGCAAAGTGCGGCTCTCTTGATCATTAACCACAAGTATGGCACAATGATCAGACTCTTTTGTATGGACAATTTCAACCTTGCTACAAGGGAAAGCAGTCTTCCATGCAATATTAACCATAGCACGATCCAATTTCTTAGCAATCAGGCCTCCATCTTCTCGATTGTTCATCCAAGTAAAGAAAGGATCATTGGAGACATGATCCATCAGATTACAATCTTGAACACACTTTTTAAAATCATCCATGCTTTCAAAGGAAGAAGGGACAATGGAAGCTTCTAAGAGATTGGCGAAAGCATTAAAATCACCCTGCACCATCCAAGGGATGGTATCATGCTTAAAGTCCACAAGCTTTGTATATAATCTCATTTTCTGACCTATCTCATTAGCAGCAGAAACAAAGGTACAATAGAAAGAAGTTAGCATCTCCACCTTAACATGTATAAATTGCTCTCATACATCAATAACTTTGAGGGGGACATCTTTCTTCCATAATAGCCAGATCTTACCAAAGGTTCCATCAAAGCAGAAGCAGCCAACCAATCTAGAAAAATGGGTTTTAAAAAGGGCCAGAGTTTTATATTCCCTAACTCTTGGTTCAAGGATAGCTACAATATCTATCTTATAGTATCTAATATAGCTAAGTACTTCATTATATTTACAAATTTTGTTGAAACCCCTCGTATTCCAGGTCCAGACCTTCATCTTTGCTTGTTTTTCAATCTGGTTTTACACCAGATGCAACATACTTCTGCTTAGGTTTAGTAGGTTTGTTAAAAGGAAAGAAATCACCAAGTGTAGCTTTGCTTCCACTTGGCTCTAAAATATCACATGCCTCTTCAGTTACATCCGTCAGATTACCATCTTTCAACACTTCATCAGAGCTCAGGTCAACAACTTATTGGATAGGTGCACTCTCTACTTGCAGAGAAGCATCAAGCGCATTGCCTATCTCCCCCCCCCCCCCCCCCCCCCCCCCCCCCCCTAGTCACTTGAGCAGAATTATCACAAGCGGGTGAAGCAGTCCCTTCAATTGAAGGTGTTGCCACATTGCTAGTGTAAATAACCTTGTTAGGAAGAGATTTTGACTAGATAGTAACATCCTCCTGTGCTATACTAGATACTACACCCCCACCACTTTTCAAATTCTTCTTCTTTTTCCTCTTCGACTTCTTACTATTACTAGGGTCCAGCCACAATATATGAGTCCACAGCGGTGAGGATGCATGCACATCATTAACTATGATTTGTAATCCAATGGGAGTAGCAGATGGATCCTTCCTTCGTAAAAGAGGCTCAGCTCCATTGCCTACTAACCCAGAGGTGGGGCAACACCTTTATCACTCGTCCCCTGATTAGTTTTCTGCTGCCATACAAGTTTTGTTCCGACCTCCTTATACTCTTTGGGCCTATGCTGCAAGACGGAGATCACAGCCCTCTCCCCTTCATTGTTTACCTTAACCTCAGTAGGGCAAGGGATAGCACGATCACGAAGAACACATACACGAATGCTTGTTCCATCCCTCGCATACTTATTTAACAACTTTCCAACTTTGCTGGAGATCCAACTCACTCCTTACACAATTATCAACTCAGGGGGACACCCTGAAATTCAATCCACTTCGGGGTAGCCTTAGGAGAGAAGTCAATCGATTTAATGCCTTTCTCCCACCTTCGTAGTATTATTCCTGAGTTGTGGATGTGTCGGGAACGCCTTAGAACCCAGTTGTAGAGGTGAATAGAATGAAATTCCAACAGAAAAAAGTTACCTGAAAGCTTGGAGAGAAGGACATACCCCTCATAACCCCCACAGCCTTTGCACCACACTCGTGGATACCCTCACAGGAGGCACCGGACCCAAGAACTGATCAACTGATGTCGATCTGAGTTTCTCGAAGCCCTTCTCTATCATAGAGGTCGGGATTTGGAGAACATCATCAATAATTGCAGAAGCTAGTATATCTATGAATTTTAGATCCAAAGCCAGATCTGACACCATTTTCGACCAAGCGACTCCCTCCTTAGATGGGCAGCACCATCAACTCCTACAACCTTGTCCGTACTAGCCATCGTTGAGAACCAGATTCAATGGAATAGTAGATGAAAGAAAGAGAGAGTAAGCAGAAAAGAAGAAGCGAAGAAGTACTTTTCGATCTATGAGTATCGAGAGGCCTCAAAGGCCCGCCGGCGAAAGTACTCCCACCGAAAGAGTTCATCAGGAGCTCACCCGCCGAGGGAAAACGCTCCAAAACACTGGTTTTTAGAATTGAGAGAAAATTTCTGACCCCACACACTCAAGAGTTCCCCATCTATATTATTTTAACACCAAAGTACAAGTAATCTATAAATTTTCATATTTTTTAGTTGGTTCGTAAAATCTATGATTCCAATTTCACCCAAATTTTAAATTTTCCGGTAAATATTTTAACTATATTGATGGCAGTCAAAGCTTCAGAACTTCATTTCAGAAGTCTGCCACAAATTCCTCAACTATCGTCTTTAAAACACATGGTTAGTAGTAATGAGTAATGATCCCTCGCTCTTATTTTACCACTCTATGTGCACTACCAATTTAGGATAACAATCGGAGAGAAAAGTAAACAAATCAGTTTAAGCAATTTGCAAAAGAACTCGAGACTCAAAAAGTGAAACCAGAATTCAGAAAAAGACATCAATCAAAACCATCGGATTTTAAAAGAGAAAATATTGAAAATTTGACGATCCATGTCCATTCCGTTTCTGACTAAAATTTGACAGTTTTTGTTTTAAGTTTTCACCTTTAACAACAGACTACAATATCCCCCAACCAAACCAAACCAAACTTGTGCTTCTTCCCATAACATTATCCCCCAGCCAGCAACCTCACTTCCCAGTCTCTTCAATTTTAAACTCTAGCCCTTTTCCCACTGCATCCTGGGCATTTATACTGTTTAATGTGCTCAGCCTTTGCTGGTGTAATCTTCACACATTTCCCATGGAACCATCTCTCACATATGTCACAGCATATCCAGAATTCGTCTGTTCCATAACTTTCACCACATGCCCCACAAGTTGCACCCTGCTCGTCATCTTCTTCCTCCTCTTCCCCGCTATCATCCTCCTCTTTGGGTGGTGGTGGAGTCATCTTCATTGCCTTTACCATGGGCTCCAGTTGCCGAGATTGCTGACATAAAATCAATTTTCAAACAAGCACACGGTACCAACCCAGTTTTGTAATGAGTAATAATTCCACCATTAAACTGAAAACATAGAATGATTGAATTCCTGTGCAACTTTCTCTCACCATCTTTGTACTTGATTTGCTTTTGCTGCTGCTGTTGTTGTGAATTGCCGACTGTTCCTTTGGTTGCTTAACATTCCCCGACACCACTTCAAATATTGTGGGAAGTTCATTTATCATCTGAAATAGTCTCTTCCTGCAAATTGGAAAATCCCCCTAGAACAATCAGAATCGCTAAGTTACTTTTAATTCCCTAGTTTTATGCAAAGCTTAGGTTCCACTGAAACTCTATATAATGAAGAAGATTTCCCAATAGCAGATCATAATAAGCGAGGTCATCAATCAAATATTAGTTCATGTTTTCCTCACAATGTAGACACTGACACTTTGATCCAAGACATCTCACAGATAATGAAAAACTTGGCCAGTCTGACCTTCCAACTTCTCTCCAAACTCTCACCCTACCCTAGCAGAGAAATATAAAGGAGAAACTGAAACCCAAAATCCCAGTAGGGAACAAGCAGCTCCATGTGCCTTCAGCATACAACAAGTACAAAACTTTAAAAGGTAGGATACAACAAGGAAGTGGACAATATGCATATAATCTACATCTTCATATTCTGGTAAGGAAGATCAAATGCCATGACCAAGGTGGACATCACTGCACTACATACAACTTTCTAAGTACCATAAGATGGATTAAAATCTATAGCACCAAAAAGTAACCTAGCTAATGTTTTTTTTTAATGTAAAATAACCATCCTCGCTTTTTGCTGTGCTCTTTAAGCATGCGTCCTTCATTTTTAAGATTAGAGTTTAACATATCACTTGCATGATGCATACACTAAAAGAATATGGAGCCTATAAAACTCATCAAAGAAATGGGAGCAAACACCTAATTGATAGAGCTGACTCGCTCGCCTAAAACATGACTCATTACAAGGAGCTGACTCTTTTTCTTTTGTTGAGATAGTACACTAACATCAGAGACAAATCCCGATCAGCAACACAAAAGCAATTTATCAATATTGAAATCAGCAGTAGATGAATAGCTCTGAACAATATGTAACCATACCTTTCACTCTTGCCAAACCCAAAACGTGCCCCAAAATAGAAGGCAACAGCAAGCAACCATGAATCGCTGTGAACTGCAACGAGTGACAACCAATCCTTCTCTTGCATCCCATCTCTAGCAAAATTAATGCCTAAAGCAGGCTCAGGAAGCTCAGGAGGCACTTCCTCCACAGGCAAATTAACTTCCCATGACTCATTCGGAAGTCCATAAAGACACAGATTTTCCTTCTCTATCAAGCCAAAATCAGGCAATTAGAGACAGCATGAACTAAACTTGGCTAGCAAGTGTAAAACAAGAACATCCATATCAAAGGCTTTTCATACAAGAAAACCAAAAAGAGATATATTTAAGGGTTAAAAATGGAGAACAATCTGCTCAACAACAGGAACATCATAAACTATGCCCAATCTTAAGATGGTAAGCTACAAATATGAAACTCAAATGCGCAAGACTGATTTTAAGCCATTCGTGTTACCATGATTTGTGAAAACATGCCCACACTGTAAGTATCTGTGAGAAACTGATAGCTATTCCAGCAAACCCAGCCAAAGCACAGAAATGATATAATACCACTGTAAATACCTCAACATATGCTTATATCATCATAATGCATCCTACAACACATTCATATGAAACCACATAATCTCATGCTTCATGACTCCCTAAACATCACTCTTAGAGCCAGCAAGGCAAATCTTTTAGGCATGTAATAACAAAAAGGTTATAAATTTAGCAAGCAAGAGTCTATTTGTTCAGTTTGTCACGTTTACTGGTCAAACCACTTACATAAGACATATAATAAGCAATCAATCAAAAATGTTAAATCTAAGATGTGTTTTATACAATTAATTATGCAAACTAAGTCAAATCGGACTTCTTCAGTAAAGGAAAATTTTAACTGAATGCGATACTCGTGCCTATACTACAGAAGCCACCACACAACAATTACAGACATGCCAGCATAAAACGCTGTAATGGTTTGACCAACGGTGATGGTCATGCACTTTCTAGTATATACTGATTTACATAGTTCAAGTTTACCTGACCTTTGAACAAACAATGTAAATGACAAACATACGGGAACCAAAATGTAACAAGCAAATCAGTTCTAAGCGTGGACACGAAAGCTGGCCACCCAGCACATTTAGGGTTTTAGAAACATAGAACGAATAATTAATATGGCTGGCCTTTCTGATGGCAGAGTCCTGGCCTCCTTTCTGTTGGCAGAGTCCTGGCCTCCTTTCTATTGGTAGAGTCCTGGCCTCCTTTCTTGAAGTACCATAAGCAGCACTGTAGCAAACAGTGGACAAATATAGCTCCACAATGCTGCTACAAACCGAGAGACAGGACTAGTCTCGTGTTTAAAATCCCCTAAATTGTGCAAAGAAAACAACTAAAAGGGAGCCAAAAAGCATTCACAAAGACTTTTAACGAACAAGTTTAATTTCAATACCGTCAAAACAGAATAACAAATCGTCCGCTAACATGAAAATGCTTGTGAACGGCAAAGCACAATACTAAACAGCCATAGATATAAAAAAAAAAAAAAAAAAACTGAAGCTTCGAGCCAATTATTTAAAGAGAAATTTCAACGAGATAATAAGAACCCACCAGGGTCGCACTGCTGGTAAAAAATTTCAACATCTGCGAGGAAAAAACGATTTTCGTCAGAAGATAAGTACACCCAACGCAAAGAAACGAACGTCCAATCAAAACAAAAAAAAAAAAGGCAAGAGAACTGTGGAGACAACCCCGATAGAAGTGATACTAACAGAGTAACACGAAAACAAAACAAAAATGTTGGGAAGGAAGGAAAAAAGAGACCAGAAGTGAGAGCCTTGATCAAGCCAGCGCGTCTTCCTTTGAAATCGCTGAAGACCTCATCCACTGTTCTAGGTACTGGGTGTGGTATTCCCTCCATACCCGTGTTTGAGCTGGCCTGAATGAAATCCAAAAGTAACTTGTATGTTCTCGGTGTTGAATCCCTGGCAGTCTCCCACAGTGAGGTTCTGTGAGCAGAGACACACGAGACAGAAAACGACGAAGTGAAATGCAGGTAGAGGAGGGATATCAGGTAATTGAAAGAGTTAAGGGGAGGAAGAGAAGTAGAGAAGGATTTAGGGCTTGAAGAGATGTCGAATGAAAGGAGTTGGGTTGTGGAGGACGGAATTTTAGGGCTAGGGTTTTCTGTGCGTTTTTTTAATTTTGGTTCAGATTTGGGGAGAGGACAGAAAGAAAGAAAGAAAAGGGGAGGATGAGAGAGAGAGGGAACTAACGGAGCCTAAAAGTAAACGACAATCCAATCTCCGGACAATTTAATCTAAATATTTTACGAAATTAATTCTTTTTTTTTTTATTAAGCACTAAACTCCCAAAACTTGACATTTTTACCCGAAAATACACATTTTTACCCCCAAGGTCACAAAATAAGAATTTTTTCACTCGATCCCAAAGGAACACTAACATTCATTCACACAAGACATGCAAAAAAATCTAACTAAGGAAACATTAACTATCTGCAAGGGTCCGGGTACCTCCCGGTAGCGCTTGATGAACGTCGCTAGCTCGACGATACCTGGATTCGGGAAGAAAGAGGAGAATAAGCTAACTTTCGTGATCCGACTTGGGTACTTGTTGTCAATTAGATGGAGGAGAGCCACGTTTTGGGGGGAGGGGATCGCCTTCATCCGAGAATCTAAAAGATGATTAGAGTCTCATCTTCTATTCTAGGTGAGGGCTCAGCGTCGATAGGAATTGATGAGTAATGTGAGGAGTTGTAATCTGACTTATATGAGAATTAGGTTGTACATGAAAATGATGAGAGTAAAATTGGGGAAAACTTGGTTGTGTTTATTTGTTGATCGATTGGTGTGATTTGTTGTCTATTGTGGTGTTGTGTTGAATGTAATGTATTACAGGAGGATGATCCCAATGAAGGATGATAGGTGGGTAGCCCTAGACCTCATGACAAAGCTACCCACATATCCCATTATTTATGTAGGTGGGATGGTCGGTGAGGCTAGACATTTACCCTTAACTCATGTGTTGTGTGTATGCGTGCGGATGGTGATGATGATGTGTATGGATGAGTGTTGGTGGATTGTGAGTTGGGAAATGAAAAATGTGGAATTGTAGGAATTGGAATGTGGTTTGAGTTGTGACAAGAGATTGTGAAAGTGGAACTGTGAATTGAAATGGATGAGTTGCATGAAGTAATGTCATGAGAATCTTGTGTGGTTGATTGTTGTTGTTGTTGTAAAATGGAATTAGAACCAGAAGGAGCCTACACTACCTAACCCTTGAGTTTGGTGTCACAAAGGTGGACCACCTTGTTGATAACGAGGATTAGTTGTGTTGACTGAGTTTGGGTGCCACAATGGTGGACCACCCTGTCTGGAGGATGGGGATTAATTACTTTCCTGCGAAAAATTGTGATGCTGATTATTTGGATCCTTCTTTAAGGATATGTCTTGGACTTCCCAAGAGAGGAGTGCATCTTGAGGCTGACAATGATGGTGTAAGGAAACTCCTTGGCGCCTTAATAAACACATAGAACTGAATTGTGATGTGATTGATTGAATGTACGAGTGTGGTGCTTGAACATGATCGTTGAGTTGTGAAAGCACTACAAGAAATTGTTAGTTTAACAGCAACAGATTAACAGCGGCCAATTTTTTGCCTCTATTAAATTGATAAAGTCATGAAATTTAACAGTTGGTCGCTGTTAAAATAAAGCGTTCTGATTGGTTGAAACAGCTAGAAGCGGATAACACTAAATCTAATCTCAACCCTTGATTTAATCGTGGTGAATCTCAGTCGTTGATTTAATAAAAACCCTAATAGATCTATTTTCTATTTTGGAGCCGCCGTCGTCTCCAGTCACCGAAGATGCACTTCATCTTCTTCTCCGAAGATCCTCTTCTTCTTCTCCACCGATACCCTTCTTTTTTCTTTTTCTTCTTCTTCTTCTTCTTCTTCTTCTTCTTCTTCTCCATCTAAGCTTCGTTCAAAAAGGCATCAACCTCAGCCCCATCTTCGCCTCACTCTTCCTCCGACGATCGCGCTCTGAACCAACTATCAACCTCCTTTCATCTCGCCGTGAGCAGCGCCGCCAGAGTCCACCCTCGACTTTCGTGCGCCTTTGACCTCTTCCTATCTCTCTACCACTAGCCGCCAACCCGCCTCGACCTCTTTGCTCCAATGCCCAGCCACCGCCATTTATTTTCTTTCCTCTTGCTTTCTACGTCCCCCCCCCCTCTTCAGATCTCATTGTATGGAATCGAAACTACTTCTTCACCCCCACAACCGTGGTCGTCCTTGGTTTCGACCGGAGGAGGGGGAAGAAGAAGCCTTCACCGTCAGATCTACTGTAACGAAATCTGGACTATCGCCAAAGTTACGGCTCTATCACCGGAGCTCCGACTAATAATTTAATCGTCAAACTAGTTTAACAGCGGCCAGGTTTAACCGCTGCCACTTTTTGCCGCTGTTAAGATTATTTTACATTGAGCAATTTAATTAAGAGAGATTAATTAAGATTAAAATTAAGATTATTTTACATTGCCGCTGTTAAGATTAATTAAGATGGGAATAAAATTAAGAGAGAGTCATTGTTTAAGGTTCCATTTTTTTGGAACCCAATTTTGTGGGAGCTACTATTTTTTGGGTTGAGAATGAAAATGTGCCTTTTGGTTTGTTTTTTCTTTTAATTTCTGACCGCCGAGTTTCACCTCATTCACTTAAGCGACCGTCTCTCTGCACAGTCGCCCCCCGCCCACTTAAGCGGCTGCCTAGCTGGTCGCTTTTGGCCAAAGCGAGGCAATCAGTCATCGCCCAGTGCCTAGGCGCGCCTAGGCGGCGGCCTAGTTCCACCTTTTGGAACACTAGTCATTTCATAACAGAAAGCTCTATAATGGCCATTAGAAGTTGTCCAACGATCGTTACACACTTGGGGTAATGCTCGTTACCAAGGTGACAACAACTGTTGTCAGTTTGTGGATAATGGCCATGAACTCCCCCTTTTAACCGTTATCTATCAATCCAAGCTATCCACAAAGAACCACTATTATAGATGATGTTACCACTATTATAGATGATGTTCCAAATGTGTCTGATTACACATGCTAAGTTCCAATCTTATAAACTTCTCACTCATAAACCTCCTTCTTCTTTTGGTAAACTGATATTACTCCAAGTTGTTTTTGTTTTTTTCCTATGAATACTAATCGGTGGCAGAACCACTTCAACAAAGATATCGAGCAAGAAGCTAGGGTCGTATTCCCGCATGTATCTTATATCGGCTTACTCATTCATAGTGAGGTGCTCAAAGGGGGTAGGATGCTTCACAATTCAACACTTCAAACAATATCAATGCAGGCTCAAGTTATCATGAAATCACTCAAGCACGGGCTTAAAGAGCATGGAAGTAGGGGTTGACAACAATTCGAACAAAGCGCGCACGAAGACAAAACATAGAGTGAGTGAAATGGGAGAGAGATAAGGGTCAAGCAAGTTTCCCTTTTGGGATCATGAATCATGAAATACACAACAATTGATGAAACAGTCTTTGTACATCCCCGACCAATCGAATATTGATACTCATAACAGGATCAACCGAGTTGATTCTGGATGGGTTTTGCGGTCCTAATAAACCAAAGATGGATCTTTCAACACTACATCAACACGTATCCTAAGGCTCATGGGTCAAGTCATCAGGACCAAACACAAACCATCAATCAATTGGGTATGGGTCACCTCTAAACTAACTAACAAGAATGCACACCAAGTGTTCGATGAAATGCTTATGGGTTTTTCAACCTAAAAAGACATAGCTAACATCCTCATTTTCGAGTTATGATGCAAGCTAAGATCAAACTCACGATAATCAATGATAGGAAAGCTTATGGGTCAAGACAATCCAAATCAAATAGCAACCTAATCATGCATCTAGCACTACAAAAAAAATATAATATAGTCGCAGGCCCGGTCGAATATAGTCGCGGGCAGGCCTGCGACAAAGGAGTGATTTAGTCGCAGGCGTCGCATGCGACTAAGACCAGGACGCCCGCGACTAAATTCGCTGCGACTAAGCTCATCATTTCTCGCGGGCAGGCCTGCGACTAAAGATTGGCCCGCGACTAACTTAGTCGCAGGCCTGCCCGCGACAAATCACCTGTAGGACCCTATTTCGATTTGGCCAGCTGATTTGGTTTTTAACCAGTTTTTGTTTGTGGCCTGTTCGATTTGGTCAGCTGATTTGTGGTTTTAAACCCACGATTTCGGTCAGAATTCACATTTTTCAGGATGATCCATTTTCAATTTAACACTTAATATATGATCATATTAGTAGTAGAACAACAAGTATTGCATAATCAAATACTTAATTATTTGTAGAACAACAAACTAGTTTATCAAACTATAGTACAACACATCCTAACAAATGTATAAATATGACACAATATCTTGAAATACAACAACATCCAAAGAAAGGAGAGGAGACGGCTACTGATCATTCCCCGGGTTCTGGTTCTGGTACACGGGGGCATCCCAAGGCTGCTACAATCAACAATGAACAACTAGTTAATAATTAAGTAGTGTGAAATTATAAGTTAATAGCCAGCATAAATATTCACTTACATTGTTGATCCAGGAGGCAAGATGAGCGGGGAGGTTGTCTAGGTCAAAATCAATATCAGTGAACTGAGACTGATCGGTCGGCTGAGAGGTCTGATGATAGGTCGGTGGCTGTGGCACATAGGGCTGCTGATCTTGTGTCTGAGGAACGGCGGTTGAACTGGATGATCCAACAAATTGCGAGGGTGCAATTGACCTCAGTATAGTCTCCAGCTGGGATACCCTATTCTCCAGCTGTTGGACATACTGTGGCTTGTGTGGCATCGTGGAAGAAACACTCACTACAAAAAAAGAGCGTTTTGGCGTCGGTTGAAACGAAAAAGGATAGCGACGGTCGACCGGTCGACCGACGCTAAAGAGAATCTCGCGTTTTAGCGTCGGTCGTTTGGTCGACCGACGCTGGTCGACCGACGCTAAAAACTAACCCTAATGAGCTGAACGCCTCCTCTCTTCTCTCTTATCTTTCTCTTTTCCCTTCTTCATCTTCCACCCCCAAACCTCTCTTCTTCTTCTTCTTCAGCCACCCACCCCGCCGCTCCACCTATTCCGCCGCCACCCCAACCCCCCCCCCGCCGCTCCCAAGCCCAAGCCTTCGCCCGCACCACCCCGCCGCTCCCAAGCCCAAGCCGCCCACACCGCCGCTCCACCTATTCCGCCGCCGCCACCGCTCCCAAGCCCAAGCCTTCGCCGCCCACCCCGCCCTCCCAAGCCCAAGCCGCCCACACCGCCGCTCCACCTATTCCGCCGCCGCCGCTCCCAAGCCCAAGCCTTCGCCGCCACCCTCCACCCCAAGCCCAAGCCGCCCACACCGTCGCTCCACCTATTCCGCGCTCCAAGCCCCAGCCTCGCCGCCCACCGCGTCCAGCCCAAGCTTCGCCGCTCACTTTTCCAAGACCGCCGCCGCCGCCGCTCCACCTTTTCCTAAGAAGAAGAAGGAGGGAAGAAGAAGAAGAAAAAGAAGAAGAAGAAGGAGGCTAGAAGAAGAAGCAGATGCAAGACGGAGGGAAGAAGAAGGAGGGAAGAAGAAGAAAAAAGCTGCAGCTGGATCTGCAGCTTTTTTTTTGGGATGTGAACGCATATTTAGCGTCGGTCAGTTTGTGTCGTAGCGTCGGTCGACCTAAAACCGACGCTATATTAACTTCACCACATCTGGCGTCAGTTTTGTCGACCGACGCTATTAAATTTAGCGTCGGTCGGTGACCGACGCCATAACGCGCGTCTGACCGACGCTAAACTACCTTTTTTTTGTAGTGACTCCCAGATGTAGACGACTCCCCAGCAGCAGCAGTACCAAAGACCTTACAAACAAAACAAATTATCAATTACAATAAAGTGAGTAAAGAACTGTATTCATTCACTTAAGTAAAACTTAATTCTCACCTGGCTCTTAGTCAACCTAGCACCAAGCATACGGATGTGGCCTCGATGCTCTGGTTTGTTCATTGCTTGTGCCAGAGAGTCATGTGGGCTCCACTCCGGACTACAACCTTCAGCTTCAAGTCTTTTAATTGTCTCCTACAATATGAATTCAATGATGAATTAATTTAGGCACAATTACAACAAAAGAACTATTACAATTCATTAACGTATATTAAACTTACCGCTACTCCTTTGCATGCAGCCATCCTTGATCTCTCCATCAGGGGCGGTATAGAATTTGATGAACATCTGACCCCTCGACGGTCGCCGTCCAGTTGCCTTAACCGTTTCCTCAATGTACCTCGGCCAGGGTCTAGAGCCATCATGATGGTTCTCCTCTTACATTGCCCGGTTTGCTTTGTTCCGATTAACGGTATCCTAAGTCAGGAAAAAGAAATTTATTAGTCTAATTTAGATAATGAAATTCAAATTAGATAATACCATATCTGAATTGTATCTTAAATACTTGAGACTTCGTATACTCAATGTATTGATACCAATCATTCGGCGGGCAACCTTGTGGAGGATTTTGAAGAATCCACTCCTGATCATTTTTTGCCACATGATTCATCATGTCCTTCCATATTGCAAGCCTAGACTTGCCCCAAGCTCATCCAACCTTCTTGTCAAAATACACGCGAGCTCTCGATAATAGCTATTGACCGCAATAGAACTTGTCCTATTTGAACATAGAAATTGTAAGAATCAAACTAACTAAACATATAATGTGTTCATACTTAGTAGAGTGAATGAAATTCAAATTTGAAACTTACCGTGAAGAACTGCTCGAACGCAACATCCTTGGATCTAGCTGGCACTAACTTCCAGTCTTTGGGATATATAGGGTAGTACTGGTAGTTACTGGAGCACTCACCAGTGTAGTGTCCCATAAAAGACAAGAGGTCGCCACCAGGCTTGACTCCTAGGGTGTCCAGGTTGAACACACAACGGGTGCCGCCAGATGCTACCCTCCGGAAGTCCGTGTACTTAATGACGACGGTCTTTGTGAACCCGGAACGGTCTGCAGAAATAGAAATTTATCATTCTTAGTATAAAATCAAATAATTTCTTCATTTCGTTCAGGAATGAAATTCATAGACAGAACTAACCAATAAAGTCCAGCTCATATGTGTGCTTCTGCTTGGTGGACGAGGCTGCTGAAGAATTCCCACCAGAATTCTGAACAGTAGGAGATTCGGGACGACGCTCTCCACTACCAGAACTAGAACTAGATGCCATCTTTATCCACAAAAAATGAGATTATTTAAATTTAAAGATAAACTCAGAATTTGTGACATAAAGAAATGCATTCGTGCTAGAATATTTAGATGACCTAAACAATATAATGTCATTCCTTATCGAAGTCAATTACACCACTCCCTACGATTTGCAAATCATGAATGTTGTCTGTTACAGGTAATTGTTGTTGAGCTAATCCTAAACAATACTCCTCCTCTCCTGTGTCATATGCATCTCGTGGCTTACAATGTATTGGTATGCACCAATCTGGATCACTTGTATCATCAACATAGAAAACCATACGTGCATCACTAGCACTAATATATGGCTCGTCTTCAGCTTTGTCACCAACATCTCTCAAATGGTTAAAGTTGATCATTGTTATACCGAGAGCATCTTTTTTCTTCCATGTTGGACTCACCGTATCAGCCCACTGACACTTGAACAACGTGATTGTTCGAGTATAATAATCCAGCTCGATGATCTCAATAAGTTTCCCATAAAACCAGAGATCGGTACGAATTAGATTGTTGTCTGAAGAGCCTGACACGCTGTCTGTGCCGAATTTAGCAGCTACACCACTATTATGTGTCTTCAGTGGTTGATCCCGATCTACTGTTCTAAAGCGATATCCATTGATGTCATAACACTACAACAGAACAGTTGTTTTGTCGCAGGCCGCCTGTGACAGAAAACACGGCCTGTGACAAAGCTCGTCGCAGGCGGTGCGCTTTGTCGCAGGCCGGTCGCTGTGTGTGACAGCTTTGTCGCAGGCCGCCTGCGACAAAGCAATGTCTGTGACGGGCTTGTCGCAGGCGGCCTGCGACAAAGGCCTGTCTGTGACGGGCTTTGTCGCAGGCGGCCTGCGACAAAGGCCTGTCTGTGACGGGCTTTGTCGCAGGCGGCCTGCGACAAAGCAATGTCTGTGACGGGCTTTGTCACAGGCTGCCTGCGACAAAGCTCTGTCTGTGACGGGCTTTGTCACAGGCTGCCTGCGACAAACAGTAGGCGCCTGCGACAAAGTAACGAATGACCCCCTCTCCTGACGCCTGTGAGTTCAGTTCTCATCCATTCTCTCTTCCTCCGAAACCAACATGCTCTGAAATCCACCTCCTCCGACTTCCGAATCACCTCCTCCTACGTTCGGCCGTCTCCTCCTCCTCCGACATCCCAATCTCCTCCTACGTTCTGCCGCCACCTCCTCTGACATTCCATTGCCTCGTCCGACGTTCCGCCACCTCGTCCGACGTACTGCCGCATCCGTCGACAATATCCAGGTGAGAAATATTATCTACTCAGATCATCCGACGGTTCTGTATTTCACTTTACACGAGTCTCTGAATCCGTTTTTCCTCAGATTAATCGGGTGTTGAAGGCAGATTATACCTTCCTGTCAGAAGCATCGGGGCGTTCGTATCCCTGACCGATTTACTAAGGTAAGATCATCCGTTTTTCATTGTCTTCTTTGCTGTTTCTTGATCTGGTACTGAAAATTTTATCTGTTCTTAAATTTCGTGGAGATTTGCAGATTGTTTTTGTTCTTGCGGCAGTACGTCAGACTTCTTTCGGTAGTTTGTTGGTGTTTTTTTGTGGTAATTTTTTGTTCTTGTTCTTGTTCATAAATGCCCATAACTAACTAATTTGAATAATTTTGTATTCTAATACGATTATCTTAATTTTTCTCTATCAGGTTGTATTATAGTTGTTCTCGAGTGTTCATTGGTCGTAGCTGCATATTTCTTTCTTCAATTTCCAGGTACGAACTATTATTACATTTATGTCAACTCTTAACATGATATTCATGATTATGGAAAATATTATGAAATATATTGTTAATGACTTAATCAATATTGCATGTAACAATTTGATGTAATATAATATAACGAAAACTTTGATATAAATTATGTGTTTAATTATTTACGATTTAATGTGTGTTATTAATGTAAATTATATATTTATATATATATATATATATATATATATATATATATATATATATATATATATATATTATATATATATATATGCATATAACATGAAATGTATGTAATATTTATGGATTTTAACTTGGTGTTGTTAAAATAAATATATGCATGTAAATTTGGGATTAGTTATTTTTTCTAATTAATATAAAATATAGAAATGAAATCTATAGGTCATGTATTTCGTAATAACAATTTATATGCATGAAATTTGTTACATTAAATACAACCATAAATTAATTGGAATTTATAAGTGAAATATATGCATGTAAATTATTAGGTAGTATCTATTTAACATATGTTGTTTGATTAACCACTTAACAATACTGTATATATTTACCAACTTATGTCAAATTAAGTTGGTAAATACAGTATTTGGATGAGTGACTCTTATAATTAGGTAAACTTAGCATAAAGCTAAGTTGATTATAATTATTTATTTATTTTTTCATTACTTGATAACAAATTAAAACTGACACTCATTAGTTCAATATAGATGGATAAGTCTTGGATTCGAAAGCCGCGTCATACTCATGAGTATTACGTTGGCGTTCAACAATTCCTTGACTTTGCAATCTCCAACGCAATTGATGGAGTCAATATACTCTGTCCTTGCCCAAAATGCAACTTCAAGAAGTGGAAGCCACGAGGTGAAGTTAATCAACACTTGCTGGCAAAAGCATTTCCATCTTCATACGATGTATGGAATTTGCATGGAGAGTTAATCACCGACTTCGGAGCATCAACTTCTATACTTGAGCCAGAACTAATCATTCATGATCAAGAAGCAACTCCGCCATTACTGGTTGAGGAACAACCAGTACTTGAGCCAGACTTATTCCAGAACATGGTCAATGACGCATTTGAAATACAGGGGTCACATGATAACCCCAACGTGCGTCTCGATGATGATGAATTCCCACAAGGAGGCGATGTACCAATGCCAGATTTACCTAGCATGCAACCAGATGATGAGTTCTTCCGCATATTGAAAGATGGTGAAGTGCCATTATATGATGGTTGTACAAGTCATACCAAGTTGTCTTTCATGATCAGCTTATATCACATCAAGTATATGCACAAAATCAGTGATAAAGCAATATCAAAGATACTGGAGTTGCTTCGCAAAACTTTTCATACCGCCAAAATTCCAGCATCTAACTATGAAGTTAAGAAGACAATCAGAAAACTTGGGTTGTCCTACACCAGAATTGATGCATGCAAGAATGACTGCATCTTATATATCGGAGAAGATAGTGAGGCTAAGGAATGCCGCGTGTGTGGGGTGTCTCGATTCAAGGATGTGGGGAAGAATACAGGTGGAAAAAGGCGAAAACCTCAACCCGAGAAGGTCTTTCGGTATTTTCCATTAATACCTCGGTTGAAGAGGTTGTACATGTGCCCTTACACAGCAGAAGATATGACTTGGCATGCTACGGAGAACATAGCAGATGATGGTATTGGTAGACATCCTAGAGACGCAGAAGCTTGGAAAATTTTTGATTCCAAGTACCCGGAATTTGCTGTTGATCCACGAAACGTCAGACTTGGGCTTGCAACAGATGGCTTCAATCCATTTGGTACCATGAGCATAAGTCATAGCACTTGGCCGTTTGTGCTAATCCCATACAACACTCCACCATGGTTGTGTATGAAGCAGACAGGTCTTATATTGTCTGGCATCGTTCCTGGTCCTAAGATGCCTGGAAATGACCTAGACGTCTATTTGCAGCCACTGATTGAGGAGTTACAAACTTTGTGGGTTGGTGTTCAAGCTTATGACTCGGTGAAGAAAGAATCTTTCACCTTGAGAGCAGCATTGATATGGACTATAAGTGATTATCCTGGCCTTTGCAACTTGTCGGGATGGAATACACACACAGCACTGTCGTGTCCGACTTGTATGTATGATGCAGAACCACTTCGGCTAAAAGCTTCTGGGAATAAACCATGTTTCATGAGTAGTAGGAGGTTTTTGCCAATGAATCATCGGTTTCGATCCCAAAAGTCCAAGTTCAATGGGAAAGTGGACAAAAGGAGTCCACCGAAGGTTTCTACTGGGACTGAGGTTTTGGCACAAGTGGCTAATATTAATGTCACATTTGGTAAGACACAACCGAAAGAATCGGGACCAGCACCACAGTGGAGGAAAAAAAGTATCTTCTTCAATCTGCCGTACTGGGAATTCAATCTGTTGCGTCATAATCTGGATGTGATGCATATAGAAAAAAATGTTTGTGATAACATTTTGTTCACTTTGCTCAATGACAAGAACAAAAGAAAAGACCATTTGGCTGCAAGACAAGATCTGAAAGAAATGAAGATTCGAAGCCAATTGTGGCCTTTGGATGATGGTAAAACATGTCCTGCTGCCTCATTCACTCTCGATAAAAAGAAAATTGAAATGGTCTTGAAGTCATTGAAGGGAATGTCATTTCCAGATGGGTATGCTAGCAATATCGCAAGGTGCGTGGACCTAAATAATCGGAAGATGCTAGGCCTAAAGAGTCATGACTCGCATATGCTTCTACATGACTTGTTACCTCTTGCGATACGAAATGTGTTGCCCGTCTCAGTTGCAAGGGTCTTGGTTGAACTTGGCTCCTGCTTTAAAGAATTATGTTCTCCTGTGGTTAACATACCTGAGCTTGACAAGCTTCAAGATAGATTTGTCATAGCTCTATGTCACATGGAGATGATTTTTCCGCCGTCTTTCTTCACTGTTATGGTACACCTAGTCTTACACCTAGTTGATGAAGTTCGACGGGGAGGACCAGTTCAGTATCGGTGGATGTATCCAATTGAAAGGTATACTCTTACATTCATTGTCTTCCTATGTAATTGAGTATGTTCTTCGAAACTGATACCTACAATAATTCATTATTTAGGTACTTGGGTAAACTAAAAACCTTCGTTGGAAATAGAGCACATCCAGAAGGATCAATTGCTGAAGGTTGGCTGTCGGAGGAGCTGTTCAATTTCTCATCATTGTATTTTAACGATGATGTGGAGACAAGATACAATCGTCCAAAACGTGTCGCGACTGAGCCAGAAGTTCTGACCGATGAACAAGCCTCCATCCTCATTTCTAAAGGTGTACCCATAGGAAATGGTGACTCTTTCAAACTATCACAATTAGAGTGGACTCAAGCGTTTCATTACGTGTTGGTGAACAGTCCAGCCGCACAACCATTGTTGAGGTAAATAGCTTGTTACAAGTTGAGCATATCCACCAATACCAATGTTAACATATATTTATCTTCTAGAGAATGTGAAGTGGAAACTAGAAGAGAGTTGGGAAGGCGTGCTAGTGAAACTGCGATAAACAAAGCGGTGCACAGAAAGCTTGTTAGCTGGGTTCAGAAGAAGGTATTCTTATTAGCTTCGAGCTAGTACATATGTTAGCTATGTATATATGCAATCAAACTGATATATATACCATAACCTGAACAGATTTTGGACGGATCCACAAGTCACAGTGAGGATTTGATGACACTGGCTAGGGGACCAAATGTTCATGCAAGGCGGTTCACTATTTATGACATTAATGGGTATCGCTTTCGAACGATTGCTCGTGAAGAAGGCTTGAAAACCCAGAACAGTGGTGTTGCTGCAAAATTTGGTACCGACAGTGTCTCGAGCTCCTCTGACAACAATCCAATTCGCAGTGACATATGGTTTTATGGGAAACTTGTGGATATAGTCGAACTGGATTATTATTCCCGTACAATCACGCTATTCAAGTGTAAGTGGGCTGATACAGTTACTCCGACATGGGTGAAGAAAGATGCACTCGGAATAACTATGGTCAACTTCAATCACTTGCGAGATGTCGGTGACAAAGTTGAAGATGAGCCATATGTAAGTGCATCTGATGCACGTATGGTGTTCTATGTGGATGACACAAATGATCCGGAATGGTGTATACCGGTTCATTGCAAGCCAAGAGACACGTATGAGATGGGAGATGAGGGAGCTATTTCGCACGAATGTTGTTTGTCATTAGCTCCACAACATCTTCCTGTAACTGACAATATTCCTGATTTACAAATTGTGGGAAATGGTGTAATTAATTTCGAGAATGAGTAGAACAATATAAAGTTTGTTATTGTATAACGATCTTTATGTTATGACAATATTATTGTCTACCAATGTAATAGACATACGTTGATAACATTACTTTCATCTCATTTTTTTAGCAATGGCTTCTGGTAGTGCCGATGAGAGGAGTCCCAGTCCTACTCGATCTGTGCCTACTGAGGATACTGTTGCAACAGGCTCTTCTACTTCTTCCTCCTCTGAGCGACACACCCATGAGCTTACTATCGTCGGTTAGTAACGTCTAATACCCAAAACCATCCATATTGAATATTTTAATTAAATATTACAAACATGAATACTTAGAGCATAGTTTTGTGCAGATCGTGGCGGTCAGACAAAGGTCATAAAGATCAAGTTTAAGGACCACCGTCGAGCCACCTCTGACGGAAATAAGATCTTGTTCAACCTCGACAACCTAGGACTCCAGCCCGGTGGACCACTGGCGTCCTTTATTGGCAAGTATGTGGGGGAGTGTGCTAGGATCTGGACGTACTACCCCATCTACCCTCCCTCCTGGAAGCATGTGCCGGACGCGACGAAGACACGTGCTTTCCAGCAGTTCTTCTTGGTAAGAAACTTTGGAACTTATCAAATGAATTTAATATTACTAGCCAATTAATTAGAACTCCATTTTAAACTTATTTTTTTTTCTGTTTAGGGCAAGTTCTATTGCGACTCGGACCTGCTGCCAGCTGCTCGGAAATATTGGGATCACGCTATATCGCGCCTTTGGGGCAAAGCAAGGCTTGATGCGTGGAGGGCAAAGGTGAAATATGCCAAGGACAACAACCTTCCCTACGAGTGGGTTCGTCAAAACCCCCCTCAAGGTTGTCCGGATAGTGATTGGCTGGCATACATGACATATGTAGAGTCTCAAGAGTTCAAGGTATTTTACCAAATTAACCATTTCATAAACAAATCACATAATCGTTCCAAAATGAACTTTTCATCCTTTTTTTGGTACAGGATTCAGTTGCCAGGAACAAGGCCAACCGAGCTTGTCTAGAAGAAAACCATACTGGAGGGTCTAGACCTTGGAGGTTGTATATTGAGGACGAGCAGCGGAAGACGGGTTTGCGACCTACGAGGGGGCAAGTCTTCATCAAGTTCTACAGTTGGCCGAACGGTGAACCCAAGAGCGCGCATGCTGGAGCAATAATGGTTAGCAGATTATTGTTAGTAAATGTGTTTGTGAAATTCTAAATTAAGAGGAAAATAACTGACTTATTGTACATTCAAATTTCAGGATAGTATTCGTCGTTTGGAGGCTGCTGGATGTCCGCGGGAGTGGGGTCCAAATGACTCACTAGGAAGAGCTCTGAACAAGCCAGAGCACCGTGGTCATGTCCGGATGATGGGTCGACGCTTTACTCAAGCCCTGGTAATTATTTATTATCATAGTCATAATTTAAAAATAATTTAAATTATGCATGATGTTCACTAATCAATTTTGTGTTATTATAGGTATTCGGGACCAATGCAGAGTCAGCCTCGACGGCAACTGGAAGTATTACTTCCAGACAGACTCCAGCTCGTGCCCACGATGCAGCCTATGACCAGCTCAGCCAGAAGCTCGCAGACACTGAGACCAAGCTTGCAAACACGCAGACGGAGCTTGCAGCCACTCGGGAGTGGATGGGTCAATTGCAGGACATGGTGCTTACTCTGAAGCAGCAGGTCCAACAGCCATCGTCTGGGTCTGCTCCATCCATGCCTTCTTCTTCCCATGTGCCTCCGGTCGTTCCTGCGGTCCAGCCTCGCGGTCCTGATTTAAGTGTTGATGAGCTTAGTCAGTGGTTTGATGACAATGCTGGAGATGCATTTTTGGATGCATTGAATGAGGTACTTATAATTACTAGATAATGTTAATTTTTAATTTCTGTGTTTGACAAGTAAATGTTTTATTTTGTGTTATTGTAGGCTAATGAAGCTCCTCCTCCTCAAGGCCAACAGTTTGCAGAGTTCCAGGGTTCATGGGGACAGTAGAGACTTGTTGTATTATGTGATTGCATTCGTTCTTTATTTGTATCGTATTTATCATGTACTCTACATTTGTTTGTTAGGATTGTATGATTGTACTATGATTTTGTCATTTCAATTGTAGGATTGTATTTTGAGAATTTCACTAGTTTGTTAGGATTTCGTTTAAGGTATTTAGAACATTGTTCTCGTTCAATCCGGTAGAAAATCAATAATGGCCCAATCTGTGTGTGGTCAACCCACGAAAAATTCAGAAAAAAGCCCGATGAAAAACCCACTAAAAAGCCTGCAGGCCAACGAAACCCAGTCCAGTATGAGCCAAAAATCGGCAGGCCGGCCCTGTTGGAAGCCCAAGAAACACAGCCAAGCCGGCCAGGCCCCACCAGAGGCCCAAGAAACAACCAGGCCGGCCCGGCCAGAGGCCCAAGAAACAACCAGGCCGGCCCGGCCAGAGGCCCAAGAAACAACCAGGCCGGCCGGGCCAGATTAGGCTCTTTGTCGCAGGCAGAAGTTTGTCACAGGCCGCCTGCGACAAAGGTTTGTCACAGACAGCCTGTGACAAACTTCTGCCTGTGACAAACGTTTGTCACAGGCGTTGCCTGCGACGCACTGTCTGTGACAAAGTTTGTCGCAGGCAGGCGTTTGTCGCAGGCCGTCTGTGACAAACGTTTGTCACAGGCAGCCTGCGACAAACGCCTGCCTGCGACAAACTTTGTCACAGACAGCGCCTGCGACAAAATGTGCTTTGTCGCGGCTTATTTTGTCGCAGGCAAAAACGCACTTTGTCGCAGGCGGCGCCTGCGACAAACCTTGCACTTTGTCACAGGCCTGCCTGCGACAAACTGCATTTTTGCCTGTGACAAAAAACCCGTTCTGTTGTAGTGTAAGCAGTATATCGAGTTGCAGACACAGCCGGTCCCCTAGCCAACGTCATTAGATCAGCATTGTATGTTGCTGACTGATCTAATATCCGTGAATCAGAGTAACCTCATTATTCGTGTATCTGTACCAACCACTAACAATTATTGAAGGGAACAGGGCAGTATATTACCTTGTTTTGAACCCAACCAACAATCTTTTTGTGAACTGCTTTGTTAACCGCAGTCTCACTGGCACGTCTACCCAGTTCCCTTCTAGTTTCCGCTTCGCATTCCCTGAATGATAATTTTGAACTACTAAATTATACTTGTCACTTTTTGTACTTCTAATGAAAAGTATACGGGATTAGTTACCTCAAAAGTGGTTGAGCTATTGGACTATTGACTAGAACATAACGATATGCTTGAGCCCACTCCAGCTGTGACAACTTGAAAGGTACACCCATACTGGTTGGAACCCCGCGTGAAATGAGTATTCCCGAATTGTCCTCGCTGGACACATCAGGCTCGGTTGCAACACGTTTTGTTCTATTGTAACGTGTCTCTACATCATCACCGAAGTATAAAGATGAGAAATTGAATAACTCCTCTAATAGCCAACCTTCAGCAATAAACCCTTCAGGGTGTGCTCTATTGCCGACAAAGGTTTTTAGTTTGCCCAAATACCTAAAAAGACATTTGAACATACCTCCAGAGTTAGTAGTAGAACACGTATTTTTGAAGGCCAAAAGACGTTGTACAGAACATACCTTTCGATGGGTACATCCAACGATACTGAACTGGTCCACCACGTTTGACTTCCTCAACCAAGTGCAGAATTAAATGCACCATAACAGTGAAGAATGCAGGAGGAAAAATCATCTCCAAATGACATAGTGCTATCACAAACCTCCCTTGGAGATTATCGAGCTCAACAACATTCACCACTAGTGAACAAAGTTCCTTGAAGCACGCTCCCAGCTCTACCAACACTCTTGCCACCGACACCGGTAACACATTTCGTATCGCAAGTGGCAACAAGTCATGCAACAACATGTGAGAGTCATCTTTTTAAACCAAACATCTTACGGTTGGGTAAGTCAACACATCTTGCGATATTACTTGCATAACCATCTGGAAATTTCATTCCCTTCAGTGACTTCAGCATGACTTCTATTTTCTTCTTGTCGAGAGTGAATGAAGCGGCTGGACAAGTTTTTCCATCAGCTAATGGCCAAAGCTGACTTCTAATCTTCATTGATTTCAAATCTTCCCTTGCCGCTAGGTGATCTTTTCTCTTGTTCTTGTCATTGAGTAATGTATACAAAATGTTGTCGCACACATTTTTTTCTATATGCATGACATCCAGATTGTGACGCAATAGATTAAACTCCCAGTACGGCAGATCGAAGAATATGCTCTTCTTTCTCCATTGTGGTGCCGGACCTGATTTTTTAGGCTGCGTCTTGCCAAATATCACATTAACATTCTGCACTTGTCCCAGTATCTCAGAGCCAGTAAGCATCATCGAAGCAGGTCGCTTCTCTACTTTCCCATTGAATTTAGTTTTTTGTGATCTGAACCGATGATCATGTGGTAAAAACCTTCTGCTGCTCATAAAACATGGTTTGTTACCATAAGCTTTTAACCTGACAACGTCGACATCAAACATACATGTCGGACATGAGAGCGCAGTGTGTGTATTCCATCCTGACAAGTTGCAGAGTCCAGGATAATCACTGATCGTCCATAATAATGCAGCCCGAAGAGTGAAGTTTTCTTTCTTCACTGCATCATAAGCTTGCACACCAACCCACAACGACTTCAGTTCTTCAATCAAAGGCTGAAGAAACACATCCAAATCATTACCCGGCATCTTCGGTCCAGGAACTATGCCAGATAGAATGAGTCTCGTTTGCTTCATACACAACCATGGTGGGGTGTTATACAGGATTAGCACGAAAGGTCATGTACTATGACTTACACTCATAGTACCAAATGGATTGAAGTCATCAGTAGCTAATCCAAGTCTCACATTCCGTGGCTCGGAAGCAAAATCTGGGAACCTCGTGTTGAAGCTTTTCCACGCTTCAGCATCTCGAGGATGTCTGCCCATACCATCATTACTCATCTCTGTGGCATGCCAAGTCATATCTTCTGCTGTATAAGGACACATATATAACCTCTTCAACCGAGGTATTAAGGGAAAGTACCGAAATATCTTCTCTGTTCGAGGCTTTAATTTCTTCCCAGATGTAGTCATGTTTCCTACATCCTTGAATCGAGCAACTCCGCACACTCGACACTGCATCGCTGCACTATCTTCTCCGATGTATAGTAAACAATCGTTCTTGCATGCATCAATTTTTTGGTAAGACAAACCCAGTTTTCTGATCGTTTTCTTTGCTTCATAGTTGGTTTGAGGAATTTTGGCACCAATAAAAGCCTGATTGAGCAAGTCCAGAAGCATAGTCATAGCTTTGTCACTTATCTTGTGTAAGTACTTGATGTGGTATAAACGCATCATGAAGAACAGTTTTGTGAACTTAGTGCGACCATCATGTAAGGGCACTTCACCGTCCTGTAAAATTCGAAAGACGTCATCATCTGGGAGTTGAGTCCTGACATCCGACATTGGTCTGTCTGTAGGAGGTGGTTGTTGAGTTTCAGTCTCAACAAGCTCATTTAATTCAGTAGGAGGTGGGTCTTCTTGAAATTGTACTCCAAATGCGTCATTCACCATGTTCTGGAACATGGTTGGCTCAATTATCGGTGGTACCTCAACTGCTGGCAGATTTACTTCTTCAGTGACCATTGTGACTGGAATATTCACAGTAACCGGGGGCAGAAACTCAGTAGCTAACTCGCCATGTAAATTCCAAACAACGTAAGAAGATGGAAAAGCTGAATGGAGCAGGTGGTCATTAACTTCCTGCCTTGGCCTCCACTTCTTGAACTTGCACTTGGGACAAGGACATAGGATATTCACTCCATCAGGTGCATTAGAGACAGCAAAGTCCAGGAATTTTTGAAGGCCGACATAATACTCAGGAGTATGACGAGCCTTTCGTATCCAAGATTTGTCCATCTATCTAGAGGCTGTTAATTAGTATAACAGCATGAGTAGAGAACAAGGAAAGAGATAATATAAGAGGCCTAATTCTCTTAATAATTTATATACAAGTATATATTACCTTATTTAATTAAATTGTTACGATTATATGCATTGATCATTTTTTAAAAAATTTTACAACTTCGTGTAATTAAACGTAGTATTAGCATTCTCATAATCATTTATATACAAGTATGTGTTCCTAATTTACTTAAATTGTACACAATATGATTACATGCATATATATTATTTTTAAATTTTACAAACTTCATATAATTAATTAAATGAGTAAAGCTAGCATGCTAAAATTTTACAAGTACATAATTTATTAAGTACTATATATGATGAAATGTTTAACCTATGACATGCATAACTATTCATGGATTTTGTAAAGCATAATATTTGTATTATATAAAAGCTCATTAACCAATTTTATTAGAAATCTCCCATTTAACTTTCAAAGTAAGTTCATAAAGATTAACTAATTTAACAAGCATGTTTTTTGATCGCTAATTAAAAAAGTACTTGACTTAATAACGTAATTACCAACCTGAACACTGGAGATCGGACGTGTGACAATGAAGTAGTGATGTAACCGAATATCTGAAAATAACAGAAATTTGAACTTAAACAACAGAATATAAATTCAACAAATTGACTACAAATGAAATAAATCGTGGATCGCAATGTTCTCACCTGATCACCGTTATAGATGACCGCTATTACACCGTTGCTATGGTATTTCCCCTCCAGTAGCAACGGGTGATATACGTTCGAATCTGATTTCAAAATCAAACTTCAAATCAATTAATAGAATACATTTATATGAGCATAATTTGATTAAGTATTGTACACAACGTCATTAACACTAATTTGACTTACCAAGTACAAATCAGTGATTCAGTACGGTTAAGCAAAACAAAAGCCCCTAAAACGTGATTTTTAAGTCTGCACAACGTCAAAGACAGCACATATTTCAGATTCAAGACGTCAAAAAATGTCTATGAAACTTGAAATAAACGAACTAACAAATCTGCCCCTAACAATATCGTACATTCATGACGAATCTCTTACCAGGAATGTGATGAATCAGCCCAATTTGCACAAATCGAAAGGAAAAACGTCACAAACCCTTGTAAAACGAATGAAAATATAACGAAATTAACTCAAGAACACAAACACATTCAGATGACGAGTTTAGGGATGTATTACTTACCGAAAACAAGAGCAAAATCGGAGAAAATCGTCGAACGTCGATCGGCAGTGCGGAGATTTGAGAGAATTTCAGAGGAGTTGTAGGGAAGAATGAGCTTTTGACGGGTTGAGTAGGGAGGTCATTCGATTCCTTAGTCGCAGGCGGATTCTTTAGTCGCAGACGACCTGCGACTATGTTAAAGCTTAGTGGCAGGCCTTGGTCTTTATCGCAGGCGCCCGTGACTAAGCTTAGTCGCGGGCTTTATCTTAGTCGCAGGTGGCCCGCGACTATATTGGATTCTAGTCGCGGGCTTTATCTTAGTCGCGGGCCGCCTGCGACTAAGTTACTCGCGGGCCCATATTTAGTCGCAGGCGCCTGCGACTAAGCTTATCTTTAGTCGCAGGCGCCCGCGACTAACCATTTTGCCAGCGACTAACTTAGTCGCAGGCGCGTAAAGAGCCTGCGACTATATCAGCTCTTTTTTGTAGTGTAGGTCAAGAATACAAGAAGAGGAAATGAGAAGAAACACATGGTTTGAATCACATATGAACTTGAAATTAAACCGAATCAATCCAAGAGTATAAGAGTGTAATCAATAATCAATCCCCTTAAGATTCCACTCACTCGAACCCTAGGGGGTTTAGTTACAAGTTACAACAAGTCATAGTAAGAATCAAGGAAATACAACCTAGAAAGAAGGGGTAGAACGATCCACCGATTTCTTCGAGCTTGGAGGATTTCTGATCTTCGCTTGATGTTTTGTGATGTTGGGGATGAAGGATGATGAAATAATGATATGATGATGATTTCTAGGCTCCTAGATGGTTTTCTAGGTGTTGGAGGTTGAAGGTGTTCGTCAAAATTGAGCTAGGAACGAAAACTGCCTCTCTCTGAAATTGCCAAACTGGGTTATATAACCACGTAGTGGCCGGTGCATAACCGACGCATAAGTGGCGTCTGGGCGGCGCACAAGCCATCTGTGCACCGCCTGTGCGCTGAATCTCGCTGACGCGACTCCTCACGCAACTTGTTTCATCTTGCATTGAGACCAAAACTATGATTTTCTTCATTCATCCATATCTTGAGCATCTGGACTCCGATTTGATCACCATTCAAACATGTGGCTTCGTATTTTCGTGCTCTATTATGGAATGACCTGAAAACTAGTAAAATACCTTGAAAAACGTAAAAATAAACCGCAAGAATGCTAAGAGGCTATTTAAGACTAATTATCAACAAATGATAAAAAATCCATCAAAAGAAAACATCAACACTCTAATACCACACAAATATGTATCAAATATGGAGAGTTAAGAGTGACATATTTCGAGTCATAAAATTATCCCACACTTCAACATTGCTTGTCCTCAAGAAAAAACTCTAAACTACAACAAACCAAAACGAAAATGCACAAACCGAGAACATCATGAATCATCAACCAATGTAAACGGTGTCTTATATCTTAGTGAACTAGGGTATTATGCTCGACCACACACTTTAAACCAAACATCTACTTAGTAGTATTAGAGGGAGTAGTTCTAGTTGAGCTAATGACTAACCGACTTCAGAAATAACAAGACAATACAACCTCCCATACACTTAGTCTAGGATGCACCGACACTTGCTAGGTAAAGGAAAAAACAAAACTTTCAGTTAAGCATTTCTTGCCTTTTCATTTAATTAACTTTTAGTGAACGGTTACAGATAGTACCAGATATGGAGCAACTTAGGCCTTATTTTTTACCCTGCGTTATCCTAAACCCCAACGACGATTGAGAGTAGGTTAGAAGAAGAATGCCACATTGAGACTTCCCTTTTGGGGATACAACAATCGTAGGCATGATTGCCAGCTCGTTCATTGACCCACAACCGCCACTTTTACTTTGAACGTACAACTTTCTCAATTAGCACTTTGGGAAACAACAATTTGTTTTTTTTTGGGAATCCCTTATCTAGACCAGACATGGCATCAAACTAGCGAATTCGACAGACGATTAGACCAAGTCTTCCACAAATCCAAGTTAACCATTCATTAAACCAAGTAGAACAAGTCTTTAGACTACTCTAAGGATGAAAAAGTGGGTCATACCACGTTTCTTACACAATTCACTATGCAAAGACACCACACCAATTTCTTCAAACAATTCAGGAGAATGGACACTTCATACATGATTTATGCATGTAAAGAGTATAAGTCACGAGGGGAAATGAGAAAGCAGTGATAGAATGAAAAACATATGCCAAAAATTGGCCACAATCACCACCCATTTCAGTCAAAGACATGTACAAAATCTATCATAATCATGCATATCCCACCCCACACTTAAACACGACAATGCCCTCATTGGACAAGCACAAGTTCAAGGTGGAGGAGAAAAAAGAAAGATGATACTGGGAACTAACGCGGCTCCATAGCGACATTCTTTGAAGGTCTTCAAAACCTCATAATACTTCTTGTGCGCTACACTGGTGAAATTGAAGAGAGGATCTTCTGAGGTGGAGGCCTTAGCTTTGAGCTCTTCTTTGGTTCCAATCCTACAAAACAAGCAAAAGAAACCAAACGAGATTCATTCACACAAGATTCTTCAATACTAAGCGTAAGAGTCCTCAAACAATTTAGCATGGTTGGAACAAAAATAGATCATGATCAAGAATTCACACATGGTTTCCAAGTCGACATATATCCCCTAAAGTGAATAACCAAATCATTCATCATAACACAATATGCACAACCAACAACATGCCAAAACCAATCTCATACCACCCCATACTTAGCATGAAAGCATCACAAAAATAATCGTAGAACAAGATGATATCTTACAAACTAGAGATTATAATATAAAGTGCGTGGGATGAAGAGTTGCGATGCAGTTTGACTCGAATTGTGTTGTGCAACTTCTTAAGAGGCCTAATGACTTTGATCACCAACATGCTACTCTTGTGGATAAATTCAGCTTGGCGTTCATAAACTATCAACTGAGAACCTGCTAGTTATTTCTTGGAGTGCCTTTGATCCGGAAAGGTCTTCCGATCTTGGTTTAGTTAGGAACACCATGTAATTTTTGTCTCTAGGCTTAATAAATGAATAATTTCGGTAGAAATGAGAAATTGTGGTGATGTGCTGGGAGGTCGCTGGTGCCAATTGTTTGTAGGCCACCTGCCTATTTTACATAATTCCCTTTTTTATTTTTATTTTATTTTTCCAATATTAAGCTTTCTTCTTCGTTCTTCGTTCTTTCTTCTTCTTCTTCTTCGTTACTTTCTATGTCCCTCTCTTACTCTCCACCCCTGCAATAAATTCCCCGCCTCTCTCCCTTCCGCTCCTCTTTATTAACCAAACAACAATCACTCTTTTACTCCTCCTATATCTCTCTCCCTCTAATGGCACCGACTCCGATCAAAATTAACAAATCGCCCAATCCAACAGCCCAGTCCCTCACCAGCACCGTCACTTCCCAAGATGCGCGTCTCCTCGTTCGCGAAACCCTCCGGATTAGCGCCAATCTCGCTTCCGCTCCCACTCCTTCGGATTCAGTGGCGCCGCCTTCCGCCCTACACAAATTTCCACCCGCCGATAGGATGAAGATTGGCCTGCTCGAAAATGAGTTTCTCCACTCAAGTCTCAGTCTCATCTGCTGCGAGGATATTGATGGCCGCCGCTGGAAGTACGTAGCTGAGAATGATGGTCTTGGTCGCTTTAAGAAGAATTCCATTCGCGCCGTCTGCTTGCACGCCCCGCCGGCGCCCGTCGAGGTCCATTGACTGTTTTTTTTTTTTTTTTTTTTTACTCTTCTGCTTTCACATGCAGCTCTCCCTTCTTCTTTTTCCATTCATGAGTTCTGATTTTTGTACACTAGTTTTACTCCTGCCAAGTGTCTATGATTTCTTGCTAATCTCTTTTTCAATCTCGTACTATCCTTCTAAACTTATCGACTTTGTTGTTGTAGGAATTGGTGTCATTCATAAGATCCTACGTGGTACCAGAAGGTTTTCCTGATAGTGTCACTCCATCTTATGTCCCTTATATGACCTTCAGAGCCATGAAGGTATTTTTATGATGCCTAGAGCTGGGCTATGTCTGTGCTGTTAGAACATTGCTCTGCGCTATTCCTTATAGAGTATCAATTGTCTAGATTTGGTATTAACTCATTGGGTGATCTTAACTATTATTATATCATTGACATGTTCTTCACAGCATTTCTTTGGTGGGGCAATGAGTGTTTTCACGACGAAAACTCTTTTGAATTCAGTTGGAGTTGCTCATAGCAAAGCCATCCCGGGAGCTGTTGCTATTAATTGGATTCTTAAGGTAATGATGAAAACCACCGGAAGACTGCACCCTACTCAATTTGTGATTGCCATGATAATTCCAATGTTTTCACTTAGCAGTTAAAACTGGATTTCAATGCGTATTTCATGCTGTTTTATCTGCACACAGGATGGGGCTGGTAGAGTTGGAAAAATGCTTTTTGCTCGGCAAGGAAAGAAATTTGATTATGACCTGAAGCAGGTACATACTGCTCCTACACATTTGGTGATCAATGGAGTGTGCTTCCTTGTTGTTAACTGAACTTCTGTTCATTGTAGCTGCGATTTACTGGTGACCTTCTCATGGAGTTAGGTGCTGGCATTGAGTTGGCGACTGCTGCTTTTCCACACCTTTTTCTTCCCATGGCATGTGCTGCCAATGTGGCGAAGGTATAATCATTGTCTTAAATCTCTCAGCTTACCATTCAGTTAAGTTCCACAACATCTTATTTGCTACCGATTGTTTGTAGAATGTTGCAGCTGTGACATCTACGTCTACCCGCACACCTATTTATAAAGCCTTTGCAAAAGGAGAAAACATTGGTGATGTCACTGCAAAGGGAGAATGTGTCAGCAACATTGCTGACCTGGTAAGCCAACTGGTTTCTATTGAGTTATAACGTTATATGGATCTGCATGAGTGGCCGTCCTGCTTACTTGACTGAAATAGTTTGATGCTGCGTGTTGGTACTGTCATAGATGTTCATTATATTTTGGATGAAAGTGTGATGTATGATGTTCGTTTTACTTCCTATTATATTAATCATAACTCAGGATTAAACATAATAATTGACAACCTTTAACAAAGATCCAGAGCTGTAAATTACAGGAGGACCTATGTGCAATTTCAATAATAATTAGATATCTGTATTTATTTCTATTCATGCATACCTTTTCATTTGGGCTTAATGTTTGCGAACATATTTGTGAAGCTGGGAACGGGCCTCAGCATAATGCTTACAAGAAGAAATCCTTCTCTTGTGACTACATTCTCACTCCTTTCATGTGGATATCTTCTCAGCTCTTACCAAGAGGTAAATAACTGTTGAGATAAGTGTTCTGCTTGTTTATCAGGCTTCCTTTTCTGCTTTGTGGAAGGTTGGTGTACTTTTTCCAACCTTCTCTATGCAATTCTCTGCAGGTAAGATCTGTAGTTCTGCACACCTTAAACAGAGCCAGATTCAGTGTGGCAGTGGAGTCGTTTCTCAAGACAGGTTAGACTGAGTAGGCAGAGTGGACCATTTTTCTCCTTAATCAATTTATCATAGGCACTGTATTAATTCTGTAGGCAAAAGTTTTATTTATTTTTATAAAGTGTACACAAAAGTTTGATTGATGTATTGCTGCATCTGCAGGGCGAGTGCCTTCATTAAAAGAGGGAAATGCTATGGAAAAGATATTCAACTTACCTGGTTTGAAGGAGGGCCCTATCGTCCTTGGTATGCTTGGAATTCCTGTGCACAATTTTCTTTTTAGTTGTAGACATTGTTTATCTTAGAGTTCGTTAATACTATTTTGCAGGACCAAGATTTAAAGATGCTTTTCAGGATCCAAGTTCATACCTCGCCATAGAGCCATTTTTTGAAGTATGCATCTATGTGGCAGAGAAAGAGTATACTTTATATTCTGTTTTTGGTTTCCATCAATATATAGTTTAGCATTAATGGATGCACTTGATTTTTCCCAGAAAGAGGGATATATAGTTACATATAATCCATCAAAGGACAAGGTCTACGCATTGCTAAAGGATCAGGCAAAGGCTGATGATATACTGAAAGCCGCATTCCATGTAGGATATCACTCTTTTGTATTGGATGGTGTAGTTTCTAACATTAGAACAGTTGATTAATTATTTCAGGAATAAGATGTGTTTTTTTTTTGTGTGTGTTTATTGTAGGCTCATGTTCTGCTGCACTCCGTACATTCAGCACAAAATAGTCATCAATCTTCCTCTCAAAAGGTGCGGGGTGAGGAGAACTCAACCAGCATTCTCTCGACTACTGACCTTGGTGACCGTATTGCGGAGTCATGCAAGATGGTCTCAACACTGTATGGTCCTTTCAAAAGTAAAACAGCTGAACAGGTAATTTGGCAAAATGGTGTTGTCGGTTTGTTTGGGTTTAGGATTGTGTCTCGCAGGGCATAGAAAGTTGGACTTGAGTTGGTAATATTTTGCTGTGTGTATGATGGTGGCAGGGATGGAGGATGTCAGACTTGCTTCTTAATCCTGGAAGAGCACGGCTGGTGGTAACTGGTTAACAAATGTAACGAGAAGACTGTGTTGAGGTTTATGATTGCGGGAAAAATAATACATACACAGAGACCTGAGAGACGAGAAGCAAACTGAATGTGTTGCAGAAATGGAAATGAGGAAGGATATTGACAAGTAGAAGAAGAAGAAGCGAGAGAATATAGTCCTGTAAGTTGCAGAGTAGATGATGATGCATGGATCAGTAAAAAAAGACGTATTTTTGGAGTGTGTGTTTGGTATATATATATATATAATAATGTAGTGGAAAGGAAATAATGAAACCTCAAACTCTTTAATCTTACTAAAAAAAAAAAAAACTCTTTAATCTAATATCTCCCTCACTCACTCAGTTGTATGTTTCTTCATTTTTCTCAATCAATTCTCTTAATAAGTTTACTTGCAAAATCTGTGGCTCTCAGCATTCACTCCAAGTAATTGGTTGTCAACAACACCTTGAGGCTTGAGGGTTGAGGCCTGCTTCTCCTTGTGGTTGCTTGCTTTTCATAATCCTCCAATTCCATTCCATTCACCACCACTGACACAATCAAATGTTACAGATATTGGAGCTATTGTGTTCAAGTCAAATTGATGACAACACTCAATTCTACCTTTGATGACAACACTCCGTTCACAAATTGTTCAACCCGCGAGAACCAAAATCTAACAACAACATTAACTCAATAGAAAGCACATTAATGCCGAGAGCTATAATTAGCATAATCATTTAGCTATACAAATCACCAAGATTTTCAGTTTTGCAGCGGAATTTGCAGAGCAGCAGAGGGCAGAAAAGCTTACTCTGCTCAACTTTCATTCAGCCTTTAAATAGTAGTAGGGTTTCCGTTAGTCTACAGGATTAACGACTAACGGAAAATTAAGTCTAAGTACGACACGTGTCCCTATTACATTCGCTACTTAAAACATTCATTAATTGGCTAAAGGAAAAACGGCAGCGTTCTATTTATTATACGGTCTCCTCTTCAACGCCTGCAGCTCCCTTGTTTCGAATCCCAGCATCCGCGTTCCTTTCCTCCTCATTCTTCAGTTCCTTTGTTAGCCTCCCACAAGTTGGAGAGTATATATTTAGTACTCCCAACTTGCCAAGAAGGAACTGAAGTCTGTAACGATGCAACCCTTTGGTGAAGATATCTGCCAGCTGCAGTTCTGTAGGAACATGACATAACTTGATTAAACCAGACTTGATCCTTTCCCTTGTAACGTGACAATCGATCTCAATATGCTTAGTTCTTTCATGGAACACTGGATTCTCAGCTATGTGTATAGCAGATCTGTTGTCACATTGAATCTGAATTGGAGTAGGTACTTGCACTCCAATCTCCTTGAGAAGAACACTTAACCACTGCACTTCACATACAAGATGTGCTAAAGCTCTGTATTCAGCTTCAGAGGATGATCTGGACACAGTGCTTTGCTTCTTAGATTTCCAGGTGAGCAAGTTCTCTCCTAAGTAAGTACAATAGCCAGTTGTAGATCTCCTAGTATCCGGATCTGTTGCCCAATCTGAATCACAGAAACCTTTTAGCTCCAATTCACTGTCAGCTTTGTATAAGAGTCCTTGTCCAGGTGCCATTTTCAAGTATCTTAGGACACGATGACAGCATTCATGTGCCTTGTATAAGGATTTGACTGAAACTGGCTTAATTGCTGAACAACAAAAGCAATGTCTGGTCTAGTTATGGTTAAATAGTGCAGTTTTCCTATGAGCTGTCTGTAATCTGCTGGATTTTGCAATGGCTCACCATCCTTTCCTTTTATCTTGGTATTAACATCCAATGGGGTCTTGCATCCTTTAGCTTCCAGGAAACCTGCATCATTGAGCAATTCAATGCAATATTTCCTTTGATTCACTGCTATACCTTGGTGAGATCTTGATACTTCCAGTCCCAGAAAATATTTCAATGATCCCAAATCCTTGATCTTGAATACTGACTTTAAGTAATTCTTCACAGCTTCAATCTCACTCATATCACTTCCTGCCAATATTATATCATCAACATACACTAGGAGTATAACTGTGCTTTGTGCAGTTTCCTTAACAAACAAAGAGTAGTCAGAAGTAGACTGCCTGAAACCATTATCAACAAGTGAACTGGCAAGCTTGGCAAACCATTGCCTGCTGGCCTGTTTCAAACCGTATAGAGACTTTTTCAACCTGCAACACATGCCTGACTCAGCTTCCAGGCCATCAGGAACTTGCATATAGACTTCTTCTTCCAAATCACCATGTAAAAAGGCATTTGAAATGTCCATCTGTTGTAAGTGCCAGTGTTTGACAGATGAAACAGCTAAAAGAGTTTTAACTGAATTTATCTTAGCAACTGGAGAGAAAGTATCAAAAAAATCTATGCCATATATCTGAGTGAAACCCTTAGCCACTAACCTGGCTTTATGCCTTTCAATTGTTCCATCTGATTTGTACTTGGTCCTGTAGACCCACCTGCAACCAACAGCTTTCTTTCCTGGAGGCAAGGGAACCAATTCCCACGTTTGGTTCTCTTCCATAGCCATCAGCTCATCTTTCATGGCATTCTTCCAACACACTTCATTCTTGGCTTCTTCATAAGTTCTTGGTTCTTGTTGAACAACAATATTGAGTGCAAATTTCCTGTACTCATCTGACAAATTATCATAAGACACAGATTCTGCAATTGGATATCGACTTACTGTATTACTCAGATGATAGTCCATTAAGTGAATTGGAGCTCTCCTTTCTCTTGTGGATCTCCTCAGTTATTGTTCTGGGACTAGAGCTGCTGATTCATCAGATGAATTGACTTGGTCATCTTCACCCCCCTCAATCTCCAGCTCCTCCTCATCATCAGTCACTACATCCTGCAGAGAACATGAAGAACCAGACAAACTTGGATATGAATTAGGAGCATCAGGTGGTCTTGGAGTTGTATTTGGTGATATATTGGGAGGAGGATTGTTGGGGATTGGATGAGATGATGAATCAGAAGGACTAGAAGTAGGTTGAGGATGTGTGTGGACCAAATCAGGGTTAGATTTGTAAGGAAGAATAGACTCATAGAAAACAACATCTCTTGAAATGAATACGTGTTTGGACTCAATATCCATGACTTTATATCCTTTAATTCCAACTGGAATTCCTAGGAAGACACATTGTGTGGCTCTAGGATGAAATTTTGTCCTGTTATGTTGTAGGGTAGAGGCATAACATAAACAACCAAACACTTTCAGATGTTGAAAACTGGGAATTTGGTTAAAAATTCTTTCATAAGGGGATTGGTTTTGAAGGATAGGAGTTGGGATTCTGTTTATAAGGTAGACAGCATGGAGGACACAGTCACTAAGGTAAGGCCAGATTGAAACTTAAGAGACCTAGCAACATTCAAAATATGCTGATGTTTCCTTTCTACTCGAGCATTCTGCTCAGGAGTTTGGACACAGGACATTTGGTGTATGATACCTTGATCTTTGAAAAAATCTGTCATATGGAATTCCTTTCCTTGATCACTCCTTATAACTTTGATTTTCTTCTCATACTATGTTTGAACCATTTGGCAAAAAGATTTCAGAAGAACTCTTGTCTCTCCTTTGTTTTTCATCAAATAGATCCACACTCCTCTTGAGTAATCATCTACTATGGCTAGAAAATAACTGAATCCATCATATGATTGAACGGCTAAAGGCCCCCAAATATCAACATGAACAAGATCAAAGATGTTGGCTGCTATAAAAGAACTGGTTTGGAAAGGCAAACGTTTCTGTTTGGAAATGTGACAAACTTCACAGTGAACAACCCTTTCATCTACTACATCACTACTACAGAGCTTTAACAACTTGGTTCTATCTTTACTGGGGTGGCCTAATCTCCAGTGCCATAAGTGAATATCCTGAGGTTGAAAATTGATAAGGTTGGCAGCATGCCTTGGTGGAGAATTTGAGAAAAGACTTGGCTTGGTGTTTGGCTTGTGTAGGTGGTAGAGACCTTGAGATTCACTGGCTAAACCAATCGTCTGGTTGGTAATGAGGTCCTGAATTTCACATTGATTGGAGGAAAAGGAGATAGAAATAGGTAAGTCACGAGTCAACTTACTAATGGAGACAAGATTGAAATGGAATTCAGAGATAAGGAGAACATTATGAATGATTATTCCAATAGGTAATCTTACTGAGCCAATGTGACTGACTGAGACTTTGGTTGAGTTTGGAAGATAGACATGAATATCATTCACAGGATTAAAGGTAATGTAGTTATGTATGGAACATGTAATATGGTCAGATGCTCCAGTATCCAAAATCCAAGCATTATCTGAGTTCAAACATGAAGCAGCTGACAAAACATAGTTACCTGAGTGACTTGGAAGAGTTGGAAGACCTTGGCTGGCAAAGAAGGCCTTGTGCTGCTGCTGTGAGGACTCAGGAGGTTGAGTTGAATTGAGAAGGATCCTGAGCTTGTTCAGCTCCTCAGTTGAGAGACCAGTCAGGTTAGCAGGTGTAGCAGCTGTTGTATCTTGTTCATTTCCACCCTGAACTATAGCTCCTGCAAACCTGTTTGGTGCAGGATTCAGACCTCCTTGAGCCTCTTGCTTTCTCTTCCATTTGAGCTTCAGGCAGTCCTCAATCATGTGGTTGTCTTTCTTGCAATATCGACAGAACTTCCCAGTAGAAGTTACTGGAGATTGAGGACTCACACGATTCACAACTTGAATTGATCGATCTGGGGTGGCCAAGGCTGCAAATACTGCAGACTGTGATGGCATGTTTCCTTTTCCAATTGTCACCCCACCTTTGAGTTTCTCTTCATGCTGTAAAACATCATCACAAGCAGGTGCAACCGATGGAAGAGGCTTCATCATGAGCAATTGCGTCTTAACAACATCATATTCAGAGTTTAATCCTCGAAGGAACCTGATGAGATAATCAGTGTCCTGTTTCTCTTGAAAAGCAGCCACAGCTGAACACAAAGCTGTGCTTCCTGGAGCACAATTGCAGGGAACAATGGGTGAATACTGACTGTATTCTTCCCACAAACATTTGATGTTGGTGTAGTACTGAGTAACTGACAGTGCTTATAAGCATAAATTTCATCATGGAGATTGGCAATTCTGATTGCATTAGCTTGTCCAAATCGCCTTTTGAGCTCATTCCATAGGGTTTGAGCATTCTCGTGACTGAGCACGCTTCTGCGTATCTCAGGGTGCAGTGAATTCATGATCCAGCAAAGCACCATCGTGTTGCAGGCATCCCAAAGAGTGAAGCGATCATCAGTAGTTGCAGGAGGTAAAATAGATCCATCGATAAAACCCAATTTGTGCTTAGTTTTGAGAGCAAATCTGACTGAACGACTCCACAGTTGGTAATTCGTCCCATCAAGAGTCATAGAGATAATTGATTGAGAAAGATTCTCATTCGGATTGAGATAAAACGGATTCCCGAAGGTGAATTCATTCGATTGTGTGTTTTGATGAGTGTTGAAGTTTCCAAAATGAATACCTGAACCAGAATGATTTCCAGAAGGAGAATCCATGACGATCGGAGCTGTAGAGCACGACCGCCGTCAGGTCATACCAGCTCTGATACCATTTCAGTTTTGCAGCGGAATTTGCAGAGCAGCAGAGGGCAGAAAAGCTTACCCTGCTCAACTTTCATTCAACCTTTAAATAGTAGTAGGGTTTCCGTTAGTCTACAGGATTAACGACTAACGGAAAATTAAGTCTAAGTATGACACGTGTCCCTATTACATTCGCTACTTAAAACATTCATTAACTGGCTAAAGGAAAAACGGCAGCGTTCTATTTATTCTCCGGTCTCCACTTCAACGCCTGCAGCTCCCTTGTTTCGAATCCCAGCATCCGCGTTCCTTTCATCCTCATTCTTCAGTTCCTTTGTTATACTTGAGAACAAAATAAACTAAGGGGTCGTTCGTCAGGGTGAATTGGGACGGGAGAATTGGGTTCAATTGAGGCTTGTTGGAGAATTCGTTGAAATAGCCCGTTCGGCATGTTAAAATGAAGAAGGAATTGTGGGAATCTCAGATTCTCCACTATGGGACCCACAGAGAATTGGGGTGTGTTTCAATTCTCCAATAGAGTGGAGAGAATTGGGGAGAATTTGGGAGAATTGGTTATTTTTAGTATTTTACAATTCAGTTTTGATTTTTATTTTATTTTATTAATATCAATTATTTACCCCACAATCTCTCACATTCTCTCCTCCGAACGGTCTATTTTCGAAACAGACAATTCTCTCCAATTCTCTATCTAATTCAATTTTCTAGCTAATTCAGTTCTCCCTCTCTCAATTTCACTTGACGAACGACCCCTAATACAAGATATGAAGTTGGAATTGCAAACCCAGAAATTGCCCAGAAGAACATTTTTTTTACTGTTGAACTCGATTTCATTAGGGCCTTGCTTTCTGACTTCTGACCGGAGCACCAAAATCATTTTCCTTACCGAATCTGAAACCCGAGACAAACAAACCAACATAATGAGTAGGGCTGGCTAATGGGACGGGCCCGGGTACCCATACCCATTAAGAAACGGGAAGTGGGTACCCATTTGCCTCGAAACTCATCCCGTAGAACCCGTTCGGGTAGTGGGTACCCATTAATGAAAATGGGATCGGGCCGGGGTACCCACTAAACCCACTAACAACAAAAATATATATATAATTAAAAATCACTTAGATTAATTACTTAATTTTGTCTTCACTTAGATTAATCACTTGCTGTATTCAGCATTGAATCCATTGATAATAAATTAATAATTGTCAACTGATTAGTAAATAACCAAACTCAAACTGCAACGGCAGCCACCAAAGTTGAAATTTGCAAAATGAAAACGCCTTGACCAAACTGATTAAGAAATCCAACAAGGCAACAACAGCGGCAACTGATCCCCATCCAACCCTTTCCAAGGGTTGGAAACTTCCAACCTTCATCTCAACCATTAGATCACCCTTTGACCCTTTGACCAATCCAATGGTCTAGATTGTTAGGGGTATTTAGGACTTTACACATATAATTATTATATTTAAAATAAATAATTTAATTCCCAGGGCTGTCGTTGGCTCTCCGGGGACTTTTCCGAAATAATTTTTTGTTGTTAACTAGTTAACGGTGTTTTTTTAACTAATAACTAGTTAACATGGTTTTTATCTGATAACTAGTTAACAACGTTTTTTTTGTTTGATAACTTGTTATCAACATTAGTTAACTAGTTATCGAAATTTGTTAACTAGTTAACAAATAATTTTGTTATTAACTAGTTAACTTATCGAGTTAACTAGTTAACGTAATAATCATATAACTAGTTAATATTATATTTTCGCTGATAGCTATAGTTAACTAGTTATACGATCTAGTTAATACGTTATGCGACGATCAATGACTGAAATTGTTAAAGAATAGGTAATTATTAAATGAAACTAGTAATAATTAGATAATGAGTGACTAAAACTATCTACAATTATGAAATTATAGTGACTATTGTTATCTTACAATAATTAGTAAGTAATCCTCACAGTTGTTGTAACTACACAAATTAGTCACTTAACTTAACTAAATGACAAAGTGGTCACTCTTCTTCAACCTACCGCTACTCCCACTCAGTTGCTTGTCTGCCGATGCCGCCTGTCACAACTTTAGCACCTAATTGGATCTACTTCCATTTTCTTTTGCTCTTCAACTTCTATTCCTTCGGGCTACTTGCTTGATGAATCGATCGGAATCGGGATTCCGACTCGCCGCCCTAGTCAAGATTCATCGCCGCTCGTTTTGTGAGGAAGTCAGCGAAACAGAAGGAGATGACAGCGGCGGTGAAACCGAGTCTATGGGCGACGAAAATCCGACTGAATGGTAGCGTTATCAACGAAAGTTAATTCAACCAGCGAGTCAAATCGGGAGCGAGTTACGAGTCGCTGGTCGGATTTGAAGCGAACGAGCTCGCTGGAGTTCGGAGATTCTCGTCGGCGATGCTGAGAAAGTCCGCTGGGTGATTCGATCTGACCCTCGAGACCTAACTCTTCGTTGACGGCGGCAGAGAAGGAAGTCAGTTCCGGGATGCGGCGGCCACTGCATATTAGAAATAGGGTTTTCCATTTATTTTTTTAAATGACAATTATGCCCACCCTGTCAATGGTTGGAAGTAGTCCAACTAAAAATAGTTAGACGCAGATCACGTCCCAACAACAGCAACATTCAACAATTAACAGTAGTAATACAACAACTGAACAGCAAAAGCAGATTATGACTGCAAGTCGAAATTAATGGATTTAGTTTATTAGTTAGAGATTTTATTTTTTAATAATAATAATAAATTTAATAGTTCGGGCTAATCGGGCTTAATGGGTACCCACGGGTATTACCCATTCGGGTAGTGGGTACCCATATGTCTCAAAAGCCATCCCGTAGCCCGAACCCATTCGGGTAATGGGTACCCACTACCCATTAAGAAACGGGTCGGGCTCGCGGGTACCCACTAAGCGGCCGGCATCCTGCTCTCGAGGGAGTTACGTCCTGGAGCGAACTACTCATTGCTGTCTTGCCTACCCGGAGGACCAACTTCCAGGCCTAATAATGAGGCTCCCAACCTACCTATCAACTAAATAAATCAAAGATAACAAAAAAAATCTTTTTATTCATTCTTTCAAACTAACAATTCATGTCAATAGTTGGTAACTTTGACACGAGTTTATTTTGAATGATTAGGCATATAGTATTATCTTGAGATTAAAGTAGCTATTTTTATATTAGGTGAATTTAACAAAATAAAAAACATTGAGGTCAAAGTATTATAAATTATGAATAAAAGATGCAAATGATTGTTTCTTTTTGTAAAAACGGAATACATAATTATGTTGCTTGACTTATAGCCCGTCGAGTCTGTTTCATGTGCCAACGCCCAATTTTTGTTGGTTTGGTGACACCAAATCACCATAACGTTAGTTCATAATTCTTTAATATTGCGGTCTTAGTACTTTGTTTATAACTCCAAATTATTTAATTTGTTGGATATCTCATCACCGAAAAGTTTTACGATGACACAAGCCTGCGTTAATAAAAAAAATCCCACCACGTGTTCGTCGTCACTCGTCATTAGATCTATGTTTTTGAAAAAAAAATTATTTCCTCATAACTTTCACGGAGGTCGGTCGTACAGTTTGTACGCGATTTGTACAAACCATATACACTTCATAAGTGATTGTACACTCTATATGCGATGTATATTCTATTTTTTTCGAACGGTCTATATTTTCCATACATGTTGTATTTTATGTTTACACTTTGTTTTTATGTTTGTACAAGTACAACTGTATACACTTTGTATGATAGTTGTACACTTTATATTTATTTTTGTACAGTTTTTTTTGGTACAGTAGGGTTGTAAACAAATTAGATAGAATGTATATACTCTATATGAAATCCGTATACTATGTATGAGAATCATACAATCTAGGTATAATGTACACTCTAGGTGGAATTCATACATATTGTATTGCCGAAATAATTAAGCGTGCCATCATCGGCGGAGCCTCCATGTGGATACGACGTCCCAAAAATTTAAATCTATGTCCAACCAACTTTTACTTCGAGCGAAAAATTAATTGGCCGAAAAAAATTTCTCATTCATACCATTTAGAGAAGAAGAAAAGAACAAGTGAGAGATGAGGACCGTAAATTAAGTGGATGATTGAGATTATTATTTGTTTGGAAACAACATGTGAAACGATGACTCCATAACCGGATTCACAGCCCGCGAACGGGCAGACAAAGAACTAGTAATTATTAAGCACAAATGAAAGTGTGATACCAATTATATAACACTTAAATAATGGTGAACCAAACAACACATCAACATGAAGTATCTAAAATTAAACTATATTTGTGGGAATATAACGCTAGAATAAGAGCCCGTAACACAGAAATAAAAGTTTGATACACTAAAATAATATTGTGAACCAAACAACCTTTCATAGAAAGTATGACAAATAATATTGGCCAAAATAACTAGTCGCATGTAGATTTGCACGATATCATCTTTATTACATTTTTCACCACACGAAGAACCAATATTATCTTTGTTAAGGAACAATTTTTTTTTTTCATGATACACATATTTTCATCATTACCTAAACAATATAATGAAAAATAGTTTCTTTTTTTTTTTTATGAAAACGTCCTATATATTACTGATACTGGGCAGCTAACAAGAACAAAACCAGCAGAATGTAGCTTACAGAACAAAAGCAACAGAAGACAAATTACAGAGTTGAAACGAAAGGAGAGTATTTTACAAGCTAGAAAGCCAATCTGCTAGGAGAGTACCATCTCGTGCTTGAACAGCTATATGATGAGCAGCTTGAATTGAAGATCGAGGTGAGTAACAAACATGGACCTGCTGATTCCAGAAAAGAAGACGCTTGATAATTGCAAGGAAAGCTGAAGCTTGCCAAGGCCAATTATCCTCATCACCTATTAAAGCATTTGCTAGAATCTGGCTGTCTGTAAGAACCACTGATATTGTTGGAATGCTTTTCACCAAGTCAACAACAACTTGAATTGCTTTAGCCTCAGCACAAATAGGAGCTGCACAGTTCAAAATTCCAGCTCTTCCATTAACAACATGTCCTTCAATGTTATATAAAATAACACTGTAAGCACATTTCTGGATGGAGGCCTTGAAGGCACCATCACACACAAAGTGTAGGCTATCGGAGCTAGAGAAATGTTCCGCCATCTTGTCCCCATTTCCTGCCAATAATTTATCATTTTGTTCTATAAATTATAACCCAAATATATAAATAAACTAATAAAGTATCAATGTTAATTGGTTAAGGGTCGTTTGGTATAGGGGAAATACAGTTGTGTTTCTTGGAAACTCTGTATTCTGAGATATCCTTGTTTGTTTACTGTCTAATGGAGCTGGGGTTATGTATTTCAGATACCCAGAGTTTCTTATTGTCTCCAGAATGTGTATTCTGACAATTTCTACTTTTATCAGAAATTTTGACTTCCCCAAATAGAATAATGAGACTCACTGTCTTCCCCTCCTATTTTCTTTACCAAATATACATACCAAACAATATAGTTTTACAACTTTCAATTTTTAACAAACACTTTTCCACCATTCTCTTATTTCATATTTCCCATAATTTTCAATCCCCTATACCAAACCACCCTAAATGTAAAAAAAGGGGAAAATATAAATAATGGTGCGGTTGGGCCCCACTCGTATAGTACTGAATGCGCACCAATTAAACTAACGAGTACTATACGAGTAACATCAGTGAATTATACGAGTAACATTAGTCAATTATAAACACTTTTCGAAATACGAACATACAAATCTCAAAATAGAATCTATATGCACATATTTAATGTCATGGAGACGTTAGTTGAAATGGAAGAACCAAAATACAAATTGGTCAAAATATGAGAGATAAAAAGAGCGGTTTATACAATAGGGGGCTATTTGTTAAGTTGATAAAGTAGAGAGGCCAAAGTGCTATTTTACTATATTTAAAAGAGAAGTGTCAGTAAGAAAAAAAGAAAAGCCTGCAGAGGAAAAAAAAAAAAAAAAGCAAATTGCCAATTGCAATGGCGATATAGTGCTGAGGTGGCAAAATCAACCTTCTTTGGGAATTGATTGTAACATTGTGGAATTGATTTTTTGAATAGCCTCTATATTGGAAAAAATCCTTAATTTCCAGCCTTCGATTTATAATAATGGATAACTGGTGCACCTAAGCCAAACTGAACATGCAGCGGGCGGCGAGAATAACAGAGAATGAGGGAAGATGATGAGAGCTTTATTAATTGAAAGTAATTAAAATGGGGGAATTTGGGGATGTTGAATCGACAAAGATAATACTGCTGACAGCGGCGGCTACTGGTTGATGGCCAATGATGATTAATGATGGCAATCTGCAGCCGCGTGTATCCAATTTCCAAGTCAGCTCAGATCCAGACTTCAATCCGACGGCAATCACCTAAAGAAGGCGGATTTCAATTACTATGATCTTCCTTCTCGATCTTCGGTAAGTAATTTAATTGGTGGTTTTGATAATTTCGCAGTGCAGTGATCGAAGAGGCTTAGGCTCGGTGATTAGGAAGAAGTTGAAGGGATTCTCATTTGGAATTAACATTCAATTCAATGTAACATATTGGCTTTCCCTCTATTTAAACACTCTCCCAATCCCAAGTCTCATCCATACCATAACCACAGTTGTCCATCTTCCTGTACTCTGTTTCTTTCCTTTCTCCAAGCATCATCAATGACATTTTGGGGTTAGCATGAATGAAGCCACCACTTTCGTTTTCTTTTGTTCATTATTAGCATTCATCTTATTCTTCTTTGATTATTAATTTGTTTCAGGAGCTGAGGTTGCACCAGGGGAACCATTCACACATCACTCTGGAGGTCCAAGTCTTCGACTTACTCAGGTCTTGTTTAGGATCTTCCACTACTTCTTTCTGGATTTTTTACATTTACATGATTTTCTTATTCTGTTATTATTTGTTATGTCAGGCCATCCTTGGTAAAGCCATTCATGGCAGTTCACAAAACTGCTCGATTGAGTGCACAGTCGGGTGCAGGCCACCTGTAAAGCTGTGTAGTTTGATTCCTGGTGTGTCGGAAACGTGTCCTATAAATGTTGATTTTCATGAATCAGATCAAGTTATTTTTTCTGTAATTGGTACTGCTAGTGTTCATTTGATTGGGAATTTAAAACCTGCTGATGATGCGACTACTGCTGCTGCTGCTGTGCTGATTCCTGATGCTGCTGCTACTGTTCCAGATGGCATTTCTGGAAGGTGATATTGGTTGTTATATATATGTTGGTTGCTTATAATTTCATTGTGTTTGTAACACATATATATGGTTTCGATGCTACTTGTAGACAATCAGTTGATTTGGAGAAGGAATCAGTTGATGAGAAGGAGAAGCATCAGAAGTTGGTTGAAGATGATGATGTTCTTGTCGAAAAGAAGAGTGTTGATAAGAAGAAGCGCAAGTCGAGGAGGAAGGTGCAAAGTGAGGAGAATGCTGTCAAGGACAACTCTGAGGAAAACTCAGGCAATGCTGTGAAGGTGAATTCTGAGAATGCTGCTGTCAAGGACAACTCTGAGAATGCTGTGAAGGACAACTCTGTGAATGTCATCAATGAAGGAGACGTGGTGGAAGTTTCTGCGAAGAAGAAGAGCAAGCGTCCCAAGCATCTTAGACCAGTTAAGACTGAGAAAACTGATCTTTAGGATGAGTGGTAAGTCATGGGTTTAGTTGCTCAAGACTGATATTTCAGAAGCTGGTTGAATTCATTATTATTATTGCATCTCTGTTACTCCTCTAATGCCACTTTCTCATGCACCAAGCTAGATGTGAGTTTGGTAGCAAGTTCTCCAAGTTTATTGTCCCTCAGTTTATGATGGCTGCTTAGCAAGCAATGCTTTTATGATGTAGACTTGCTGTTTGGGTGTTTATGTTGCTTCTTTAATTGGGGCATTTCATTTCACGACTTTAAACTCTAAAGCAGTATTACCATCAGTCATCTTAGCTTGATTAAATAATCGTCTCTTAGTAGCATGAAAAGATTGAGATTGTTAATGCATATTAGCTGGTTTTGGATAGGTCTTATGGCTTCTTGTACTATTGGTATTTCATTAATTGAGGTGTTTAATTTAATTTCTGTTGGTTACTTGGTTCATTTTTATATATTCTCTGGGATTCTGCTGTCATGCTCTAGTGTTCTTGTTGAGACATTGCAGTGATGAAAACTTAGAGAAGTAATTGCAGGCTTGCAAAGTTTGTAAATTTCTGCTATCTTCTTGTACAGTGACTCGCAGAGAGCTCGTGATGATCCCAATACTAGTTTCAGCAGCCTCAACAAATGACACTGACAGTTCTTTGGACTCCTCTATCTCCATAGCTGAACCCTGCTTTTTAGAATCGAGCAAATTGCTGCAATTTTTCTGTTCATTGATGAATGTTTGTTGCCTACCTTAGTTGCTTTTGTAGTTGGAAACCTTCCATGTGAGAGTTCAAAGAGTAGGAAGAAGTATGGTTTGCATTTCTTGAAAAAATTGTGCTTTTTTGTATGTGTTTTCCAACTTTTTTTGGGGATTAATTTTTAATGGTGAACCCTGGTCTGGATCAAAGGAAATCTTTACGTCATTGGTAAAGTATTATGCAATAAGTATAAGAGCCGCTTAAGTTTAAATGAATGAGCAAAAATGTAAGAGTTGATATCTTTATTCACTTAATTTTTTTGTAACATATTCTCCCAGTACGTTTTTAGCAACAAGAATCTGGATTTCGAAAGACTTGTTGGATTCTCAATCTTGGTTTCAGTGTTGTGCTATACATAAGAAGTTCCATTCCATCTAGTTCAATATCAGGTCTTGAAGCTCATTTGCAGTGGCATAACCAATTTTCTTGAAATATTATTATTGTTTCATTAGTCTTGGCAACGGTTAAGTTCGGGTTTGAATAGTTAATATCTGTTATCCCACCCGTTGTAATTTTGGGTAGAGATGGATGTAATAATCAACTACTAGGAAGAACTAATAAAATTGCGGATTAGGAGTGGTGACAAAAGTTGGATTATGTCGACATAATCCATAAGAGCCATTAGATCTCCATATATTAGATCCAATGGTGGAGGAATTATATTAATAAAATAATGGGATCCCACTATTTATTGTGCCATATTAAATATTTTTATTATCCCAAATTACATTATATTACTTACCTTTTCCATTTTCATTCCTCTTTTAACCGTTGCCACAAAAAAAACCGCACCCCATTCTCTCCCAAATCTTCTCTGCATTCAGTCTCCGAACCCGCTGATTCAATCTCTACATTCAGCGAACCACTACCGGACGTCATTCCACTGCCGATTCCTCAGTGCTCGTTTTGTGTTTCCGATTCGGTTTCTGGTGCCTGGTGTAGCCGCCGTTGTTTCCTTGAATCTCGTTCGACCTATAATCAGGTTTTGATTTCTTACTCTGCATGTTCGATCAGACCTAGTTTTATTTGTCGATTGTGTTGGGTTAGGTTTGTGAGCCAGCATTCATCTCAGATATATGTTTTCTGCTCTGATTTTGGAATGGCAAATACTATTATTAGGTTAATACTATTATCAAACAAGATTAGTGTTAGAAGAGTCTGATTTGTGGTTTAAGAGTTTTGAATCTCGTGCGGACCTGTTTTGAATCTGTATTGTAAATGGTGACTGCAACTGTGATTTGCGTGTGTGATTTGTTCCTGCTAATAATAGTATGTTATGATTACTATTTGTTCCAGATAATTGCCGCTATTATGATTGATTTTGAACATTTACTTGTCTCCGAACACAATAGTATGCATATAATAGTATTGTAGTTTTACTATTATTGTTTGAGTTATACTGTGTTGTTTGGGGTGTAGTTTGGTTGTTCCAATAATTGTATATTAGGAATACTATTATTCTTTGATCAGGATGTCTTTGCCTCATGCAGATACAATTAATCTTGGATCAGGATGACTAAAACTCCTATTCAGAAAAGTGGGAAAAGGATTAACTTGGTTGTATCCAAAAAGCCGAAGCCGAGGAAACCTGTTGTACCAAAACGTCCGGTAGATAGGAATGAACCGGTGAATAGGCCGGATCAACCTACTATTGGTGAATCTCAAATGAATACACAACATAGCAAAGCTCGGTACTAAAACTCCTATGAGCATAGTCTCTGTAAAATGATTCAGCATCCTTGACAGTTTTGAACTCCAACGCCTCCCAACCAAAAGCTACCTCAGGCACATCTAAGAAATTGAACAGAAACTAATGGTAAATAATAGTATTATATGTAAAACACGTATACACACACTAAAATAGATAAATACCAGTACTGTGCGAATAACGAAACATCAGAATTCATATAATACTATTACTAGCTAGATGATAGTGTCGGTTATTTGGAAACTAAAAAAAATGAAAAATGAACGAAATATACACTGAAGATCCGACTGAAGACGATTATAAAAAAAAACATAAAAAATAAATCATTTATTATCTTATTGAAAATCGAGTTCATAATGAGTAAGTAAAAAATGAAGGTTTAGAAATAATAGTATTGGCTGGATAATAGTATTCTCTCCATACTGTGGCCTTGCAAAAAATCAAGATTGGCAGAGATGGTGCAGTATTCTCAGTCGTCTCTGAATAATTTACTTCGATTGAAAAAAAAGGAAGTAAGATATTTTCGGATTTGAGCAAGAATAATATTAGTAATAATATGATAACTGATATAAATGATTGATTGCAAAGAATAAGAATAATATCATAATATAAATGCCTTCCCAAATTGACTCAATTATAATCAATGCAATTAATTGACTAATTCCCTAATTAATTAGCACAAGAGATATCTGATCCTATGGCTTGTGAATCTAACGGCTGTGAGTGGATATTGTTGAGGTGACATAATTTAAATTATGTCACCATCCTTTGGCCGATAAAATTGGGTCTAGTATGTTTGAGTTGATCTCAAACTCATTGAAATTAGAATCTAGCTTGTCTTAATCCTAACTATTGCTAACAATCATGAAATGTGCATTGAAGGTATGTGTAGGGGAATTCCTAATATGAGGAGCCATTAAGTGTCCTCGTATAAGGACACTAATCTTCATTATTCATAAATTTCATTCAGATCTAATGACTTAAAATATAACAACCAAAATAGGTGATGTGGAGGATTCTCATTGGTTATGTCTAGGGGACATAAAAATTCCTTATGTCACCCTAGAAGTTCCCATCCAAAGCCCACTCCATGGAAGGTCAGGCGTGAGAAGAGTATTTTTTTTACAGGGCACAAAGTTGGACATGTATAACATTGCAAATGAGTATTATTATTGCCCTAACCAATGCCACCCCACACAAGTCAAGTTAGGTTAACTCAAACAAACCGAATTTAGATTATTCTTTTTAATGTGGTCATATAATAAATTTAGAACATGGCCTCCGAGATCTCAGGGACGACCCTGGGTTTGACTCCTACTTCTCCAAAATGCTCCTCAACGTTCTCTAATCCTGAATGCATCTAAAAAACACTTGAAACATATAAAATTAGGGTCACGAGGACCCTAAGACGAAAATAACTCTAATGTAGTCAAACAATGTAATATGTGTCACAAACTAATACAAGAATGACGGTTTGTTGACAAAATGTCATCTAGAATGGGAGAGATGAACACTACTATTCCAATGTTATCAATAAATTCTGAAATCAATTTTCAATCTAACTACAAGAAACCCCTTATATAGGGAAGGGAACCACGAAACTGAAGAATAAAATAACATAAAAAACATCATATTCCAACATGGAAAAGGTAGCTAAATGTAACAAGGAAAAAAAGACTTATTGTTAAAAGAAAAGGATTTTGTATTCTAACCACCACTTTGAAACGTGCGTAACAACTTCATCTTGTGGAATCTGATGGCCCATGACATTTGGACGGAAAGGTAATTGAATTATCTTCCAAATTCCACCGACCTTGCATCAAACAGATCCAGATATGGAATATCATCCTCTGATTTTGGTTGACGGTGTGGATCTATATCCTGCCGGAGGTTGTAGATTTTGGAGTAAATAAGTTCTGCAATGCTTTGGTGGGAAAATTTCCCGGTCCAGCCCCCCTACGGGTTTTTCAATCACTTGAGAATAGACTGTGGGATTATGATGGTTTTGTGAATGTTTCCGAGTTCACTCAGGGTACGTTTCTCATTGAATTCCTTACAGTTTCTATGTGTGATTGGGTGTTGGAGCGATTGTGGCATGTGCATCACTTACCTCTGTTCTTGAAGAGGTGGAGTTTGGAAGTTGAACCAATTACTCTTGCCCCGTCGAAGATTCCTGGTTGGATACAATTAGTGGGGGTTTCGGTTCCATTGTGCATTAATCTTGGTATTGGTCATTTGTCAAGTCAGGTAGGCAAGCCTATAAGTAAGTTTGTTAAGAATGGTACAAAGGTCAAGGTCTGTGTGCTCCGATCTCTTGAGGTTGAAAATCCCTCTGTTCTTAAGGTCACAATTGCTGGAGTTACACATGTTGTTGAGGTGGTTTACCCGGAGTCTAGGAGTTATGAATATCGTAGAAAGGGGGCGAGTAAAGAGAGTAAAACTAAATCTGTTTGGCAACAAAAAGTTGTTGTGGCTGATTCTGCAACAGGCAATATGGCTGAGCCTTCTTTGGAAGGGGAGGCTTCACCTCGAGCAGAATCGGAACCAACAACCAAATAGGTTCCTGGCAATTGATTCAAATCTTCTTTGGGAGAGGAGGATTCACCAGGAACATCTTTAGGAGGAGGTTCTCAATTGCCTCCTCCTGCTAGTACTTCAAAATGCCTATGGAGAATGCAGCTCGAGATACATAAGACAGTTCTTCTTCAAGTGAGGAGGATAAGTACGCAAAGAAATCAGATCCACTCTCCCTTGAGAATTTCCCTCCTTTTAAGAGGGGTAATAGAAGATGTCGTAAACGTCAGTATGAAGGATCTTTCATGGAAACAAAGGGGCTTTAATTCCCATAGTAAACAAATGGTGGATTTCTTACATAGAAAAATATAGATATAGTGGGTATACTGGAAACTAGAGTTCTTGAAAATAATGCTGTTGATATCTTGGAAGGAAATTTCAATGTTTGGTCTTACTGTACCAATTATAACTGCAATCTTCTAGGGAAAATTTGGATCTTATGGAGGAGCTTTGTTCAGGTGCAAATTCTTGATTATACTAATCAGTATGTGGTGGTGTCTGTGTCTGGTGTTCAACCTTGCTGTTTTTGCTTTGTCTATGGTTCAAATAGTCTAGCTGAGAGAAGAAAAATGTATGATTCTCTAAGGCTTCAATGGAATGGTCCCATGTGTGTGCTTGGGTATTTTAATGCCATTGTTTCCCCGTTAAAGGATCAAGTGTGGATGGCTATACTTCGAGTATGAAAGAGTTTGGTAGTTGGATTAATGGTAATAGTTTGTTGGATCATAGAGTGAATGGCCTCTTGTTTACTTGGCATAATAATAGAGGAGATGGTCTTATACAAAGATGGATGGATCGTTGTTTGGTGAATCTTGACTGGATCTCTGCCTTTCCTAGTAGTATCGTGGACCTTTTTAGCACCTAGATTTTCAGATCATTGTGGGATCCTTTTGCATACTGATGTAAATTCTGCTTCCCTTCCTAAGTCCTTCAAATATTTTAACTACTAGATTAAACAAAAGGATTATGACAAATTGGTTGAGGAGGCTTGGAAGAGTGTTGATGTTTACGATAGGGAAAATGGTTTTTATAGGGTTTATTCCAAGTTGAAGGTACTCTTCGAAAACTCAACAATGAGTATTTTTATGGCCAAAGATGTAGAGTGGTAGTGGTCGAAGAGTCTTTGAAAGCGGCTCAGATGGGTTTGCTTACTAATCCTGATCAAATCAGTGTTGCCGAAGTTAAGAATATCGTCAAACTTTGATTCAATTGTCAAATGCTGAGGAATATTTTCTTAGATAGAAGTCAAGGGAAGCATGGCTGAAACTGGGAGACTTGAACTCTACTTTTTTCCATCAACCTGTCAAAATAAAGCATGCTAAAAAACAGATAAATCACTTTGAGCTGTCTGATGGAAGTGTTTCTACTGACATGGGGGAAATTTCAGGGGAGATAGTGAAATATTACTCCAATCTACTTGGTACAAAGGATTCTCAGGTTAGGATGACTCCTATTGACAACTTAAAACACCTCCTCTCTCTGAAGCTGAGTCCTGAGAAGTCTGAGATTACTTGTAGAGATGTTACTAGTGTTGAGGTTCGTGATGCCATGTTTAGTATCTCAGGGGATAAAAGCCTTGGTCCGGATGGGTTTTGGGCTGAGTTCTTCAAATATTCTTAGAGCCTTGTTGGGGATGATATATGTCAAGCAGTTTTTCCAGTCAGGGGTCCTGCACAGGTCAGTTAATTATACTCTTCTTGCTTTAGTGCCTAAGAAGATCAATGATGTGAATATAAAGAATTATCGACCTATAGCATGTTGCAATGTGCTATACAAGTGTATTACGAAAATCTTGGCTAATAAAATTGCAATATGTCTTCCTGAGATCATAAGTAATACTCAGTCTGCATTTGTTAAAGGTAGAAGTATAGGAGATAATATGATAATGGCTCATGAGCTAGTGAATGACTATCATCTCAAACATATATCTCCTAGATGTGCCCTAAAAATTGACTTAAGAAAGGCTTTTGATTCAGTGGATCACACTTATGTCTTGAATGTTATGGTGGCTATGGGATTCTCGATGAAATTAGTGGATTGGATTAGAGGCTATTTGGCTAGTGTTATGCTGAGGCAGGGGTTAATGGTGGATCTGTTGGTTACTTCAAAGGTGTTAAAGGTTTGAGGCAAGGTGACCCTTTATCACCTGCCCTCTTTGTAATTTCAATGGAACTCTTCCACTGCTTGTTTTGTCAGTCTTCCATGGAGAATAGGATTCCTTTCCATCCTAAATGCAGGAAGCTTAGTATTATTGATCTGTGTTTTGCTGATGACCTAATGGTTTTAACAAATGGTACGGCTGAAGGTGTTCTAGAGATCTATAGGTACTGCAAGATTTCTTTTTTTACTCAGGGCTGCAACTTAACCCTAAAAAAACTGAAGTATTCTTTAGTCGCGCTATAAAGTTGAATATTAGAGAGATCATAAGGGGGCAAACAAGTTTCATAAAAGGGCCCCTCCCGGTTCGTTACTTGGGAGTGCCCATCAAACTACTACCAAGAGACTTTTTGGGGAGATCGCCAATGGTGGGGTCAAGATGAACAAACTTCAACACCAATTTGGAATGAGCAATGTCCTTCTCCACCTCCACTCTACCATCAAATCTTGTCAGACTATTCTCAAGAGGAGTTCATAAGCCATGAACAACATTCTCCACCTCTTTCTATGATAGAGGAAATCTTCAAGATTGCGAAAGATAAAGCGACCGGGTTAATCGCATAACTCAAAGCGTGAAGCTCATCAAGGAAGTTATTGAAAATGAAAGCCATGCCCATAATTTGGAGCATGCAGATGGTGATGATAAAGTGACCAACGGGGAAGAATATTTGGTAGTGGAGGAGATTGAAGAACATAGTTTTCCTAAGGACTTACCAAATGACTATGGTTCTTGGGTAGAAGAATTAAGGAGATTTCAAGATAATGACACTTTAGAGGTGGTGAAGTATGATTTGAAGACCATCCGTGAAGAGGTTTCACCTAGAGTGGAGCACTTATGTATACAACATCACCCTACGATTGTGGTGCCACCAAACAACACTAAGAGTCTTCAAACTTCTTGCTTGATCATGAAGTACTTATGTGAAGAGACTAATGACACATGCTTCTCGGTCCCTCCTAAAGTAGTCATGAGAGTGAAGCCGCATCTACTTGACCTGAAGAACTCCTTGAGTGACATTTTCGACTTGGAGATAATGGAGCTTAATTGTGATACCCCCACCATACTGCCTCTTCCTTCCTCAAGTTTCTAAATTCAAGGGTAGGAAGCCATTTTGAGGTAACAAATGGCATTCAAGCATTGTTCATTGGATAGTTTACCATTCACTCAAGGTGTTACTAGGCACTCGATTTTCATCTTCAAAGAAAATAATGGACTTCAATGAGGTGCTAAGTTGGATAACATAACACATGTATCGTCTAGCTAGAGATGCGCTTCATGGGAGGCACTCCATGCTATCTTTACTTTATCACTCTTATTTTCTTTTGAGCTTTGGGATGATTTTTGTGGTGGGACATCTGTCTCCTTTTGGTTATTGTGTTATTTTAGCTTTTCAAATAATTATTGGCATGGACTTGAGAATCACTCATCACAAATGATCTTTATCCTTCATCTGGCTCTAGCTCTGGAACCACCACTCTTGCCTTTACTCTCCAATTGTCAGTATACTCGTTTTTACTTCCCTATCTTCTCGTCCATTGAGGAAAATACACGTACTAAATTTTAGGGGAGTTTGATATGATGATTTTAGGAGTTTTTTTAGCAGTGATTTGCTCGCTTTTGGACGGTGAATGCATACTTTTTATTGCTCATTACTGCTTCTCCAATTTTTGGAACCAAATTTTGTTAAGTAGCCCTTGGGTTGGTTGAGCTTAGTGGTGCTTGTTTCTGAACGTCTTCGACTAGTCTTGCTGCTTTAAATTCTGTTGATTCAAGTCAATTTTTTTATCTCTTGTTGAGTTTGGTGTGGTGACCGAGTCTCGTAGTAGGTTGTTTGAATTTTCACGTTTATGTTGCACCCCGACGTCTCTTGTCTCAAAGTACCTGAGGAGCCAACTTTTTAAAGTTTTGAGGATAGATAACTCGCTTTGTTTGGGACAGTTTTGACCCAATTTTTTTGAGAGAATGTTGTCTATTCTGCCTTTCCCGATCTCTTTAGCTTGTTGCAAAAAAGAAAAAAAAAACAAAGGTTCGGACTAGAGTTCTCAAATGGCTTTCAAATGTTTATATTTGATTGGAAATCTTGCATGGGTGGTGATTGGTTGAGGTCTACCACGAATCTTGCCACGACCTAGACCATATTCTCCAATTTTCTAAGTAATTGGGCTTTGAGAAAGTGCTCTAATCCAAGCTTTTGATAATTTTCCAATACCTAGAGTAACTGGGAAGGGGAAGGGCGTCATTCTCCCAAAGATTCAGTTTTATTATTCCGCAAATTTTCTAAGAGTTTGTGTTATCTGGCAATCTAAGCGTGGGGTTATATAATATCTTAGGAAATACTTGGTTTCCATTTACATCATTCTAGGAACTAAGGTTCTTTTGTCTCGATTTGTTTAAGTAGGAGCACTTATCTTTATTGAGTAGACTGCTTGAGAACATGATGCTTGGATGAGTAGAGTAGTTATGCCATGATAGAGGCATGATTGTATAGACTTGCCATGATTGATCTTGGTTGTATGGGGCGATTCCTGGACTTGTGCTTATAGTCATTTTATGCCATGTTTGCTTATTTTGGTTCATTCAATGTGGTTTGATGCATTAGAGTGCTTGAATTGCATGGATTGTAGGTCTAGTGATTGAATTGATTGTGTTATAAGAGATTGGAGGCAATTGATTCAACCATTTTAACTTGAATTATCACCTAGGCATTTTATCGAACACTTGGCGTGCATGTTGGTTTTCATTCAATTGAGTATCGAAAGGCTAATTGGTTGATTTCCTAGTGTTAGGGCATTGATATGAGAGTGTTCTACACCTATCCTTGTGGTCATAGAGTCTTATAGAGGTTCTTGTGTCTTGGCATTTCATCGAACACCTAGAAGGCATCCCTTTTCAGTTGATTTGAGTGCGAGTGCCTAGGTTGAGTGGTATAGGGATAGGGAGTCGATACGATGAGAGTGTATCGAGTCTACATTAGCGAATTGTATGATCATCCGAATGCAAACTCGATCTTGATTGGCGTGTTCTTACATTTAGTCCTCTTGAGCATGATGAATGTACCTACCAAGTGAACCTTCCTTGTCTTGATTTGATTCAATCTTCTCTCTTGCTTTCCTTTGTTTATTTTCTAAGTTTGTTCTGCTTATGTAGCTGATTAGTACTTTAATGAATCAACCAAATTTCTAAAGATTAGACTGTACACGAGAGACTTGAGTAGTAACCATTCGAGAGAACCCTCATGGAATACGACAATTGATTTCAACTCTTAAGAAAGGTTGTGTCATTACATCATTTCAGGTGAGTGGTTTTACGGTTTATAGTTCCCCAAACTTGAGGGTTTATTCGGTTAAGGTTCAAGGAACTGTGTTGGGTGCTTGGTTTCTTGTATGTCCTTGTGACGGGTATTCGGGTCTGGCCACTAGACGGCTAGATGGGATAAAGTTAAGGGTAAATAACTGGGAATTACATTTATCGATTCTGGCTAAGGCCAGGCTAGTAAGTCCCCTAGGTAATGGAAAAGTTAAAGGTTCTAGTGGTTTTTATATAACGACCATCTAGGGAGGTCCTTAGTGGCCGGAAGGTCGTTAGAAACCAGGATTTACTGGAACAATAAGCTAGGGGCTACTGACACTTCTAATAGATAACTTAAGGGTGGTGATCTCTTATCGGGTATTGGTAAGGATTGTCGGGCTTTGTTTTTATGGACGGGTATTTCTAGTAGTATAGCTTTGAGCTTGCGGGTTAGACAGTCATTGATTAGCATTGACCCTCTTCTTTCTACTTTATGTTTTGGTGTTTCTGGATGGGTTTACAAGTCTGTGGGGCTGGAACTGGAGAGTGAGCTGGCGGGATCCTTCAGGATGGTTATTGGTTTTCCTTGTATTTGAATTTAGCCGTGTGTTAGTTTATTGTATTGTCTTGTTTGATGTTGATTGTGCTTTTTCGCTTTGTAATGATTAATTCATGGTTGTTCAGTCAATTTTGTTATCGCTTCCGCTTTTATGATTGATCTCATGTGATTGTTTGGTTTATTTGGGTCAGTAACCCACATGTCGAGTAATGCATGGGTTGAATCAGTGGTTCAGTTGCGTCATCTAGGGTTGGGTGTTACAGTATTAGTGTAACCGAGCCTCAGATGATCTTTATTAATGGTTATGCTCTAAGCGCATAAAGAAGTGTTGTTAGAACCGGACTAACCCAACCGATTCTACCGGTAAAACTGGAAACCGGGCTCCAAGCCGGTTAGGCCTAAGGTTTGTCACTATTTCAATTCGTCTGATTTTACAGGTCGACTCAGTTAAACCGGTTAACATGTTCGGACCGGAAATGATGGGTTTTTCCGGGTCTCGCCATGAAAATGCTTGATGCACGAAAATTATATCACTTTTTCCCCTGCACATAACCACATTTTCTAGATGTCTTACACCCCTTTTCCATGATTTTATTCCCCTTTCACTTTGTTTCGAGTATTTTTTTTAATGTTGTTTTAGGTCACATGGTTAGAGAGTGTCGCAAGAGTTTTCACTTGGTTCAAATGGTTCGTCATTCGGAGGTATGAAGCTCCTAGAGTTATCGCATGAAATTGGCACCCCGAAAGGAATGCAGACCACACGTCATTACTCACCGCGGCCGCGCATTAAATATGCGCGGTCACCGCTGAATGTTTTGGGTAAAAGATGGTGACCAAGGTCTTCCAACTCCTGCTCATGCGGCCACCCGCGGTGTAACATCCCAACCTTTTCTGACAAGATATTGTCCGCTTTGGGCAGCCCTCATGGTTTTTTTTGGGTGTTGGTGGGATTCGAACCCATGACCTCCTCCTCTCAGGATCAATCTCCCACCACTACGCCACAAAACGTGTCATATCATTTAAGGTTGAACCATTCCACATAGCCCATGGATCTCGCCCGTGCTTTGTCGATGTGGGATTTGCCTAGGATGTCACATACACCCCCCTCGGGGACTCAATGTCCTCGTTGAGGTTTGCCCCACCATCAATCAAGAGGAACAGGGAGAGGCTCTGATACCACTTGTAACATCCCGACCTTTTCTGACAAGATATTGTTCGCTTTGGGCCCAACCCTCACGGATTTTTTTTGGGTGTTGGTGGGATTCGAACCCATGACCTCCTCCTCTCAGGATCAAGCTCCCACCACTACGCCCCAAAACGCGTCATGTCAGTTAAGGTTGAACCCACATAGCCCATGGATCTCCTCCGTGCTTTGTCGATGTGGGATTTGCCTAGGATGTCACACACGGTCACCCAAATCCCGCGGTCGTGCCCCCTGGATGACAACACTATTTAAGCTCAACTTCAGCTGTTTTCGAAGGGAGTTCGGCTTTTTGAGTACCTCCAAGGATTCTTGGCGAAGGAAGAAGGTCTCCACCCTCCCTAAGACCATTCCCGAAGGTCTCCATCCATATCAACTCTCAAGACCATTCAAGAGTTAACAATGTCTTCTCCTCCTAGTTTCTTATTTAGGAGTAGTTATCTTCTTATGTGACATCCTAGGCAAATCCCACATCGACAAAGAACGTGGGAGATCCATGGTCTACGGGGAATAGTTCAACCTTAACTGACATGACGTGTTTTGGGGTGTAGTGGTGGGGGTTTGATCTTGAGAGGATGATGCCTTTTGGGAGGGAACCCAAAAACAAATCCGTGAGGGTTGGGCCCAAATCGGACAATATTTTGTCAGAAAAGGTTGGGATGTTACATCTTATCTCTTCCATGGCACACTAGACATGGGGTTGGGGTAAGGGGTGATTCAATGGGTGTAAGGGTAACCATGGGGTGTAATTGAGTGGATGAGATTGTGTATGCAAGACCAAAACTCTTCTAATGTTTATGCAAGTTTATCTAGTTCCAATTTCATTCTCTTCTTGTGCTTGGGATGTTGATGGTGAGATATGCATCTTTGTAGCCTTCAGTGTTGAGTGATAGGTACCTAATTCGCCTGTTGCCTATTAGGACCCGAGATAGAGACTTGTGTACTGATCTATATGTGCTAAGTGAAAGTAGTTGCATGTAGATTGATCTTTCTTAGGTGAATTTCTTACTTAGACATTTCATCGAACACGTGGCATGCATGATTGTTTTGTCAAGTTTGTCAAGTGAGAGTGGTTAGCTTATTTTGCATTGGTGCATGCGGTTAGGAGCTCATTACAGAGTCTAACTTAATATTCTTTGAAGTAGTAGAAGGATTAGAATTGTGTAAGTCTTGCAAAAACTCCTCTGATAACCTGGTTTCCCCCATCCTAGTGCCCACCAAGCCTATTGATGATCCCTGCTTGCCCCTCCCGTTCTTTTCCTGTTAACCTTCCTTCGTTGATTGCCTTGTGTGTTGTGTATTGTGTTGTATCTTGTGTCGTTCTCTTATCTTCCATGTTCTTTGAACCTCGTTGACTTGTCCCTTAAAGTTAACTTTTGTGTTCTTGTTTGTTGAGTTGTTGTTCCATTGTTGTTCAACCCCTTTGATAGCATCCCTTCCACTCTGAGTAAACTTCATTGAAGGGACCCTCACCCTTCGTCCCCAATCAGTGCCATTATTTCAATTTTATTCTTTGAGAAGGAAAAATTATAGTTGGATTTTTCACCGATCTGTCATTTCTACAATCTGAGCAGCAATCGTCATCCCCTAGATCGACATTTCTCTCCCCACCATGAAACCTTCTCCATTGTGAGATCTGATTTACCATTAGATTTGTCATCTACTAACTAAAAGAGAATGAAAGAGATTGAGGGTTTTAAGGTTTCTTTAATCATATATATGACAATTTGCATTTTGGTACCTAAGTTATGGATAATTATCAAAGTTAATCTATATTTTTAAATTAATAGTGTAATAGTGTTTTATACCGATTTTTACGATCATATCCCGGTCGGACCACAAACCCTTGAACCTCTCGCTGGACCGGTTTGATGTCAGTCCGGTCTTGACAACATTGAAAAAAAAAAAAACAATTGAGGGAAGGGAAGGGCAAAAGAGTAAAAATGCGGTGCTTGGCGGAAGAAGAGATATTCTAGCAGTTGTGTGTGGCGATGGTTTGTTCCGTGAAGTCTTTTGTAATTTGTTGATTTAAACCAGATATCTTTTTCCAACTTCCAAGCAACAAGCATGTCTTCCTTCCATTCTCATCAAAATGTTCATTATTTTTGCTCAAACTAGACTATCCCAGATTGTTTAACTCCCACTCACACAACACTAGCAGCAGTAGTAGCTGAATAATGGCACAAGTTACAACACAAGGGCGCCTGAAATTGCTGTTTAACAGTGGTGGTGGAGCTCACTGTAAATTTGTGTGCACCGATTCTGTTAATGGGTCCCGATCATTTCAGCTCCTCAAAGGGAGACTTAGGTTCTTAGGCTCTGCCACAAGGATACATGCTTCGTCTTCTTCTTCTTCTTCTTCTCCTTCCAGTAAGAAATCCAGCAAGTTCTATGCTGAAGCCAGTTTCAGTGATGGCAGCGATAGTGAGAGTGAGAATGACAGCACAGTGGGACTCAATCATGACGAAGATTACGAAGCTGAGTTTGAGACTGATGAATTGGCTTACTTCAGAAGCTTGGTCTTGGATATCGCTTACAGGTTCATCTTCTCCCCTCCCAAATTCTTGCATTTCGAGTCTCAATGGTTTGAATTGTTTCTGCTTTTTATGTTGGAAATAGATACTTGGTGTTGGTTCATGCATGATTAGGATTACTTCAGCAAATGAACTTGTTTTTGGCAGTGTTGTTTTAATGTGACTGGAACTTCTTTTGTATTGCCTTTTACTGGAATGGAACCTTCTTGGTTGCTGTGAATGTATTCAAATCATTTGTCCCTCTAAGCTCTGTAATTGCTCGATTCTGGAGAGCAAATTGCGTTGTGCTTGTACAGGTCATCAGTTTATGCTCGTTTGTGAGAACATAATATGCAATTCCCATAGGTGGGAGTTGAGAATCATTTGTATCGGGAGTGGAAGGGTAATCAAACACAAAGGGTTCCATTTCAACGTGTATCTTGTTTCGGTGATTGGATGTACTTATGAGTCGATATTTGTTCCTAGTTGGTTGGACAGGGTTACCTTTCTTCCACACTGTATCTCAAATTGAGCTTTGCCACCCTCCCATTGACAGAGGCGACACAATTAGATACCTCAAGTCTTTAAGTTTGGATCACTTGACGTGAAGCAAAGCCGAAACAGGTTTGCAAAAGAGTTATCTGGACCACAAATATCCCTTGATCAGTGTGGAAGTGGTTACTGGAATCATATATCTCTAAATTAACACAAGCGTTTGAACTACTTTTGGTTAAAGTGCTAGATTGCTATTTCGATTCTGGTGGTTCAGAGTGTTTGTTGATTTGGAGTTTGATGGATTAACTTATACTTACTATCTGAGATGTTGAATGGATAAATATATTCTTTCGTGATGCTGTCATGGTCTCAACTAGCATGTCACTGAATTGCCACGTACATGGCTATACATCATACATTCTCACTTTCTTTTGTTGCACAGTTCACCTGTTGTTCTACGTTGCAACAATGATGTTGAAACATGTAATGAGCATTGAGCTGTAAGACTCACAGGCTTTGAATGGATTAAAATGGCACCGAATTCCACTTCCCCTTTAGTCTGAAGTCATTCAGTGATTTTCTGGAAGATCTGGTTGCTGCCCCATTTGCTGTACCAACTCGAGGCTTTACCAAAGACATTTAACATTCTACACTTTTGTGTATCACATCAGAAGGAAGTAGAAAGGACATAAATCGCTGTCCAAAATTTTCTGATAATGTTAGACGATTATCATTCAAGTTTATCATACATAATTTTTTTCCCTTTCCACCATGTAATATGGTCAGCATGGATGTTTCTTTGTGGAACTGATTGTTGTCCTGAACCAGGCCAGTCAATGTTGTCTGCTGGAAGCGTGCTATATGTTTGGAGTTCACGGAGAAGGTTGGACTGATGTCACCCTCCCCAAGTCCATTAGGTTAAGTTCATATGAAGTTTTTGCTGTTATTCTCTCTCATGGATACGTCACTTTACCATGAGGAAAGACCTCACTGAGCCTTACTGAAGGTGTTATCTGAACCTCAGTTTACTACCATAGTTTTGCAAGCATACATGTATTCCTAGCTGTTGCTTGTTTGTTTCGGAATAGTGACTTCCTTTATTAATTAATCCTCTTGTCGTCTTTTTCTTAACATAAATGCATCCTGACATATGGCATTAGTAATTGCAAATTTTGTTTTATGACTTTTATTATTCTCTTTCTCCAGGCTGATGTGTTAGAATACTATGATCAGACAGTAAACTCTCCTAGCGGTTCCTACTACATACCTGCCGTGTTAAGGGTATGGGATTTCAAATATTTTCAGTTGTGACATGGTCATTAAGCTTGCATTATGTTATGCATGTTTTCTGCATGTTCTTATAATTTCATTAAGATCTTGTAACTTACTGCAGCATGTCATGTCTGACCCGAGTTATGTGGTCCTCTTCTTTCAGGTTCGGCAACTTCTGCAGGTTGTTAAGAGGAGAAAAATGGAAAACAGCCTTAGCCGCAAAAATATATTGCATCGTGATGGTTATATCTGCCAGTAAGTAGTCTTACTGACTTTTGATTCCAGATTAATCAGTTGCTAGATGAGCTGTACACAAAATCATTGTAGGAAACGAGCTTTACACGATATGATATCTATTTGCAAGATAACTGGAACTAACCATGGAATGTTTTGGATACACAAGTAATCATCTAATCAAGCTCTAGAGCTCTTTTCGCACCAAGTTACTCAGTCATTACTAAGTTGATGCATTACCAAGCATTAGATGTGACTCATAATTAGGCTTGCCAATCAATGTAAAGACTAGTTCGTGGAGGGGAAGTATGAGTTATAATCTTTATGAGTTTTGTTTTGTGCATTGGAAAAGGTTTTTGTACAAGGAAAGAATACTTATCTATCATTGTGAGATTTGTAATCTTAGTGAGTTAGGATAATTTAGGGAAACCTATAGATACAAGACTCAAGGTAGACAAAGTTGAGCAAATAAAAAATGATGCTATCTCCCCAGAGACATAGTTAAGCATATTTTGACCAAACGACCTAAATTGGTCCCTTGTGTAATTTCACTTTTATATTTTCTTCTCTCTGCAAGTTCATCTGGTTCATGGGAACTCGTATATATGTTGTAAGAACTTTTCCTCAGTTATAAAACACAAAACTGCACAAGCATGACCACCTTTTGCAATTAGGTATTGTTATTCAAGTGAGAATTTGACCATTGATCATGTATTCCCTGCTTCACGAGGAGGAGAGTGGAAATGGGAGAATCTGGTATGTCATACATATCCAGTCTTATATCAGTTGTGGAAATAGATGGTTCCATCCACCTTTTTGTCCTTATTTATTTTCTTTTTCTTTACCTCAACTTGTCCTTGGACAGGTGACAGCTTGTTCAAAGTGCAACTCAAAGAAGGGACAGAAGACTCTGGAGGAAGTAAATATGAAGCTGATTAAAGTTCCCAAGGTATTACTACCTAATGTTGTTCTATTCTGTTTTCAAGTAAGATGAACACCTTGAGAGAGTGATTTTATCAAGTCCCTGAATGTTTTTGGTTTTGGTGTGGCAGGCCCCTAAAGATTACGACTTGGTAGCAATACCATTAACAAGTGCAGCACTGATGATGCTAAGGAGGAAAAAAGGGACACCTGAAGAGTGGCAACAATATCTCCCACAAGAATCATAATCTCAAAGTAAAAAACTATGTTCTTATTACTTGTTAACTAGCCCTTTGTTATTTGTTATAAGGACACACAAAAGGAGGGGAAGGGGGTTGTTGTAGAAAAAATACAAAAAAAAACCATCATAAACAGCATCAACCCTTTACTACGTCAATAACTGTTTAGCTCTGATACCATGAAGTTTAACGAGATAAATGCAAAGGGATTTACGTGGTTCACCGACGTTTAGTCGGCTAATCCACAGAGGAAGAAGAAAAAGATCTATTACTATTGGAGAAGGAGGAAAATGCAGAGAAGAAGCTTATAGAAGAAGACTGAAGAAAACCCTATGTTGTGACTTTATAGCATTGGTTAATAAACAAAGGAGTCCAATACTATAAAGTCACTCTAATTAACAAACTCCCTCAAATTGATGTAGTTCTTGACACGTAAATTTGCCAGCTAAAAACCAGCGTTTGCTCGTGTAAACAGCCTTCGTAAGCAAGTCTGCTATATGATTATCAATATTCAGGTACTGTAACTTTATATCACCATCTTTGACAACCTCACGAATATAGTGAACGTGTGTCTGAATATGCTTGGTCTTTTCATGGAGAACCGGGTTAGCAACTATATGAATAGTGCTAGTATTATAACCAAACAAGGTCTTTGGAAGAGAAACAATGATACCCAACTCCGTAAGTAACCTAGTATTCCACACAATCTCAGAGCATACCTCAAACATGGACCGATATTCTACTTCTATAGAGGATTTAGCCACATGATCTTGCTTCTTACACCACCACGTAATCCAAGCGTTTCCAAACTTAACACACCAACCAGAAGTAGACCTCCTCGTATCCACGCAATCTACATAGTCGGCATCGGCAAAAGCCGAGATGGATGAGCTGCCCGCTATGGGAAAGAACACCCCCACGCGGCGTGTGCCCTAAAGATATCGCAGTATCCTATAGACCACTTGTAAATGTGGCTCACGTGGTTCAGACATAAATTGACTAACCATAATCCAGGTCTGGACGAGTGCAAGTGGTAAGATAGATTAAGCTACCAACCAGCTTCATGTACATGGAAGGATCCGAGACACGCTCACCATCATCTCGACTTAATTTGGCGTTCATGTCCATCGGAGTACCACTAGGCTTACACTCGGCATGTCTCATAGTTTGAAGTAAGTCATCGATATATTTCTGTTGGCACACAAATATACCTTTGGCGGATCTATGAATTTCGAGACCCAAGAATAAGATAGAACACAAGGACCTTCATGTGAAAGTGTCACTGCAAAAGTTGCTTCACTGCTTCAATCTCCTCCTCGTCATCACCCGAAAGAATCATATCATCAACATAAAGCAATAAGACTGTGACCTTGGTACCCGACCTTTTTGTAAACACAAATGGATCATTAGGACTCTGGACAAACCCATGTTGCACAATAGTAGAGTGAAACTTCTCGAACCACGCCCATGGCGCTTGTTTGAGATCGTAAAGGGATCAGTGGAGACGACAAACAACATCCCCAATAGATAACTTGTCGAACCCCGACGGGCATTCCATATACATGGTTTCTTTAAAGTCACCGTGAAGAAATGCATTCTTCACATCCAGTTGTAGTAGGAGCCACCTCCGTTGAGTAGCAACAGAAAGGAGTACAAAAATCGTTGGCATTTTCGCAACCGGAGCAAATGTCTCGTCGCAATTGATTCCATACTCCTGTCTAAACCCTTGAGCCACTAGCCTCGCCTTGTGACGGTCAACTGACCTATCCGAACGATATTTGAGGGTATAAACCCGCCTTCTACCAATGACAGAATTGTGAGGTGGACGTGGTACAAGAGTCCAAGTGTGATTATCAGCCAGAGTAGTGAGTTCTTCAATCATAGACCCCCGCCAAGAAGAAGAGCAATTAGCTTCACGAAATTTTGTTGGAACGGTGGGTGTTGACAAGGATTCAACCACATCAAACACAACAAAGTCATGATATATAACGTGAAGGCTTTTTCTCGCGGTTTCACGATGAGGTTGGCTAGGTCTAGGAGAGGGAATAAGAGAGTATGGGGCAAAAAGTGTATTGTATCATATAGTGAGGATGCATTATGTGTGGATGGAGAAAGAATTGGTGTGAGAATCAGGGGTAGTAGGTGTGGATAGTAATTTGCCGCTCACATCAGTTTGGTATCAAAGTGTTGGTTCAACTCTCGGACTACGTATCTTGTTCGCTTTACTTTTGTAGAAAATTTCAAAAACCATAAATAGTTTCACCCTAAACACGATGATGGATGATGCTAGGTATGCAAGGATGGCGTTATACATGGCGGCCATAAGGGAAGAACTAGCCAAACGTGGAAGAAAATTAAGTGTCGAGGTGCCTCCAATAGATTTAATTCTATTCTCGACATTGGGTCCAATAATGCCGAGCATTGATGCTGACCTAGACGCTGGAGCAACTGTCGAGACCGATGCCCAGACGGACGCTCCAACCGATGCCAAGACTGACACTACAAGAAAATATTGGGTTAGTCACATATATTTAGTCACGGTTCCTTAAAATCGTGACTATTCTGTCACGGTTTTATATAAAATTGTGACAAATTAGTCACAGTTTGTATGTAAACCGTGATCCAAGCTGGCAATCCGACACCTCCTTCTCTTCCTTCTTCCTTCTTCCTTCTCTTCTTCTTCCTTCAACCACCAACTTCGACGATTTCTGCTTCCTTCTCTTATTCTTCCTTCAATGATTTCCTCTCACGATGTCGCCCACACATCCACCATCGCCACCTCCAATCCACAAACTCACCATCGCCGCCGGCCACAGATCCACCCTCGTTGCCGCCAATCCACAAATCTGAAACCAGAGGAGGAGTGGAGATCGATGGAGAAAAGGGAGAGGAGGAAAGAAAAAGAGGAGGCTCACCGGCGACTGAAGAAATAGAGGATGAGAAGAAGAGACTCGCCGACGACGATAGAGTCACCAAAGAAGACAAGAAACCTTAACGGAGGACTGATTTGTTAACTAATGAAGTTTCTGGACCAAGTTTCTTAACTAGAAAACTGGAGTGACTGATTTGTAAAACGGAAGGAATAAAATTGGGACCTTTTTGTTAACCTTATAAGTTTATGGATTAGTTTGTGTAACTACACGAGTTGAGGGTTTATACTATAATTCGAGGAAATTATAAATTTAGTCACTGGAAAGTTTGAAACTACACTTTGGTCACTAAAATTTTGCTCGGTTTCATAATAAAATCGTGACCAATATTGGTCACGGTTCATTATGATACCGTGACCAATATTGGTCACGGTTCCTAGACAAATTGTGACTAAATTTTGTCACGGTTTCATAGTGAACCGTGACCAAATTCTTAGTCACGGTTCATTAGTAAACTGTGACAAAATAGTGGCGACCAGGTCATGGTTTCATAATGAACCGTGACCAAATTCTTAGTCACGGTTCATTAGTAAACTGTGACAAAAATAGTGGCGACCAGGTCACGGTTTTAAGAACCGTGACTAATTTTTTTAATCACGATTAAAACCATGACTAATAGGGTAAAAAAATTGTAACTATTCTTCAGTTTTCTTGTAGTGTGATACCCTGAAGTACGCTAGAGCCGAAAGCTATTTTCTCGCACGCTCCTATGCTGAGACCGATGTCGAGGCCAACGCCAAAACCGATGACGAGACGGACACCGAGATAGACATCGAGACCGATGCCGAGATCAACGTCGAGACGGACACCGAGAACGATGCCGAAGTAGGTCCAGGTGACCGAGACCGATGCCGAAGATGCTGAAAAGGATGTCGGATCCTGACGTGACCATGATCGACGACGTGACCAAGCCCTTACGTACTCCCCTTTCATCTTCTCCATTTTCTTACTTCCGCTTTTTACTTAAATGACGGAAATCCTCAGTTCTCCTACATCTCCGCTTTCTGGTGCTTACTATTATTTCATCTTTGTCTCGTCTTCTAGATCATCTGTCGATGCCCTCCTAACGCCATGTTTGACACTTCAAGTAATATCCTCTTCTTCTTTTGTTTTTTCGTCTCTTGCTCCTGTATTGTTTGGTCTTTGTCATTATCTGCGCGTGAGAGAGGATGGTGTTTCTCGGATATGGGCGCTTTGTTTTTGTGGGGAACGCTAGGTGATGAGCTATAAAACAGTGATCAAATACTACCAAGCTTAAAGCGAGATAGATCGTATTCCAAGGGTTTCTTCTAACTGACTACTCAAATGAGTCGGCAATTTACTCAGGTTTAAACAAGTTTGCGTGGTGTAAGTTCCACGACTTCTAAGCTGTAAAGCGGGAAAATAGAAATGAAAACAGAAAACAATTGAACGATTGATTGACTTGACAAGACGACAGACAAGCTTAGATTTTGAATCCACCTAAGATTACCAGAACATTGGCGATCACAAGACCAGCGATTTTCAATCCCGATTTATTCAGTTCTCAGACACCACCATAACTCCTAACCCTTAGGTTTAAGACTGGCGAACGTTCGCTCTATCCGATCTAACTCCCAAGATTAATTACCGCCCTAGCTCTCACTTTTTGCGACAGAAAACTAACTGGCACGATTACTAGTGTTTTATGAGTTACTCTAGCAGCGGATTAACCCTAACTGGTTCCTACGAAAGACACACTCTAATGAATAGGTTAATTGTTGATTTGGTGTTTTAAAGTGAGGCGAACGTTCGCTACTATCCTCAGCTTAACAGGAATCCTAACTAGGTGATCAAGCTAGAAAAGAAACACTGTCAACGAAGAACAAATCAAACATGCAAGAGAAACTGTCTGAATCTGAATTTAATTACCGTCGATCTATGACCGCTTTAAAGCCCCGGGTCACTTAGGGTTCATCTAATCTAAACTCTATGAGTTTAGCTACTCATATTCAATACAAAAAAATCAAAAACAAACAAGGAATACATCTTCAAGCAGGAAGAACAGAGAAGAACTGTAAAACCTAATTTCAGATGAATCCGTGAAGCTTCAATCTCCTGAATCTTCAACTCCTAGCACCGAGCTCTTCGAGATGGAAGGATGGCGTCACGATCTCTTCTCTCGAACTCTGAAGTCTGGAAATTAATCCAAGGAATTAGTGTGTTTTTTTAAGTGGTCGCCGGTTTGTATTTAAAGGGTTTGCAAAATCCCCGCCGGAAAAGGATAGACTTCTCGACGAGAACTTTGAGAGTTCTCGCCGAGAACTTCAGTTCAAATCTTCACTGTCTGGCTGTGCCAAACTTTCTGGTGAGAACTTTGAGAGTTCTCACCGAGGACTTCAGTTGGGAGCCCACTGTCCGTTCTTGTCGAAAACATCTCGGCGAGAACCTTGTTCTTCTCGCCGAGAACTTCAGTTTAAAGCAGGGGATTTCGGGCTATCCTTCGGGGTTACCTTGCTTTCTGAGCACGTCTGTGGTTACATTAATGACGGCAAAGACCTGTGCTATCACAAAAGCACTAGAAAACCATCAAATAGACCCATAATGGGCCAAAGTAACCAAAACGACAAGAATTAGAGCAATCGAGTGATAACACCTTAAACTACCCCAAAACTCGTGATTCAAGCAATGAAATGTAGCTTAAATGAGGCTGATAAACACGTAAAATCGAGTGTCATCAAATACCCCACACTTAAGCCTGTGCCTGTCCTCAAGCAAACTAAACTAGAACACACTCAGATTCATAGATGACAAGATAGATCAAAGTCAAAGTTCAAGCAATCACAATGAATTATTAAGCTGCTACTTCGAGAACAAGTGACCTAACATGCATACACGTCAGTCAAACAACCTGGTCTCACTAATTATCTGCACACAACAAGGAGCAATCACCAATCAAGCACAAATCCGACCTAACCGACTAGTCTCCTCACATAGAAGATATTTAGTACACGGGGACTCTCGCACTCAGTGTTTAAGGACGTGTTTCTGCTCTGAATCACTTTCTCGACCGAAGTGTGAGGAGTCTGATCGGTCAGGTCAAATTCGTGCATAATTGGTTACGATTACTTGTCGTGTGCAGTTTATTAGTGAGACCAGGTTGTTTGGCTGATCTGTATGCATGTTAGGTTTCTTGTTCTAGGATCTATCTGTCTAATAATTCATTGTGTTTGATTGAGCTCCAATTTAATCAATCTTATCATTTGTGAACATGAGCGTTTCTATTCAGTTTGCTTGAGGACAAGCAAAAGTTTAAGTGTGAGGTATTTTGATGACACTCGATTTGACGTGATTATCAGCCTCATTTAAGCGACATTTCCTTGCTTAAGACATGGTTTTTAGGGTAGAATAACGAATATTCAATCAATTGCCCCATCTCGTGCCATTTGTGTTACCTTGGCCCGTTTCGGGTCTATTTGATGGTTTTCTAGTGTTTCTATGTTAGCACAGGTTTTTGCCGTCAAATAAGTAGCCAATGATGTGTCTAAGGCGTTGGAACCTCGAGGAATCACACTGGAATCGATCCAAGGAGCCAACCAAGTCAAACCAAATCCTGCCCCATTTTACAAAGGAATTTTCGGCGAAAACACCTAGGGTTTCCGGCGAAAATACATGAACAAATCCACTGGAGCTCAACCAAGGAAGTTTTCGGCGAAAATATCAAGTTTTCGCCGAGAACCATCGGTCCGAAAAACACAGGAGAATTCAGCCGGCGGACAACCCATTTTATAACGGAATTTTCGGCGAAAATTCCTTCATATTTTTGCCGAAAATCTCAGTTAAAATCCGGCAGTATTAGGGTATACTTAACCGGCGGCCCAAATCAGGAGACTTTTCCATAATCATAATTTCCAACGAATACAAAATACTTCAAGGATTCTCAAGAGTTCTGAAGGAAAGCTTAGAGTTCGAAGAGCCGGAAAGAGATCGTGACACCATCCCTTCCATCTCGAAGACTCGGAGCTAGGATTGCAGTCTACCGGAAGATCGAAGTTCTGCCGGAGTCGTCTTAATTAGGTTTTTCAGATACTTTTCTGTTCTTTCTTTGTATGATGAACTCTATCTTTGTCTTTGATTCTTTTGTGATGAACATGAGTAGCTAAACTCTTAGAGCTTAGACTAGATGAACCCTAACTGACCCAAGGCTTTAAAGCGGTCATGGATCGGCGGTGATTAGATTCAAAGTTCAATCAGTTTCTCTTTCATGTTTGATTTGTTCTTCATTGTTCATGTTTCTTGTCTGGATTGATCACCTAGATTAGATTCTGGTTAAGCTAAGGATAGAAGCGAACGCTCGCCTTACTTTAAAACATAAAATTGAACAATTAACCTTATAATTGGAGTGTGCCTTTCGTAGGAACCGATTAGGGTTAATCCACTGCAAGAGTAACTCATAAATCGTTAGTAATTCCACCAGTTAAGTTAAGTCGTTGCGAGAGGCGACCGTACCCGGGCGGCTAATTAATCTTGGTAGCTAGAACGGATAGAGCGAACGTTCGCCGGTCTTAAACCTAAGCGTTAGGAGTTATGGTGGTGTCTTAGAATTGATTGAATGAGAATTGAAATCCGCTGATCTGTTGATTGCCTATGCTTTGGTGAACGAAGGGGGATTCGAAGTCTAAGTTCGTCTGTCATCTCTGTTTTCAACCCTAATTTCCAATCTGCTTTTAGTTTCAATTTTTAATTTCTCTGCATTTCTTAGAATTAGAAGTCGTGGAACTCACACCACGCACGGAGTGTTTAAACCTGAGTAATTTGCCAGCTTATTTGAGTAGTCGATCATTAGAAGACCCGTGGAATACGATCTACCCTAGCTTTTGTTAGCTTTGTTAGTTATTTGTTTGAACCAGCACAACGACAGGTTCATCATTGATTTTTTTTTAAAAATTAATAGTACAAATTCAACTCTCTGTACTTTCGGTTTGATCCGGCTTAATTGAAAAATTGTCCGGTCCGGCTTAACTATATTTATTTATTTATTAAATAATTAAAATGGTTCGACCCCGGTATGCAAACGGTCTAATCTCGGTTAAACCATTAAACCTTGAACCCCTACCTTGCCGGCTCGACCCCGGTCCAATTCTAAAAATCATAATGATATGGGTGTTATTGATATTAATAGCACCCAATAGCTAGCTATTCGGAATATCATCGTTTTTCGTTGCTCCGAATAGCTAGCTATTGGGTGCTATATTGAATATCAATAGCACCCTTTAGATATTCACCTAAATAGATGAATATCTAATACTCACCCCAATATCATTTTATGTACCAATTTTGCCCCTTATAATTCAACTCAATTACATGCCACTGGACCCACACAAATAATTATTTTTCCCCCAATTTTTGTATAAAAGTCATATCTTTTACATATGAACTCGGATTTGGAAAATTTTTGTGTCAATATCTTAGTTTTACGAAAACGAATCCAACAAGATCGTTCTCAATATATTTTCGATGATGGTGTTTACATATGACTTTGACGAAAAATAAGGTCAAATATGTAATTGCATAAGAAATATCATTTCCATTTCATATTCAATACCAAACAAGAATTTTACGTCGAATATCAATATCAACTTGATATCTCAAATAGCTAGCTATTTAAAATATCTCATACTAAACGAGCCCAATAATCTTAATAATCTTAATGGTGGTATGGTAGATTTGGTTTTGACACATAGGATAGAACCCTCTTTACAAAATTCCACATCATCACACAATTTTTAAATAAAAAATTAATTATTTTCTCTTATTAAATTCTCATGTATTAAATACTTCAACATTAAATGTATTATAAATTAAGTAATAAAAAATAATATGTTTTTAATATATATCTTCACACAAAATATTTATAAAACAATATAAATCAAAATTTATGCACATTTTAATTTATAAAAACAATATTAAAATTAATTATAAAATTTTATTGATCACCATATCATCTTTTTTATGCTTCATATATTATGAAGTAGAATTCTTTGAATGCAATTTTCAACTTTATAAAAAATATCATTTCTTCCACTATAACTATGTTATTATCATATACATGACAATAATAAAGATAATATTTTATAATTTTGGAAACATTACTATTTTGTTGAATATAATTAAACTAACACGAGATGATGATAATAAGAATAAAAAAGTATCTGATCCGCCCAGTTGGACCGGTGGATCAATACTGTGGTTCTTTGGAGGTTTAGGCAATGAATCCGTCCTCGGAGTGTCTCGGCGGAAGGTACCTTGCAAGGCGGACGTGCAACGGGTTAGTATATGTAGGATGGCAAGTATGGGGATAATGTAGGGAGAATGGGTTACAGAGAAGTACCGGGCGAGAGCCCTTTTTGTGTGGGCGGAACCGATAGCCTTTAGCGTACAGCGCGGAAGCTTGTAGTATCAGGCGTATGGTCCCAGATCTGTCGTGTCCTCTTCTGAATGGGGGACCCTGTTATTTATAGGTCCCATTGGTCTGGCAGGGTCCACGTGTCCTGCTCTGAGTGGGCCGCAGCGAGTCACTGTCAACAGTAATGGGCGGTGGCCTCCTGTAGATGCGACAGGCGATCCTTTGGCTGAGGCGGACAGAGGACCGCCCTGGAGTGACGGACCGCCCTGACCGTGTTCGAGGGCGAATTCAACTTGGGCCCATCAATTGCCCCCAGTATGGTCTTGAGGCCGTAAGAGGCTCGAGGGGATACTATGGAACTGCTTCGAACGCCCTGGAGTGATGGACCGTCTTCATCATGTGCGAGGGCGGATACAACCCAAGGGCCCATCAATTGCCACCAGTATGGTGTCGAGGCCGTAAGAGGCTTCGAGGCGATATTATGGAACTGCTTCGAACGCCTTGCAGTGAAGGACCGCCCTGGCCATGGGGGGGGCGAGTTCTAACTTGTTGCCGATGCTGTTACCGGTGACTGAAACGGGTGGAGCTCTTCTTTTGAGGTGAACCTGCATATGTCTCACCCTTTTTGCACGCTTTCTTTCCTTTGTGCAGGCTAGTAGCCTATTCGCCCACTGCCTGGGGGACACGTGGCTCGATTTTATTCGGCGACGTTTCGCTTACCCACGTCATCAGTATAAATAGAGGTTATCCCCCCTTCCTTTCGGCACCTCAGCTTGTCAAACGAAATTCTTGAGAGCTTCCGCCCTTCCTTTCCAATTTCCTTGAGCTTGTCCGCCTTGTCCTCCTTGTCCGCCTTACCCTTACAACTCCTTGCCCTTGTCCGCCGTCTTCCAAAACATTTACCGAAGATGCCTTCTGATTCTGAGTCGTCTTCCTCCGCCGAAGCAAGTAGGTTTCTTTGAGATTTCTTGCATTCGATTTTATCCGCCCATTTATTTTTTATTTCGCATTTTTGCTTGTATTGCGTGCCTCGCCCTTTCTATTCCCTTCTTTGGCGTGTGAGATTTCGTCTAGTGGGTCATCATCCTCCGTGGATTATGACCTTTTAGAGAGTGTGTTGAGAGACATGCGGGAACGTCGACGCTCTGCCGCCCGCCCGTCCCAAGAGGACGGGACAAGCACGGCTCCGGTATCCGTTCGCCCCCTGGTGTTTGTTCCTCCTCCTCTTCTGATTTGTGCCCCTTGTCCTTCTGTTGTAGGAGGTTATGATGAAGGGAGGAGAGGGTCGGGGGCGGATGCGTCGTCTTCTGATTCGTCATCGTCTTCTCCGTCTCGTCAATCGAGTCCGCCTCTGTCCCCCGAGGCCTTCAGGGAAGAAAAGTTTGATGAGGAAGGGTCGGATGCGGCGGATCCCAAACTCAAAGGACAGATGCCATATCCGGAGGATTCCGATTTAGTCTTCAACCCGTACGCCGATTTTGACATGGAGTACACCTTTGCTGAGGACGCTGATCCACTTCCTTCTCCTTCGGCGGAGCAGCTCCGCCGTCAGGCAGAAGCCAGGTTCAGGAATTCCAACTCGAACAGCGTTCGCCGGTTCGCGTCGTGGCAAGCCGGATTCACCAAGGAGGCTTGGGGTTTTGATCTTGACACCGGGGCTGTGGAGAAGTATGGGTACAAGATTAGAACCTGGGAGCAGATGTGGGAGGGGTCACCTGCAGACTGCCGGGAAGTGTTCGGGCCGGGATACTTTCCTTATGTCAAGACGAACGCCCTGGTGAAGATTTTGAACGATTGTGACATGCCTCAACGCTTCAAGTACGCTGCCCCGGCCCGCCCTTTGCTCAATAGGAAACTGTCCGCCCGGATGGGTGGGCGTTTGGGTGGAGGCGCTTATGTACGGTCTCCGTTTCCCTCTGGATCCCTGGGAGCTGGACGTCCTGGATCTGTTAGGAGCGTCCCTAGGAGCTCTCCAACCCCACGCCTGGGCGATCATGTCAGCGTTTCAGGTGTCATGTGTGAAGAGGCATGTCGCTCCCAGCGCCCGAGTATTCCGCCATCTCTACAGAGCCAAGATTAACCAAAATGGCATCACTTTCTCAAAGAGGATAGCGCACTCAGGGAGCGGAGTTTATGGTGCCATCAAGGCGGACTCCGTGTGGTGGCACAACTTTTTCTTTATCAAAGCTGATTCACCGGAGGATGCGTTCTGGGCGGAGCGCCTTCGACCTACATGGTCGTATGGGGCCGTCGAGGTGTTCAATAAACCCAGCCGCCTTCAGGAGAATGATGCTGCCATTGTGAACTGGGTGAACACCTGGAATTACAATCTGAAGAAGAGGGGCCGGAGCGTCCTGAAGGCCTGGCTAGGCGGCGGTGGTGAGCGGATAGTTTTTGAGAGCGATGCTCGTGTAGTTGGGCGCCCTTAGTATATATCCATTCTTATTCTTTCAAAAACGCCTAATATGTTTGTTTTGATATTGACTTGGTGCAGAGAGCTCCATCTTCGCGGCGTTGCTGAACGCCAAAACGCGGGGAGCGTCCGCTGATACTCAGCCGCAACCTGAAACTCCGGTGGCGGATCAGCAGCAGAGGACGAAGACCGCCCGAACCGCCCACCCGGGAAAAGAGCAGGCGGACAATGATCGCCTGGAGAAACGAACCGAGCCGGCCGGGAGTCCGCCATCGCAGAACGTGGGGAAGGCAAAGCGCCGCAAGCTCCCCATGAGTAAAGATTCCGGGAAGAGAAAACGGTCGGAAAGCTCTTCGAAAACCCATACTTCTTCTGGGGAGTACAGCGCCGCCCGCCTTCCGGTGATGCAGCCAACCTTAAGCGGCAACGAGATTCTCACGCGAGCCGCCCTCCAACTGGCAGCCGACTGGGATATCGACCACCCCCGGTCGGAGGATGGGGTTCGCCGTATGGCGATGGAGCAGATGGCGATTGGAGCCAGGGTAAGATCTCTTCGCGATGTCATACACTAGTTTTGTTCTGCCCTCCAGATGGCGTGTAAGTAATCTTTGGATTGCTTCTGTTTGCAGCTTTTGGGAACCGCCGGCGCACTGCTTTCAGCGGATAAGGCGCTTAGGGCCGAGCAGCCCCAAGGTGCTGAGGAGCTGGAGAATCAGCTGCGGGAAGCTCGGGCCGCCACTCAGCAGTGGAAGGCTAAGTATTCCAGAGCGAAGAAGGAAATGGACGAGGAGGCGGCCCGGCTTCTGGTAACTACCTCTTATCAATTGGATTTGGTCCGTGTTGCGCACGCTAACCAAGCCACTGAACACATGTTGGACTTACAGGCGGAGCAGCAGAGGCGCTACAAGGTGGAGGCGGCCCTGTCCCAGGCGGAGGCGGATAAGGACGCCCTGAAGGAGCAAGTGGTCCTCTTGGAGACCGACAAGGCAGTCATGGCCGAGGATCTGGGGGCCAAAACAAAGGACTTGGAAAGCCGCGACCTCGCCTTGAAAGAAACGGAGGAGACCCTTCAGGCGCTGAAGGCGGATGTGGAGAAGGCCATCGCCGAGAAAACTGAAGAGGAGCTGGGCGATCGGGTGCAAGGTGCCTTGGACAACACCCTTGCTGCTGTACGCCACGAACTCCGACGGGGGAACGTGGACTGTTCCTGGAATCAGGAGCAGATGTTCCGTTCGGCGTCTCGGCGGCTGATGGCGCAGGAGTATAAAGAAGAATCTGCTGACTCCCAAGTGATTCCGTCAGACCGCCGCAAGGAGCTGTTGTCGGAGGCCTTTTCTGAGGTGAGCCTTCGCCACAAGGAGCTGAGGAAGAATGCTCGTGCTGAGAGGTCGCGGGCGGACAAGGCGGGGTCGTCGGGCGGGCGCTAGTAATTCCATGTCCTGTAAATTTGCTCCTTTTTGGTTTCCTGTCTTTTGTACCAAACGTATCCGCCATTGTCATGAAGTTATGAAATGCCATTGTTATCCAGTTGTCATCCGCTTTTCTTTTTTTTTTTTTTTCGTGCAAACTTCGCATTTTTTACTGAGGTAGATTTCCTCTTGGGGAAAACTGGACAATCGAAGTGTTGGGTTCCGCCTTGGGGAACCCGAACAAGTTAGATTCCGCCCTGAGGAATCGGCCCTGGGTATCAGGGACGGATTTCGCCTTGGGGAATCCGAACTTGGGGGAAAGTTGGGTTCCGCCCTGGGGAACCCGAACAATGACGAATTGGTTTCCGCCCTGGGGAATCCGAATTCGAAGAGGTATGTTGGGTTCCACTTGGGGAACCCGAACTTGGCACAGGGGTTAAGTTCCGCCCAGGGGGAACTCGAACCCGGCCATGCTTTTAGTAGGACTTGTCCATTGATATACATAATATCATATATATATATATATATCTTTAGTGCACTAGTCTTCCTTTCCTTTCATACACGCCCTTAGTAGGCTGTTTTCAAAACTTGCACAAGATTCAAAAGTCAAGAAACGGACGGAAGGTAGCAGTGAGCTAGACCTCGTCTTCCTCGGCACTGTACTTCCGCAAGTGCATGGCGTTCCATGTCTTGTGTATGGGTTCGCCGGTAGGGCGTTCGAGTTTAAAGGTACTTGGACCGATCACTTCACGGACCTTGTATGGCCCTTCCCAATTGGCGTTTAGTTTGCCCTGTTGGGGGACCGGCCGAAAAACCTTTCGAACTACCCAGTCACCTTCTTCCAGGTGATGAGGGCGAAGATGAGCGTTGTACCGCCGCGCCAATTGTTCCTTTTCAGCTACCAGGCGGATAGCTGCATCCTCCCTTCGTTCTTCTAACATGTCCAGATTATGATGTAAGCTTGCATCATTGCTGGCGTGGTTGAAATGCTGAATCCTAAGGCTAGGCAGATTAACCTCCACGGGTAAGACTGCTTCGGTTCCATATACCAGGGTGTAAGGGGTTTCATCTGTGGCTGTTTTGTACGAAGTCCTGTGCGCCCATAGGATGTTGGGCAACTCATCGACCCATTTTCCCTTCGCCGCATCCACTCTCTTCTTCAATCCTTGCAAGATGAGCTTATTGATGGCTTCCGCCTGCCCGTTCGCCTGGGGATATGCTACAGACGCCAAGCGAACCATGATTTTGAAATCTTCACAAAAATCAAGGAACGCCGTGCAATCAAACTGAGTGCCGTGATCGCAGACAAATCCCAGAGGAAGGCTGAAGCGAGTGATGATGTTTTTCAGCACGAACTTCTGCACCTGATATGTCGTGATGGAGGCAAGAGCTTCGGCTTCAACCCACTTAGTGAAGTAATCTACCGCCACGATGATATACTTTCTCTTGCCCACCGCTTCTGGGAACGGTCCTAGCAAATCCATTCCCCAGAATGCGAACGGCCATGGTGAAACTATCGGCTGGAGAGCGGTGGAGGGCAGGTGGTGCGTGTTAGCGAATAGCTGACACTTGTGGCATCGCTTGACCAGCTCTTCCGAGTCTCGGCGGATTGTTGGCCAATAGTACCCCTGCAATAATATATTCTTTTCCAGGCTTTTGGCGCCTATATGCATCCCGCATACGCCTTGGTGGATTTCTCTCAAAGTGAAAGAAGCCTCCTCATCACTTAAGCATCGCAAGTATGGCCCTGCCGAGGACTTACGATACATTTCGCCATCCAGCAAAACACATCTTGCCGCTCTTCTATGAATCTTGGTAGCCAGTGCTCGGTCCGTCGGGAGGGCGTCCGTTTCAATAAAAGTCCGTACTGGCGCACGCCAATCCGGGAGTGGCGCTGTGGGCGGTGTTACGCTTGTCTGGGCATCGACGGCCATACACTCACCTTCTCTTTCTTTCTCCACGGTGATCATCCTGTCCTCTTCGAAATTGAGAGCGGTAGCGAGCTTGGAGAGAGCGTCAGCGTGAGCGTTGTCTTCCCTTGCCACCTGATGGATCTCCGTTGTTTCAAAACCCTTGAGGGCGATCTTGGCTTGATCGTTGTACGGGGCCAGAGTTTCCTCCCGGACCTCGTACACCCCGCTGAGCTGGTTGACCACAATGGCGGAGTCGGAGAAAACTTTGAGATGGGATACTCCCATGGTTTTGGCCATTCTGAGCCCTGCAATGAGCGCCCCGTACTCCGCCGCATTGTTGGTTCGTGGCCTGTTGAAACGGAGGGCGGTTTCGTGTAGGACTCCCTGGGGGCTTTTTAACACTATACCCGCCCCCGCTCCGTTCTTGCTTGATGCCCCATCCACGTAGAGCTCCCAGTAATCATCCGGGCGTCCGTCCGCCCGGACACATCCTTCGACCACAAAATCAGCCAGAGCCTGTGCCTTGATGGCTGTCCGTGGTTGGAAGTGTACGTCATATTCGCTGAGCTCTACCGCCCATTTGGACATGCGCCCTGACCTGAGAGCTGTCTTGAGTGGTAAGTTCGTCACAACGTGAATTGTGTGAGCATGGAAGTATGGGCGCAGCTTCCTGGAGGCGATAATCACCGCGTAGGCTGACTTCTCCAGTGGTGAATACCTGGTTTCGGCATCTACTAATGACTTGCTCGTGTAGAAGACCGGGCGTTCTTCCTTGTCCATCCGCTTCACGAGAACTGAGCTGACAGCTGTAGCCGCGATGGCGACGTACAGGTATAGCTCATCTCCGGGAACCGGGGCTGCTAGCGTCGGCGGAGTGGTGAGGAATGCTTTGAGTTCCTCAAAAGCCGTAGAACACTCTTCCGTCCATGAGAACTTGGCCGCCGCCTTCAGAGTGGCGAAGAATGGCGCCTGCCTCTCGGCGGACTTCGGGATGAATCTGTTCATTGCCGCTAACCGCCCCGTCAACGTTTTGACATCTCTCACCGTCTTAGGGGGTGGTGTCTGTATGATAGCTTCTATCTTTTTGGGGTTCGCCTCAATTCCCCGCCTGGTGATCATGAATCCCAAAAACTTCCCTGAAGAGGCGCCGAAGACGCACTTCTTCGGATTCAAGCGAAGTTGGAACGCCTTCAAGGTGTCGAAGGTTTTCCGAAGGTCTCCCAGGTGGTCATCACCCGCCTTGGTCTTAACCAGTAGGTCATCTACGTATGCTTCCATGTGGTGACCCAGCTGATCTTGAAAAACTCTGTCAATCATCCTCTGGTACGTCGCTCCGGCGTTTTTTAGGCCAAACGGCATCACATTGTAGCAGTAATTGCCGAAGGGCATCGAGAATGACGTTTTTTCTTGGTCCGCCTTTGCCAAAGGGATCTGGTGATATCCCGAGAACATGTCTAAGAAAGACAACGTCTCATGGTTTGCTGTGGCATCCACCAGTTGGTCGATATTGGGCAGCGGATATGGGTCCTTGGGACAGGCGTCATTGAGGTTGGTAAAATCTATGCACATCCGCCAGCTTCCATCCGCCTTGCCCACCATAACTACATTTGACAGCCACGTCGGGTACTGGACTTCCCTGATGAAGCCTGCTTCCAACAGTTTGGTTATTTCCTCTTGGACCGCTTGTTTTCTTGTCCAATTTACTGTCCGCTTCTTTTGCGACACGGGGCGGGCGTCTGCTCTCACAGCTAGGTGGTGCTGCATGATCGCGGGGTCCAGCCCAGGCATATCCTGGGGTTTCCATGCGAACAAATCAGCATACTCTCTCAGCAGTGCCATTGTGCGGTCTCGGTCTGGGACCGGCATATGAGCGGACAGCCGTACTACCCTCTCAGGATTACCAGGATATAGTGGGACTTCTGTATCCGCCTCCGCGGATTCTGGGCGGACATACGCGTCGTCTCTAGTATCCACTGAAAAACATGCCTCTTCTTTCTTGAGAGCCACCCTATAGCATTTTCGTGCTAATGGAGTGTTTCCCCATGCTACTCCGATTCCTCTCGCCGTAGGGAACTTCATGACTTGATGGACTGTGGAGGAAACTGCCTCGAAAGCGGCCAAACTGGGCCGCCCCATTATCATGTTATACGCCGAATTGCAGTTGGTGACGTAAAATTTTATGTGCTTTGTTTCCTGGTGATCGTCGTCCCCCAATGTGATGGGTAAGGTGATCACGCCCAGTACAGGTACATCATTTCCCGCGAAGCCAGTTAGCATGATCTTAGAACGCTTGAGTAGGGCGGGGTCTAGTCCCATTCTGCTGAAAGCATCGGCTGAGAGTATATCCGCCGAACTGCCCTCGTCCACTAGCACCCGCTCTACTAGAGTGTCTTCAATGATGACACGGATCACCATCGCTTGGGTGCTGGGACTTCCTCCGCGCAAATCTGCCGATGTGAACGTCAATGGCGGCTCTCTATCCGACTGTCTGACCATGGAACATTCACCAACGACCCTTCTGTTCGGGGGCGTATCCTCCTCTCCTCCCAAAATCATGCTGCATGTTTTCTTGTATCTGGGCTTTCCGCCCTCCTTTTGGGTATCCGGACTTTCCTCATCCGTTATTCTGTCGAAAACACTCGCCTTTCTGGGGGGCGTGTGCCTACCCGCCTTCGGAGGGGGTGTCTTTATCATTTCCTTTTCTCTTTGTCTTGGTGATTCTGAGCGTTCCCGCTCTTTTCTCCTTCGGTTACTTATGATGAATTCCTTGAGGTCACCATTCTTTATGGCTCGCTCAATCTCACTGCGGAGTTCCCGGCAGTCCTCCGTGTCGTGCCCCTTCTGCCCATGAAACTCGCAATACTCATTTGGGTTCCCCCTTTTCAATGCCGCTTTGGGTAACGGGGCCGGCCACCGCAATCCTCCTTTCTTTTCTTGGAGGACGTACATGAGCCTTCGCCTTGATTCCGACAGGGGGGTGTACCCTTGTTCCGATCTTCCCTCTCCGTGAGGGCGGTTGTCTCTTCTGTCGTCTGGTCGTTTCTCTTTTCGCCCTTGGTATCCTTTGTCTCTGTTCTGATCGCTTGAGCGCCCGTACCCGCCCTGTATCATGGCGACATTCTCTTCCACTTCAGCACACTGGAGGATACATGTCTCCAACTCGGTGTGGGTTTTCGGCTTTCTCCGGACCAAGTCCTTCACCAGCTCGGTGCTAAGCGTGGTGGTTTGGATGTGGTGGAGCACAATGTCCAGTGCGAGGTTGGGCACCGCTGCGACCGCCTTGGCCCACTTCTCGTAGTACTGCCGAAGAGTTTCTGACCGGTTCTGTCTCAAGTTCCAGAAGGCGGACAAGTTGCGTCCCGCCTCCTTTTGGTTTGAGAACTTGTATAGAAAGAGTTGGCAGAAATCTTCCCAATTCTTTATGATTCCTTCTGCCAAACCTCCATACCAGGTTAGTGCCGCTCCAGTTAACGTTCCAGGGAACGTACGACAGTAGGTAGCGTCCGGGGCCGTGAACATCTGCATGGCAATGGTGAATGTTAACAGATGCTGGTCGGGATCCCCAGTTCCGTCGTACGCCTTGATTGCTGGTGGCACGAATCCTTGTGGGGGAGGAAAGCTGAGGAGACTCTTGTCCAGAGGCTGCCGCATGGCGAGTTGCCTTGGGCCTGACTGGTGGCGAGGGAGGAACAGTCGGTACATTTCGTCCGAGTCCGCCATGCCGGTTGCCAGTCCGCCGGACGAGCCCTCGGTGCGATTTCCGGGGGTTGCTTTGGCCACCAGGAACTTCATCATCACTGCCATTTCAGCGTTCTGTCTTTGTAGATCGGCTACTTGTGACGCTAGGTCCCCAGCAGCGGGATCAGCCGCCGTTCTATCTTCCAACGGAGGGGGGATGTGGGGCTCCCCTCGTAGTAATCCAAGGCCTAGAGGGCGGATTGGATGGGGTGTTTGTGTAGCCGTTCCCAAGGGTGGGTCTACGGAAAGACGAGGATCTCGGGGGACACCCGCCGATATGATTTGTTTGGCCGGGGTGACGAGCGTTTCCGTGGGGACTCCACTCGTGGGATTTTCCTCCAAATTCTGCATGCTGTTTGTCTTTTGGGAACAAAACGTTTTGCTGCCCCCTTCCTGGCGCGCCAATTGATCCGCCCAGTTGGACCGGTGGATCAATACTGTGGTTCTTTGGAGGTTTAGGCAATGAATCCGTCCTCGGAGTGTCTCGGCGGAAGGTACCTTGCAAGGCGGACGTGCAACGGGTTAGTATATGTAGGATGGCAAGTATGGGGATAATGTAGGGAGAATGGGTTACAGAGAAGTACCGGGCGAGAGCCCTTTTTGTGTGGGCGGAACCGATAGCCTTTAGCGTACAGCGCGGAAGCTTGTAGTATCAGGCGTATGGTCCCAGATCTGTCGTGTCCTCTTCTGAATGGGGGACCTTGTTATTTATAGGTCCCATTGGTCTGGCAGGGTCCACGTGTCCTGCTCTGAGTGGGCCGCAGCGAGTCACTGTCAACAGTAATGGGCGGTGGCCTCCTGTAGATGCGACAGGCGATCCTTTGGCTGAGGCGGACAGAGGACCGCCCTGGAGTGACGGACCGCCCTGACCGTGTTCGAGGGCGAATTCAACTTGGGCCCATCAGTATCAAAATGCTTTATAAAAAATTATTCTTAGAGATGTTAGTGTGAAAAAATTGATATATTTTGAATTTGTTTTATTTGAGTTATAGATTAGTGAAGTTATATACCATTCAAATTGAAGGTTCATCATATTTCATATTTATGAAATTTGTTTAGTTGAAATTAGTTTAACTTTAAGTCATTGATAAAGTTGGATCATGTTGCATAAAATTATAATTTCGAAAAACTGTATTCTAATTATTATAGCATTAGAGTATTTGGTTTTCATATAGTATAATTCACTCGACCAAAAGTCATATATGTTGTATGTTCCTTGGTTTATCAACCGCTTTAAGGTCTATTTGCATGTAGTAAAAATATAGTTGATTTTGACATAGTTTGATTTATGCATTTAGAAATGTTGTGCGATCTTACTTTATTAAATTTGTGTTTAGTTAAATAGAGGTGAATGTTAGTCATATTATGAGTTCATGTTATTATAGGTTTGAAAGGTTAGAAATTTAAAGAAATAAACAATTTTATCCAGCCAACGGGGCTGGGTACAAAAACTAGTATGTTAAATGTGTGAAGAGGGTATTAAGGCCTGAGGGGAATAGATATTTCCATAAACTTGGAAGCGCGTAATGATGGGATATGATATGACGTTTGTAGTTGGAGAACCTTCAATGGAGAAGCATGAGGAGGGAGGGAGGGAGGGAGGGGCTCGATGTGATGAAACGATATCTTCCACTTTTTGCCTCATAGGGTAAAAAATCATCATTTTATTTTATCTGGAAGGCGTGCCATAGCACATAGCACATAGCACATAGCACATAGCAATAAATGAAGAACAAGTAATAAAGATATCGATGCCATGCAAGGAAGGCGGCATCATCAAGGCAGACAGGGTGGACTGGTCATTAATCTCTGAAGATATTGCCCCCAAGTCCCACGTTTCCAACGTTTATAGTATAGCATAGGGTGTTTCATTAATTTATTCTTCATATCCCCAGTTTCAACACTCAACTTCTGTCTTGCTGCTTCACTAGAAACGAAGACCATAATAAGCTTCTTAGAAAATCTTTCCAAATCTACTTCATTATTCATTTATTACTACTTTTTCCAATTCCACAACCCAACCAACCACTCATTAATTATATTAATTAATCATCACTGTACACAAGACTTACTCTCCATCAACTTTAACTTTAACTTTAACTTTAACTTTAATATACGAATTGCCTGGCTGGCAGGCATCCTCCAAAACTCCAAACTCCAAACTCCAAACACACTACAATATCCCTCCTCCTCAGGAAAATAATAGAGAGAATGATAGTCAAGGAAGAGATGATCGATGAAAGAAATGCTATTGGGATCGACCTAGGCACAACCTTCTCCTGCGTAGCCATCACAAACGACAACAACGATGTTGATATCATACCCAACAACCTTGGCCATCGTACTACTCCTTCCTATGTTGCCTTCAGACCTTCAGATTCCACCCGTCTAATTGGTAAACCTGCCAAGAATCAGTCTTCTATCAACCCCACCTCTACCATTTTCGACGTCAAACGACTCATTGGCAAAAAGTTTGATGACCCATCCATTCAACACGACTTAAAATGCTTACCATACACTGTGGTCAACATAGATGGAAAGCCTCACGTACAAGTAGAGGTCAAACCTGGCCAACTCAAACCTTTCACTCCTGAAGAAATCAGTGCCATGGTTTTGTGTTCACTCAAGGAAAGCGCTGAAACTTACCCACGTCGTACTCACAGTTCCCGCATACTTCATATGGATCTGTTTAGGAAGACACTAGACGTGGTAGAGAAGACACTGAAAGAAGGGAATATAAAGAAGAGTGAAATTGATGAGTTAGTGTTGGTTGGAGGTAGCACTAGGATTCCAAAGTTGAGACAAATGTTGAAGCAGATGTTTGATGGAAAGGAACCCAATCAAGGTGTTAATCCAGATGAAGCTGTGGCTTATGGTGCTGCTGTTCTTGCAGCCAACCTCATTGGCAAAGCTTCTCCTCAACTTGGTACGTACATATTTTTATTTATATTTAATTCTTCTTCTGCTTCATATATAGCTAAGCTAATTACGTATCATTGTGAAATGGTTGAATATTGTTATGTTGATAGGTGTTACTTTGTCCGACATTACTCCCTTAAGCTTGGGAATATCAGTGCAAGGAGATCTGATGTCCGTAGTTATTCCACGACACACTAGTATTCCTGTAAAGATGTCCAAAATCTATTCTACTTGTACGTCCCAGCAAACCTCCTACGTACCAAGTTGAGTCTATCAGTGAAATTGAGGTTTGATTTGATTAACTATTACTTAATTAGTTGAGTCTCCTACGTACGTACTACATCATATCATTAATGTAAATTGTAATACAGTAGTTTCGAGATGATCAGGTTTTTCAAGGCGAAAGAGTATTCCACCTGCTCCAAGGTATAGTGATTAGTGAAACTACATAATATCATTTTGGTTAAACTGAAACAGAGGGACAATTAATTGATGATGTTGTGTTGCAGGGGAGTTGCTAATGTGGAGGTGACATTTGAGATTAGTGTGGATGGAATTCTAAGTATAACGGCCAAAGACAACGCAACTGCAAATTCAGAATCACTTACCATCACCAACTACAAAGGTAATTTAAACGAGGAATATATACAAAGAATGAAAGAAGATGCAAATCGAATGGCCAAAGAAGACAAGGATGAGAAGAATCGTGTTGAGGCCAAAAACAGCCTTGAGGGTTTCATAAATGTTGTCAAGGACGTCGTCGTGCTACGTAATTTGAATTGGGATATTGGTGATAAATCAAAATTGGAGAATGCTACCAAAGAAGAGGCCTCTAAGCTCAATTATGACGAGATTATGCAGAAGCTTGCCAAAGTATACCATCCTATTATACATAAAAGTTTATGGTAAGATGAGGATGTATGGATAAGTCAACTGTTAGTGGGACTTGTTTTGCTTTATTATTAGTAATTAAGGATTAGCATCTAGTATAATTTTGGACTATTGGGGAGTGATTAAGGCTTAGGATTAGTTATAATATGTTTCTGGACTTTTCTTTATCCTTTTGAGGTTCCATTATTAGAATGATAGAATTGAGTTTGCCCGTGTTGACTTCTCACTAACCACATCATGTGGCTTTGGTTAAATCTAGTTTGAATTTTTTTTATCAATTTAATCTTCTAAATTTGTTTGGGATATTTACAACATTTTATATCCAACTTGATTATTGTATTTATTTTAAATTTTAATTTTATACTGGTGATTGGCTGGCTACCAATCGGTGACCAGCCGTCGGTCTCTGTTGATTTTTCCAGCTACAAATTGTTGTCTCCGGTGACTTTTTCGGTGAGACTTAGTCGACTTTTTCGGCGTTTAACCAACCTCCGACGACTTTTTCGACGATGACATATTAAATAGTTAACACATTTTTTTGTGTGATAACGAGTTAATAGTGTTTTTTACTGATAACTAGTTAACTCTAATGACTTTTCCGACGAGGATTTGTTAAGTAGTTAACATATACTTTTTTCTTCTGATGACTAGTTAACATGATTTTTTAGTAATAACTAGTTAACATAATTTTTTTTTTACTAATAACTAGTTAACCTGTTTTAATTTGATAATTAGTTAACATGTTATTTTGTTGATGATTAGTTAACGAATCACCAGATGAAATTGGAAGGACCAGAGGTCAATAATTCTTGTCGTTAAGTTTCACAGCCAATAGATCAAAGACTTCGGAAGACATGATTCAGAAGAGGCTGAACGCTGAAAAGAGCTTCACAAGGGAAGACAAATTGTAACATGAACTAGAACAAAATATTCACAACAAGATCACTTGAAGCTCTAATACCATGAAGTTTAACTAGATAAATGCAAAGGGATTTATGTGGTTCATCTTCATTTAGTCGGCTAATCCACGGAGGAATAAGAAGATCTATTACTGTTGGATAAAGTCCAAATATTTATTCCAATTCGTTTTCTATATGTACCCTTCAACTGGCGATCATCCTCATAATAACTAGGCTTGTCTTGCTTCAGTACCTTGCCCATAATAGAAAAATAGTTCAGTAAGTCTTAACCATATAACAAAACTGACTCAGACACTTGGCTGACATATCACAACACCAATCCAGTATCTACCACTTACCTTTGAATTTCCCGTCAGTATAGCTGACAGCTAAGTACTCGAAGAAATCTTTGGTAGCATCTGCAAATCCATTCACCCAAACACCAAATCAGTATGAATTAACCATTAACACTTCCGGCAATATTCCACATCAATTACACAGTTAAACCTATAGTTATGACTTATGAATATGGGTTTTCTGGAAATTAAGAGTTATGAGTTAATGTTGTTGCTCTAATGTAATGTCGTAAAAAAAATCCTGATCTGCTTTGATAAATGTGCTATGAGTCAATCTAGTTAAATTACTTACACTCGCGCATATTGGAAAGCAATTACAAGTTTCAGTTGTCTAGGAAACCAGCTATTACGATCACACGAAGAAAGCATAATATCTTACCGTGATTCATTGTTAAAGATGGATCTTTCTCATCAACGTATCCAATAACTTTAGCTGGTGTTCCTGCCATCATGCTTCATAGGCAGCCCCGGAAAAGATGCAAAAATCATAATTAAGCTAATCCAACTGATGAATGATTCTTGCAGTACAAGGCAGCCTTTCCTCACCTGTGTGGGGCGACATCCTTTAATACAAGAGAGCCAGAAGCTATCATAGCCCCTTCACCAATTTTGATGTTCCCAAGTACTGTCACACATGCTCCAAGCAGTGCTCCATCACCTACTTTTGGATGCCGATCTCCATTTTCTTTCCCGGTGCCTCCTAGAGTAACACCCTGCCAATTATGAATGAAGTAAAAAGGTATCTCACACGGGCATTCAACATAGTCATATTATAGCCTTACTTAAGTTAAGTTAAGAATGTTCCCAAAGAAGCAAAATGGAATTAACTAGGGCCAGCCAGGGTTGGTTTATATGGATTCATCGGATAATAATCTCTGACATTTCAAAACAAACAGTTTACCCTACCTCCGAAATGAGAAAACTATGAATGCAGAAGCATTACAAGTAAGAGCGAGCTCGGAAAAATAAATTTATTTTGGTAAGATAGTGGTTGTGCCTGCCACACCTTTGACAGACAAAAATCTTTGCTCAAATGCCCAAAACCAAACAGACCAACAGCTAGGGGAACTTCATGCATTAATGACACTCGGTTACCTACAACAGCGGTTTCTCCAATCACCACGCCTGTTCCATGATCCAACAATATTCCTTCTCCAATCTTTGCGGCTGCTTAACAAACAGCATCCGCATAAAATGTCTTAAGATGTAGAACAGGACAAATGCTAGATTACATCTATTACAATACAAGTGAACCTTGCCTTGACCTTGTGTAAGGAGACTTAACATTTAACAATATAAGCAGAATATGCCAGAAAAACAAAGTAGATATACCCGGGTGAATGTCAACTCCAAACACCTGCAAGAAACGTGATAGCATATAAGGAAGGTACTGCTGATAGCGGGCATCTAAAAATTAAGGTGCTCCAACCTCACTGATTCGACTCTGTAATGCCAAAGCCAACACTTTGTGTCCTGTGTTCCACAACACGTGAGCTACTCGATAGCTTTGCAGGGAGTGGTAACCCTGTAAGTGGAAGTTAAATATAATTCAAGTGACTGATAATTTGTGTGCCTAGACCTGGCAGTGACAAAGGGCAGGTAACAAGGAATTCTTAAATTTTAAGCAGTGAAAAAAACAAGAGTTCCGCACTCCTAACCCCTAAATTAGATACAAGACAACACCAAAGGAACATACCTTTAGGTACAATAGGGCTGTACAATATGAGAGACAAGCAGGATCCCGATCCATAAATGCCTAGATTAGATAGGGTAGAAAATAGTAGTTGTAGCAAGTCCCATAATGATTAATATCGTCAAACTAAACAGTAAGAGATTTGTAGCTATCATACAAAAAAAAAAATCTAACCTGAACATCCAGGCGAATTGCACGGCGAATGCCTGTGTGGTGCATTATAACATCCAGAAATGTATCTAATAGTTGAGTGGCCAAAAGGGTAGTATTATGAAGTCGATTGGCAAGAACAAAGGAAAGTGCTTGCTCCAAGCAATCGTGTGAGTATACTAGTGTAAAGAAAGCTACTTAGAATTGGTTCTTTAACAGCCTGCACATACGAAGAAGAAGAAGTATAAGTAGGAACCTGGAAAGATGAAAACCATATATAATTGATTCCATAAGTTGTACCCATCCAAATCCTGTTTCGGTTTCACTCGTATTATACCAATCAATCCGCTATACAATCATCAAATAATCAATCAATCAACTGATAATAAGATTTATTATGTACAAAAGGAGAAAGAGAGAAGCATGAGGTGGTAAAAGTAAAAAGCAAGGCAGACCTCGTACTTTGCCTCGTCTTGGACGGCCTCCCAAATGAGGTCGTCGTCAAGTGAGTTAATAATACAGTCAGAGTCGGGACTGGAGACGTCCATGGCGTAAACTGGGAAAATCTTCTCGAAAGGATAGGAGCTATTGTCGTTCTTGGAAAGTAAAGGGAGAAGACACATCTCAGATGCTCCATTCTTGAGCTGCTGTTGAAGTTGTTTATCGGACAGGGAATGCTCGGACATCGGCAGACAGGCAGCAGCAGGAACGGCTGTGGAGTGGTGGGGGGTTTGTCGAGTATTGTTACACAGAGGTTATGACATTGAATTGGAGTCCTGGAGGACGGAAAATGGATGGTGGTGGTGGTAGAAGCAAGTTAGCGGAGACGAAAATCACAGGGTAATCATTCATCGTTGTCGGCACTCCGCAACAGCAATACAAGTCCGCAGGCGGAAGTTCAACCGTAATTGAACCGCTTAATATCCATTTTGTTCGTCAACCTATAGGTTCCAAAAGCCTCATCAGTAACCTTTACAACATATCCTATTTCTCACTAACTTTATTGCAATTGTAACAATGTGGTAATTTTGTTAACGCTTCATCCAAACTTTTCGTTACCTCATTAAGTTTGTCCACATAAAATTCATATCATGCCAGCTAGTTCACCCTAGACTCAACCCACATAATCAACCTAACCTAACCTGACACGATCACACCTAGGCACTACACGTATCCAATCCACCTGGTGATCAAAGCACAAAGAAACTCGATGAACATGATCACGGTCAGATTCATCTAAGTGACCACGACCAATCTAAGACACCAAGACTCGTGGCCACCCACCTACAGAGCCTGGCCATTCTTCGCTCTATCATAGCGAGCACCATACGGACTGATACACGCCCCGACACCACCCCCGACAATCGATCCGCCTCAACCTGCACGCACTTGATCTGTAGGGCATGGTGCTCATGGTCGAACACCAAGTGGACACGACCGACCCAACCTTACTTCTCATGGCCACGACCTCGGACACCCTTGCCATGACCTTGGAACCACCTCTCTACTCAGCTCATGGCACGGATCAGAGGCCGAACACACCATGGACCGAGTCCACTCGGTCCTCCCCAACATTATCCGAGTCACACTCTAGACCGGTCACAACTCAGCCGCAATGCCCGATTCGCAACAGTGATCACGCGGTCAATCCGTCGGTCACTAAAGAAACCCTAGACCCTAAAATTTCGGGTCCTTTGGTATCAACAACAAGGGGGCCCATTGTTGATGTCGGGCCTTGCGACCACCTCTACCAAATCCCAAGGAAGGCCTTGAAGCCCGATCCCTCCAATCCACGATGGGCCAACTTTGAGCTAGGGTTTGGCTCGGCCACGGTGGCCCAAACCCTAGTTCAGGTTTCTTGGCCGCCACACCTCACACGCCCATCCTTGAGTCCTTTTCATTGTTGGATTCAATTACCTATTGTATTCCTAGTCCTATTAATAATGGAATTCCTTATCTTATATTAGTTTTTCGAGTTAGATTTGTATTAGGATTTAGGGCTTCTTGGCCACCACCCTCGCCAATATAAGAGAGGGTTCATTCACTTGTATTTTTCACCATTTGTTCATTGATTAAATCTGCTTTTAGCACTCGGTTATGTTTTGATTCTCTTGCGTTGGCATGTTGCTTGGCTTGAGAGGTCGGGTTTATCAAGTTTATGCCCATAAGTCTGTGGCACCATTCACCTTGAATATTGATACTCAGGGTTCATAGCTCTATAGCTATAGGGTCTAGAGTCTTATTTCATCCAGTCTATTGGGTTTGTTTTCAATTCTTTGAATGTTGAAAAGAAGGTGTTAGTTTTTCGCTCTCTACAAACCTAGGTCACATCATTTTGGTATACGAGCGTTGTGTTAATTCTTAGACAGCGTATCTTTATTTTTCATTTGTTTTACTTTGAGTTGTTTTTCAAAAATAGAAAATCCCTAAAAAGTGTGTGTTTTCCAAAAGTAGAGAACCCTTCAAAAAAGTTCTTCATTATCTTTTTAATTGTTATACTAACTCTTTGTTTCTTGGTGGTAAAAGTTAGGTGGCATGTAATCAATTCCAAAGAGGACTCTTAGAAGTTTTATCCCGAACTAAGTGAAACCACCCTCACTAAAATTAGAGTTTTCGGCCAAGTGTAGTAAGGGATTACAACTCAAAGTCTTTCTTCATTCATCCATCTTTTATTTGTGATCAATCTAACACTTTTTGTTTGGTGTGATAGGTTTCAAAAACTTAGAAAAGAATAGGGTTTTGTGTGATCTGTGGAGTTGGACGCGTGTTTGTATAAAGTTTGATTATCACCCTTGATCATTCGAGCTTAGAAGAAACACCCCACCTCTTAAACAAGTCATTCGTAACTTTGAGCTTCTATTACTTTCACTAAATTCTATGTGTTACACAAGTGGTAAACACAAGAGTGGCGAGGTTGTTGTTCATAGATCGAGAGATTTGTGAGGCCTTTTTACTACTAACCCTTTGTATGTCACAATGGAAGGAACCAGAAATACAAATCCAGTTACCCTAGAAGGAATGCAATGCATGCTCGAAACTCTTACTAGGGAGATTCAAACTATAAAACAACAATAAGAAAGGAGGGAGTATGGAGTATGGAGAGATACATCACCTAGAAGTTCCCCATCATCAACAACGAAGGATATCTATTCGTGGGGGGGGGGGGGGGGGAGGTAGATGATGACATGACTAGTCTCAAAATTTCCATTCCAAGCTTTGCCGGAAAAAGACTGATTCAAATGCCTACATTGAATGGAAAAGAGCAATGGAGCTTGTGTTCGAGTGTCACCACTACTCCGATCAAAAGAAGGTAATTCTAGTTGTTGTTGAATTCACTCACTTTGCTGCTATTTGGTGGAGCCATTTATGCAAGCAAAAAATTCCGTATGAAGAAGAACATGTGCAAACATGGGCTTAACTCAAGAGGATCATGCGAAGAAAGTTCGTGCCCACTGCCTACACTCATGCCGAATTGAGTACTCTTCAACAAGGAGGTAGATTGTGGAAGATTTCCATAAGGAGATTAAAGTGCTCGTTGCATGGCTAGACCTAGTAATGTGACTTTATTTGGTGCATTTTAAGCCTTCAATTAGCCTATGAAATGCCCGTGTTTGATCCTTAAATGCCATGCTTAATATGCTTTTATTGAAGTTTTGTGCTAAGTGTTCTTTTGTTGCCCGGTTGCCACTTTGAGGCCATTTCCATATCTATTGGAGGTGTTTTCTTTGTATTTTCAGGTCTTGGCATTGAAGTACTGGTGACAAGGAGCACGTGGGATCAAACGGGAGGTCGATCGGAGCTAGGACGAAGGAGATACGACCGATGTAAGATTGGAGAAAATGCACTTTCAGCTAAAGGAATTTTCGGCGAGAACCTAGAGTTCTCGGACCGAAAATTCTAAGCAGTCGGCGGAGGCTTGATCTTCAAAGAGATTTTCGGCGAAAACTTTCCAGTATTTTCGCCGAAAACATGAGAAGGAATGCAAGGATGGATCGGTGATTTATGAAGGAATTTTCGGCGAAAACCTTATGAAGTTTTCGCCAAAAATATGAAGCAAAATCGGCCGAGTATATAAAGAGGAGTCGCGTTCAACTTGGGAGAGATATACATGAATTGAGATTACACCCTTCGACAAAACCCTTCCTCTCACTCCTCCAACACTTTCTCCTCATCAACCAACCCTTCACAACCCTAGAGCAAGGTGCAAATTGGAGTAAGGAGCTTGGATTGAAGCCCACAACCTTGGGGAGAGGAGCTTGCAAGAAGAGGATTGCCATGAAGCTCTTGGTGATCATCTCTCCTTCTTTCTCTTGTGTACCCTTGGCCATGTGTGGCTGATTTCCTAGGTTTTCTTGGATTGATAGATGGTTGTGCTAGGATAGAGGTGAATTGTACAAACTTGCTATGATTGTTCTTGGATTGTATGAAGATGGTCTCTATGACTTGTTGTTAATTCCATTGATGGCTATGGCTTGATTGGTCTATTATTTGTAATGTAATGCATGAGAGTGCTTGGATTACATGGATTGTAGGTCTAGGGATTGAAGGGAGTGTGTTCTAAGAGATTAGATCATCTCAATTCAACCATGGTTGCATGATTTCTCACTTGTGCATTTTATCGAACACTTGGTGTGCATTAGGTTTTTCATTCAATTGAACTTTGATTAGTCTTTGGATGATTCTCTTAGTGTTAGGACATTGACATGAGAGTGTGGTGTCTAGCCTAGTGGTCATAGAGTCATAGGAGAGGGTTTTGTAGCTTGGCATTTCATCAAACACCTTTAATGCATCCTTAGTCACTTAGCTTGAGAGCGAGAGCCTAGGTTGAGTGGTTATAGGATAGGGATTTGGTGCGACGAGAGTGCATTGAGTATATATTAGGGATTTGCGTGGTCATTCGATTGCATCCTCGATCATGTTTGGCTTGTTTGTGCATTTATACCTCTTGAGCATGATGAAGCTATCTTTCCAAGTTAACCTCCTTTACCTTTGATTTGCACCCTTTTGATTTGCTTTCTTATTTAGTTTCCTTTATGTTTTCATTTCCTTTTCAAACTAAAACCAATTTTAAATGAATAGACCGTCCATGAACCGTGTGAGTATTAGCTATTGAGAGAGCCCTCGTGGAATACGACCTTGATAGTTGTGAGTTAAATCTCGCGCATCAAGTTTTTGGCGCCGTTGCCGGGGAACTTTCTCAATCCTTTGAAAGCATTTAGTAGGGGACCGTTCTATTCACTTCCTTCCGTTTTAGTTTTGCTTCTTTGTTATTTTTTTTGTGGTATTGTTATCCCGCATTATTGTACTACTTGGTTGTGTTTGTTGTGCGTGTTTGTAGGCCCCTTCTCCACCTATCTAATTCATGGGAGCAAGGTTGCAAGTAAGATGAACTCGTGGAATGGAGGTAATGGTTATGGTACCTATCAAGGGTGGAATCCATCTCCTAACCCATACTATGGTCATCCTATTTCATCCAACTACTACCAAGAAACTTGTGAGGGAGATAGCCAATGGTGGGGTCAAGAACAACAAGCTTCAACACCCATGTGGAATGAGCAATGTCCCTATCCATCTCCACCCTATCATCAAGTCTTGCCGGAGTATTATCAAGAGGATTTCACAAGTCATGAACAACATTCTCAACCGCCTGATGTGACTTCATTTAGTGCATTTTGAGTCTATGATTGACCTATGAAATGCCCATGTTCGATCGTGAAATGCCATGACTTATATGCTTTTATTGAAGTTTTGCACAAAACGTCCATTTGTTGTCCGGTTGTCACTTTGGAGCCAAATTCGTGGTCTATTGGAGTTAACTCTGTGCATTTTCAGGTTATGGCATCGAAGTACGGATGACAAGGAGCACATAGGAGAAAACGAGAGGTCAATTGGAGTCCGGACGAGGGAGATATGGCCATTGCAAGTTCGGGATTTATGCAGAGTGCAGGGGTGCACACCGTGCAGTGGTGCACGGCATGCACTGCCCCCTGCACTATAAATACCTTTGTTTTTGGCCATTTTGGGGCATTCTTTCATCTCTCTTGAACCCCAAACACATACCCACGAACCCTCAAACCCTAGAACACATTTTTGGAGCAATTTGAAGCCATTGGAGCTAGGATTGAAGCCAACAAACCTTGGGAGAAGTGCTCACAAGTGGAGAAGTGAAGATCATCTCAAGGATTCATCCATGGTGTTCTTGGTGACCATTCTTCCTTCTTTTCTCTTTACTCCCTTGGCCATGTGTGGCTGAGTTTCTAGGGTTCATCTTGGATGGGTAGATTAGTTGTGCTATGATAGAGGGATGATTGTATAGAACTTGCCATGATTGATCTTGGTTGTATGAGGATGATTCCTAGACTTGTTCTTAATGCCATTTTATGCCATGTTTGCTTGATTTGGTCCATTCAATGTGATTTGATGCATGAGAGTGCTTGGATTGCATAGATTGTAGGTCTAGGGATTGAAGTGAGTGTGTTCTAAGAGATTAGATCATCTTGTTTCAACCATTTTCGCTTGATTTCTCTCTTGGACATTTTATCGAACACTTGGTGTGCATGTGGATTTTCATTCAATTGAGTTTAAAAAGGCTTTTTGGTGAATCTCTTAGTGTTAGGGCATTGATATGAGAGTGTTATGCCTAGCCTTGTGGTCATAGAGTCTTAAGAGAGGGTCTTGTGTCTTGGCATTTCATCAAACACTTAGAATGCATCCTTTTTCACTTAGCTTGAGAGCGAGAGCCTAAGTTGAGTGGTATTAGGATAGGGATTTGGTGCTACGAGAGTGCATTGAGTCTATAGAAGTGAAATGCATGGTCATCCGAATGCAAACTCGATCTTGATTGGGTTGTTTGTTCAATTAGTCCTCTTGAGCATGATGAAACTACCCACCAAGAGAGCCCCCTTTGTCTTTGATTTGAACCACCTTTCTCTCTTGCTTAATCTTTGTTAGTATTGCATTTCTTTGCCTTTGTTTCTGAATTTCTCAATCAAACCAAACCAATTTCAAATGTCTAGACCGTCTATGAGAAGTGTGAGTATTGGTCTATGAGAGGACCCCGTGGAATACGACCTTGGTAAAATCCTTTTATCAAGTTTTTGGCGCCGTTGCCGGGGAACTTTCTCAATCCTTTGAAAGCATTTAGTAGTGGACCGTTCTATTCACTTCCTTCCATTTTAGTTTTGCTTCTTTGTTATTTCTTTTTGTGGTATTGTTATCCCGCATTGTTGTACTACTTGGTTGTGTTTGTTGTGCGTGTTTGTAGGCCCCTTCTCCACCTATCTAATTCATGGGAGCAAGGTTGCAAGTAAGATGAACTCTTGGAATGGAGGTAATGGTTATGGTACCTATCAAGGTTGGAATCCATCTCCTAACCCATACTATGGTCATCCTACTTCATCCAACTACTACCAAGAAACTTGTGAGGGAGAAAGCCAATGGTGGGGTCAAGAACAACAAGCTTCAACACCCATGTGGAATGAGCAATGTCCCTATCCATCTCCACCCTACCATCAAGTCTTGTCGGAGTACTATCAAGAGGATTTCACAAGTCATGAACAACATTCTCCACCGCCTTCTATGCTAGAGGAGCTCTTGAAAGTGGTGAAGGAAAGTGAGCGTCCTCGAGAGGAGTTCGTAAGCTATGAGGAACCTCCTCCATCTTTTCCCACGCTTGAGGAAGCTTTGAAGATTGCGCAAGACAATGCGAACCAACTTAATCACCTAGCTCAAAGCGTGACACTCATCAAGGAAGCTCTAGAGGAGGAACAACACTCTCCACCTCCCCACAATTGAGGAGATGTTGCAAATTGCTGAAGATAATGCGGCTCGGTTGGATCGTTTAGTTCAAAGTGTGAAGCTCATCACCGACACCTTTGAATCGGAAGTGCTTGTCATGGAAGAAGAAGAGAGTGAGTCTTCCCAAGAAGAGTTCATGAGCCATGAAAAACCTCTTCCACCTCCTTTCATGCTAGAGATGTTACGAATTGCGGAGGATAATGCAAACCGAGTTAACCGCTTATCCCAAAGCATAGAGCTCGTCACGAAGATTCTTGAGAATGAACGCCATCCCAATCATTTGGAGCAAGTTTATTATGATGAAGATGACACTTGTGAATCCGAGGAGCTTGACACGGAAGAAGAGTTGGTAGTGGAGGAGATTGATGAACATGTTCTTCCTAAGGACACACCAAGTAACAATGATGTGAGGATAGAAGAATCAATGAGACTTGAGGATGATGACCCTTTGGAGGAGGCGAGAGATGATTTGGAGACGCATCAAGAAGAGGTGACACCGAGAGTGGAGCACGAAAGTGAACAACACCACTCTATTGTGGTCCCACCAAGGATTGTGAGTACTCTTCAATCTTCTTGCTTGATCATGAAGTATTTGTGCCAAGAACCCAAGGAGACATGCATCTCTACCCCCCTAAGGTGATAATGGAAGAGGAGCCGCTCGTGTTTGAACCGGAAGACTCTTCGAGTGGTATCACAAACTTGGAGACGATGGAGCTCAATGGTGGCCCCCTACCTTACTTTCTTCCTCAAGTTCCAAATTTCAAAGGTAGCAAGCCACCCCAAGGTATCAAGTGCTATGCAAGCATCAATGTGCATTGGCTAGTCTACCATTCTCCCAAGATGTTACTTGGAGCTCAATCTTCATCATGGAAGAAGCTACTTGACATCAAAGAGGTACTAAGTTGGACACCATAACACAGGTATCGTCGAGCTTAAGACGGTAACCAAGCGCTTCTTGGGAGGCACCCCATGTTATCTTTAATTTTTCGCTTTTAATTGTTGTTTGAGGTTTTTGTGTTGTTTTAGCTTTTTGAATAAGGTTTGACAAGCATTTTGGATCACTCTTCACCAAGGATCATCATGGAACTCTTTTCCCTCTATTACGTCCTATGCTCCTCTCTACCAACGCGGTAACTTCGTTCCACCTTACCTTCTCTCTCTTGATCATTGAGGACAATGCACATGTTAGTCGTAGGGGAGTTTGAGGTTTGGTGTGATTATTTGTGGTAGAGATCTAAGGCTATGCTTTGATGAGTTGCATGATCTTGATTGAATGTCAATTTCCTCTATTGTAGAATCATTCGGTTCTTGACTTTTGGTGTTTAATTGGCTTCAATCTTTCACAATGACGTTTAGACTGTTCCCCTTAGAACCTATAACCAGCATGTTAGCACTGATGTCAAATGAGTCTAGGCCAGAACAGAGATTTTATCACTCTTGTATGTTGGTTGATTGGTTTGATACGTGTTTTTGTACCGCTCGATAACACCGGTCTAAGATGATGAAGGCAATCAGAATTTTCACCCCTTTTCCATGTTTTTCATTCTCTTTTTGATCCCTCGTGATTGTGGCTTGAGATTAGACAGAATCCAATTCGAAATCTTGTGTGGAAGTTGTAAAGAGCTAGGGATCAAGTGGCTATTTTGTGAAGAAAAAGAAAAAAATTAGAGAAAATGCTCAAAAGAAAAGAAAAGCTAGGCAAGCTCGGCACCTAAGTGAAGTGTCGGGCTGAGCACTAGCAAAGGCAAAGGCTGTGAGCTAGGCAGGTTCAACACCTAAGTGAAGTGTTGGATCGAGCACTAGTATGCTGTAGGAAAAAAAAAGAGAACAAAAAAGAAAAAGGAAAAAAGAGTTCTCAATGTGGCCCTTGTTGTAGTGATCCTAGCTTGAGCGTAAAAGTGCAAGATCTAGAGGTGGACGAAGTCGAGTCGATAGCCACATCACGATCACTCACCACTCTCCAAATTTTCCTATCCCCACCTAATCCGTTCTATTTCCCGAGTTCAAGTCCTTTTGAGTAGAGTTGGTGTTGTCGTGGCCGCTTTTCTGTATCCCAATTGACCACTACTTGGAGTGTGCATCAAATAGTGAGGTTTAGACTTGTTTGGTTGATGTTCTTGCATGTGTAGGTTAAGTTTGTTTGTGGAACAGTCTAAGCCAATTTGTTAATGTTTGAGTCTCAATGTGACCGATCTTGTCATTTGTGAACTTGGATGTTTTCTAATTCATTTGCTTGGGGACAAGCAAAGCTTAGTCGTAGGGGAATTTGATGTGACTTCATTTAGTGCATTTTGAGTCTATGATTGACCTATGAAATGCCCATGTTCGATCGTGAAATGCCATGACTTATATGCTTTTATTGAAGTTTTGCACAAAACGTTCATTTGTTGTCCGGTTGTCACTTTGGATCCAAATTCGTGGTCTATTGGAGTTACCTCTGTGCATTTTCAGGTTATGGCATTGAATTACGGATGACAAGGAGCACATAGGAGAAAATGAGAGGTCAATTGGAGTCCGGACGAGGGAGATATGGCCATTGCAAGTTCGGGATTTATGCAGAGTGTAGGGGTGCACACCGTGCAGTGGTGCACGGCGTGCATTGCCCCCTGCACTATAAATACCTTTGTTTTTGGCCATTTTGGGGCATTTTTTCATCTCTCTTGAACCCCAAACACATACCCACGAACCCTCAAATCCTAGAACACATTTTTGGAGCAATTTGAAGCCATTAGAGCTAGGATTGAAGCCAACAAACCTTGGGAGAAGTGCTCACAAGTGGAGAAGTGAAGATCATCTCAAGGATTCATCCATGGTGTTCTTGGTGACCATTCTTCCTTCTTTTCTCTTTACTCCCTTGGCCATGTGTGGCTGAGTTTCTAGGGTTCATCTTGGATGGGTAGATTAGTTGTGCTATGATAGAGGGATGATTGTATAGAACTTGCCATGATTGATCTTGGTTGTATGAGGATGATTCCTAGACTTGTTCTTAATGCCATTTTATGCCATGTTTGCTTGATTTGGTCCATTCAATGTGATTTGTTGCATGAGAGTGCTTGGATTGCATAGATTGTAGGTCTAGGGATTGAAGTGAGTGTGTTCTAAGAGATTAGATCATCTTGTTTCAACCATTTTCGCTTGATTTCTCTCTTGGACATTTTATCGAACACTTGGTGTGCATGTGGATTTTCATTCAATTGAGTTTAAAAAGGCTTTTTGGTGAATCTCTTAGTGTTAGGGCATTGATATGAGAGTGTTATGCCTAGCCTTGTGGTCATAGAGTCTTAAGAGAGGGTCTTGTGTCTTGGCATTTCATCAAACACTTAGAATGCATCCTTTTTCACTTAGCTTGAGAGCGAGAGCCTAAGTTGAGTGGTATTAGGATAGGGATTTGGTGCTACGAGAGTGCATTGAGTCTATAGAAGTGAAATGCATGGTCATCCGAATGCAAACTCGATCTTGATTGGGTTGTTTGTTCAATTAGTCCTCTTGAGCATGATGAAACTACCCACCAAGAGAGCCCCCTTTGTCTTTGATTTGAACCACCTTTCTCTCTTGCTTAATCTTTGTTAGTATTGCATTTCTTTGCCTTTGTTTCTGAATTTCTCAATCAAACCAAACCAATTTCAAATGTCTAGACCGTCTATGAGAAGTGTGAGTATTGGTCTATGAGAGGACCCCGTGGAATACGACCTTGGTAAAATCTTTTTATCACCGCCTTCCATGCTAGAGGAGCTCTTTAAGATGGTTAGAGAAAGCGAGCGCCCTCAAGAGGACTTCACAAGCTATGAGCAACCCTCTCAACCTCCTTCTATGTTAGAGGAGCTCTTGAAAATGGTAAAGGAAAGTGAGCGTCCTCGAGAGGAGTTCGTAAGCTATGAGGAACCTCCTCCACCTTTGTCCACGCTTGAGGAAGCTTTGAAGATTGCGGAAGTCAATGCGAATCAACTTAATCGCTTAGCTCAAAGCATGGCGCACATCAATGGGATGCTTGAAAATGAACATCAACCCCATAAGGTGGAGCAATACTCTCCCTCTCCATCCATGCTAGATGAGTTCTTGAAGATTGCGGACGACAACACGGCTCGGCTCAATCGCCTAGCTCAAAGTATGAATCTCGTCATGGATGCGCTAGAGAATGAGAATCAGCCCAAGAAGGTGGAGTACGCTTATGATGATGAAGATGACATGTGTGAACCGGAGGAGCTTGACACGGAAGAAGATTTGGTAGTGGAAGAGGTTGAAGAGCATGTTCTTCCCATGGAGACGCCATATGACAAGGATGTGAGGATAGAGGAACCAAGGATACTTGAGGGACACAATTGGAAGGTGTATGAGTTGGGCATCTAATTTGTATCCACATCCAAATATAGAGATTTTTAGAGATAATAAAATCTAAGTTGTTTCCACGAGGATATGGGCCTTTAAATATGTCGCAAAGTATAAATAATAATGTTAATAGGATTAATTTACCTAGATATTATGGTGTTAGGGATGCTTTTAATATGCATGTCTGACTTGTCACCTTCCTTTGATGATGATGTAGGACCATATTTGAGTGTCAAATATTTTCAAGAAGAGGGTCACGATGATGAAATCCCTACGACTTACCTTAATGGAGATGGACGGGTCAAGAGGGCTCAAGCGAAGGCGTTTAAGATGAAGGTTTTGGCCTATGTGGAGGCTTCAAGTCGTGTGGTGCACAAAGAAATGGAAGCTAAGCTTATTTAGGGAACCTGAACATTATCATTGTTGGAGGACACAACACGACCATGGAAACCCTACACCACAACCATAGACACGATCGTGGTCATGGAAACTCTAGTTGGGTGATTCCAACCAAAACACAATGAAAATGTCAGGTGATGCTGACGCTAACTGTTAGAGATCGAGACCGATATATATTAGACCAAGATCAAGGCCGATATTGGATCGAGAACAATTTCGTGTGGCATCCAAACTTATGTCAAATCACGTCGTATTAATACTGATATCGATTTGCATCTCATTTGGATGGATGTTGTGTCACACCTAGAAATACGAGACATGCTCAAATTCTTAGCCTTAGAGTGCCGAGTTTTCAATTTCCTTTTTGAGAATTGGATTCTTTAATCCCCAAGACAAGGACCTTATTTAATTTTTCTCCATTCTTGTACGAAAAGTAGAATTATTTAGTGTTTATTTTTCATTATTCATGTAGGAATAGGATGGGTCCTTGGCCAAATTTTAGTCCTATAAATATGATCCTTATAGCTTGTTTTAGCTTCTTTACATAGTGCTTTGTTAGTCTGATTTTTCTCTTCTCCCCCCGATAGAGCGGGTGCCATCCCCTCTATTTCTTGTGCATTGTTTTCTCCCCTTGTACAACTTTCGGTGAGTAGCCGGGTTGGTTATCTCACCATTTGATGATATATATTACTGATATTCATAAAAAAAATACAGATATTCAAGTATTTTTGAATCCTTCTTGCTCTTGCCGGTTGTTGCTTGACTAGAAGAGTTCATGGTATATTGAGGATTAGTATATCACCCTTAACTTCATGGTATCATTTTCATTTGATACTTTGGGTTCCTAGTTGTTAGATAAGTAGTGGATCTAACCCTGATTTGCATCCCTTGACTTAGATTTCTTTCGATTGTTTTTGTTTCTAATCCAATTAATATAGGGTCACATCATTTCAGTAGGCACGATTCACATCACAAAGGACACACAGAACATGAAGAACTAGAGAAATAAAAACCAAGAACACGAATAACAAGAATAAAATGAAGAAATTAAAAAAATAAAATAAACAAAGACTACATAAAATATAAACCAAGATCATGAAGAACTCAGGGTTAATCTATTTTTTATGAATAGGTTTGGATATATCTCATTCACTAAAAAAATGGAAGTCAAGAGGGAGTGTCCCAACTTGACAAGGATTTCTAGTATAACTGGAAAAAAAAATCTCAAGAGACATAGTTATCCTTTCAGACTTCTAGGAAACTTAGGGAACATTGACAAATCTTAAATCTTAAAATATACTATGGTATATCTCTAAGTTTTTTTTTGCCACATAAGCTAAAGCTATAACCACAATTTTCCACATCATTAACATATTTTATATGAAAAATACATTCTTTATCATTCTAATAAATGCACTCACATTAATGTGTTTATGAGTTATGAAATTGGTCAAATACTTAAGTGGTCACCTAAGTATGATTATTGTGTCATTGTAGTCACTCATAACTTAAATTCATAGATTAGGTCAACTCAATCACTTTGACCAATTTCTTGATAATTTATGTTAAAAATGACACGGCAAGGTGCCATGTCATCACATTTATATTCTAATTCAACCAAATCAAGTTCTAAGTGTTGGTGGACGAACACCAAAAAGAAGATAAAAGAGTTTTCAAAAAAAAATATTTATTTATTGTGTTAATAAATAGCCTTATACTTTATAACAAAGATAAGTTTTATTGTGTTAATATGATTAAGGTTTCGATATAGCCGTATACTTTATATTTCATAATGGGTCAAATACATTAGTGGTCACCTAAGCTTGCTTCATTGCAATCACTTAAGTTTAAATTGGGTCAGCTCAGTAACTTAAGTTTGAAGATCGGGTGGGTTGGTTACTTAAATGATCACTGATCTTTGGCCGAATAGCCCAGTGCTCATTAAATTCAAAAATTTTCCTAGCCATTACTGGACTTTGAGGCTTTAAAAGAAAATTGGATGTCCGTAGCTAATAGTGACCGTTCGGTTAGAGGATCAAAGTCCAGTGATTGCTAGGAATTTTCTTAAAGTTTAATGATCACTGGGTTATTCAGCCAAAGTTCAGTGATCATTTAAATAACCAACCCAAGATCGGGTCAACTTACTAGCTTAGTCACTTTAATAAAAAAATTTATATTTTCTGTTAAAAATGACATGTTAAGGTGTCATGTTATCAAAAAATATTATTTAGCATTCTAATTTCAACCGGACCACTTATTCGAGTTCTTATTAAAAATTAATTGGACTATGTTAACCCAAACTCAATTTACCTCTAACTCTTTCATAAATATGACATTTTTATTATAAAATTTTTCCATTCTATATACTATTTTGTGTTATTAATATTTTTTAATTAATTATAAATAGCTCTAGAATCACATGTAAGATACACATTAGATGAGAATATTTTTGACAACATGTCAAGGGGCGGGTTAGACTTTTTTTAACATATGGCGCGTTAGACTTCATAAAATTTTGAATATTTTGGATATAATTATGTCAAAAATATAATAATATGCATATCAGCGAGTCAATAGATCAAAATGACTCATGTCTAATAGGTCACAAGCTATTTGTGTCAAATGTATTAAGTATAATGTGGGTTCATCGCTTCATGAGCTACACATGTTATATGTCATTTAATTTTAGTTTAACAATAAGCATTGGATAAATTTGGTTAGAAGGAGAAGTCAACTTTTCACAATCTTAAATTTTTATGTATGTTCCTAAATCAGATTCAATATTGTGAATAATTTTCCTTAATTAACATTTTAGAAAATTAATTTCTCAAATTTATTAGTATATATGACATACGAGATAATTATGATGATAAAATCATAAATTAAGTTTTTTAGATGAAGTATGTTAAGTGATTATAATATAGAAACCATGAAACTTACTTTTATTATTATTTTACACTTAATTTAGTTAAACTTTAAATAAGCCATACAAATGAATAAAAATAAATCAATGATTTTACAATTTTAGAACTCATATTCTTATTGTTACTATTTAAATTAAGACAAGCAACATAAAAAAATTACATATATCTGGCCAACCGGCCAGGTAAAAAAAAACTAGTACCATCAAAAGAAGATCTTATCTCTTTAAATCAAGGTGTCTGTTTTTCTTACACTCATACCATAGTGCCTTTTACATCAATACCAAGAGGGAAAAATATATAATAAAGCTACACAAAAGAGACAATTCATATAATTTTGAATCACATCCTAAATTTTTGCAGCCATGTTTTCATTCTCATCTTGCAACTATGTAATAATATTTTTGGCTTGTCTGACCTTTACTGAATTGTAGAAACAATGAACCAATTTTCTTTGGCTTTCTGGTTCATAAAAGCTTAGTCTAAAGATGAGACCAGTGAGAAAAAACACCTTTTAGCTTCAAAAACATTAACAATAGAATGATGATAGCAACCAAATTGGCAAAGTTTCTCTCTCTAAAAGTTTCTCTCTAGTTTTCTTCGTTTCTCGGTTTTTCGTTTTTGATGGAGCCCCCGCCGGCCGACCTGGGGGCTGCTCCTTTGCACTCGCCGGCCAAGGCTGTCAAGCGTGCGCGTACTGTCGTTGATGGTTCCTGCGAAACGGCCGTCGATAGTGATCCTGTTAGCCCTACCGGGGAGAAGCCTTCCTTCCGTGATAAAGTCACGGGATTCTGGAGCAGTTCGTCGCCGGGAGGGGAGGAGATTCTATCAGATGACTCTGATATTGAGATGGAGGAGGATGATCCCAAATGCCCGACAATTCGAATCCCAGATGAGGAGAAGCTCCGTGTTCGTAGGAAATTTTGTCATGCGATGATTGTCAATACCCTGGATCGTTGCTTCCGTTCTCGTTTATGAGCCGAAAGCTACCGCAACTGTGGGCGAAGAAAGGAAGTATTCACGTCTCTGACGTGGGTTTCGGCTTCTATATCGTGCGATTTGAAACAGTGGCTGATTACGAAAGGGCTATATTGGATGATCAACGACCACTATGTGGTGATTCAGGAGTGGAGACCTTACTTTAGACCAGAGGAAACCTTTCTGTCAATGCTTCGTGTTTGGGTACGCCTTCCGGGCCTCCCTTTTGAGTACTTTGATAGCTCGATCCTCAAGATCATCGGAGATCGAATTGGGCGTACAGTGCGAATCGATCATACAACTCTTGAAGGTAGTAGGGGTAATTTTGCAAGAATTTGTGTTGAGGTTGACCTCTCAAAGCCCCTTCGCTCAAAGTATCGCATGAAAAGAGAGTTCAACGAATTGAATATGAAGGCCTTCATACCATCTGTTTCAATTGTGGGTGCTATGGTCACAAAGACGAAACATGTAAGTAAGCACCGGAGGCTGAAGATGTGGAGAATCAAACAACAGTCTTCGTTAATCCTGTTTTCCAAGAGGTCAATGACACGGAGATACGTCCGGAGGTTGAGCAAGACTTTGGGCCTTGGATGCAGGTGAAGAAAAATAGTCGTAAGCCTAAACCGGTTGCCAAGATGGAGCTTGGATGCGGAAGCTCCGATTGGGCCTTGGAGCTCCGACGGGTTCAGCGACGGTGGAAGCTCTGACGGGATCAATGTCGCCGGAGAAAAACAACGAAAATGGTAACCGTTTCTCTGCCTTGAAGGATTTGAAAGGTGGAGCGAATTCGGGGGAAGTCTTGATTGTTCAGGATCCGGAGCCGTTAGAAGTATCAATTAAGGAGGATTCGGTGGAGGTCTTGCCGATGTTTGATAAGGAAAATGTGGATCCCTTACTGGGAGGGCCTGCAACCTCTTCCTTACCTCCCCCGCGAACGGACCGGCCGTGTTGGGCATGGTACCTTTTCCCTCCCTTCCCTAGCAGCCCATTTGTATTTCGGGGGATGGCGTTCAGCTTGGACCCTTGACTAACAGCCTGCTTCCCGCTTCTTTTGGAAATGCAGAGCTTTTCATTGATATCTCTCCAACTCGGTCATTACCTTCCCTTCCGGATAGCGTCTCTGTTGGGGAAAAGCGATCATCTCAAGTGTATGTTAGAGGATCTATTCCTCCGAAGGGACCAAAGACCTCGAAGAGTAAGAATAGAGACTCGGTGGCTAGGGTGGCCGCGGTGGCAACAAAGTCTAGGGATCCTTCCCAACGTAATGTCTCAAAGAGCGCCTCCTCCACTATGGAGGAAGTGTAATTTCGTCCGTCTCCTCTGTTGGAGGGCCAGGGAGTTTCTTTCCTTTCCCCTTTTTTTATGCTATCCAATTTTTTCTGTTGGAATAGTTGTGGCGCAGGCCATAAGTCGTTTTTTACTAGCTTTAAATCGTATGTTGATTTTGCCAAGTTTTCTGTTGCAGTCATTGTTGAGCCTAAAATCAGTGGTGCTAAAGCTGTCAAAGTGATCAATGAGATGGGGTTCGATTCAAATTTTAGAGTGGACGCGACGGGTTTCAAGGGCGGGATATGGGTTCTCTGGGATTCTAACCGTATTCAGCTTGATGTCGTCTCGTTCGGCTCGCAATTCATTCATTTGAAGGGGGTCCTTGAGGATGGGGAGTTATTTTTTGTGACTGCTATCTACGCTAGTCCGACAGCCACTCAAAGGGTTCTTCTTTGGGACACTCTGAAGTCGCTGTCTGACCCTTGGGTGATTCTTGGAGATTTCAACTTGATTTTTTCGGCCAATGATAAACGGGGGGGGGGGGGGGTAGCCGCCTTCAATCGTTCTCGTAATAAATCCTTCATCGACACGGTGAATGTGTCCGCCTTGATCGTGCACTTGTCAACTCTTATTGGCTTGGTCGTTTCCCCGAGTCTTCAGTGTTGCATCTTCACAAGATCAAATCCTACCATCGGCCGATTCTTCTTCGTCCTCATAAACAGGTGTACTCGACCAATGTCAAGCCTTTCCGCTTTTTTATCTGCTTGGTTATCTCATCCTAGCTTTATGCATATCATCAAAAAAAGTGGAATGCTAATAAAAACTTTGCCTGATGCTCTTAAAAGCCTCACGTTCGATCTTTGCCACTGGAATAAATTCGTTTTTGGAAACATCTTTCGCAGGAAGCGGAGGCTGTCTAAGGAGCTGGCTATCGCTGAGGCTAACATGGCTGTTGCTCCTTTTGTCTTTAATTTGGATGTGGAGAGGAGGCTTAGAACCAAGTTGGAAGGTGTTCTCTGGCAGGAGGAGTCCCTTTGGCTGCAGAAATCCCGCTCTAAATGGGTCTCGGAAGGGGATAGAAACACTCATTTTTCCATCTTGCTACTCTTCGTCGTAGGTCCTTCAATCGTATTACTCGGCTCAAACATGTCAATGGGAATTGGATTACTTCTCAGCCGGAGCTGCTGGAGCTGGCTACGTCTCATTTTCGGTCATTCTATCAATCGTCTGGTGACACAGTCTCTAGGCTATGTGGGTTTCCGGCGGCTATTAGTGAAGTGGACAGTACAGTTCTGAGCAGGGAGTTGTTAGCTTCCGAAATTTGGTTAGCCATCAAGATTATGGAGCCCCTTAAAGCGCCAGGAAAGGATGGGTTCAGTCTTATTTTCTTCCATCGTTGCTGGGATAGGGTGGGAAGTGAGTTCACAAGCTTCGTGTCAAGCTGTTTCAGTGATCCGGGGAAAATTAAAGGAATTAATGAGACGCTTATCACTACAAAAAAATGCGTTTTAGCGTAGGTCGTACGCGCGAAATGGCGTCGGTCACCGAGCGACGCTAATTTGTATGGCGTCGGTCGGCAAGACCGACGCCAGAAGTGGTGACGCTATATTTTAGCGTCGGTTTTTGGCTGACCGACGCTATCTGACAGACCGACCGACGCTAAATCTACTGGAAAATCACAAAAAAAGCAGCTGCATCTCTGCAGCCGCTTCTCCTTCTTGGAATTTGCACACGCCTTCTGCAGCGCCACCGCGAATCGCGGATTGTAGCCGCCCGCCGTGTTGTTGTACAGATCTCGGCTGAACTCTTCACGCGGTAGTCGAGGCGGCCGAGCTGGACGTTGTAGAAGGGGCCGCCGACCATGGTGACTACATCTCGAGTGGCGACGGCGAGGATGTCGAAGCAGGAGACGGTGTTGGGACAGGCGAGCTCGAGGGCAGTCTTAGCGCGGATGACGAGATCAAAGGCGTCCCCAGGGAGGTTTGGAGGCGTCCCCAATGCCTGCATAGGGTAGGGTTTGGAAGAAGCAAAGAGGTTTGGGAGTGGAAGATGAAGAAGAAGAAGAAGAAGAAGAGAGGTTTGGGAGATTAGAGAGGAAGATGAAGAAGAAGAAGAGAGGTTTGGGAGATTGGAGAGGAAGATGAAGAAGAAGAAGAGAGGTTTGGGAGATTGGAGAGGAAGATGAAGAAGAAGAAGAAGAGAGGTTTGGGAGTGGAAGAAGAAGAAGAAAGAGGTTTGGGAGATTGGAGAGGAAGAAGAAGAAGAAAAAGAAGAAGAAGAAAGGTTTGGGAGATTGGAGAGGAGGCGGCTGGAAGAAGAAGATGGGGAAGAAAGAGATAATGGAGGCGGCTGCATAGGGTTTCAGCGTATTAGGGTTAGTATTTAGCGTCGGTCGACCAAACGATCGACGCTAAAACGTGAGATACTATTTAGCGTCGATCATCGGTCGACCGACGCTAATTACTTTCGTTTCAACCGACGCCAAAACGCTCTTTTTTTGTAGTGTATTACTCTTATCCCTAAAGGGAATGCGCCTACTTCTATGATGAATTTCAGACCTATTAGTCTCTGCAACGTGGCTTACAAGACCCTCACCAAATGTATTGCGAACCGGCTCAAGGGTTTTATGGCCGGTCTTACGCATTTTTCTCAAACCAGCTTTGTCCCTGGCAGACACATCACCGACAACATTTTGATCGTTCAGGAAGTGGTTCACACTTTATCTAGAGGCACAGGAAAAAAAAGCCTCACATGGTTATCAAGGTTGATCTGTCCAAAGCCTACACAAGATTGAGTGGAGCTTTGCTCAGGATACTTTAGAGCATGCAGGCCTCCCTCCCCACCTTTGTACTGTCATTATGAGCTGCATTTCTACTCCCTCTTACCAGGTGCTGTGGAATGGCAGTTGTTCAGAGACGTTTGTTCCGTCAAGGGGCTTAAGACAAGGGTGCCCTCTCTCGCCTTATCTTTTTACCCTCTGTATGGAAAGGCTTATCCATATGATCAACTCTGCGGTTACTTATGGATATTGGAAACCTGTCAGACTCAGCAGGAATGGTGAGCCTCTTTCCCATGTATTTTTTGCCGATGATCTGGTCTTCATGAGCTCTGCTAGCAAAGAACAAGTTGTGATCATTCTCGATATCCTCAATAGTTTTTGCGAGGCTTCGGGGCAAAACATTAATAAAGATAAATCAAGAGTGTTCTTCTCTGCTAAGATGGATCGAAATGTTTCTCGCGAAGTCTCAATTGTCCTGGGGATTCCTGCTACTCAGGATTTGGGCCGTTATTTGGGTGTCCCCATTCTGCATGGAAGAGTTACTAGATCGACTTATGAATATATTCTCAAACGTATGGACGAGAAGCTCGCGGGTTGGAAAGCGCATAATCTCTCTCTGGCGACTTCAGTTCTCAATGCTATTCCTTCCTATGCAATGCAGACAGCATTTCTCCCGGCTCATATCTGTGACAACATCGATAGGAAAATTAGAAATTTCATCTGGGGTTCGGTTGAGGGAGCGAGGAAAATCCATAATATCAATTGGGAGACGGTTTGTAAACCCAAGAGGTTGGGGGGTCTTGGCTTGCGTACTGCTAGGGATTTGAACAAAGCTTTTCTTATGAAGATTGTGTGGGGTCTCTTGCGGCATCCTTCTGATTTGTGGGTGAAGGTCTTAACTGGCAAATACCTTAAGAAGACGTCGGAAGGCTTCGTGCTGGCTCGAAATTCTAGCTTTTCGGTCATTTGGAGGGGGTTATGAAAGTTTGGCCTAACGTGGTTAATGGTCTGCAATGGAGCATTGGCGATGGCCGGAGCACTCGTTTCTGGATAGACCATTGGCTTGACAGTGGAGTTATCCTTATCGATCACGCGTTTAATCTTCGGGGAGTAAATGCTTCTCTAACTGTTTCTGCAGCTTGCTCTGACAATGATGGTTGGAATTCTGAGTTTATCTTTTCATCTCCCCCCAGGGATATCGCTTTGCAGGTGCTGGGCATGTCATCTCCAAGAAGTGATTTAGGTCCGGATTCGCTGGTCTGGGGTTTGGAGCCTAATGGGAGGTTTTCAATTCGGTCCGCTTATCAGCTCCTTAATGACTTCTCGGACGATGTGTCGGGTCCTAATTGGGATCATATTTGGAGCTGGATGGGCCCAAATAAAATCAGACACTTTCTATTGCTGGCAACTCACAACCGTCTTCTCACTAATTCGGAACATAACGGACGACATCTTACAAACCAGGTTGTCTGCCCAAGACGCCTTACTCAGACTGAAACTCTTTCACACGTTTTATTTGATTGTTAGTTTGCCTCGCAGGTTTGGCGTCAATCCCTTCCCTCGGTGTTTGCTGCCAGACAAACATTTTCAAACTTCGAAAGCTGGTGGTTTGCCTGTTTGAAGGACACAACCTGTAACATCCAGTTTGGCGTCACTGCTTGGTTGCTTTGGAATGCCCGGAACAAGCTCATTTTTGAAAAGTTAATCCAGACTCCTTCTGCAGTTATTGAGCAATGTAAATTTTGGACCAATCTTGTACTCTCGAGCTGGAAGACCTTTCAGTTGGGCCGAGAAGCGCCGGGTTTAGCCCGGCAGACCCAACTGATTGCGTGGCGGCCGGGAGATGAAGGTTGGTCAACACTTAACACGGACGGTTCTCAGATTAGTCATACCGGTGCTACGTCACTTGGAGGGCTGATCCATGATGAGAAAGGTGGTTTTGTGCGTGCCTTTTGTGCAAATATCGACAACTGTTCCATTACCAGAGTAGAGATTAAAGCTATTGTCGAGGGGCTGAAGATCGCTTGGTCGATTGGGATTAGAAGGCTCGCCATTCAAACTGATTCCAAGGCTGCGGTGTCTATTCTGCAGAATAACGAAGGTTCGTCTTCCCAACACAGAGCCTTGTTGCAGAGTTCCATGAGCTACGATTTAGAGACTGGGACTTGTCCATGTCCTATATTTATCGGGAAGCCAACTGTGCGGCTGATTATTTAGCTAATTTTGGTCACTCGTTTGGAGTTGGTATGTATTTGTTTGATGTTCCGAATCCTTTATTAGCTCATTGGCTTCGGTATGACCTGATTGGGGTCGCCTTACCAAGAGCAATTTCTTTCAATCAATAGGGGCCTTGCCCCGCCTTCCACCAAAAAAAAACAATAGAATGATTTTTCAGAGCATGAGTTTTGAGCTTGAAGAAACAAAAGATATGTTTTCTTTACCATGGCACCAATGTATAAATAATAAACATCACGATTCACAACTTTTAGCTGAACTTTAAATTCCTTGAGTTTTTTTTACAAGGAGTACTCCAAGCCAAATAAATAATATCTCCATAACTAGGATGATTACACCAGAACTTGAAGAACTTAAAAGGCTTGGGCATGGACTTAATACTAGCATCAGTTATGAAAATAATACCACTATGATCGAAGAAAGTAGTAGAATACATACTAGCTTTCTTGTAAGGAAAGGAGACAAACCAATGGCAATTCACAAAAACCCGATATAGATTTCTTGCAATGGGAGAGTCACCTTGATTAATAATTCAGGTAAAATCAAGTACTGCAGTATTATGATCTATCAGATTATTATAATCCACCCAAGACAGAAAGTCTCTCATCGAGCAATCAAAATAAAATGATTTGAAGTCTCCCTCATAATGCCTCATTACTGGTTCACTGAGTTGGACATGAGTTTGGGGATGTACAGGTTGTGAGACTACTGGGAATTGTGTTTACTATTGTTGTATTTTAGAATTCTTGACACGAGCATGACCACGGACTTGGTGGTTCATGCTATAGTAGCACGAGTTGGGAAGCATACCAGTGAGCCGGTTCATGCTAGGTACATCTTGGAGGACTGAAGCGATTTTTTCTATTTAGTTTACTTATGGAATTTATGGGGTTTTCATTGGTTATTGCAGATTGAGTAATCTTTGAGTTGATATTGAATTTATTGGTTCATGTGGTTTTCCAGCTCGGGTTGTTATTAACAGGTTATGTTATGCATGGTTTAATTATATGGATGATATGTGTGCATGTATATTTGTATGATAGATAGTATCACCCGAGTAGTAATTAAATGGGTTGAACCAGTGGTTCAATTGGAGTTTTCTAAGGTGGGGTGTTACATCCCTGAGATGAAGAACTGCATTAAAATCATCCATAACAACAAGAGAGCCACGAAGAAAAAATCTTATGGTTATATATAAAACTCCCCTTATCCTTCACAACATTAGAATCATAGACCACAAGTAAGTGAAAGGGGACAGTATCTTTCACAAGGGTCAAAATGGAGTGAGGAGTAGAATGAATGGTAGAGATATCTGTATGAGGTTTTTAGAGAAGCCAAATCTTCCCCAAACTATAATTATAAGCAGTATAGTGAGTCCAACGTAAATGTAAAGTCTTATTTCCTTCACTCTTATCTTTAAGAGATCAAGAATATTCAGATTATTAGTGGTTCCAAACTTTCAAATAAACTCTTGTATAGAGGTAAATTTAAACCCCCTCGTGCTCCATGAGATCAACTTCATTGAAAAAAAAGGTTTTGGGTGGGATCTTATTACCATCCCCGCCCTTCTGGTTCCCTCCCTGACTCCTTGTATTTAGCTTCGCCGGAGGAGAATGAATAGTAATGTGAAGTGGGAGAAAGCATCATCACTAATAATACCATGAGTACGAACATTGGTTTCATCCACTTCTTGATCGACAGGACCTCCCAGCTGTAATGACCTTTGGTGATGGTGTTTCCTTAACTGGAACAACCTGAGGATCATTGCCGAAATCCTTCACACCCTCAACAATTAGTTAAGGAAAAATCTCAAGTTGTACCTCCTCATCAGAAGATGATTCAAAGAATTTCCTGAAACTATTCTCCAAGTAAGCAAATGAGTAGAGGGCGGGGTGGGCTTAGGTTGTCAAATTGCTTTTTCTTTCCTTTTTCCAGAAATATGAACCTTCCTCTTTTGAATTGACATATTGTAACATCCCGTCCCAACTGTTTGTTTCTAGACTCGAGTTTGGGTGATCGAAGCACTGATTCTAGTGTTCTTGAGGTCCCATCAAAGTCTGGGATGATCTAGGGTGAGCCAGGTTGAGGTTAAAACACTTTAAGTGCCTAGTAGAGAGTACTCGTCGTGTATCTATGATACACGGTCATGTATTAATTCCTGGCACCCACGGCCAAAAAGTTGATTTAAAAGGCACGATCGTGTACTTGAAGTACATGTCGTGTACTGCGATACACGCCGTGTATCAGTCCCTAAATATAAAAGACGGGTTTTGGATGGATTTTAGCAACTTCATTCTCTTTCCTTCTTCCTAAATTCCATTGACGAACCAACCTTCTATCAATCTTTGAAGCTTGACTCCGGGAGCTACGAGTGTCCGATTAAGGCGCCATCTTCCTATGGTTTCATGGCAACGAGAAGAAGAGATCGCTTTTCTTGGATTATGCTGGTTTGGTGTTGAGTGCTGTCAGCGAGAAGAGAGAAAAGTCACGTTTTTTTAGGAAGGGGATTCATTCATCCAAAAATCTAGAAGATGATTAGAGCCTCGTCTTCTATTCCAGGTGAGGGATTAGCATCGATAGAAAATGGTGGGTAACGTGAGGAGTTGAAACTTGACTTAGATCAAAAGTTAGGTTTTGCATAAAACTTGAGAGAGTAAAATTGGATAATTGTTTTGTGATTGTCAGTTGATTGATTGTAATGCCTCGTTGTCTGTTTTGGGAATTATGATGAAATGAAATTATTAATGGATACGAGTTAGAAATGAGAGATAGGATTGAATGGGTTTTAGTTGCATTTCTGCACATATTTGTCATTGCTAGTTGTGATTGTAGGAGGAGGGTTCTGCGAATGTAGTATCCTCTTATGAAGGATGAACAGAAGTGTAACCATACACTTGTGACATGGCTATTGATAATCGTAAAAACAGTGGTCAAATACTACCCTACTAGAGCAAGATAGATCGTATTCCAAGGGGTTTCATCTAATCGTTTACTCAAAGAAATTGACAAATATTCAGGTTTAAATCAAGGAACGTGGTGTGAGTTCCACAACTTTCTAAACTATTGTAGTAACCCTATTTTGTCCGGATTCTCGAATTACTTTCATAGCAATTTCCTTTCATAAATTTTTACCCAATTAACAAAAAAATCAAATATCATTTATCTGTTTTGTTTCTCAAGATATGAACTAATTTTGAAGTACATCAGATTATCGAGCTATGTCATCGTAGTTTGGTTATCGATGTGAATTTCAAAACTAGTCAAATCTCGTAATGAATATCACATAGGGCTTTTATGTCATTGGACTTTAAGCCCATTTCTCAGTAATTTGAGTTGGGTTAGGCCCATACAAGTTTATGAAAAAATATCTAAATAATTAAAATTATAGAAAAATACAGAAAAATGATAATTAAGTTACACATTCCTATCTCTTCCCATATCAATTCTTATCCTAACTCCACTATAAAAACCCTCCTACGCAATGGGAAAAGGAGGGCAACAGAACCCCCCTGAAACAGCACACTAAAAAAAGGCTTCCCTCTTCTCTTGCTGCCTTTCTTCTTCTTCTTCTTCTTCTCATCAACTGCAAACAGAAAGAAAAAGAGTTAGTGAAGAAAACAAGAGTATGATTGTTGGTAAGAAGTGTGAAGTAGTCTATCAAGCCTTTTGGCTGAGAAGGGAACCCTTCAATGAAATAGATGAAAACCATTTCTTAGTCTTCAATCATATCTATGCCTTTTATATAAATGATTTCAGTTCAGTTCATTTTCGACACTATCTATCTTTTTGTTCACTAACTACTAACATATCTATTTCAGCATTTCTCATTTCTGTCTATACTAACTAGGCTAATATTCATTTCCAAACTTTGTTTATGTTTACTGACCTATTATATTAAGCATTGCACTCATTTCATAATCTGCCATTTACCTTGCTAATACTAACACTAGCTTTTTCTAAAGACTTCTAGTTTATGGTCCTATTTCCTTCACTATTAACCATGCTTTCTGTTTCATGTATTATTCACTTCACATATTGTTACACTAACATAGTTATGCCTTACTTAAGCTTTCCTTTTTTTTGTGTTCTAATCACTATCCCAAATACCTAAGAGCATATACCTATCCATCAACCAAAGCAAACCAGAAGCATAGAGCAACACAAAGTTTCATCAACCAAAATCACCATAAAGTTAAGCCATCCCCAAAGCCAGTTCCAGAAACCCAAACCAAATGAACGAAAATCAAGCGTTCTTTACCTTCCATTTAACCAGCCATGTTCGACTAAAGTATGAACCCTCCTGTTCACTTCGACCACCTCTAGCTCTCATCCTTCAACTCTATTTCGGGTTGCTGCATTCCAATGATCATCCAATCTGAAATCACCATGATTGAGCTAAACTAGTTTTAGGGATTCAACTATCAAAACACAGAAATAATCAAACAATAGAAAAAGAGCATAAGCAGGTACTTTTTTTTGTCTTCCAAATAAAAGCAGCGGCGAACCAATCCCGGACCAGCGGCGGCGGCAATCGTAGCATGTAGGCTTATCCATCGGACGAGCGACGGACGACGGCGGCTTCGACGATAGGAGGCGGCACGATGCATGGACTCCGGCGGCGGACCGGCTTCGAAGACGCGATTATGACGGCTGTTGGAGACGACGAATCCATAGGAGAAGGCGGCCATTGGAGAAGAAGACCGTCGACGCGACGGAATCAGCGGCGGCCAATCGGAGGAGAATCGGACAACGACGGTGCTGGGGACGGCTCCAAGATCGTCAGAGCAAAGCTGATTCGGATGGCGGCGGCTTCATTATGGAGGTGAGTTTCCTTTGTTTTTACTTGTTAGGGTTTGTTGATCTGGAAAGGAAGTTGAAGAGAATATAGAGAATAGAGAGAAGAAAGATGAGAGAAATGAGAATATGAGAGGCGGCGGCCAAAAATAGAGAGAGAAAAGAGGCTGAATTTTTGGCTCAAGTTTGGATTATATAGATAACATTAGGGTTAGGGTGTGAGCTGTAGTATATTACTAAATTACCCTCGTCTTATAATTGTTGCTTTAAGATATCTTTAGGCCTTTTGGTCTTTTCGAACTCCCCCTTGCATGATTGAGTTTACCGATTCGTGTGTGAACCAACCGATTCTCACTCGAACCAGTCGATCAGTCTCCCTTTCCATGAGTGTGGGCTTCGGGTCCATTTTTGGGCTCTAAATGGTTGGGTCCTTTTGTTTAAATGAGCAAGAGCTAGCCCATTCTTTTTCTTGGGTATTTAGTCTAATTAGTTTGACATAATCTCTAATTAAATAATATAAATTAGCTTAATTAAAATAACATAATCAAAACTTAATTAAGTGTTACAATAAACCAATGTTCGTTAACATTCAATAAGATTAGTATCGTTAGCCTCGATGTTGTAGTGGCACGCGAAAATATTTTTACTATAAAAATCATATAAAATTTATCAAAATTAAACGAATCTCAAAGCTCTATCAAAATTACCTACGTTTCGCCCGAACTACGAGGCTTTGATTCTGATACGAATCGGATACGTAGGCAGTCTATCGACGCAAGCCCAACAAATAAAATTCATTGATCTCTTAGATCGTGAAAGTATTTTATAACACAAAACAAATTATATTTTTAATTATCGAGTTTAGTAACGTCGGACTTTTTCGCGTGAAATTCTCACACATAAAAATAAAAAAAAACTTTCAAAATAACTAAAAACAAACCGAGACCACTCGGTTGCAAACCAGCTCAAATCAACTTTTCAAATCGAACTACGTGGACTTTGATTCCGGTTTCCGGATACGTAGGCAGTCACGAGACTCGAGTCCAACTTTAAAACTAATTTTATCTTTAAAACCTTTTTTATCCAAAATTATCGGGATCGGTAGCGTTCGTCTTCACATTTGGACGGTGAGGCAGACACGTGAATATCTCAATTCATAAATTAAGCACAAATTAATTAAAAGCACATCAATGACTTATCGAATTTGGTAGTACCGGTTTACCGGGCGTTGTGGGGGTGCTAATCCTTCCCCACACGTAACCGTCCCCCTTATCCAGATCTCTGAACGCAGACCTAGCCCAGTTTAGGTTCAATAACCTGAATCGGGCTCTAAGTGTCCAATCCACTTTTAAGTGATTGGTGGCGACTCCAAACATTTTATCAAACCAACGAAGAGGCCGACGCGACGTCGGGTGATCGCGCGCCGCGGACGGAAACGTTCACGACAACTATTATGCAAGGGAAAGTGATACTGAATTAAGAAACTGATTGACTGATTGGGTTTGATTTCAATTGACAGACAAAGGCTTAGACTCGAATCCCCCTAAGATTACCAAGGCATTGGCGATCACAATACCGATGACTTTTCAATCCTAATCCATTCAATTCTTATTCGCCGTCATAGCTCCTTACCCTTAGGTCTAAGTCCACGAACATTCGTTACTATTGAACTAGTTACCAAGATCGATTATCTGTCCATGCGTTCGCTTCTGCAATGGATAATTGACGGGTGCACCTGATTGATTTTAGTGAGCTACTCTTGAAACGGATTAACCGTAAACGGTTCCTACTGGAGGATGATTCCATCGAATAGGTTAATTAATTTATTTGACATTCTAAAACAAGGCGGACGTTCGCCAACTATCCTTATTTTAACGAGAATCTAATCTAGGTGATCATCTAGAAAGAAACATAAATGAAAAACAAATCAATTATAAATAAAAACTTTCTGAATTAAGATCTAATTACCGTTGATCCGTGATCTCTTTGAAGCTCCAGGTCACTTAGGGTTTATCTAATCTAACCTTAATAAGTTTATAAACTCATATTCGAGATAAAATAATCAAAGACAACTATATAATTCATCTTAAGAAGGAAGAACAGAGAAAAACTGTAAAACCTATTTCTGATGATTCCTTGCAGCTTCGATCTCGAGAAACTCTTCAACTCCTAGCTCCGAGCACCTCTGGGATGAAAAGATTGTGTAATAATCTCTCCGAGAACTCCATAAATACTCTAACCTATCTCCTTTAGTGTGTGGAAAGTCTGAAAAATGAAGTATGTTGAATTGGGGCGGAATGGCTTCTTAAATAGGGACTTCCCCTTTTCTGACCCAGAATAGGCCAATATTTTCACCGAAAACATTTGAAGTTTTTGGCGAAAACTTCTTTGTAAACATTTTCCCAATTTCAGGGCCAGAAATCTGTCTTGCTTCTTCACAAACTTTTTCGCCGAAGACTTCCAACTTTTCGACGGAAAGGTCTTCATAAAATATTTCATATTTTCTGCACAGAATTTCCCTTTGTATTCTTCATAAACTTTTCGGCGAGAACTTCAAAATTTTCACCGAAAAGTTCTCTGCAATCATCCGTCTGATTCCTTCGTTGATCCCGTGTTCTGTTCTGAGGTTCCATTGCATCCCGAACACTCCTGATGGTTAGGTATTCGATGGCAAACACCTGTGTACTAAGATAAACACTATAAAACAGATCAAATAGACCCAAAACGGGCCAAGGTAATCAATTCGGTAAAAAATAGCGTTAATGAATAGAAATCCACTAAACTACCCCTAAAATGTGTTTCAGACAATGGAATGTCGCTTAATCGGGGTTGATAAAGACGGTATTTCTAGTGTCATCAAATCACCCCACACTTAACCTTTTGCTTGTCCTCAAGCAAATTGAATTACAACATACTCAAGCCCACATATGACAAGATCAGTTAAGTTGAGATTCAAGTCTTAACAATGACATTTACATCGTTACACTTAGAACAATTAACCTAGACATGCATACACGTCAACCAAACAAACCAGTCTCACTAATATCTGCACACAACGAGTAGCAATCACCAATCATGCACAATGTCAACCGAACCGACCAAACTTGCTCACACAGAAAATATTTAGTAAAATGGGGGAACTCTCACACTATGTGTTTAGGGATGTTTTTATGCTCTCAATCATTTTCTCCGCTGAATTCAGTCATAGGTTTGCATTTCGACCACAATCTCCACCACGGTAACAACACGAGAAACTAGTCAAAGGGACTTGCAAGGGACTGTAACGATCCTATACTACAAGGATTTATGATGAATGGATGAAGAGATGAATGATGATGAAGGGTATGGTGTGGTGTAGCAATCAACTAACCTTCATCGAATCTAGACCTATGGATTCCTACCATTTAACCAGACCCGGAGTGGAATAATGTGTGTTCGTCCTAAGATACCCTCAAGCAACTGGTCGGTTCCGGGAAACATCTCTCTCTTTTTATGCAGGTGGGGTGGCCGGCAAGCTAGCAGTTTATCCTTGTCGTGTTTATGAATTTGCGAAGTGATGATGGATTGTTGTGATGGTATTGTGGATGACGATGTGAGATGTTGGGAACTGTACTGAAAGTGATGAACTATGATTTGGGTTTTGTTGTTCATGAATCGTGATTGTAAATGTAAAATGATAGAACCGTTAGGAGCTTGCACTTCCCCCTTATCTGCACTATGGGTGGTAAGCACCTCTCCAGGGGAGAGAGGTGTGGTCATGTCTTCAAGGGAAATGCATGATTTTGTTGTGATTAAGTCTTGTTTACAATTCCTTCAAGAGAAAGGTTTCGTTGTATACTCCAATGGAGGGGATGCGTCTTTGGGCCTCTTCATGGGAGAGAGGTGCGTTTGGCTGGCAGGGTGGTGCAGGATAAACTCCATGGTGCCTAATAACTCACCTAGAAATTTTTTATGATGTGTTTGGTTGTGACTTGTGTTCTGATTGTTCTGTGAACTGAATTGTGATACTTTGTTAAACTATGGAATGTTGTTGTTGTTTATTGGTGATGAAGTTTATGTTGTGAATTGTGAACTTTGAACAGAAAACCGCACCTATGTGACCACCTAGACTGCTTTAGGATTAATAAATTGATAGACTTAAGATTGGTTCCATTTTCCATGTTATATGTGGAGTGCTGGAAAAGCTCCTTGTGGAATAGTTCATCGCATAGTTAAGCCCAGTGGGTTCACTCATTTTCATTAATAACTGATTCCCCCTCTTCCCCCTTACAGGTTCTCATGGCTATAGTATGTTGAAGTTCAAGAATCGTTGTTCAGTTCCAAAAGGCTGTTGTTTGAGGCCATGAGGTGAAGATCAGTGGCTTACTTGGAGTTGACTACTTTTATTTCGCATTTTAGTTGACTATTGTTATTTGAGGGTTTTTAATCATTTCGAGAATTATATTGGGATTCATTGTTCATCGGTTTGTACTCGAATTTCATTTGTTGGAGGTCTCCTTTCGAATTATTCATTTCTGATGTATGTTTTCTATTTCCATATCTGCACTATTTTCAGTTAGTGATACTCATAACTAGTTCAACCTCGGGTTTAATCGGGTTGATTTGGGATGGGTGTTATACATATTGTACCACCAATTCAATATGCTCAAACCCTTCTAGAGTAAAATGAATAGCAGTTTCTCTTCTTCAGGGTCATTAAGAAGAACACACACTTTAGCAAAAGACAATCCATATATTGCGTATTTGTATATTAGTGGTACTCCAAGAAGACTTGCAACCATACTATTCTTTTCTTAGTGAATAGAGGAGTTGGAACATTCCTTATTTTAGCTCATACAACAATCATCATTGGAGGAATATCAATAGGTTTGATATCCACCTCCCACCTTCACAAATGGAATAGTTCATTATGCAAATGACATGGTCCCATAGCAAGAACCCTAGAACTCACATCTGTTGAAGGGAATTGAACCAAGAACATCCCCAAGGCCATTTCTGAAACTCGAACATAACCGTCTCTCCCACATAACCTCAAAGCCATAATATGAAAGGAACATATATGAGGATTCTTACTAATAAATTAAGCCATCGGACTCCATTTTATCTTTTGTAAACCGAGATCAACCACTGCTTTAGGGATTTGCAACACATCGTCTTTTAGTACTAGATTAACATACGAGAGTGCCAAGTATGATTCAAATTTAAATAAACCGATCCACACCTTGGCATCACTCGGTATAAGAGTAGAGGATGTGGGTGAGGAAAAAGAAGAACTCATTCATGATGAAGGTAGAATAAGAAGAAGTAATCACCGGGGGGGAATTATCATTGTGGAAAGGGGAGAAAACTTGAGCTTAGGGTATATTTCATTCATAAAAAATGAAAGTCAATAGGGAGTGTTCCAACTTTACAAGGGTTTCTAGTATAAAAAGCCCCAAGAAACATGGTGACCCTTTGTCGCTTCTAGGAAGTTTAGGGAATATTGTCAAATCTCAAAATCTCTCTAAGTCAATTAAGTACAAACTAAAGTAGACCTTCTCCATTTAAAAAAAAGGTGACCAGTTTTTCTACACACAAACCATGTTGACTTTTACCTCAAAACCAAGAGAAAAACACATTAAAAAAAATTGTACAAAAGAGAAATTCATATAACTTTTCCAGGCATGAAAAGTATTCATGCATAAAACTTATTGAGGTTGGAATACATGAAAATAAAAGTAATGTAATACGAAGAAATAAGTTATTTCTTATTAATTTCTAATAATTCATACTAATTAATGCTAAAATTCATATTAATATAACAAAAATATACAAACAATGAACCTAGAGAATGCGAATAAACAGAGAAAATGCAAACAAAAATCTCTTATCGAAAGTCGATAAAAAATACAATAAACAAATTATTTCGTACTAATTTCTAATAATTCATACGAATTGAAAGTATAAGTTGTACTATTTGACAGATAAACACAATGAACCGGAAAACACGCAAAAATCCAAAATAATAAAAATAAGAAAATAAAAAACACAGAAAGCTAGAAAATGCAAACCAAGAACATGAAAAATGTGAGAAAATACAGATCAAGCACACAAGACGATTATTTGGTACCACTACAACAAAAGAAGAATATGAAATACACAAAACTGGCCAAATCTTTCAGGTTTTATCTCAAAATCTAGCAAATTTTTTCGGAAAAGCAAAATCTGCCACTTTTCCAATTTCCGTTAAATTTTCCGTCCAAGTTAACTAAAGTTCAAAATTCCAAATTAATATATTATTTGATGTGGAAAAATATTTCACGTCATCCTATTTAAAGAAAATTAAAATCTAATATTAGAAAATGAAATGAAAATTATTAGAAAAGTTAAAAAGTTATCTTTTCTTCTCCGCCACTTTCGGATTTTTTCCAAAAATAGGCTTGGGCCAAAATTCAATTCCCAAAATAGGCTCGTTCTACGGTCAATTCCCAAAGTAGGCTTGTGTGTGCTGACTGGACGCGTACATCGCCAAATTAAGTGGCGATTAGCATAAAATCGGCAGAATGTTTGGCGACCATGAGCTCAGCCCCAAAATCGCCACTTATAGTGGCGATTTTACTCTGAAAATCGCCACTTATAGTGGCGATTTTCAGCTATGAAAATCGCCACTATAAGTGGCGATTTTGAGGCTGATTTTCAACTTCCCTTTCCCATCAAATGTTTGGCATTATTTGGCGTGGGAATCCTCAACAGCAACTAACACTAACACTGAAAAATAAAATGAGCATGAACAGTGTTGATTTGATGCATCATTTCAAGTGGTGGGGAATTATAGGGGCTATCTCATGCATGATTTCAGGCGGTGGAAAAGCATCATATTGTTTTCCTATCACGAGCCCATTATTGTGTCGTTTTACACGCAATTATTTGAGCAATGTTGTTCCAATCAGTGTATATGAGTTATGACGAATTTGCTTCGTAGCTGTACTCCACAAATATGAAGTTATATATATTGTCATATGTCGTATCGAAAAAACCACTAACTCCTCCAACATTTTCCCAAAATTATTAGTCCTCCGACTTCGTGAGAGATTTTCCCTCAACGCCATTTGTAGCATTCTGCAGTAAGTTTGTGTTAAATGTGTACTATTTGCTATTCATGTTGTTTGACGCTTTGGTTATTTTTATTTTGTAATTGATAACCCATACAAGATGAATTTATCTCTAATGCTTTTAATAGTAAGTTTGATACATGTCCATAGTTCTTTGTACAGAATGGGAGGAAAGTATGTGCTCATTGTTCGTTGGGGAGGGGAGACTAACTTCACATCAAACGGAGTGGAATACAAAGGTGGCCACGTCAAAAAAATTAAAGCAACGAGGAAGCTTAGTTTCAGTGAAATGCTAGAGTTAATTACCGAATCTATACACTTCGATGAGCATGAACAGCCAGCATATCTAACGTATAGAATGCCAGCATACAGCGATCATACCCGTGCACACATCCCGATCACTCTCAGTCACGATGATGATGTGGAAATGATATACGACACACTACAAAATAATCCAGATATTGAATATGCCGAGATTTATGTTGATACGATTACAAGGTAATAAAGCATTACTTCTTAATTTCATAATGATGGCTCCTAGTCATATTTCGTACGTAACAACTATTTGGCCGATGCAGTGAGTCGTGGGACGATATTGCGGAGCGTGTTACCGAGATTGGGAGGACATCCAGTCATGAAAACGTCGGACCCTCATCGCAAAATGAAGGATTGTACAACGTTCATTCAGATTCGAGCCCACCACCGAGCGAGCGATACGACTCGAGTGACGAGTCCGAGGACGTTAGCACTGATGACTCAGATGGCGATCCTGAGGTTGCTGAAAGGCAACATATGCCCCCCACTGAGCATTACACGATGATCGGCCAGCCCATGTACGCCACAACCGATATGCCCGAAATTCCAGACATCCCATATTGGGACCCTTCAAGGGACTTCATCAAGGGTATGATATTCCAGACCAAAAAGGACGTTCAAGCGGCAATGAAACAATATGCGTTGCAACGTAATTTTGAGTACATGGTATGTGACTCGAAGAAGCGATTACTCGTTGTGAAATGCAAGAATGCTGATACATTTCAGTGCAAGTGGACCGTACGTGCTGCTCAGTCAAAAGAAAAAGACTTTTGGTCCATACGTACCGCGGAGATGCACCATGTATGCTTGCAAAGTACCATCGTCCAAGATCATCACCAATTGGATAGCTCATATGTCGCTAGCCACATACTACATCTAATACAAGCAGATCCAACTCTCAAGATTAGCGCAATACAAGCTCAAATCACTGAGTCGGTGGGTTTCAAGATCTCGTACAAGAAAGCTTGGCATGGAAAACAGAAGGCATTAGCTGAAGTTTACGGTGACTGGGTCGGTTCGTACAAAGACCTGCCCCGCCTTCTACGTGCAATCGAATATTGGAATCCTGGCACAGTGTACCGATTTCTTACGAGACCACTAGTCACAGAAACGGGCATGACAGTCCAAGATGTTTCCGTTTTCCAGCGTGTATTTTGGTCATTTGCCCCATGCATAATTGGGTTCAACCACTGCCTCCCCGTGATTCAAGTTGATGGCACATTCCTGAAAGGCAAGTTCAAAGGGACGTTGCTCGTCGCCACTACTATTGATGGAAATCGACAGATCATGCCTCTCGCTTTCGCAATTGTCGAGTCTGAGAACACTCGTAGTTGGCCCTGGTTCATTCAATGTCTACAAATGTATGTCACCCAACGTAGGGGGCTGGCCATAATATCCGACCGACATGCTGGAATAAAAAGGGCGATGGAGGATTATGGACCCCAACTTGAGTGGGAGTGGCGATGGTGTGTGCGACATTTCATGAGCAACTACAACGACACTTTTCACAACACTGAAATAAAAAAAAGAATCTGGAGTGTTGCCCGTACTTTCCAATTACGCAAATACACACGGAGAATGAACGAGCTGGAGCAGTTGGAGGGAAATCATGCTAGTGCGAATTGGATATACCGTCATGATCCGAAGCATTGGACGATGTCCCACGACGAGGGACACAGATATGGGATAACGACAACAAACATGGTTGAGAGCCTCAATGGTGTTTACAAGGGTATACGAGGCCTCCCGATATCCGCGCTAGTCCAACATATACTTTGGCGTACGAACAAATACTTCACAAACCGAATTGAGGTGTACACGTCTGTCGAGGATGGGCAAAATATGTTCAGTGATAAATGCATGGAAGTAATGGAAAAGCGAATTAGGAAGTCCAACACCTTCCAAGTGCGATTATACAGTCGTGCGGATGCCACTTTTGATGTAACCACCCCGGTACGTAGTGGTAATCGCCGAGGTGGAAACACTCACCGAGTCATCTTGGATGAAGACTCGTCTACTGGAACGTGCACTTGCAACAAGTTCCAAGGTACGGAGATCCCGTGTTCTCACGCGATTGCCGCATGCAAGTTTCTCTCCATTGACTTCTGGCAATATGTGGGCCGGTTCTACAGGTTTAGTGAACTCGCACAAGTTTATGCAAAAAGCTTCAATCCCATGGGGCATATCGACTACTGGCCGGAAGTATGTGGACCCGTCCTCATTCCAGATGAGTCGAAGCGGCGTAAGCATGGTCGACCCCAAGTGAACAGACGACCCAATGAGATGGATCAACCCTCAGAGCCGGCACCTCAGCGTAAGTGCGGCATATGTAGACAAGTTGGTCATACTAAGAGGAATTGTCCAAATCTCCCATCGACGTCCTAGATATGCTATTATTACTTTTATCTTCGAAATGCACTTATGAGTGTGCATGTACTAGTTAAATCCTTTTATTATCATCTGAGAATAAAAGCATACAAATCAAACCTCAAGCTTATGAGGAAATAGTAACTGACATTGTCTTGGTAAATAGGAATACATAACAACATGGACTACACGTTTAGCACATAATAGACTCCCCTCAATCAGTGGGGCAACAACCACGTTTCCTTGGATGCTTCTTCTTCCGTAATCGTTTGTGGATCGTGGAAGGTTCTTCCTCTTCGTCATCCACGTGTTGTGTTGCTACACTGCTTTGTGTGGTACCAGTATGGGGTGTTGTGTCGAGTGGACTGGGGGTGTACATATTTTCCCCTAATCCTTGAGGTCCACCAAATGACGAATACACTGGAGGTTGATTGAACAAACTAGCTCCGAAGCCTGCACCCACATTAGCATAGTTTTGGAAGCCGGTAGGAGGTTGCTGGAATTCGGTAATAGGACCACCATACGAATGGGTTTCATATCCAGATCTCAAAGTTGGTGCGGTGTATGATTGTTGCGGTGGAGGACCTCCACGGAAACCATGCATGGGGACCGATGCATCCAACATACTAATATTCGTGGGGTGGACGTTGCTTCGAAGTGGGGTAGTGAATGTGTGGCTCGGGTCAACATTCTGGAATGGGTGCTCCCATGGGGGTGGTAATCGCACATTGGGGTCCGGTTCGACCCTTGCCCTCTCTGCAGCTCGTCTACCCGTTCGCCGTCGAGGCTCCTCATTCTGGACCACTGGATTTTGTAGGTGTTCAGGAAGAGGCGGAGCACGTCGTGGAACGTGTCTCAATGTGTCACGACGGTCTTCCTGTAGGGCTTGCAACATGTGTGTACTGATGTCACGAATGAACGCGGTGTCGTCCCTCCCTAACTCCGTTTGACCGGCTGTGCGAAGGTTAATGTGTTCAATCCCATTCACCTAGTAATATATTGACAAGACAAGTCAGCATATTAATGATGATGGTTAATCATACGGATGTGTGTGGTGAGAGCCCTACCACAGATCCAAGCATTCCTCCACTTTGAGAAACCCATAGTCGTGTTATTCTACGGTACCACTGCATGTACTCATCATGGTATCCCTGCGCAAAAGCTCCCATGGGGGTCCCATTGATGCGGAGGGTTTGTCGTGCATTCCAATATTGTATGTATTGGTCATGGTACGTTGCCCAATTCTCTTCCCCCCTTCGCAGATCTATACGATGCAGCCTGTCCATGCCTGAAGGCACCGATATGGGAATGTGTTGATGGAAGCCAAACTGGCGCATAACACGGTCGGGAAAATGCCACTCAACAATATGAAAGCAAATGAGTGGTACACGGGCGTCCCACGTAACATTTATGGTACCTCGGGATGTCTGGAGTGCCCGATATATGATCTGTTCTTCATATGGCTGCCATTCAATCTACATAGTTTGAACTGTATTAGTAACTGAAAGATATAACAAGGTACAGTAGTTGGATAGTAATAACCTCATTTGGGGCAAGTCGATCGAACTGGTAACGATACACCTCCACATTATGCTCAGCTTTTTCACCCTCATTTCCCCTTTCGATCCATCTACCCCATTTCGTGAAATATTTGTTAGTAAGGCAAGAAATAAAGGTGTACAAGATAGGCATTGAACTGGGGAAGTAAACGTACCGAGCCCCGTAAGGCATGTGTAAGAATTCCTCGATGTCCCACGGAATTGTGTATGATGGTGTACGAGCAATAAAGGGGAAGTGCTCCCACGCCCATATTTGGAGAATAAATAATGGTCCACTAATTTGCTCTGCCACGATATGACTCGCCCTACACATTTCTCGGTACAACCATGCCAAGCATGCAGAACCCCAACTAAGACCACCGGCGGAAGTGAAGTCCCGAAGAAGTGGCAACCACATCAAGTGCACATATTGTGTGGACTTGTTGGGGAATAGAAACCCCCCAATGAGACACAACATGTACGCACGTGCATATCGTTGTACATCAAGGGGGGTGGGGTTAGGTGGTAGCGCACTGAAAGTTTCGCTCAGCCACCGGAGCTTGAGTTGCGAACCTTTTATATCTGTGCTTTCTACGCCGAGTTGATGGCCCAAGAAATCGTAGATCATTTGTATCCACGGTCCTGAAGCCCTCCCAGTGATGGCTTTGCCGTTGATAGGTAAACCTGAAATAATGTTCACATCTTGCAATGTCACGGTACACTCCCCCTCTGGCATGTGAAAAGTGTGTGTCTCAGGCCTCCATCTCTCTATTAGTGCAGTGATGAGGTCGTGATCCAACCTCATCCACACAAGCTCGTGAACGCCGTACAACCCTACAGTTCTTAGATGTGGGGTGTACAACTCGTTGTAGGGCGGTACAATGGTAGATCGTCTACAGTGAAGCAATCTCTGTTGACCCTGCAAAGAATAAGCACGAAACCACTATATTAGTTATGGCCATGGATTTAAAATGACGCATGGCCATGGATTTAAAATGACGCAAAATTGTCAAAGTGTAAAACTAACAACCAAATTTCCCATTGGTTGTTAGTTTGGCGTACTAACCGGATTTTGCCATATATGCTCAGATCAGTGATTGGCTTGATCGTGGAGTACGCTGTCCTCTTCGGGCCCAGGGCCAATGAAATGCACAGGGTCATATGGTTCACCCATTGTAACTGCAAACTGGACGAAAACATATGTATGAAAAATGAAAACATAATATACTTAATTGAATTTGGCCAACGAGTAACTCGGCCAACGTGCCAACAAAAAAACTAGTATTTACATATGAAATTATAAAAATTACTAAAACAGATATGTTGAATGCGTATTACGTAAAAATGTTGCTTATATTAAGAACACACAAACAATATAAATACAGAACTTTCGTGCATACCTTCAAACTGTGGATAGTTAGAATGATATACGCCACCGAGTAACTAGATAATATTAATGTTCCTTCAAGAAAACAGTATGTAATTAGTGATAAATATATAAGGAGGTAGAATAGGAAACGAACTAGAATATTAATGGAGGAGCTTACTTGCTTTGTTTCTTGCATGCATGAAAGAGGAGTGAATGAAAAAATGGGAAGAATGAAGGAATATAAATAGAGGAGTCTGACCCTATCATTTTATTTTTCTGTGTTAGTGTTAGTTGCTGTTGAGGATTCCCACGCCAAATAATGCCAAACATTTGATGGGAAGGAAAGTTGAAAATCAGCCTCAAAATCGCCACTTATAGTGGCAATTTTCATAGCTGAAAATCGCCACTATAAGTGGCGATTTTGGGGCTGCTTTTGTCAGGCCCAAAATCGCCACTTACAGTGGCGATTTTCAGAGTAAAATCGCCACTATAAGTGGCGATTTTGGGGCTGAGCTCATGGTCGCCAAACATTCTGCCGATTTTATGCTAATCGCCACTTAATTTGGCGATGTACGCGTCCAGTCAGCACACACAAGCCTACTTTGGGAATTGACCGTAGAACGAGCCTGTTTTGGGAATTGAATTTTGGCCCAAGCCTATTTTTGGAAAAAATCCGCCACTTTCCACCTTCACGCTTGCTTTCCTCAGCCCACCGATCCGACGGCTACTCTATCCCCACTCTCCCCAACAGAAACCCTAGTGCCTACCATCCCAGACTGACGAATTCTTGATGAAATCCTCTGTTGCAAATCCAACTTGTTGTGTCGCTTTCATGGACGAATCTCCGATCAAATCCTCTGCTTCAAATGTGACCTTCGTGGCTTCAGACCTTCCTCCTTCGTCGGTTCAGATTGCTCCTCGCCTCCTCCAGCTAGTCCACATAGCCATCCATCGCTTATTTTCCTAGATCCACTTTCATTTCTCGCTTTGGCCGATAAATTGTACGAGGAGTTGTTGGTGGGAAGTAGATCAGGTTTCAGAGAGGTTGGGTTCAGGAGATCTGATTGGTGTCGATGTTGTTTCCGACGACGTAGAACAGGCTGTGGAAGGATGTTAGTGAGGTGGTTGGGGATGGCGTCGCTGCGGCGACGACGCATTGAGATGTTGGGAAATGTACTTGGGGGTTTAAATGAGGAAATGTAGGGATATCAGAGTGAGTGTGTAGAGGCGGTAAGGAAGGAGACTGTGGCAATTTTGGTTGCGGAGGTGGTGGCGGCGACGAAGGTGGGGTGATGAAAGAACAACAAATCAACGCCATTATTGCTTTCTTCATTTATGCGAAGAGGATCAGGTGTTAGAGTGACTGGTGTCGGACGCTTGGGTAACTGGTGACATTGGGTATTGAGGGTGGCAGATTGGAAGGGCCAACAGTAGTTCAGAGGAGAGGAAGAGTCCGGAGATGGTGCTGGATGGGAGGATGGGCAGGGGAATATTGATTTTTATTTAATTTAGATTAAGTCTTCATTTAATTTAATTTTAATTTTATAATTAATATTATGATGTGGCAACTGATGTGTCATACACTTGACCGGTCAAATGAATGTCATGTCGGATTTATTTGTCACGTCACTAATGGTGTTAAAATGTTAACGGTCAATTTGGTCAATTAGACATATTTGACACGAAAATTAAAGGTATTGCTTCTTGAGTGTCATAAAAAAAGAATTGACTAGATTTGACATAAACTCGAAAGGTTTGGCCAGATTTGTGTATTTGACTGTTTTTAATATGAATAACTCTTTTTTTAATATGAATAACTCATTACAACATACATAACACAAAGAACACAAAAGCACAAAAAGTTTAAATCAAGAACACGAAAACAAAGAAAATCATACACATTTTGAGGTTTGTATGGAGTCTCTACTCTCTCGATGTAGTTTGTGTGAAGATCTAGCCTCAGAGTGATGATTCTCGACGTGATGTACATAAAATAAATTGCTAGTGGATGAAGAATAAAAATGGCAGAAAAGATTGAAAATGAAGATTTAAGAATAAGTTCAAAAAGGCGGGCCTATGTGCTAGGCGTCGACCTATGTGCTAGGCATCACCCTATCGCCTCAGCATTAAGAGGTGAACTAGACGGCCCACGTTTAAACACCTAGGCAAGGTGGTGACTAGGCAGCCAAGACAATACTTCATTAAACAAAACATAATAAAACATTAAAATAAGAAAATATTACGGTTCAAGTCCTATGTCTTCGTTCATAGCGTCGATTTCCTTTCCTCTCTTATTCCTTTCCACATTGATATGGGATGGCTAATTGGAGCAGGATTCAATTTGGGATTTTTCACCATAATAAATAAAAATTGAAACTATGTACCAAAATAAATATCTATTCAAGCTATGTACAAATATGGGTATATCCGCCTAGGGCCTAGGCGATTTCGCCCAAACCATAAGCGTTAACGCCCAAACCACAGGCGAAGTCACCTTGTCACAATGTAAGACTAATTGAAAGTTAACATTTCTTAATTTCACTTTGCAAATTGGTAAGCCAATTTTTTATAATTACAAAATATGATCACTAGTTTATATAATTTTGTAAAATAATCATTGAAGTTTGAATTTCAATAATGAATTTGACCGTGCTACCGTAATCTTAACTAAATTGAATTCAATCCTTACTCACGAGCTTGTCGTTGATTAATTCTTTAACAAGTTAACGAGCCAAACTTAACGAGGTGACGAATCGAGCTCGCTCGAGCATCGAGCTGAATCGGGTAGGCTCGAACTCGAATCGATTCGAACGATATAGACTCGACAAGTTAACAAGTTTTTTGAATTTCAATAAATAAGCGAGTTCAAGCCTATTCGATTCAGCTTGATGCTCAAGCGAGCTCGATTTGAACGATATAGACTCGACAAGTTAAAAAGTTTTTTGAATTTTAATAAATGAGCGAGTTCGAGCCTACCCGATTCAACTTGATGCTCGAGCAAGCTCAATTCGTCAACTTGTTAAGTTTGGCTCATTAACTTGTTAAAGAATTAATCTACGACAAGCTCGCGAGTAAGGATTGAATTCAATTTAGTTACGATTACGGTAGCACGATCAAATTCATTATTGAAATTCAAACTTCAATGATTATTTTACAAAATTATATGAACTAGTGATCATTTTGTAATGATAAAAAATCGGCTTACCAATTTGCAAAGTGAAATTAAGAAATACTAACTTTCAATTAGTCTTACACTGTGACAGAGGCGACTTCGCCTGTGGTTTGGGCGTTAACGCCTATGGCCTGGGCGAAATCGCCTAGGTCCTAGACGGATATACTCATATTTGTACATAGTTTGAATAGGTATTTATTTTGGTACATAATTTTATTTTATTTATTTATTATGGTGAAAACTCCCTCAATTCGATTCAAATATATTTGTTCAAACAAAATTTAAATAGAAAACAGAAGGGGCAGTTTAGGAATTGTTGGAAGGAAAAGTAAAAGGGAGTGAAAATTATTTCAACAGAAGAAGGAAGGGATTCGTGTGGGATATTAGTATCGACCTAGTAATTGGGAACTAGCTTTTTTCCCGCCCGTTGGCGGGACTATCCATACAATTATAAATATATGCATGTAAATAATGTGTATTTTTATTTTATTAATTAAGAATATTGTATGTATAAACCTATAAATTTCATAAGGGTGTCAGAATATATTAAAATAATAAATCACCTAATGAATAAATTAGTAACTAAAAAGAAGACAAAATGTTGTGAAATTCTCTCTTTGATAGCTATCGTCTGACTTCGCTAGTTAGCTCATGGTAGATACTATACAAAGCAACCAAAATAGGCCCATAGCAAAAAAAAAAAAAAATCATAAAAAATGGACATTCATTTATGTTGTCAGTGAGAGAATATCCACGAAAATAAAAGATGACATGAGAAAAGGTAGCAATAGATGATAACATATGTTCTACTTTTAGTTGTGATAATCGGATAGAGCAGATCTAACATTTTTTGGGAAAAAGTTCGACTTTAAAAATTTTTACATTAATATTTTAAATAACTTGGACTAATTATTTATAGTTTTAGAGAAAAAAATAATTTGCTTGCATTTTTTGTGTGGCACCAACAATTTTTGAGACTAACATAATAGGTCTTTAAGCCCGATAAATGAGTCATTATGATGAATATAGTTCATAGAAATCATATGTGTTAAGCCCGCTAACAATGTCGGAAATAATGTAATTAGGTGTGTTTGTAATTTTTTAGTGGATTGAGTAGGTAAGATTTTGAAGAAACCATATGTTGAGCTCGCTAACAATGTCGAGAATAATGTAATTAGGTGTGCTTGTAATTTTTTGTGGATTAAGTAGGTATGATTGAAGATTTTGAAGAAATCATATGATAAGCATGCTAACGATTTTAATAAATAATATAATTATGTGTGTTTGAAATTTTTTAGTGAATTACTAAATTAAGTAGGTAACAATTAAAGATTGAAAAAATTATGTGTTAAGCCCGCTAACGATGTTAGTGAATAATACAATTAGATATGCTTTAAAAGATTTAGTGTATTAAGTAGATACCAATAATGTTTATTGGTTTGGCCATCTCATGATGACCTTGAATACTCTTTGTTTTTTTCAAAAGTTGAATGAAATATATTAAAACTTATATCATTATGCTAAAAAAATTTGTGAATGAAAAAATAAAAGTTTGAGACTTTGAGTAACACATAAAATGTTATGAAATAAAAACTAATCAAAAGGGAAAAGAAAGATATAAAAAGAGAGAGTGAAAATACAAAAATAAAGCTGTTTGTTCTTTTATTAATTCTCTCAAGTTAGATGTAGTTGCTATTTTGGAACCTAGAGTTAGGAAAGCTAAAACAGTTGATTTGTTTGAGCAAAGGTTTGAAGGTTGGATGGCAGAATTTGCTTTTGATGGAGAGTTGGGGAAATTTTGGTTGATTTGGAAGAAAGATGTCCCCCTGAAGGTGATTGATGTTGGAAGTCAGTATATCCATGTTAAGTTTGAAATGGTTTCCCCCTTTTACTGCACCTTTATATATGCTTCTACAGATAGGGGAGAGAGGAGAAGGCTTTATGATAGATTGAGAAGTTTCAAACAGGGTGCTCTACCATGGTGTGTTTTGGGAGATTTTAATGCTTTTCTTTATCCTTCTGAGGCTTCAAATAAGCCTGCAAGTACTGAGAGTATGGATGATTTTAGAGATTGTGTTAGAGATTGTGAGTTGATGGAGCATATTTCGAATGGCCCTATGTTTACTTGGATCAATAACAGATCTGATGACCTTATTGCAAGGAAGCTTGATAGAACTTTAGTCAATATGGCTTGGCATGGTTTTTTTCAGAGAAGTAAGGTTAATGTATTAACTTCAAGTGAGTCTGATCATTGTGCCCTGTACCTAGACTCAGAGTTTGACAGTGTGACTCATCCTAAGCCATTCAAGTTCTTCTCATGTTGGACCTCTCATGATCGTTATGGAAGCATAGTAGCTAGAGTGTGGAAAGCCAATCTGAAGGGTGATATCTTTTATAGAATTTGTAAGAAGCTGAGATTACTTAAACAAGAGTTGAAGAGATTGAATGCTGAATGCTACTCTGACATACAACATAGAGTTAAAAAGGCAGAAAGGGAGGTTATTGAAGCTAAGGCTGAGCTCTTTTGTGTTCCATCTGATTTTAATCTTAAGAGAGTTCAGGATTTGCAGGAAGATTTATTGCAGGTGAAACAATGTGAAGAAAGTATACTGAGACAAAATTCCCGGGTCGATTGGATCAAACTTGGTGATAGCAACACAAGGTATTTCTCTAATTATGTGAAAACTAGACATGTTGTTAACACGATTAGGCAGGTAAAGAATGAAAATGGGGTGATGGTTGAGTCTGTAGATGATATTGCTGCTACTGCTGTGAAATTCTATTCTGAGCTCTTAGGCAGTAGTAAGGTTGTGCAGGACCTGGATTTAAATACTCTGATTGAGAGGAAATTGACTGGTGCTCAGCAAGATGAATTAGTTAGACCTGTTTCTTGTAGTGAAGTTAAATCAGCTGTCTTTGGTATGGCTGGAGAAAAGGCTCCTGGGCCTGATGGCTTCAATGCCTTCTTTTACAAGAACAGTTGGGTTGTTGTGGGGGGAGAAGTAGTTGAAGCAGTTCAGTATTTCCTTGAAAAAGGGATTATGCCTACACATGTAAATTCAGTCATTCTTGCGTTGATTCCCAAGAAAACACAAGCTGCTGAGATGAAAGATTTTAGACCAATATCATGTTGCAATGTGCTTTATAAAATCGTATCTAAGGTCTTAGCTAATAGATTATCGGTTGTTTTGCCTGATCTCATTAGTAATGCTCAAACAACATTTGTTAAGGGCATGAAAATTGGAGATGGTATCCTATTAGCACATGAATTACTGAAGAATTATAAGAAAACAGGGATATCTCCTAGATGTGCAATGAAGGTGGACCTCATGAAGGCCTTTGACTCAGTGGAGTGGAAATTTATTTTGAATACTCTTAAAGCTATGAATTTCCCGGATCAGTATGTGAGTTGGGTTGAAGCATGTTTCCAGTCTACAATGCTTTCTGTTAATGTGAATGGTGCATTGAAAGGTTATTTCCCTGCCAAGAGAGGGTTAAGGCAAGGTGATCCGATTTCACCCTACTTGTTTGTGATTTCTATGGAGGTGCTGAGCTGTTTGTTTAGTCAGGCTATAAGGCTTAAGAAGTTCAAGTTTCATCCACAATGTAAGGCTGTTGGGGTTTCTCATCTAAGTTTTGCAGATGACTTGCTCATTTTTACAAAAGCTACTATGGAAGCAGTGTAAGGGGTTACTGATATTCTTAGAAAATTCCATGGCTATTCTGGTCTTCAGTTTAATCCGGACAAGAGTACAATCTATACTGCTGGTGTCCAAGGAGTTGAGGAGGATAATGTGGTTCGAATGTCTGGATTTGGTAAAGAAGAACTTCCGTTCAGGTATCTTAGTATGCCTTTAACTGTAGGTAAGCTTCGACGGTGTGATTGTAAGGCGTTGGTTGATAAAATTACTCGTCGGATAACTGATTGGAAGGCTAGGAAGTTATCATATGCAGGTAAATTGCAACTGATTGAATCTGTTATTGGCGGGACTCTTCAGTACTGGATGTCCAATTTTGTTTTACCTTCCTATCTAATTAAGGAAGTGGAGAAAGTATGCAGCAGCTTTTTGTGGGGGTTTGAAATAGGTCAAGGTAAGGCCAAGGTAGCATGGACTATTGTTGCTTTGCCAAAAACTGAAGGAGGCTTGGGGGTGAAGGATTTTAGATCCTGGAACTCAGCAAACATAGTTCGACATATATGGGCAATACTGGCTAAAGAAGGTTCATTGTGGATACCCTGGTTGGAGGCTTACAGGCTGAAAAGAAGGAGTTTCTGGGATGTCATGTCTCCTTATGGTTCTTGGCACTAGAAACGCCTTTTGAAGCTTCGTGACTCAGTTAAAAGGTTCATAAGTACTGATGCTGATGGAGAGTTACTTTGGAATGGCAAATATATGCCTAAATTTAAGCTTACTGAAGTTTGGGAGGTTATTCGAGCTAAAGGCAATGTTGTTGATTGGTATTGCTTAATCTGGTCGGACTATATGATACCAAGGCGATCAATTACTTCTTGGCTGATTTTCAATGACAGATTAGCTACGAGAGATAAGTTAAGGAGATGGAATCCAAGTGTTGATCCAAGATGTGTGTTATGTGATAGTGAAGATGAGACTAGAGAGCATGTGTTTACTAGCTGCGCTTATACAGATGCTTTGATCCGGGAGTTATTGCCTGAGTTGGCTAGATGTAACTGGAATTGCATGAGTTCCAAAGCAAAGGAATGGACCAGTGGGAGTGTACAGGTTAAGCTTAAGAGACTTCTTTGGCGGATAATTGTAAGTATGGTGTGGATAGAGCGGTGTCGTAGAGTTTTCACCGGGGCAAAGGTAGATACAGTGGAGCTTAGTAGATTGGTTAGGGAGGAAGTTTTGATTTTTGCTCATGGGCATAAAGATGAGAGTAGTATAGTAAGATACCTATAAGTGCTAGTAGTATAGGTTTTGTAGTCTCTTAGTGTTTTGTGATTCATTGCTTTTTGATGAAATACAACCAATTAATTCATCAAAAAAAAAAAATTCAGTTGTTGATATCCTACATTTAAGGAGAAGCCTCCATAGGCTTAGGTGGCAACACAAAAAAGTCTAATGTTAGTAGATCCCGAACGCTCCAATGACGTGGTGTTACCAGTTACGCTGCTACAACATATTATTGGTCGAACACCGCAATTAAATATTAATTTAAAAAAATAACAAACTCAATTAACAGAGTAGATAGACATCAAGTAGATGACATCACAAATTGAAAATCAATCAAATTATTAAGTTTAATATAATAGTAATGATAACAAAACTAATATAGATGTAGTCTAAGATTACCTAAATGGTATCAATGAATATCAATGAATTAGGGTGTGAGATGTATTATATTTTATATTTATGGACTAAATGTATAATTTTAATAATTTTTTCTCTTAACCAATAATATGTCGTCACATAACAGCGTAGCTGGTTATACTGCGTCACCGGTGTTTTCCATATATATAGTAGATGTAATAGATAGATTTCATATTTGACAATTTTCAACCATTCTCGGATTCTCTTATTTTCATATTTCTCTTAATTCTCAATCTCCTATTAAAAAATCTCGAGTTTCGAACATACTAATTCAGTAAATATTTATGTTGTTATTAATTAGTAATATTTAATTTTTGGGATAACTAATTAACCCAAATATGTTGGCACAAATAATTGACAAATAATCAACCATTCTTTGTTGTCATATTTTTTTTCCTCTTAAATAAATCTAATGAATATTTAATTTCTGAAGTTATTAATTATTATCTATAATTAGGATTCAAAAAAGGAAAGAGAAAGATGGTGCCAACGTTTGAACTCTTTTTCACTAAAGAGAATTAATATTTGGTGGTGTTTAAGTTAGAGATTTAATCCAAGAATTTATTGTTAAATATAAAACCTAAATCAAAATTAAGAATGGAAGAAACTTGGCAATTCTTGGAAGAAACAATTTCAAGACCTATAAGTTCAAGTCACTCTCTAATCTTGTCGTTTCAAGCTTTGCCATCTTCAAGAAGCAGCGTCAAGCTAAGCTCAACCATGCTCGCTCCAACCTCCTCCAGCTCCTCAGTCTCGGCCACCGTGACCACGCCCTCCTTCGCCTAATTTGCTAACACTTCTTCTTAGTCTTCCCCATTACCATAATTGCATTTGTTGCTTCTCTCTCCATTTCTGATTCATTAAACTTATAATCTCTGTTTATTGTTTGTATAATTCAAACTTTGACTATTTACCATAATTGTATTCGCCCAGCTTTGACGCGAATTCGTTCGAATAAGGTTAAATGGTTTACTTTTTTGGTATGACTTGTCAGGAATTCGGCCAGATCAATTCATGGGTAATTTTCGCCTGGATTCTGGGTGGATTACGCCTGGGTTATGGGGAGAATTACTACATTTATTAATAGTTTGAGAACGTATTTAATTATTTATATAGTTTTATTTTTCCAATTATTATGATGAAATCTCCCTTATAACTTGTTATTTTATCAAACTAATCACTAGTGTGAAGGTGTAACTAGTTTTCATCTCGTAACTAGTTATTACATTATGTAACTATTACTAGTGTGAATTTGTAACTAATTAATTTTTCTATAAGTAGTTATTTCATCTTGTAACTGGTTATTAAATTGTGTAACTTGTTAGACGATTTTATAACTAGTTACACAATTTATAACTTGTAACAAGTAATATAATTTTATAACTAGTTACGAGAATTTTTTTTTTTTGGAACTAGTTATACAATTTTATAACTAGTTACAAGTTATAAATTGTATAACTAGTTATTTGTCCCAATAACTATTTTTTTTGTAACTAGTTACTAAGCACTTATAAAATATACGATTTTAAAAGTTCATCGAAAGTATATCAAGAGCATTTTTGTTGGATTCGTCTTCGAATAACTTAGATACAAAAAATTTCCAATTCTGAGTTTGTATATTTTTTTTTATCAAGATATATAAAAAATATATATATATATACAAACTCGGAATTGGAAAATTTTTGTATCTAAGTTATAAATGTAAAAGATTTTATAAAATATCCAAATTGTAGTTTTTATAAAATTTTTGTATCCGAGTTTGTATATAAAAGATTTGAATTTTATAAAACAAATTGGGGAAAAAAGAAGTAAATATTTTTTTTGAAAAAAATCTGAAAATAAAATGTGAAATTAAATTACATAGTAAAAGACCTAAATACCCTTTTAAACTACAGCTTTGGATAAATCTAATGGTGTAAATTTTGTTTGAGTTGGATTAAAATTTGATGGACAGCCAATTGGACTATTGGAGCTATCATTGTTTATCCTTATCTTATCATGTTTTTATGCCTTCTCTGTTAGAACAATAGAAGTTGAACCTTGTTTACTAAATATGTGAACTACTATGTTGGATTGTAAGGTTTTGTAATTTTCTTCCTAAAATATTATTTTTTTAAAATTTTAGTAAAAAAGCCTAGATGTGCTAGGCGATAGGCGAAGCTTCACCGCATGTCTAGCGTCTAGCGCCTTCTTGAATCTTTGATATTATACTAAATGTATACAACTTGTTTAAATTTTTATGGATATGTTTGAAAATATGTAATGGTTTTAATATGTATTTTATTTATATTTTAAAAACTTTAAAAATAATTAAATATGGACTGGCGTTAGTAAAATTTAGACTGTGTTAGGAAAGATGAATTGCGCATAATAAAAATATACTACGCTATTAAATTTGGACTGCACAAATAAAATCTAGACTTCACAAAATAAAAAGTTATTGTGTTAAGTAAAAATATGGACTACATGAAGTAAAAATGAATTGCGTTAGTAAAATTTGGACTGCGTGAAGTAAAACAGATTGCATGAAATAAAATCTAAATTACGCGAAATAAAAATGAACTACACGAAGTAAACAATGGACTACATGAAGTAAAATCTAGAATACGCGAAATAAAACAAACTACATGAAATAAAACATGGACTCTATTAGTAAAAACAGAATGCAATAGTAAAATACGAACTACACAAATAAAAAATATATATATATATATAGATATGGTGAACACTCCGGTGCACCCAGCTAGGTGGGTGCACTGAGTGCACCCGCTTGCGTGTCGCGATCTCATCCGTTCGTTCAATCAACGGATCTCAAGCTTTTGAATTAAATATGATTAAATTAATTAATTTTATTATTATTCTATTCAACACAGGACATATTACATTTAAGTACTATTATTATACATAACTGTAAAATTAACTCATAACATTCTAATTCATTTCAATTAAACCCACCCACTTTCCATCCATTTGAGACGTTATCCCTCCCCCCTACACCCCACCCCCCCCCCCATTGACAGATCTTCCCCCCCCCCCCCCCACTTACCCATCCCACCCCCCCAACCGATATCACAGATCTCAATCCCCACCGACCCATCCCCCCAACTGAACAACCCATTCCCCACTGCCCCATCCCCCCCTCCCAACTGACAACCCTTTCACAAATACTCCCCAACCGACACATTCTAAATATCCCAGTCCACAACTTCGCTTTCTCTCCTCAATCATCGTCATCGTTTCTTTCCCCGACTACCGCCGAACGCGATTTCGACGAAGCAGATCCGTCGCCGCCATCGTATCCTCTTACTCGGTCAGTGCCGTTGTTCCCCGTCTGAGTTCAGTCCTCAGACGTCTTTTGTTAGGTGTTTAGTTGTCTATGATTTTCTTTCCCCACAGAGTTGGGAACAAATTGGATTCAAGATTTGGAAAGGCAACAAAGTGTATCAATGATGAGTGCATGTTAGTGGCTGGGGTAGGTTTGGATAGTGGATTTTGATCCATGGACATGCTTCTTTGTTTTTGCAGATAAAGTTTGATGTTGCATGCTGAGAGAACAGCAAAAGGGGTCAATCATGGCTATGCAGCTCGTGGAAATTCAACCCAAGGAACTGAAATTTACATGTGAGTCTCATGATTTTAAAGCCGGTCCCATACTTCTCTTTTGAGAAACTGTTTTCTCAAATCCGATCGATTGCATGTAGAAATATTGTCACATCTTTTTCTCATTGATAATTATATCCTAGTGGAACATGATATGGGCGGTTTTCATTTTACAACTCAGTATTTGCTGCAAATGCTGACTTGGAGAATAAAGATTACTAGCTGAAAGTCTGAATCCCCTGGAGAAGAAAGCTCCAATCGCGCCTTGCATCGTGAGTAACATAAGAATGAAGAACGTGAGTAACATCAAGAGAACAGCAGCGCAACAGAGTAACATAAGAATGAAGAACGAAATAAGAGGAAGAACAAGGCAAAGCCCTTACCGGATTTGAACGGCGGAAGTCAAGAGGTGGCGGCGACGTACAGAGACACGACGTCGGAGGACTCAACTCAGACGGGGAACGACGGCACTGACCGAGTTAGAGGCTACGATGGCGGCGGCTTAGACTCGAGCAATCGGTAGCGGCGACGGCTCCGGGATGACGGCGGACGAGGCGAAGCCCCGACGTTGGCGACATGCATCGGCGGCGGCGAGTCGCCTGGACAACAGACGGCTGGAGATGAAGGATATACTACAATCGGCGGCTACACCGATGACGGCTCCAAGATCGTCAGAGTGAAGCGCATCGGCGATTTCGATCGGGACTCGGACGGCAGCGGTTTCATTTTCTTACTAGGTTTTGTTGTTTTGGTTATGGAAATGAAAAACAGAGAATAGATAAGAGAGAGTGATTGAGAGAAACGAGAGAAAGAGTGAGGGTTTGAACGGCGCAGAGAATAGAGAGAGAAGAGGCCGAAAATTGGATCTAAATTTGATTTATATATGCAGTTCATTAGGGTTTTAATTCAATCACCCCTTATTTACGAAATTGCCACGGAGCGGGCTGACCAAAAGTGGGTCGTTTTGGTCCGTTGCCGGTCCGACGAGTTGCGGATTTGGGCCAAGTTCTGGGCTTGATTTGTTGGAAGATTTAATTAAAATTTAATTAAGTGTTATAATAAAATGCACCAATATTCGTTAACAATCAATAAAATTAGTATTGTTAGTCTCGACGTTGTAGTGACACGCGAAAATCTTTCCACTATAAAAATCATAGAAATTTTTTCACAATTTAACGAATCTCAAATTCTATCAAATTTACCTACTACGAGGCTTTAATTCCGATACGAATTGGATACGTAGGCAGTCAATCGACACAAGCCCAACAAATAAAAATTCATTGATCTCTTAGGTAGTGAAAGGATTTCGTAAAACAAAACAAAATAACCTTTTGAACTAACAGAGCTTAGTAACTTATGGAGGATAGAGCTGCCTGAAATGCATCTCATCTGAATACTTGGTGGAGAAACCCATGAACATTCCACAACCAACCAAACAAATACGTTCAGTAGTAGGTATATAAAACTCTTAACAAAGTTTGATGGATTCATGTGGTTTGTGTTCATCATTTTCCGTAAGTTGGATATAAGTAACTTCAAGTCATCATAAACCATAAATCGTAACCCGTAAACATTTGCAGTCATCACACTTATGTTAAATCTAAATTCCAATTCCAAAATGTGATCAAGAGACAAATTTAGGTGACAACTAGGTATCTCATACAGATGATGAGATACCTAGGCGATTAATGTAAAGTAAATGAAAGAAAGGTATTCTGGTAGCTCGAAGTGGTTGCACGATTTGTCATCATTCAATTGAATTGACCTACGAAATGTTACATTTAGCTAATGTTGTCAACTGGACGGGTTAGATTGGTTGGGCGGATGGGCTCTCAACGTGGGGGTATATCGGGGAATTTATTCATCATAGTATGAGTATATTATATCATAGTTTGCATAGTTTGAAGGTGTTTGCGATATTAATAAAATTAGACTAACTTTGAGATGTTGGCTTAAAGTCAACTTATTTTATGGGTTGGATGTAGTCAGTTTTTTTACAGCTCCACATTTAAGGGACTTTTTTAAGTTAATGGATGTAGTCTTGCGGCATTGCGTGCGGACTCGTAGGTGAGGAAATTGGTTAATGGTTATTAGTTATTTTCAAATTGTTTTTCTTGTAAAAGTATAGGAACTCAATGAAACCTTTCAATGTTCCAAAGATTGTCATATGTAAACTGATGTAGCATATCCCAAAAATAAAATAAAAATTACATTCTTCAAAATGATTACAACTTTTAAAGTAGTTCTCAAAGCTTCAACGCTCGAGCATGTTCACTAATGGTTGATCTCGAAGTCCAACACATATTTACAATCATGCTTCGAAACTTTGCACCAACATACCATTACCTACCCCAATTATGGACGAGCTCACCTACATTGAGACGATTTCGTAGGGTTTCATTGTTTCCGCACGTAGATCACATAGGTTCTAATAGAAATATAATCAAAATTAAAATGAGTGAGTCATAGTTATATGAAACCGACTCAATTTAACAATACATAATTTTGGTTCGCAAACCATAATTTGAATGAGTATTGATTTTTTGGGTAGATTCCACTCTCATATGCTATAGTTTGTTAGACTTCAATTTACATGAATAGCTAAACAATAATTTTGAATTAGGAATATTCACAATTGTTATTTGGCGGGAACGATGCGCTCGTATCTATGACATACTACTTCACACACACTTACTGAGAAGATTAGTAAGAATCTCCGCCTCTTTGCTTTAGGAAGAGTGAGTGATCAAGTTTTTTTAGATTGTACATATGCTATGGTTTGTTGGATTTAAAATTAAATGAATGTCCATGTATCTCACACAATTTTTTACTTTTAAACGTACAAAATATTTTATACAAAATGTGTATAACAAACTAATAAATAGGTGAATTTTTTGATAACTTCAAAATCAATTCTAATATCTTTTGGGAGAATAAATCATAATATCACGCATAACAATCCCTTTGAGTACTAATCAACAAGCTCAGAAATTTACGAAGGTACAGTAACAACTTGATCCTAATTAACCGGTTGAGCTTAAAATTGTGGTTCATACGTCAGTGAGGAAAACCTCAAATGTATTAATTCGAAATAAATTGTTAATTCATGAGATTAATTTACCCCGATTGGTGGAAATGAGCTTTCAGGTTAATGAATTCAAATCAATTGACATTTGAGGCCCTAAATCAATTCGACCAAACAATTAGTCCGACCCAAGAATTTAAATTAAACTTTGGGCCGACCGGCATTTAAACAAATATCAGAAGTTGGCCTGAATCCGTTCCAGCAACTACAATTATTTTGATGGGGAAGGGTTTGGGAAAAAAAATTAAGATAATTAATTCCCTGAATCTGTTCCAGTAGCCCGTTCTTAATGGTGTATCATGCATTAATTGCTAAAAACGACCCTTAAATAAAGGGTTATTAAATAAAGAGTTGTTAAATATTTAATCCTAAAATCAAGCATAATAATCCTAATATCAATCATAACAATCCCTTAAATAAAGGGACATTAAATATTTACGTAATAATTAATAGAGTCGTACACAATTGTGGTAACTAATTAAAATAATTAAAGAATTGAGTTCTACACAATTGTGGTAACTAATTGATTTTGCAGTAATTATTCAATCTCTAAAATTTCATTAAATTCTACTAACCAAACCGAAATATTCCCTTTATATGAACATAAGTAGATTAATTTAACCGATGCTCAAAATTGGACAACAGTAATACTTGTGCTTGTACTTGTACCATTATTTCCAGAATAGCACCTAATCTGTAGGCTGAATCGTGAAATGATCGGCATAACTTATAATTTTACAACGATTTAAGCATTCAATCGTATACCGTATATTGTTAGTTTCACGAATTCAATCTCCTCCACGACTCTGGTAAAAAATTCATGCAACCAGATTCTTTCTTCTTCAATCTGCAACTTTGACTTTAGTGGACCAGAAGAAAAGGCAGCATCCCCCACTCCTCCGCCTGCATTGTCAAAACCCAGTTCAATTATACTAAGCAATTGCATCCATCCAGCTTCAATCTAATTCAAATATATGGTAAATCCTTTGTTTCATCATACTCTGTTTCGCCATCAATGTAACCCATCAATTCGTCAAATTCTAAAGGAAACTGTGATTTGAAAGATTAGATTGACAATCAAATGAAGAAAATTAGAAAGGAGCTTAATTAATTACCTGTTGTTGCTGCTGCTATTTATGCTGCTGCTGCTATTTATGTTGCTGCCCTGCTCCCATGGCTGCTACTCTTTGAACTTCTACTGTCACTATAGCTGCTAAATCCTGCAAAACTCTCGCTCTCATCCTTCCACCATTCCTTCTCCGCCATCCCTCCGCCGCCGCCTCCTGATTTCCCAGTCGGGGGAATTCGTCCGTCTTTCTGGCTTCTTGCCTTGCCGCCGGCGTACGGATTTGTTTTCTTCTTACTACCATTTCTTGATCTCAGGGAAGAAACAGGAAGACCCACTTTCAGCAAGAACCCACCGTTATCTAGGCTCCCACTTCTACTAATCTTCGCTACTCACCGCCCAACGAACCTTACCTCCTCCTCCGCCGCCGCCAACGTCGCTTAATTTCCTGTCGGCGGCGGCGGGGGGAGGATTTTCAATTCCGATCTGGTACTGATGCTCCACAAGATCCTCGAGGGAGAGCTCGTAGCATCCCTCTGGCATCCTACTCACCATCTCCATCAGCTCCCTCTGTCCTCTGGCGATCGCCTGAGTTCTCGCAGCAGGCGAGAGGCTCCGGTAATGGGCCAGATCACCACCAGATGATAACGACGACGTAAGAGGAGGCGGGCTAGCAGCCCTCCACAGAGGTGGCGTAGAAGCTCCGGAGGAGTAATCGTCACCGTCATCAACAAGGCGAGCTTCCTCGCCGGAAGGGTGACTCAACGCCGGCTCCAAGAGTTGTCAATAAGGACGACGAAGAAGAGGAGAGTTAGAAGGGGAAATTTTCAGAGGATAAGGGCTAAGGATGATTGAGGATTGGAGCGGTGGTAGGTTGGGAAAGGAAGGATGATTGAGGAGAGGGGTCGGGATTGGACCGGCGGTGGTAGGGATTGGAGCGGCGGTGGTCGGTGGACATGGAAGATAACGGATTGTTCAGTGGTGGGGGGGGGGTGATAACAGGGGGAGATAAGTTGGGGGAGATAATGGGTTATCACTGTCAGTTGGGAGGGGGGGGGGGGATACAGTTCAGTGGGGGGTATAATGGGTTGTCAGTGGGGGGTAGTATAACGTGTGTCAAATGGATAGATATTGTGGGGGAGATAACGTGTGGGTTAATTGAAATCAGCTTAGAAAGTTAAAAGTTAGTTTTGTAATTTTGTATAATAATAGGTACTTATATGTAATATGTTCTGTGTGGAATAGAATAATAATAAAATGAATTAATTTAATCCTATTTAATTTAAAGTCTTGAGATCCGCTGATTGAACGAACGGATGAGATCGTGACACGCAAGCGGGTGCACTCGTGCACCCACCTAGCTAGGTGCACCGGAGTGTTTTCCATATATATAATAATATATAATAGTCCGTTTATAGAAAAATACAAACTGCACAAAGTAGAGTACACAACACTTACCTTCTTTGTGAGTAGCAAGATTTCAATTTAAAAAACCCTTCCGTAGAAACAATTCCATTTTTCGTCCACAAAAGCGTAAATGCCTTTGCATTTTGGGTGTTAACTTACATGTACATCATAACAAAAGCAAAGAGTAAATGGACCTGCCTCACCTAACTTGTACAATGAACTTACAAATAACATTCTCTTCCATTGTCATTTATATATATTTTCCCTCTTTTATCTTTTTCTTCGTGAAATGATATACTGTATATTCAAAAGCATGGTTATAAAGACTAGTAGGATTATGGATGGGGGCGTCATTTTCTTTACAGTACTTTGAATAAAACTAGAGAAAGGAATAATGGATATTCAAAAGCATGGCACCTCCAGTAAAGGCGCATCCACCAAAACTCCAGTCTGCAGCAGATGGACAGCGAATGGAGCTGCTGAGAACTGATGGGCATACAAACAAAATAGATTTCCAGTTACCCACTTAACCTCTTCAGGAAAACGAGAATCTGGACAGAATGTTGAGTGCAGATCCTGAGGCGTCATTAGCAGGACTTGGTGGGGGTACATCCTGGAATGTACGGTATGCTTGTCGGCATTTCTGTACCTGATATTCCAATACAATTTACGTTAACAAGGACTCTGTTTTGTCAGCAGTATAAATCTAATCATCTCCACACCCTGAGAAGTCAGAAGAAGGCTAGAGGTTGATGATTGAAACTTCACCTCCTCCGGACTGAATTGTAGGAGCATTGCAACGACAGGGAGCAAAGCCTCCACCTCACCTGTTACATATAATGTACGTAACAAATTGAGAACCAGTCCGCTATCAAAATCATATGTAGTAGTCCAAGCTCCAATCAAAAAAATGATAAGATAGAAATCGTTAACAAGAACCGGGACAAGCGAGGCACATGCACCTGTTTCAAGAAGCTTCACAATGATGTTTTTCAGGTATGTCATGTCAACCCCCTCTCTCTTCTGTGCCCTTTCCATGCTACGAAGTTCGGATTTCAACATGGAAACCTGTAGTCCAACAATTCAACATGATCAGACTGATGAAATATATGTTTTAACAAAGTCCAGATACTTGGACACAACAACCCACACACATATTAACGCTGATAATTAATTTCATAAGAGTCATAATTCAAACACAAAGATGGGTTTCTCTACCTGTTGGCTGTGGAGACGATTTTCCCGTTCAAGTTCTTCAATCTCTTCCTGTAGTGATACAGTTCTATGAAACTGCAGCAGATGGGAATACATTGCGTAGAAGAAATAAATAGAAAACAGTAACATGTGTTGAGAACAAACCTGAAGTGCTAATATATGCCGTTGAGACTGTCCTAGCTCTTCCTCCCTCTGAGCTTGTTGTCTAGCCAAAAGCTGCAAATTCGAGAACAGACAATTTCAAGCCAAAATACTTGTTAGGAATGTGAAGGAAGAATCAGCCACGGGTTGCTTGGATCATTTGATTCTCTTTAGGAGTGTTATTAGGACTGGATCGTCTGGTCTGACCTCAAGAATCTAAAATATTTATTCAGATTGATAGCCCTCATCACTGGTTCGGCCTATGAAACCCATAAAACCTTTCAAACCTTAATCGATAGTTTTCAACAACCACTTGAAGCAACTAGATGACTGGATGTTTTTTTAATTTTCGCTATTCTGAAAGCCGAAACACGATTCTTGTTTGAATTTCACTCCTTTCTTTCATTCTTCACTGGAATTTATCAAACTCAGAGGTGTTTGGGAATTACATGATCTGTTATTACTGCCCGTAGGTCAAGGTTATATATATGCAAAGATAAAAGTTTCCCACCTTAACTAGGATATCTACAAAATGCGAACTTCCTAACTAGGACATAATATACAGAAATATTTCTCTGCCTATTCTTACCTTAGTCTCTGTAGCAAACATTTTTTTCATACAAGCAATATGAGCATATGAAACAATGTTTTCTATATTCCTTTTCATGCAACAAACAATTTTGACCAGTTACCAAAGCTGTTTGTTTATTATAACAATAATTCACGCATTATTTTCTAATCCATTACTATGACATCATACCCAAGTACTGTAATGCATAATAGTTTTATAGAGTGATCTATCAATACCAGAATCTGTTGTTCTGCAGCAGAGGTGCTTAAATTTGGTGCATCCTGTTTATGGAAGGCTGAATGGGCATTCAAAAGAGGCAGCCATGTCATTAGCAAGAAATTTTTTTATTATGGAAGATTAAGTCATGAAATGCCAGTTTTAGACAAGGAGAGAGTCACGATACCGGTGAGGCTGCTTCCCTTTTTATCAGCCTGGCAAAAATTAGTAGACCGACAGTTAATGATATAAGAGGTCCATCACAAACACATTTTCAAGGAAAAGAAGAAAACATACTGGTGAGGTAGACTCCAGAGACTGGAGAAGCTTCTTATTGTCATTGATATGTTTCGATATTTCCTTGTCTTTGACCTCAAACATTCTATCAGCAAGGTCACGAAATGCATTATGCTCTTCCTACAAGGCATCAGTCTGAGTTATTGGCCGACGAACCATGATTAAGTCAAAGTAACTGGAAAAACAGATAAGCTAAACAACCTTCAGCTTTTTATATTTAAGTTTGACTTCTTCTAAGTGTCTTTGGATATCTTTCCCAGTAGAAGCTTCAGCCTCAGATTTTAAGGCCTCACACCTCACTGCACATGTTATTAACATAAGTATAAATAGTATATTGAACCTCGTCTTACCATATTTGCAAAAGGCACTTAATCAAGGGTATTAAAAAGAATTGTAGATTGTTGTGACTGAAAGAAGTAAGAACATGTTACATTTCCATGTTTCTTCCAATTCTTGAAGGTTTATCTCCCACGATTCCTTCTCAGATTTGTGATGAGCAAAGGCAGAGTCAAGTTTTTGTTCTAAGCTCTTGATATCCTGCTGGGCCTCTTTTAGAGCTTCATTTCTGATAAAGTTATAAATCAAGATGTCTAGGGATCCAATCAAAGTCAAAGTTTTCATATCGCGTTCAGACAGCAACGCATATTGAAGAAGAAATAGAGATTAACAAGTAAAGAACAGTTTTAAAGCTCCAGGTGCAATGAGATGCAAGGCATGGCCCAGTATTTACATCTCATGAATGCTAGGAACTCATGAAGGTGCCAATAATTAAACAAAATAACAACCAAGTTATAGCATTAATTGCATTAATTATTTAAGAATTAGGGAAAGGTAACAGTATCAACTTAATTTAACTAATGAAAGAATTGAAAAAATAGCAGGAAAAGGGAAAATATGCAAACGAAAAGTGATGGGGGCACTTATGGCACGGATTTGGACAGAGAGGTGGCCGTCTTGAGTACAAAGGATATTAACAAAAATGAACTAAAGATCCCAGAAGTTCAACAACAGTTACCTTTCAAAGAGTTCTGAACGATGATCAGCTAACATATTCTGTAGATCTTGAAGAGCTTTATCCCGTTCTGTGGACACCAAAGACAGTTCTCTTTCAGCATCCTGCAACCCAAAAATATTACCTTCATCAAATTTTTGCTTAATACATAACTAAAGAAAGAGCAATTCTTCATCACATACTTTTAGTGCTTCTTCAAGTGCCTGAACCTGTTCCGAGTCCTTAGCTGCAGCAAGCTCAGCATCCTTCTTTTGGAGAAGTGCATGAGCACGGACCTTATATGAGGAAAATTCACTTTCTAAACGATTGATCTGCAACAAATGTTTTTGTAACGAAATAAGTCAGTGGAGGGTTTGAGTTTATCATCAACTGTTCCCTCCCCGTAAGTTCCTTGTCAAATAAAGAGAGTTCCTTCCCATGACTAGTGCATACTCTTATCATTGACAACTTCCATTCCTGATGAAGGAATAAAAGAAAGTCTAAAACAACCTCAACTGCCACGTGTCTTAATCTCCCTGTGTTGGTTAAAATAAAAAGTGTGTACCTCTTGTTTTGCTGCCAATAGTTCAGCATCTTTCTTGTTGAGCATCTGGCTCTGAACAGATTTTTCTGAATCCAGCTGGCCTGAGCAAAAAGAGATGATGATTATGTGCAAGAAGAAAGACTTCATATGAGAAAAAACAAGAATCGTGATACTTCTTAGTTTAGCTGCTTCAATCTCAGCACGTATGCAGTTGCTCTCAGATATTTCCAGTTTCATTTTGAGTGCCTGTAAATCAGCTTCGATACTTTCTTTCTCTTTCTCCTGAAAGAAGGGACATGGTCAAAAACTAACCAAATATGAAGTATATATTTCTAACTGCTAATGTCAGTTCAAATTTTCTGAACAGACTTGTGCTAACAACATTTTACTTCACCTAAATAAATCTTGGATAGGGAATGTCTTTCTTTGCTGAATACTGGTGGAAATCATGGATAACATAATATGTTGAATAGTACTAAGAGTTGCCGTGTTAGACTAAATAGGGTGTAAATAGCTTTTCTTATTTAGGAAGTTATTATCTTGGAGATCTCCTATGTTAGGAAGGTCTCTCCTACCTAGCCTTGTATATAAGTTGTAACCCTATTGATTAATACCATACGAGAATCATTCTCACCAACCCTAATCTCTAAATTTCAATATAATACACAAGAATGTACAACAATCCAAGGTTCTACTGCTGTTATGCATGATTTCCTAATAATGAAACTGCATGTTGGTTTACGAGATCAAAGAGAGCAACAAGATAACAGAATGGACAGTTCAGGAATCTAGCAACCAAATGGAAATGTGGCTTATTCAATTTAATAATCAACGAGATGGAAAGAGTATTAGAAAGTTAGAAGAAAAGATATAAAGAGATTTTAGTTGAACTATATGGGAGATAGCAAGTAATGTCTCACTCTAAGCCAGAGGAAGTAGAAGTGATCAATTCATACGTGTTCATGTTTTTGGTGAGCAAGGTCTGCCTTCATGCTTTCCAAAGAAGCTCTAAGCCGTGCTGTTTCACCACTAGAAGCAGCATCCATCTCTGCAATCTTTGACTCTTTCTGTGCAACTAGCACCTGCAAAGTATATTACAACTAAGGTACAACTCCATCCAGAAATTTTGCATGAGCATGTAATGCAGTTGCTTCAATCCATAGATAACCTTCAGCAAAAGACCCAACCTGTAATGAAGATATATTATCTGTAGCCCTCAATCTATCGGCTAAAGCATCAGCAATCTGCATTTCCAAATTTTCTACACTCTGGCATACACAAAAATGATTAGGTTTAGAGTTTAAAAGGACACGAGTCCGATAGGAAATAAAGCCAACTTTGGGGGTTTATAAATATAACCTTTTGATGTTTGGCAGAAAGCTCGGATATAAAAGCTTGCCGTTTTTCTTCAGCAGATTGTAGCAACACTCGCATTTCATTCAACATCTAAGGGAAAATCATGAAAGAAAACTGGATATAAGTAACATTCAATAACAAAATAATGAAAAGAAGCAGTTGAAGATTAAGGAAGAATTGAAGAGGTGAAAAGTTAGGAAACACAACACCGAAGAATTATTCAGAGTTGGACACAGTTCTAGGGAGAAAAATCAGAATCATCTTCTTGTACCTGCTCTTTTTCTGAAAGTGTCTGTTGCAATGCCTCAAAAGCACTTTCTTTTGGTTGCATAGATCGGTGCAAATCTTCGATATCATCCCGGAGTCTGAAATTTAAGTTGAGAAGTCAACATTTGAAGAAGTAAAATCAGAGAGAGCAAACTATTCATCTTATTACACCTTTTTTAGGAGAGGGATAGGAAAACTCTTAGTCTTACAGCTAGCCTAGGAAACAGAATCAACTCATTAACAGCAAGCATTAACTGAAATAAAGTAAATCTTATTTTACTACACTCTCCCTCAAGTTGGATCGAAAATATCACTCATTTCCAGCTTGCTAATCAGGAACTTGAACTGCCCAGTGTGTAATCTTATGGTTAGCACATACGCAATTTGACTGGTGGTTGAAATGTATGGCAAACAAATAGTTCTTCCATCTAACTACATCCAAATTTTCTGTAACGAAGTGATTATCAATTTTCACATGCTTGGTTCTATCATGGATGATAGGATTGTGAGCAATAGCAACAACTGCTTTGTTGTCACAGTAGACTCGAAGAGGCTTAGGAACAAGAACTTCCAGTTCTTCAAGGAGTCTTACAATCCATAGAACTTATGTAATTCCTAGTGCAAGTGTCCTGAATTCAGCTTCAGCGCTACTTCGAGCATCAACAGATTGTTTATGGTTCCCCGTGTAACTGTACTGCCACCGATGGTTATCATAGTTAAGAGCAATGCAGATGGTTATCGCCAGTGAGGTTATCGCACTGGATGGTTATCACACTGGAAAGTTGTCGCGAGGCTGATTTTTTGCCCCAGCAGTACTAGTAAGGGAAGAAGTGGCATCATCACCGAGGTTGCTCATCTTGCCGATGGGTTAGGGGAGATGAGGGAACACAACTATGAAGTTGTTGCGAGAGGTGCTCTGATATCATAAAATCAGAGAGAACAAAAGCATTCATCTTATTACACCTTTCTGAGGAAAGGGATAAACGCATAGGCAAGGAGAATTTCAGAGCCTTGGGAAACAAGAAAAACTCTTGTCTATGTTACTATAGAGGTAGGCTAGGAAACTGAAACAACTCATTAACATCAAGCATTAACTGAAATAAAGTAAAACTCAATGGAAAGGAAAAGTTCTTGTCATTTAAACAGGATGAAGAGAACTACAAAGACCTGAATATCACAAAGGCGTCACTTAAATGGTGAGCCAAATCTAGTCAGAAAATACTAAGTTATCTGTCCAGTGGCAACAAAGTGTAGAATAAGAATAAAATAGGGGTTTGCACTATATGCAACTAGCATGTATTTTACATCTCAATAATTTTATTGACTTTCTATGTGAGGCAAAAGGGGTTTTGTCCCACCTCTGTTTTCCAGATGATCTGATGAATAAGGCTAAAGCTGACTCTGTTAAGGGGGTGGTTGATGTTCTAGACAGGTTTTATCACATCTCTGGGCTTAAGTGTAACCTGACAAAAGTGAGATTTACTTGGCTGGAGTGGATGAAGATACTAGAGACTCCCTGACCTCTGTTAGTGGTTTCCAGGCTAGTGAATTACCAATGAGGTACCTTGGGATCCCTTTGACTTCAGGCAAGTTGAGAAGACCTGAATGCAGAATTCTTATTGATAAGATTACCAAAAGAATTAAGGATTTGTCTGCAAAACTGCTCTCTTATGTAGGTAAACTTCAGTTGATTGAGTCAGTCATAAATGGTATGCTTCAGTACTGGCTTTCTATCTTTATTTTGCCTAAATATATGATGAAGGAAATCGAAAGATTATGTAATCCTCTAGGGCAAGTTGGAAGGTGGCAGAGCTAAAGTTTCCTGGGACAATCTTGCTTTCCCAAAAAGGGAGGGGGTGTAAGTTTCAAGAAGCTTACCACCTGGAATCAGGCAAATGCTGTGAGGCGCTTTTGGAGTATTTTCTCTAGGAGTGGATCTCTCTGGGTTTCCTGGATAGAAAAGTACAGATTGAAGGGTGTAAGCATTTGGGATGTTAGAGCTGATTATGGCTCTTGGAATTGGAAGAGAGTGCTAAGTGCAGAGATTTAGTTTAGCAGTATATGTCAGTATCAGCTAGTGGTGATTTCTGCTGGAATGGTAAGATGCTGAAAAGGTTTAAGCCTAAGCTAGTATGGAGTATTATAAGGGAAAGAAGACAGGAGGTGAACTGATTTGGGCTTGTCTGGACAGGTTATGTTGTACCTAGATGGACCTTCATTGCCTGGCTTATAGTTGTTGACAGAATTGCTACTAAGGATAAGGTGGTAAAATGGAATGCAACAATTGACCCAAGATGTGTGCTCTGTTCAGCTGCAGATGAAACTCGCTCTCATCTCTTCTTTGAGTGCTGTGAATCTCAGAAATTAGTAGAGGAGCTCCTCAGAGGGTGTTTCCCCAATTTTCAGTGGGTGGATGTGATGGATTCAGCAATTAGTTGGCGAGGAGATGCAGTTAGTATGAAAGTAAGGAAGTTGAAGTTCATCATGATGCTAAATAGTTTATGGAGGGAACGTTGTGCAAGAGTCTTTGGTGACAAAGTCACTATCATAGATAGCTATACGGCCAGAATTATAGAGGATATTAGGTCTTATGCAATCAATCATAGAGAGAGAGTTGAGATTTTGAGTAGTTTATAGTTTGCTTTAGTATAGTTTGGTAGAGTAGAATCTCTTGCATAGACTTTAATTGTTTTTTTTTGATGAAATGAATCCTTAATTCATCAAAAAAAAACAAAATGTTAATGAATTTCCACATATTTGTTATACAATGATGAACCAAGTTTCCAACTATCCTTATAGTTGTTTGGTTGTCACACAAAATCTTCATAGCTTCTTCACCACAGTCCAACTTCAATTCTTCCATAAGACGTGCCAACCATATCATACTCAACTCCAACACTCAGTCCGTTACTTACTCATCCAAGTAACTAGGTTACCAAACATATGTAGGGTGATCTGAAAGTGAGCTTCTATCAATTAGTTCAAGTGATAGATTATTGGCACCCTCGAAATAAGTGATGGCCTATATATGCATCACAATGGACGGATGGACAACAAGCCGTATTAAGCCTAGAACATGTAGTTTCCAGTGTTGGCATTGCAGATAGTGCTATTTTTATGTGGCATTTTCGTCTCAAACATCCGAAATTCATGTATTTGGAACGTATTTTCGCTCAGTTATTTCAAAATAAAAAGGGTAAGTTATTTAATTGCAAAGACTATCAACTAGAAAAACACACTCGATCCACCTACGTTCAACTTACCACAGGATATCCACTACTAGTTATTGCACTTACGTTTAGGTAAACCTTGTTACTTGGAGAAGTAAAAAGCATATTGAGGTTGACAAACATTTTATTACAGAGAAAGTAACTACTAGAGTTAATCGTATGGAATAGGAGTTGTGTTTACCAAAGCTTGGGTTGTTGAACATCTACACCACCAAACTTGAGGGGGTGTAGAAAGAATAAGTCAAATTAGGAAAATTAGAATATTCCTACTATTAAAACTGCGCATAGTTGCTTAGTTAGGAAGTTAATATCTGGTAGATATCCTAGTTAAGGTAGGAAACTCTCATCTTTGTGTATATATATGTAATCCACCTAAGGGCAATAAGCCAATAATAATATAACACATAATTCCCAAACACCTGTGAGTTTGAAAATTAGAAGTCTATCTTAGGTAACAAGACAACTCTTATAACTAACTTCTATAAATTAAGAGATAATGAAAAGAAACCAAATCATGTAAAACCAATGTGTATTCTCAACACATAACCAGCATAGATGCATGTGTATAAAGACTTTATGGATGCACGTGTACAAGGACTTCATGGATGCATATGTATAGACATTTTAATAACCAAAGAAAAGGAGTTCATCATCTATCAATTGTCATACAAGGATAAACTAGTAGGACAGGACATTTACTTGTTGTTTGCACTTCTTAAGTGTTGCCTCTCTGCATCCATTGCTTTTAATGCTTCATTTGCTTGTTGCCTAGCTCGCTCAAGTTCTTGCTCCAATGTGGATTGCAGGGATGATGCTCGTTCAAAAGCTTCATTTGCTTCACGATATTTTAACTCGAGCTCATCTTTTTCCTGAAAAGATGATCTCCAAGCAATCCTCATACTTAGTATTGATACAAGTACATATTTGTACTTTTGGCAACATTTAATGAAATAACAGGAAGTAAAAAAAAAGATATAGTTAAAGCAAGGCTTGGCAACGGTCAGTTCGGTTTGATTCGGGTTTAGATAATAGATATTCGTTACCCACTCGTTATAATTTCACGTTCGGGTAATAATCACCCTAAATAGCCTTTCGAGTAGTGAAGTTCATATTGTACCCAATTTTGGGCTATTTTGGTTATAACCTTTCCCTACCTATGCCCACACTTAACAGTTTTCAGGGTTACCCACTCTAAAAATACTCGGTCTACTTGGGTTTTACTCTATTTTACTGGTTCAGGTTCAACCAGATAACAATAATGAGGGGTATCATTGTCATCCCCAATTAAAGCGATAGAAGAAGACAACAGTAAGCACTTTTATCACCATAATTGATTTTTTACTCTAAGCACATTATTACTCGCAACAAAAAGCAAAAGACACAATGCGTACATGCCTAAACAAAAAAAATAGTAATTTTGAGAGATGCATACAGATAATTCATAGATCAAGCATTTTTGCGTCCAGATAAAAAAAACTAAAGATTCATTGCACTAACATATGGAAGTGGTGAGTATGGAATAGGTGTATGCAGTCATAGCAACCTTAATACAAGAATGTCCTAATCTTCTAACAAGAATCGTAGTTCTCATCGTGTTTGGCAAGAAAGATAGATGTACACGATGCAGCAATTGCAATAAGAATAACACATGAAACTAGGATAATAATGAAGGACAGAATGTACCTTTTGAACCTCTTGTATCCGTTGTTTCGCTCTCTTATGTAGCCTTTGGAATTTGGAATCAAGGTCTGTGTACTTATCTTCACGTTCTTTTATTTCTTGGTCCAACTTCTGCTGGACTACAAACCAAGAAATACAATCAGACACAGCAACATCTTCATAATTGATTTCTAGCAACTCTTCAGAGAGATTTTAATATCTATTTCACTCAGCGTCCCAAAATTTATTTCAATAGAATAAAGCACCTACAATACAGGATTAATGGAATTTAAAGGCTTCCAGATAACCAGACTAAACTGACCTTCAGTGAGTTTAGCTGAGAGCTCTTGGGCTTTCTGGTCAGCCTCTGAATAAGATTCTCGGAGATGTTTCAGAGCCTCCTCAGCTGCACCTCGGGTTAATTTCTCCTCATTAAGTTCCTTACTCAAAGACTCAATCTGTTCATTGAGTTCTTTGACATTAGACGAGACCGATGGTCCCAGACCACCTGATTCTTTTTTCAGGTGAGACCTATCACGTTCCAAGTCACCATCTCTTAATCCATCAAAATGAGATTTCAGTACGTCATTCTGAAACTTTAGTTCAAGAACCATTTGCAGAAGCTGGTCATGTGTCGTGTCAGTCAGTTGGCTGCTTTCACACAATCCGTTTTCCTCGGCAGGATTCCTATTTCTAGCATGGTGGACATCAGACGAGGGCTTATCATGATCTGGTAAAGCATCTTCCATGTGATCCTCAGGTGGTTTGTCAGCAGCATTTTCATCTGTAGCTGACATCTTTAGCCACTTTCTCGGTAGCCCTTAAGCTAACTCCAATTTGATCCAATCTCTACAGTTATATGCGGAACCGAGATAGAAGCAAGCATAAGCTGGTAAGAAACTATAACTACATGAAACCCATATTTCATATTTCAAACCATTGAACATTCAAACTCTTCACAAATATCCTAGAAGTAGCTCATTCTGTTAGTTCAAATAAAAGAATCAGATCCAAATGAAGTAGCTCAAAGCTAAAGACTAGTAATCCATACTGAACTGAGAATTCAAACTTTTGCATCTCTCGATGTCAAACTAGAAGACAAATGAAATGCTCTTAACTGTATTGAACATTGAAATTCAGAAACAACTGGAGTTGAAAACAGAAATTTCAGATCCATTATCATTGTGATGATTGGAGGAAAGGAATTTCAATAAGGTCAATTAATTACCTGTAACTGAAAAATTATAAGCCTTCCTCGCGAGAGCTGAACCAAAATCCAGTAGAAGTCCCGATTCAGCTTCGTTGGGCTTTAATCTGGAGACGGAAACACAGATGATAGATCGAAGGACGACAAATTGGTTGGGATCTCGCGCAGCTATGAGCGCAGGAAGGGGAATGCGGGAACAAAGAATGCAGAAACGCTCCGTTTTCCGTTTACGCGGATTCAGTTTTATTTCTGCATACTGCAGTTGCTTGTAGGCTTACCAAGGAAATTCTTCAGCTGAATGCATTTGATGCTGAATCTGTGCTGACGTTCATCTTGGCCGATGGACCTAAGATCAATGGTTACGATCAAATAATTGTATTGTGAGTGTAAAAAGGTAAAATAGTAATTTTGTAAATGTGTTAACATGACGGAGAAGTGACAGAAAAGTACGAAATTGAATACTTTTTTTATTTTTTTTTCTAATGATAAAAAATTAACATAATTCTTACGATTTGAATGATTTTTCAGTAATTTTAACATCAAAAGTCTTCTAATTAAATTACGAATCTAACGATATCACTATTGATGGTGTTTAAGAAATTAATCATTTTTAAATTTCGTATCAATTATGTTAGGAATTCGTATGATGTTACAAATGTATTTGATTCAAGTTACGAATTTAGTTTATGTTACAAATTCAGTTAATCTAGATTACGAATAGTGTCAATTAAGATTACCGGGTCGTTTGGTTTCTATAATTTGGGATTCATTTGATGTTACTAATTAAGTTGATTTGGATTACAAATAATTTCTGTAAAACATACGAATTCAGTTGATGTTACTAATTGAGTTGATTTAACTTACGAACAGTCAAGAACTCGTATGTTAGGATTTCTCATATTAATTTCGTTAAACATTCGTGTGACTTATGTTAGGAATTCGTACGAAATGTACATAGTAACATAACTAGATTATCATCATTGGCCGATTTTTGTGTTAATATTTTAGTGGGAAATTGTTTTCTTTTTATTTTTATTTAGATTATTTAGATGTGTCGTTGAATTTTTTCTACCTTTTATTTCTACTTTATAATATATAATAATTTCATTCATATGTTGATAAAAAATTATAAATTTGTTATCAATTGTTGGGGATATGATAAACAAAATCATTATAGTTATACTTTCTTGTTGTTACGTTAAAAACACTGCCACTTTTCTTTGATTAAATAATGAAATATTCTAATCATTAGGTGTGGCATTGTTGGTTGTTCACTTTATCTCTTAACCATAAGGTTGAGTTCGATCTTGTCCATGAGAAAATAATTAAAATTTTTTGTTTATTAGAATCAATTTTTATCCAAAATATCCTCATTCATAGAATGAAGGAGGAGCTCTAAAATCTGAAATGTCAACTGAAAAAAAGGATTTCTCCTTTAATGTATTTATAGAATTAGAACATTTTTGTATCATTGAATTCATACATTTGTATCTATCATATTGTATGTCTTATGTAGTCTCAAACATTTTTATACCTTCGTACGTTTGTACACGATATCTCATACGTTTTGATTTAATTTTACACAAGCTATTAAAACAATAAGTATATAAATTTATTAATTCATAAAATATTACAATGTGTACATCCATAAAAACAAAACATACAAAACTATTACATATTTGAAATGTCACCAAAATTTTGTAAACCAACGCTCGTCATCGTTTTATTTTGCTAATAACATGAAATTCATTAGATACAAACGCAAAAGTCAGTAAATACAAACCAAGAACAAAAAAACATGAACAATTCGAATGAACAAGTTTTTTCGAATTTAGTTCATTCAAGTTAAGAATTTAGATGATGTTACGAATTTAGTTCATTCAAGTTACGAATTTAGATGATGTTATAAATTTATTTGATTCAAGTTACGAATTTAGTTTATATTACGAATCAGTTAAAAAAAACATGAAGAATACGAATGAACAAGTTTTTTCGAATTTAGTTGATGTTACGAATTTAGTTCATTCAAGTTAGGAATTTAGATGATGTTATGAATTTAGTTGATTCAAGTTACGAATTTAGTTCATTCAAGTTACGAATTTACTATGTGGATTAGTAATAGTTTATTTTTCGTAATATTTTCCATGTGGATTCGTATGAGTTTCTACCATGTCTGAATGGAGTCTACTATGACTAGGGCTAACTAGTCGCCCACCAGAGCTAAAGGCAGATTCAGAAGCTAATGTAGTGACTCGAACAGCAAGAACATCTTTAGCAATCATTGCTAATGTTGGATATGTCAAGGCATTTGCCTTCCACCACAATAGAACATAAAAATCTTTTGTTCTAGGCAACACCTTAGCCAAGAGATAAGTATCCAACTCAGATCCTACATCTTTTGTTTAGAACATCTTTCTATATGCTCACGTAAATGACTTGTCCCAAAACCTGAAGTTGCTCCCAGTAACTTTCGGCATTTGTTGCACCTAGCTTTGAGTAATCATTTCGTCTTGATTTTGAGAAAATGTTGCCAATGGGACTTGTAAGCTTACTCATATCAATTATTTCCTCGATGGTGGCAGTAACATCATTACTAGTTTCTTCTGCTTGTACCTCTACTGCAATACTTGTTGTAGAGTTTTCTTGAAAAGTTTGAATACTATTCATAGGTGCATTGATTGAGGAATTATGTTCTACGATTTCAGCAATTACTTGACTTGCACCATGAGACGAATTCGCACCCTGAGATGAGTGAACAGAATCTTCACAAGCCATTGAACACCTATAATCCAGTAAGCACAACAAGATTCTATGAGTGAGAAATATACAATATTCAACATTGGTAGTGAGACTGGCCATTAAATTGTGAGATTAAGGACTACCCCGAAATGAAAGTGTTGAGGGAAAGAAGAAGAGCTCCATTCCGGAGACAGCGATTTAGTCGCTGCATCCAATGCAATGAATCACAGCCATCAATTTTTTTAATCCTAGATCTAACGAATGGGAATAAAAGGGTAAAATTGAAAATGACTAGTCATCATCTTCAACCTTGATTTAATTCCGCATCACCCCACCCAGCTATAGCCTTCCCTTCCGACCACCGCCATCACTTGCGCTTCCTAACGGCCGGCCTCACACCCACTTTCTTTGCCTTCGCCTCCACCAACACCAAAACTCCCTCCAGATCGCCTACTGGAAATCTTCTCTATCCTTCTCTGCCTGGACCAAGTGTTGTACTCATCTCCCTTGTCTCCTCGCCGCCATGGAGATCTCGTTGCTTCTATTAAGAGAGCTCAGTAATTCCCTTTGTCAGAAAGATTGAATATTGACTATTGAATGACTCTGAAAATGAAAATTGATAATATGGTAAGAGAAACTTGGAAAGTAAAAAGTAATGTTCAGATTTATGAAATAGAGAAAACTGAAACGGCGTATTCTTGGATATTCATTCTAATTTGATGCTTTTTTTTACATTTGATTGTCGGTTGACCACTTTGAGAGCTCTTGTTGTACGAAGTTTATACAAAGTGTATAATTTGTATGCATAGTGTATACAGTTTGTAGTAACTGTATTTTTCATACAAAGTGTATGACAAAAATAGACTATATGGAAAATACAGACTGTACAACCTTCATGCAAGATTTATACAGTTTATATACACTTTGTATAGACCTCTTACAAAATGGATATCATAAAAAACAAAGTGTATGGCAAAAATACAGATTATACAACATAATACAAAGTGTACACAACTTGTATACACTTTGAATAGAGCGCATACAAATTACACATCATAAAAAACAAAGTGTACTACAAATACATATTGTACAACCCCACACAAAGTGTATACGGTTTGTATAAATTGCAACTTGTATACACTTTGTACAAATTGTATACAACCTATATGTATTAACGTTTGAAAAGTTGTACAGATTTTTTTTCAGATTAGTAGATGGAACAACGCAAATCACGTAGTTGAAGAAATTTTTGACACCGAAAATTCGTGTCACCGGGAAACTCGACGAGAAACTTTCCGATGATGAGAGACGGTGGTCTTGTGTATGGAGACAAATAAATAAATTTTATACAATTAGTATATATGACAAATACAAACTGTACAACATATATAATATAGAGCGTACAACCCCGTACAGAGTGTATATAGTTTGTATACACTATGTTCAACCCTCATATAAAATGTAAATCATAACAAAAAAGTGTATGACAAATACAGACTATACAACGGTTACAGAATGTACAATCTCATACAGAGTGTACACAATTTGTATACATTTTGTACAAACCTCATACAAAGTGTACATCATAAATACAAACTGTACGGAAAATACAGACTGTACACCATTTATAGAGTGTACACCTTCATACAGAGTGTATACAATATATATACACTTTGTACTGACCGTATACAACTTGTACTGGTCGTCATAAAATTTGTTAGAAAAACTTTTTTTTCAGAAAATATTTTTTTTCCATATTAGTAAATCGAACGACGATAATCGCGTGGGTGAAGAAATTTCGTCAATGGAAGTTCGTGTCACATGGAAACTCGTCGGGAAACTTTTTGATGATAGGAGATGGTGTTTCGGTGACCGGAAAAGGTGGTCCGATCACCGGAGTTAATGGTCCGGTGACAGGTGACAACTGAGTAATTTGAAAATAAAATTAATTAATTAAATAAATAGGAAATGACCATCTTACCCTGATTAATATAGGCCCTTGGATCATTTAATGATCAAAGGGCCCAAGTTCATGCTGTCACCAATGCAGCAATATGAGGCGTTGTCTCCTGAATTGGAGTCGAAAGAAGAACACCAAAATTAACTAAGCAAGCTTTCCAAAAATCTATGATGTTTCATATATGTCCTAATTACTTCTTTAAACCAATGTTTGACTCCACAAGTGATAAGACAATAACGCATAAATGCTAAGTTGATTCTACTCAAATTGGCCATTGATTAAACATTAAACTAGTCTAGAAATCAACCACTGAACTTCTTATATGCATTTCATCAAACAGTTTGGTTACAATACACAACCCAAAAACAATTATGTAAATCAACACTGGAATCTGGACTCCCATAACCCATAAACACCAAAATGATTCTACTAATAATGCCTATTAAATTAAAGGGGGAAACGAGTAGTGATTTACTCTGTAAATAACTATGTATTATGTAGTTGACTGTTGATAACTTTGTAGTCGACGACGCAGACTTGTGTGTTGTTGAAGTCGATGACGCACAATAGCTACTGTTGGACTACGGTGATTGAGAGGATGATTGATCGGGGATGAAGTTAACGTCTACGAACTAGAACACCTCGAGTACTAGTTGAAACACAGATCTAGGGATGATGAATGAAGGGCAAGGCAACTGGAACTGGGTGAGGCCGCATCGCGACTCTGAAATTCGATGATGCTCCGCCTCTCTGATTTCCACTTCTCATGTTGTCTTTTTTAGGGTTTTAGTATTTTAATTATAGGAAGGGTGTGATTCGGGTGAATGTTAGAGACTTAAAGAGTTATTGGAATTTTGGAAATGTTTAATTGTTTATGGGTTTGGTTGCATTTTGGGTTTGGTTGCATCATGAAGGTAATCAATGAATTAACTCAAAAATTAATTATAAGTAGATTAGTGAAAATCCTTTTGACGGAGGAAAAAAGATGGCTCCGGAATTCGGGGAAGCAAACCCTAAGGCGATCATTGCCGCCTCGACGACGGAACTCTCAAGCCCTCCGGACTTGGAGATGCTTGTGGATTCCACAACAACACTAGGCGTGTTGACTCCGGGGCCTGACTCTCTGCCGAGGAAGCGACCGAGAGAATCGCTCCAGAACCCGATTTGTCATGAATCTGATTTGCTGCGTCCGTCGAGTATGCCAAGCGTGGAAGAGGCGCCTAGGGCGCCCCAGGGTCCGGGGAGCTCCAAGGAACAAAGGACCGAAGTCATATCGATCAGCAACTGTCTCTTCCCAATGGTTAACTGAAGATGATGACAAAATTTTGGAAGGTCCTGTGGCTGCCATGCAAGATGACCTCGTGGGAAACCCTAGATGCCCTCGTATCGCCTTTTCCGAGTCTGAAGTCAGGAGTTTTTACAAACCCTGGTCCAAAGCGATTGTTGTCAAAGTTCTGGAGAAAACCTTCTCTTTCCTCACTGTGAAGAGACGGCTGGAATCGTTATGGGCTAAGGTTGGGAGGATTCAAGTGACGGATATGACAAATAACTTTTTCCTCGTCAGGTTTTCAGATCAGGAGGATTACCAGAGAGCAGTGTTTGGCGGCCCTTGGAAAATTTATGATTACTATATTTTGGTGGCTTGCTGGTCACCAAGCTTTAACGATGAGGACCGTTGAAGACTATCCTGACGTGAGTGCGGCTGCCTAAGCTCCCAATTCAGTATTTTAATTAGGTGGCTGTTAACCTAATTGGGAACTATATTGGAAGGACGGTCCGGATGGATCTAGCAACCTCTGAGGGCGCTAGAGCAAGGTATGCTCGGGTTTGTGTTGAGCTTGACCTAACGAAGCCCCTACTTGGGAAATACATGATTGAGGATAGGGTGTTTCACATTGTTTACGAGAGCCTTGAGAACATGTGCTTCTCGTGTGGCTTCTACAGACATAAGGACATGGCTGCCGTCCAATAAGCCAGCGCCTGCCTGCGAGAGTGAGGTGGCTGCTTCGGAGGAAGCTGAGGAAATTTCTGAAGGGGATATTGGAAGTTGGATGACTGTGTGTCGGAGAAAGAAAAATCGAAATTCAACACAGATTATCCAGACCGAAAAGAAGACAGATTCGGGCTCCAGATTTGACATCTTGAGCATGAGTGGAGAATAGCCTCCTACTCCCGTTGTTGTTCCGCCCCCCAAATCGGGTAAGGAAGAATCCATGGCGGGGCGCTCCTCAACACCGATTCGGCCAGATAGCCAGATTGAAGCCCTGAAAAGAGTTTTGGATGCAGCACTTGCTAGCGACAGAGCACCCTCGACTAAGGAGGCTATCCAATTGCCCAAGTCGCAGCAGGGAACTCCTCTAAAAGACATTTCAAATGTTGAAACGGCAAGCAAGACCAAGAAAGGACCCAACCGATCTCCGACAAAGGAAAGAGATGCGGGAGTGGAGCTAATCTCAGTACCTATAACATATCATAATCCCATTTTCCACGCTGATCCTACGGATTCGGGAAAGAATAAAGCTCCAAGCACCTATCGCTCGAAAGCGAGCAGTGCTAAGGGGAAATTGGTGAGGACGGGGAGCAAGGGCTCTGACCAGAAAAAGAAAGAGGTGGCAAAGCCAATGAGGAAATTTGGCCCCCAGAACCACCGAAATGTGGCTTCTTTACGGGATGCGATGGCCAGAAAGCTGGAGAGCCTCCAGATCCTGCAATACAGTAGGGTTTACCTCTTCCTCTTGGTCTCAATGATTATCTTCTCGTGGAATTATAGAGGGGCGGGACATGTTGATTTCATCCCTACCCTGAAGTATTATACGGAGTTATACAAGCCGGATATTTGTATCATTGTTGAGCCGTGGATTAGTGGAGTGAAAGCTGCCAAGGTTATTAAGAAGCTTCAGTTTGATCACTACCTGATTAATGAGGTGCAAGGATTCTCTGGGGGCATCTGGGTTCTCTGGAATAAAAGTAGCTTTATAATAACAGAGTTGGGCAGGTCAGATCAAACTATTCATTTCGAGCTTCAGCAGGATGATGCTCCAACTTGTGTTGTGTCTGCAGTCTACGCTAAGCCTTTTCCGATAGGGAGAGCGATCCTTTGGGATGAGCTTCGTGATTGGGAAACGAGGATCATTTTACCTTGGTGCCTTGTAGGTGATTTCAACAATATTGTTTCAGCAGATGAGAAGTCGGGTGGAGTCCCGTTCTCTCCTTACCGAGCGGCTTCGTTTAAACAATGCATTGATGATTGTGGTTTGATTGATATTGGTTTTGTGGGTCCTAGTTTACTTGGTTTAGAGGCTCATTAAGGGAGAGGCTTGATCGCAGTTTGGTGTCAATGAGCTGGCAATCTACCTTCCCGGAGGGCAACGTCAAGCACCTGCCAAGGCTCCGATCCGACCACCGGCCGATTCTCTTGAGCTTTGCAGGATTGGATATTCCGGACATAGTCCGCCGCCCATTCAGATTCATTGTACCATGGATGGCTCACCCGGATTTTAAGCGTTCCTTGTGGCGAACTGGTCGAACGCAAGGGCTACCTCTGATAACCTCAAATCCCTCTCGCACAAGCTGCGCAAATGGAACAGAGATACATTTGGGGATATTTTCTGCGGAAGGACGCTCTCAAGCAACAACTTCTTGAATTGGAGGATGTAACAACCAAGCCCCGGATGATTGCTCAAGGAGGGCCGAAGATGCGACGGGAAGTTGTTGGAACAAACTTTATGGGAAGAGGCTGTTCTGTGGGCCCAAAAGGCTCGCAAAGTCTGGATCAATGATGGTGATAAGAACTCGCGGCACTTCCATCAATCAACTTTGCGAAGGAGAAGTGCAAACAAGATCATGACTCTTAAGCTGGAAGATGGCAGGTGGGAGGACGATCCCAAGCAGTTGAAAGCTTTGGCGGTTGGCTTCTTCTCCGAGCTTTACCGCGAGGACGGGCAGGTTGGAGAGCCCCGAGCCAGCCTACCCAATGGTTTTGATTCTCTTCGGCCAGCTCAGGTCCGGGGTGTCGGTCTGCTGCCAGGTGGGGAAGAGCTCAAGATGGTGGTACAAAGTATGAGTGGCCTCAAAGCTCCGGGAGTTGACGGGTTTCAGCCTATCTTCTTCCAAAAGCAGTGGGATGTAGTCGGAGCCTCTGTGATAGATCTGATCCGGCGTTGCTTCACTAATCCAGCCGAGGTGGGTCTTCTTAATGACACCATCATTGTCTTGATACCTAAAAGGAGTAATCCCGACTCTATGCATCATTTCCGGCCGATCTCTCTTTGCAACGTTACTAAATACAAGAGCGATCACTTGACGAACCCATTAAGTCAATCAGGCGATTTACTCTCCAGCGCAGAAGGATTCATCATGAAAGATAATAACGGGAAGGTCTCAGTACTTACTGGGCTTCCAAGAGCAGCTATGCTGTGTACTACGCTGTTTTTGAGGTGGGAGTTGAGGAAATTCTCCAGCTCAAATTAAGGGGATTCCATCTCTTACCGCAGTGCTACCGGTACGACAAAATTAGACTTGCAGGGGTCCCGGTTCCTCTCTACCGGGGTTGCCACTAACCAACATCCCACCTCAATCATCGGCATTCTTGACAAAATGGATCAAAAGCTTTCGGTATGGAAAGCCAAGTCGTTGTCTCTCACAGGACGGGTTACTCTTGCTCAATCGGTGCTGGCAGCCATCCCCGCTTATGCCATCCCCGCTTATGCCATGCAGACTTCGGTTCTGCCAGCTACCACTTGCAGTGATATTGACAAGCGTATCAGGGATTTTGTCTGGGGGTCATCTCCTCAGGAGAGGAAGATTTATTTAGTTTCGTGGGAGAAGATTTGCGAGGCAAAAGAGGATGGCGGATTGGGGTTACGTTCGGCTAGATTACTTAATCGAGCTTTCATGGCTAAACTAGCCTTCATCTTCTTTCAGAATCAGGACGCCTTGTGGGTGAGGGTGTTACAAGCTAAATACTTCAGGGATACCCCGGAAGGTTTGAGGCACAGAAATCTCAAATCCCAATCTGCAGTTTGGAAAGGCCTGTCGGCGGAGTGGGATACGATGCTTCGAGGGTCCCGTTCTGCAATCAAAGATGGCAGGGAGACGTTGTTTTGGACGGCCCGGTAGATTGACGGTGGTGCTCAGCTGATTAATCATCCTAAGGTCGACCCCCAACTCATCAATGTCGATGACACGGTTCGCGACTTTGTGGCAGAGGATGGCGGTTGGGACCTCGCTAAGCTGCGGAGCTTCTCCCAGAAGAGCTTGTGGCCTTAGTGGTGGGTATGTCTCCTCCCAGAGATGGTATAGGTGGCGATCAATGGAGTTGGGGACTGGAGAAATATGGGAGATTTCGTATCAAATCAGCGTATGCGCTGATAAAGGACTCGGCAGATCTGGTGCATAATGGATTCTGGAAATCTCTTTGGAAATGGAGGGGTCTGCACAAGGTTCGTTACTTCCTTTGGCTTGTGGGGCAGGATCACCTCTTGACAAATAGCCAGAGATCGAAGAGGAAGCTGACTAGCGACCCCTCGTGCTCGCTTTGCCCTGCAACTGAGGAGAACTCACTTCACGTCTTATGAGATTGTTTATTCGCGAAGGAAGTTTGGAGGTCGGTCGGTAGTTCGAATTGGAAGATGCGAGCTGGGCAGGTAGTCTCCAGGATTGGTTTGGGAGACATTTGTTTGAGGCAGAGGGTTTGTTGTTTGGCTTGGTGTGCTGGGCGCTGTGGAACACTCGGAATTCTAGAATTTTTGCTGAGAATTCTGATCCCCCGAAGTTCGTGGCCTGTCGTATCTTGGCATGGACTCGTATTGTCGACGAGGCTCTGAGCAGGGATGAGGGTTTTCTTGAACCAAAGCTTGCGAGAAGGGATGCTGATATTGCGTGGGAGCCTGGTGCCCAAGGTTCGATTACAGTTAACACAGATGGTGCTATCATGCCGGCCTCTGGAAGTGCTGCAGGAGGGTTGCTGCGCGACGCAAGTGGTCGGTGCCTTGCGGCATTTACGGCAAATCTCGGGAACTGTTCAATTACCCGAGCTGAAATGAGGGGGCAATTCTTGGTCTCCAGGTGGCGTGGAATTAGGGATACAAGAAGATTGAGCTGCAAATTGATTCTCAATCAGCTATTCAGCTCCTTGTGAGCAAGGAGGATCCGACGCATCAGCATGCTATGGAAGTCTACGAGTTCCAAGAGCTTTTGGGACGCGACTGGGAGGTTGCCATCAAACATACCTACAGGGAGGGTAACCACGCAGCTGATTTTCTGGCCGGAATCGGACATAGCTATCCGTTTGGTATTAATGTTGTTCCAACTACGAGCGCAAGCCTTGGCTATTTTTTGCGGTATGATTGTATGGGAATTTCTGAATCCCGAACGATTCTTATGAATAACTAGACGCTCGACGTAATTTTTCTACCAAAAAAAAAAATAATTATAAGTTGAATTAATGAATAACATTATATGAAAATTATATAATTTATAAATGAGGTCACGATATTTTGCGGGTAGGGAGGGTATTAGTCATATTTTTACCCTAAATCCTCAACTAGGGTAATATCCTTACCCTACCCTTACCCCGTCAACACAGGTTATTACCCACGTTGACCGGTAGGGTAGGGTAGGGTAGGATACCTTAGGGTACGTAGGGTTTAAATTGCAAAGCCTACTTGCTTGCAGTGGCAACTATTCCGATGCTGAAATTCTTTTTGGTCGAGCTCTCTGAGAGAGAGAACCAAGATAACCTAGACTAACAAAAAGAATGGGGTGCTGAAAATTGATTGCTGACATTTCTTTTTTTCATCTGAAAACCAAGACATTTTTATTTAGTTTTTAAATATTTATTTTTCCTAACTTTATTAATTTAAGTCCAATTTTTATGTAAATTGTGTATAAATACTCGTATTTCAATGATGACTAAGAAAACCAAAATTGATATTGTTACGACGACTTTAAAAAATTATTTTTTCTTTTCGTTATCCCTTCTCGGGGGGTCTTAATAAGTTTGATTTTGTTTTTGTTTTCAAGAAAAATAAGCCTTTTTCAAATACAAATTTAACGGTATCAATCTTGATAGTCTTTGAAATTTTTTAAAAAAGCATACTTTCAAAGAATTGGTCGGACAATGAAAATAAATGCTAATATTCAGAAAGCGGACCGTGGTAAGTTCGCAAAAAATTGTAGTTGAGATCAACCTGAACGAAGCCCTTTCGCATGTGGTTCATCTGTACGGAGCGGTTCAGGCTGTGGAATTTGAAAACATTCCCACCATTTGCTTCGCTTGTGGAAAGGTCGATCACTCCGATCCAGAGTGCCCTGTCAAAGTAGTTCAAGACTCGGAGGTTGTTCCCTCGAATCCTCTGATGGGTTCCAAGCAGGCGGGTGGCGCGGGGAGAGCGCCAACGACGGAGGGGTTTGTCCTCTGGATGGTGGTGACGAGACGGTCTAGTCGTCCACAAAAGGCAAGTCTTCCGAATAGGGAAAGTATTAATTTGGGGAAGGGCGTGTTACCGTTGTCGGAGATCTCGAAGGAGACTAAAACAGAAGGGGGGATTTCCGGAGATAAACCACAGATTTCGATTGAGGATATATCAAGGATTTCCACTGATCATGAAGGAGCTTTGGCGGCTAATGGTTTAGGGAAAATCACTGTGAGGAGACGGAAAAGGAAGTTTAAAGCTTATAAGGGTAATGGGCCTTCATATTCTTCCAGCCCGCCCAAGGCGTTTGCACCTCATGCTTCCAAGTAGTTTGAGACAGCTACTAAGGCCAATGCGTTGGGTGGCCAAGCCCAGGTTCCGCAAAGCCCTACTCTGATTTTTCCCGACCATTCATTAGTGGATAATGAGGTAGCAGGCTTGAAGCCTGATGGACACCTAAGGGTTGTTGTTTTCCCTCAGAACACGACTGGCATCTTTGCGGGTCTTAAGCACGACCCGGTTTCTTTCGAAACAATTCCCACTCTAATTCCTTTGTCTGTCGGCTGGTTTCGTCCCGCTGGAAGGGAGCTGCGACCAAGCTTAAACCTAAGGAAATTGTGAAGAGAAGCGGTTCTTCGGGGTTGTCCAAAGCTTCCACTAAGAAGTTGATTATTGCTTCGACAAAAGGAAGGTCGGTGCCTTCGATGCCAACTGACTCCACAGAGAGCCCGATTGAACCTCCTACGACCAACACCGCTTCTTACATGGACGTTCATCTTTCTGACGAGGAGGGTGACTAGGACCTTAACAGGTCAACTCAGGAGAATTGATCCCCATGTGTTCTTGTTTCTCTCTCTTGCTCGAGTTTTTTATGGATAGTCTTTTCATTTGGAATTATCGGAGTGTCAGCAGAAAATATTTTCAATATGTTTTTTTTGCATTATATGCAGGAGTATAAACCTAATTTTGTTGTTATCTTGGAACCACGTATCAATGGATAACTGGGGAGACTTGTGTGTGCTAAACTCTGTTTCCGACTTTAGCTCTATTATCAAGGCAGAGGGGTTTAGTGGTGGTATTTGGATGCTCTAGAATGATGATGGGGTGTAGGTCAACATTGCGAGAATGTCGTCTCAATTTATACATGCTAAGATCATTTGGGATAATGGTAAGCGTTATTGCATTTTGTTAGTTTACGCTTCACCACACCTTCACAGATGTCGATCACTTTGGCAAGACATCAGCGATAGCCATTGCAACTTGATTGACCCTGGATTCTTTGGCCCTAAGTTTACTTGGTTCCGCCGTAATATGAAGGAGAGGCTTGATCATAGTCTTTGTAATCCTTAGTGGTGTGATATGTTCCCGGACACAACTATATATCATATGGAGCGTCTCAAATCTGATCATCGGCCCCTTCTGATTCATGTATGCAAATCCTCCAGGTATCTTCGATCTCCCCGTCCTTTTCGCTTTAATGTAGTTTGGCTTGGCCATGAGGAATTGATCTTTCCTGGAAGCGGGGAAAGGAAGTTTGTTCTTCTTTGCAGGTGTTTAGGAACAAGTGCATTGTGTGGAACAAGGAGGTGTTTGCCATATTTTTCAACGCAAGGGATTCATTGAGAAGAGACTAAAATGGTTGGAAAGCAAAAATCCGAGTAGCAACTAGCCGCATTTGTCAACCGAGGAGGATATGGTTCGAATGGAATTGGAAAAAACTCTCTGGCAGGAGAATGTTTTATGGATGCTGAAGTCGCGAATCCAATGGATTAGGGACGAAGATTGGAACACTAGATTTTTTCACCTTTAATTTCGACCATCAGAAGTAGAAATTTTAATTCAATCAAAGGGTTAAAAAGAACTGATGGTACCTGGTGCTTTGACGTCGATGAGCTAAACTAGATGGCCAGCTGATGAGCTGCAGGACATTGATCAAATACTACCAAGCTAGAAAGCTAAGCAGATCGTATTCCACAGGGTTTCTTCTAATTGACTACTCAAAGAAGCTGGCAATTTATCCAAGTTTGAACACGTTGTGCGTGGTGTGAGTTCCACGACTTCTAGATTAAGATGCAAGAAAATTAAAATGAAATTTAAAGACAGAATGATTGGATGGTTCAGACAGACGACAGACAAGCTTAGATTTCGAATCCCCCTTAGATTACCAAAGCATTGGCGATCACAAGACCAGCAGGATTTCAATTCTCGTTCAATCAATTTCTATACACCACCATAACTCCTGACCCTTAGGTTTAAGACTGGCGAACATTCGCTCTATCCAATCTAACTACCAAGATTAACTAGCCGCCCGGGTACGGTCGCCTCTCGCAACGACTTAATTAACTGGTGCAATTACTAATGATTTATGAGCTACTCTTGAAGCGGATTAACCCTAATCGGTTCCTACGAAAGGCACACTCCAATTATAAGATTAACTGGTTGAATTGATGTTCCAAAGTGAGGCGAGCGTTCGCTTCTATCCTCAACTTAACAAGAATCTAAGCTAGGTGATCAGGAAAGACAAGTTTTAATGTTTAAAGCAGAGAAGCTGTCTGGCGACAAACCCTAATTCAACACAAACCTAATCTAGGCGATCAATCAGAAAAGAAACATGAACAATCAAGAACAAAACAACCATGCAAAGAGAAACTGATTGAACTTTGAATCTAATTACCGCCGATCCGTGACCGCTTTAAAGCCCTGGGTCACTTAGGGTTCATCTAATCTAAGCTCTACAAGTTTAGCTACTCATATCAGAAACAAGAGAATCGAAAACAAACAAGGAATACATCCCAGGTAGGAAGAATAGAGAAGAACTGTAAAACCTAATTTGACGAATCCGTGAAGCTTCAATCTCCGGTAATCTTCAATCCAAGCTCCGAGTCTCCGAGGTGAAGGGATGGCGTCACGACCTCTCCACGATTCTTTGAACTCTCTAAATTCTCTCTCGAACTTCTCGGTCTCCAAATTATGATTGATATTCTATGGTATATCCTATTTAGGGCCGCCGGTTAAGTATTTATACTTAACCCTAATACCGCCGAATTTTGCCTGTATTTTCGGCGAAAATATTGAAGAATTTTTGGCGAAAATTCCTTTGTAAATGGATGGTCCGCCGGTTGATTTCTTCTGTAAATTCCGGTCCAATAGTTTTCGGTCGAAAACTTAGGGTTTTCACCGAAAACTTCTGTTCATGAGCATCAGTCGATTTGTACTGATATTTTCACCGAAAATGCTGAGGTATTTTCGGCGAAAACTCCTTTGTAAACCGGGCATGACTTGTTTCGACTTGATTGGCTCCTTGGATCGATTCCGATGCAATTCCTCGAGGTTCCAACGCTTTAGACACGTCCTTGGCTACTTTATTTGACGGCAAAAACCTGTGCTAACATAAAAACACTAGAAAACCATCAAATAGACCCGAAACGGGCCAAGGTAACACAAATGGCACGAGATAGGGCAATCGATTGAATATTCGTTATTCTACCCTAAAAACCATGTCTTAAGCAAGGAAATGTCGCTTAAATGAGGCTGATAATCACGTCAAATCGAGTGTCATCAAAATACCCACACTTAAGCTTTTGCTTGTCCTCGAGCAAACTGAACTAGAACACACTCAAATTCACAAATGACACGAGATTAAACTGAGATTCAATTCTAACAATTTGGTTTAGACTGTTCCACGTAGAAAAAGTGACCTACACATGCAAGAACATCAACCAAACAAATTTTCGATCTCACTAATCTCTGCACACTTCAAGTAGTAGTTTTAACAAAGCACGTTTCTTGGCAAAACAATTAATTATAATTAACCGACTACGATAACACCAATTCTAATCAAAAAGACTTTAGGCTCTAGCCATGATGTGGTGCGGAGGTAGGAAAAGTGACGTGGCTATCGACTCGACTTCATCCGTTTCTAGATCTGTACGTTACATGTTTTAGCTAGGACCGATTTAAACAATGATTTATTTCAAGTTCAACTTCTTCATTCAATTGATTTACTGCATACTAGTGCTCGATACCAAACACTTCACTTAGGTGTTGGACCCGCCTAGCTCACAGTAGTTGTGCCTTTTCTAGTGCTCAACCCGAACACTTCACTTAGGTGTCGGGCTTGCCTAGCTTTATTTTCAGCACTTTAAAGAACTTTACATTGATTTGCACAACTTAATTACTTGATTTCACCATTTAGTCACATAATCCTAGCTAGTTATAACTTTTTACACAAGATTTCGAATTGGATTTCCGTCTAATCTCAAGCCACAATCACAGGTGATCAAATATGGAGTGAAAAACATGGAAGAAGCTAGCATTTATAATCTTAGAATGGTGTTATCGAGCTTTGTTATTAACAAGTCAATCAGTTTAATTGATTTAAATTCCAACTACAAGAGTGATTTATGATCTGTTCTGACCTAGACTCATTTAATATCAGTTCTAACACGTTGGTTACAGGTTCTAAGTGGAACAGTCTAGACGTCATTGTTCAAAATTGAAGTCAGTTTAACATCACGAGTCAAGAATTGAGCAATTTTATGCTAGAGAATTTCAAAATTGAACCACAGAATCATAGATAGCAAGCAAGATCAGGAAAATTCTAACATCCTACCCCACACTTAAACGGTTCTGTGTCCTCACAGAACTAATCTAGAGTAGAGAGATACGAAGAACCTGGAAGGTGATGGTCGGTGTTGCGGATGAGCACAGAGAGTCCGGAGTGGAGCAGAGTAGCTACTCGAGTTCTTACAAAACAAAAACAACAAAAGATCAAAAGGATACCGGGACAAGGGTCCCGGATCCACACAGAATAAAAGTCGAACAAAGAAGGTTTAGGGAATTTTGAAAATTTTCGAGATGGGAAAGTGAGGAGAGAGTGAGACTCGACTGGGAATTAAAGAGATAAGGTCCGAAAATTTACCTTGAATTTTCGGCGAAAATAAGTGCAAGTTTTCGCCGAAAATATCAGTTAAAAAGTACTGCCGGTTTTTCAAAGGTTTTTTTTGCCGAAAACTACAAGTAGTTTTCGCCGAAAATTGGAGTTAAAATCGACCAGAAATACAGTGATATTTCGGGGTTTTCACTAAAATAATTAAAAAAATTAACTATTAACCTAAATAAATACGGTTCAAAACTATTGATTTTTATAAATAAAATCGCCCCAGGCCTAGGCGATATCGCCCAAGGCCCAGGCGATATCGCCCCAGCACCAGATATTTCCGATCAAACCGATTCTAAAATGCCCAACCATCGAGTAAATGCTGTCTGGCTGGACACCTGGCGATCTCGCCCCAGCCACAGGCGATCTCGCCCCAGCCACAGGCGATATCGCCCGGACTACAGGCGATCTCGCCCAAGGACCAGACACCGGGCAAGCTCGCCCAACCCCTATAAATACCCCATTTTCAACCCCACCATTCCCCCACACCACTCTTTAACCCCTAAAGCAAAGGTAAGTCCCCTTTCTCCCTATTTTTCTTTAAATTACATTATTTAGTAGGTTTTAGGTTAGAGAATAGTTTAGAGTTTAGGTTAGAGAATTAGTTAGGGTTTTAGGTTAGAGAATTAGTTTAGGGTTTTAGGTTAGAGAATTAGTTTAGGGTTATTATGGTAGATAATTTTTTTCAAAGTGATTTATTAACACTGTCATATTGACGTTGTAGATTTCTATAAAACGGAGAGGACCTTTTTTCGCACCGTTACACAAGGTACGTAGTGCACACATTATTTATTGTTTTATGTCATTGTCAACCATGTCATTCTTTATGGATAGGTTAGAGAATTAGGTAAGAGAATTAGTATGATTTTGTGGTTAGCGAATTAGTATAATATTGAGGTTAGACAATTAGTATAATTTTGAGGTTAGAGAACTAGTATACTTTTGAGAAAGAGAATTAGTATAAAATAGTTTTCCTAACAATTTACTATACAATAGATGTCGAACTATGGATGGGATGAACGTTGGTTGATCAGACTCCTGAGGGCGTTAGGCCTCAACCTGGTGATTGTTCTCTATTGTGGGGGGAGAACAAGCATAGGGCTACTTTAGTGTGGCGTGACCCTCATGCGTGCAAGGCGCTGAAGTTGCGACATCGTAGTTCTTGCTTAGAGTGGAGTTCAGAGTACGAGGCATTCTTGAGAGAGTGTCGACTCCTCCCTGTTGTTCGTTTACTCGGTTTCACACCGTGTAAGGAGCTCGTCACAGCATTGATTGAGAGGTGGCGGCCAGAGACTAACACATTCCACCTGATACCGGGCGAGGCGACGATCACTTTGGAGGATGTTGAGGTACTTACGGGTCTTCCTATTGATGGAGTTCCGGTTACCGTAGCGGTGGACAGACGTGATCCGGGTGTTATATGTGAGGGGTTGTTTGGTGCCCGACCCCCAGCTAGGAGTTGTACGGGACAGTTAGTGAAGATCTCGTGGGTGAAGGGCATGTTTGATCATCTACCGGCTGGTGCTCCAGCAGATGTTGTTCTCCGCTATGCACGAGCCTACACTTGGGTTCTTCTTGGCGCCATTCTACTAGCTGACCGGACTGGAGACTTGATACCGGTTCATCTACTCCGGCTTATTGGGGACTCTGTGGTTGCATCCACGTTCAGTTGGGGTAGTGCGGTACTAGCATGGCTGTATAAGGCCATGGGGAGGGCGGCCTTCTTCACGACTGGGAGTCAGAGGGGTACAGGTGACTTGGGAGGCTTCACCTTGCTGGTCCAGCTCTGGGCCTTGGAGAGATTCCCGATCATAGCCGATCGCTACGTAGCAGGTGGTGACCCACCAGATGCTGACACCGTTCCTCATGGTGTGCGCTGGATGTCTGTCATCCGGCGCCACCAGCATCGCGTGGCTATGAAGCTGGAGGAAATACGCTACGCACTTGACCAGAACACGGAGTTCGTGGTTAGGAATCTTAACCTCATGTACATACTCTCTCTGATTTTCTTAATTCTTCCTTACAACATATTTATTAATTCTCCAGTGGATGCCGTACGCCTTCTGAGAGGAGGACTATCAGTTGGAGGACAATGTGTTCTAGCGTGCTGTTTGCCCCATGTTGTGCATAGACTGTGTCGCATGGCACCATCCCGACCGTTGCATGCGTCAGTTCGGACATGGTCAGCGTATCCCACAGGACGCCGAGCCTGCTGCTCTCGTCGAGGAGTTGCTTGGACTAGACTTCAGAGCGCCAGTCCATGATTGGGGTGCTAGGTACCGAGAGTACCTACGTCGATGGGAGCAGCGGGATCAGCACATTGCCGAGGGCGAGGTGAGAGCAGATCCATTGAGCCACCACTTCCATGATGAGTACGACGAGTGGTACAGGAGACGGACACGCCTGGCCATATCACACGATGGTGCACAGTTTCAGGGGATGGTTAGTGGCCACCTACTTGAGTAACTGTAGCCAATTTAGTATTCCCTTAGGGTACACTGACTTTTCTTTTTGTTTTGCCTTTCAGATAGCCTTGTTGGAGCAGGCTACCATTTTGAGTGGTACGAGTGATTCTCACATGAGTCATGTGCTCCAAACTGGATTGGCTATGAGTGGAGCATATGAGCGCCTTCCCGATCAAGGACCCCACCGCCCACGTGCAGCATCACGCCTGCCGACATACCCTCCCTATGATGGCTATCCCATCCCACAGAGAGGTCACAGTACAGGGTTGGATGATGTCGATTACGTCGGTCTCGCGCACCATGATGTGGGATACGCACCTCCACCCTACTATGTGTGGAACGAGGATTTTGCTGACGGGCGGACTTACAGTTTCGATGACCCTCCTCAGTACCAGCCGATGGCGCCTCAGTACCAGCCGACGGCACCTCAGTACCCCACCGTCTGGTACTGAGGTGCCGACGGCTGGTAATGAGGCACCGTCGTCTGGTACTGAGGTGCCGTCGGCTGGTACTGAGGCGCCGTCGGCTGGTACTGAGGAGGGTCATCGAAACTGTAAGTCCGCCCGTCAGCAAAATCCTCGTTCCACACATAGTAGGGTGGAGGTGCGTATCCCACATCATGGTGCGCGAGACCGCCGTAATCGACATCATCCAACCCTGTACTGTGACCTCTCTGTGGGATGGGATAGCCATCATAGGGAGGGTATGTCGGCAGGCGTGATGCTGCACTGTGGGCGGTGGGGTCCTCGATCGGGAAGGCGCTCATATGCTCCACTCATAGCCAATCCAGATCGGAGCACATGACTCATGTGAGAATCACTCGTACCACTCAAAATGGTAGCCTGCTCCAACGAGGCTATCTGAAAGGCAAAACAAAAAGAAAAGTCAGTGTACCCTAAGGGAATACTAAATTGGCTACAGTTACTCAAGTAGGTGGCCACTAACCATCCCCTGAAACTGTGCACCATCGTGTGCTATGGCCAGGCGTGTCCGTCTCCTGTACCACTCGTCGTACTCATCATGGAAGTGGTGGCTCAATGGATCTGCTCTCACCTCGCCCTCGGCAATGTGCTGATCCCGCTGCTCCCATAGACGTAGGTACTCTCGGTACCTAGCACCCCAATCATGGACTGGCGCTCTGAAGTCTAGTCCAAGCAACTCCTCGACGCGAGCAGCAGGCTCGGCGTCCTGTGGGATACGCTGACCATGTCCGAACTGACGCATGCAACGGTCGGGATGGTGCCATGCGACACAGTCTATGCACAACATGGGGCAAACAGCACGCCAGAACACATCGTCCTCCAACTGATAGTCCTCCTCTCGGAAGGCGTACGACATCCACTGGAGAATTAATAAATATGTTGTAAGGAAGAATTAAGAAAATCAGAGAGAGTATGTACATGAGGTTAAGATTCCTAACCACGAACTCCGTGTTCCGGTCAAGTGCGTAGCGTATTTCCTCCAGCTTCATAGCCACGCGATGCTGGTGGCGCCGGATGACAGACATCCAGCGCACACCACGAGGAACGGTGTCAGCATCTGGTGGGTCACCACCTGCTACGTAGCGATCGGCTATGATCAGGAATCTCTCCAAGGCCCAGAGCTGGACCAGCAAGGTGAAGCCTCCCAAGTCACCTATACCCCTCTGACTCCCAACCGTGAAGAAGGCCGCCCTCCCCATGGCCTTATACAGCCATGCTAGTACCGCACTACCCCAACTGAACGTGGATGCAACCGCAGAGTCCCTAATAAGCCGGAGTAGATGAACCGGTATCAAGTCTCCAGTCCGGTCAGCTAGTAGAATGGCGCCAAGAAGAACCCAAGTGTAGGCTCGTGCATTGCGGGGAACAACATCTGCTGGAGCTCCAGCCGGTAGACGATCAAACATGCCCTTCACCCACGAGATCTTCACTGAATGTCCCGTACAACTCCCAGCTGGGGGTCGGGCACCCAACAACTCCTCACATATAACACCCGGATCACGTCTGTCCACCGCTACGGTAACCGGAACTCCATCGATAGGAAGACCCGTAAGTACCTCAACATCCTCCAAAGTGATCGTCGCCTCGCCCGGTATCAGGTGGAATGTGTTCGTCTCTGGCCGCCACCTCTCAATCAATGCTGTGACGAGCTCCTTACACGATGTGAAACCGAGTAAACGAACAACAGGGAGGAGTTGACACTCTCTCAAGAATGCCTCGTACTTTGAACTCCACTCTAAGCAAGAACTACGATGTCGCAACTTCAGCGCCTTGCACGCATGAGGGTCACGCCACACTAAAGTAGCCCTATGCTTGTTCTCCCCCACAATAGAGAACAATCACCAGGTTGAGGCCTAACGCCCTCAGGAGTCTGATCAACCAACAGTTCATCCCATCCATAGTTCGACATCTATTGTATAGTAAATTGTTAGGAAAACTATTTTATACTAATTCTCTTTCTCAAAAGTATACTAGTTCTCTAACCTCAAAATTATACTAATTGTCTAACCTCAATATTATACTAATTCGCTAACCACAAAATCATACTAATTCTCTTACCTAATTCTCTAACCTATCCATAAAGAATGACATGGTTGACAATGACATAAGAACAATAAATAATGTGTGCACTACGTACCTTGTGTAACGGTGCGAAAAAAGGTCCTCTCCGTTTTATAGAAATCCTACAACGTCAATATGACAGTGTTAATAAATCACTTTGAAAAAAATTATCTACCATAATAACCCTAAACTAATTCTCTAACCTAAAACCCTAAACTAATTCTCTAACCTAAAACTCTAAACTAATTCTCTAACCTAAAACCTAGTAAATAATGTAATTTAAAAAAAAATAGGGAGAAAGGGGACTTACCTTTGCTTTAGGGGTTAAAGAGTGGTGTGGGGGAATGGTGGGGTTGAAAATGGGGTATTTATAGGGGTTGGGGCGAGTTTGCCCGGTGTCTGGTACTTGGGCGAGATCGCCTGTAGTCCGGGCGAGATCGCCTGTAGTCCGGGCGATATCGCCTGTGGCTGGGGCGAGATCGCCAGGTGTCCAGCTAGACAGCATTTACTCGGTGGTTGGGCAGTTTAGAATCGGTTTGATCGGAAATATCTGGTGCTGGGGCGATATCGCCTAGGCCTGGGGCGATTTTATTTATAAAAATCAATAGTTTTGAACCGTATTTATTTAGGTTAATAGTTAATTTTTTTTTAATTATTTTAGTGAAAACCCCTGATATTTCAAAGAGAGTTTTCACCGAAAATAGGGTGCATTCTCGCCGAAAAATTTGAACTGCACGATAGAAAATATTTTCGCAGATCCGACAAACTTCAGAAAATCACAATTAAATCCACAAAAATCAGAACAACCTCAATCAACTTGCGAATGACACTATGACACACAGAATACACACGAAAAATAAGAAATCAAACAAACTACACTTTTGGTTCCCCCGAACCGACTCTAAAATTCTAAGTTTGACACAAATGAAAAACTGACTCCAGCCGTGGTTTACCTCCCACGAAGCGCTCTAGATTAACGTCCTTGAGCTGGACGATACCTGGACGGTGTTAGGAGACGTCCCAACTCAGGATTTCTCTTAGGCCCGAGTCGGAGTTCATGAAATATGGCCTTGGGGATCCTCCGACAAGTGTGAACTTCTTCCCGTGTGCGTGAATTAGCGTGGGTCGTTCTTCGGGAAGATGACCAGAGATTTCACATGACCCGCACAGTTCTTTCGAAGAAGCGTCCTTCAGAGGATCATTCTTCCCTGGTGGCTCGGTAGAAGGCGGTTTAATGACTGGCCCCCAAACCTCCTTGGTCTCTCCTGTTCCTTTCTTCTTCGTCTCGCCAGGATCCTTAACTTTTGGTGATTAATGGGGGAATGCCGTCGGATCTTCCTTCTTTCTTGGCTCTTGTGCCGGCAGCTCATTCTTCAGAGTAGGGACCTGTCCTACACCTGGCAAGAAGATTTCTGCAGAAACTCTAGATTTTTCATTAGTAACGGACTTGACCGAGGCCAACTCCACAGCTTCAACAGATAAGCAATGCGCCTCATCTCTGATAGGAATTTTCATACTGTCCTTGAGACAGAATGTCATGGTATCCTTGCCAACCCTTAATGTCAATGAGCCATTTGGGACATTAATGGTAATGCCGGCTGTCGCCATAAACGGTCGGCCAAGGAGAAGAGTGACATCTTCCCCTCGGGTATCCATAACAATAAAATCAGCCAGAATAGTAAAAGGACCACAATTGACAGCAACGTCTTCTATCAATCCCCTAGGTAGTTTCACAGATCTATCGGCAAACACTAAACGCATGCTAATCGGTTTCAATTCTCCTAGGTTCAATTTCTCATACAAGCAAGTAGGCATGACATTAATGGAAGAACCTAGATCAATTAAACTACGATCAATTTTCACATTTTGAATAGTGCAAGGCAAAGTAAAAGCACCAGGATCGCGACACTTATCTGGGGGAGGTATGGCGGTTGTCTGGCTGTGGATCGCGGAGCATTCTTCCTCGTGGGAGACGAAAGATAACTCTCCCTTCTTCTTGTTCTTCGCAGGATCCTTTGCGATTTTGTCAGCCTCTGGTATCACCTGGATAGCATCAGTAACTGGTGTATTCATATTCGTGTTCTTCAAGTATCCATGCCACTTTCTGTACCGGGTATCATGATCTTTCTCATTTGATTGCGCAGCCTTAGGAAACGGAATCCGAGGCTGATATGGAGGGAGAGGTGGCGCAGGTGATGTCTTTGTTAGGGGAGGTGGGGCAGTCACCTCCTCCTCTTCTTCTTTATCCTCCTCCTCGATCTCCGGCTTGTCAATAGCTATAGCATTAGGAATTATGGCCGGATCAGGAGCTGCAGGACCAGCTAATTGCTTGCCGCTTCTTGTGGAGATAGCCTTGACGTGCTCCTTCCTAATGGTAGAGTCATCTTGAACCGAGGGGCTATTAGTTAGCAGGCTAAACATGTTATTCAACATGCTCTCCACTCGTTGACCTCGAGCTTCATGATCCTGATTTAAGAGGGCTTGAAGCTTGAATCTCTCCTCGTGGTCATCGAGTCTTGCCAATATCCGGTCGAGCTTCTTGTCTACCTCGATCTCCCAAGTATTCTCAAACGTATAATTCTGAGGCTGTTGTCCTCCGGTGAATCCAGGGGGTCTTGATCAATGAAATTCACTTCACCTATAGACCAGTTATTTGCTGTACCGAAGATCTTCTTCATTACTTTCTGCACTTCGCTCTTGATCTGATCTTCACGGTTTGGTTGCCTCTTAGCTGCTCCAAACTGTCTGTCCCAACTTCTAGATTTAGATGCACAGTTTGCAAAGTGAAGAAGAGCAGCTTCTGGTGTGAGTGCGGTGTAGTCTCCATCAGCTAAGTAGTTAACCCATTCAGATGATTCTTCGTTCATACCCCAAGCAAAGATCTCGACTAGTTGCATCTGAGTGAAGCCACAATGAGGGCAATCGTAGAAGAGTCCCTGGAATTTGTTCCAAGCATCATGTAGACTTACTCCTTCTCTCTGTCTGAATCTTGAGATGTTTTTCCTGTAAGCAGTTGTTCTGGATGGAGGGAAGTATTCCTCTATGAATTCATGAGCAAGATCATCCCAGTTGGTGTAGTGACCGGGTGGCTTGCTAGTGAGCCATCTCTTTGCGGCGCCTCAAAGTGAGAATGGGAAGGCTCGAAGGCATAGAGCGTTCTTGTTGAGGTTCTTAGACTTGAAAGTTTCACAGACAGCCAGAAAGTCAGATAGATGTGTGCAAGGATTATCATCTGGCTTTCCCTCAAATTGCACGTCCCTAGAGATTAGTCCCAGAAAGGGGATCTTGATCTCATAGTCGGGATCCTCGTCATTAGAAGGCACGGTGATAGGAGACTGAATGTTAGATGCGCTCCGCTTACTGTAGTCCGCAAGACTCTTTGGAGCAGACATTGCGGTAGGGAAGATGGAACGGGAGTGATTCAATTATGTACCTGCTATGATCTGCAAGGGACAAAAACAAGCACAACCGGTGTAAAATCGAAGTGTGACGGGAAAATGAAAGATGGAAAGTAGAAGAATAAAATGCCAACTCTTCTTTCAAACAATAAGGAAGAGTCCCCGGCAACGGCGCCAATTTGATGAGCTGCAGGACAGTGATCAAATACTACCAAGCTAGAAAGCTAAGCAGATCATATTCCACAGGGTTTCTTCTAATTGACTACTCAAAGAAGCTGGCAATTTATCCAAGTTTGAACACGTTGTGCATGGTGTGAGTTCCACGACTTCTAGATTAAGATGCAAGAAAATTAAAATGAAATTGAAAGACAGAATGATTGGATGGTTCAGACAGATGACAGACAAGCTTAGATTTCGAATCCCCCTTAGATTACCAAAGCATTGGCGATCACAAGACCAGCGGATTTCAATTCTCGTTCAATCAATTTCTATACACCACCATAACTCCTGACCCTTAGGTTTAAGACTGGCGAACATTCGCTCTATCCAATCTAACTACCAAGATTAACTAGCCGCCCAGGTACGGTCGCCTCTCGCAACGACTTAATTAACTGGTGCAATTACTAATGATTTATGAGTTACTCTTGAAGCGGATTAACCCTAATCGGTTCCTACGAAAGGCACACTCCAATTATAAGATTAACTGGTTGAATTGATGTTCCAAAGTGAGGCGAGCGTTCGCTTCTATCCTCAACTTAACAAGAATCTAAGCTAGGTGATCAGGAAAGACACGTTTTAATGTTTAAAGCAGAGAAGCTGTCTGGCGACAAACCCTAATTCAACACAAACCTAATCTAGGCGATCAATCAGAAAAGAAACATGAACAATCAAGAACAAAACAACCATGCAAAGAGAAACTGATTGAACTTTGAATCTAATTACCGCCGATCCGTGACCACTTTAAAGCCCTGGGTCACTTAGGGTTCATCTAATCTAAGCTCTACAAGTTTAGCTACTCATATCAGAAACAAGAGAATCTAAAACAAACAAGGAATACATCTCAGGTAGGAAGAACAGAGAAGAACTGTAAAACCTAATTTGACGAATCCGTGAAGCTTCAATCTCCGGTAATCTTCAATCCAAGCTCCGAGTCTCTGAGGTGAAGGGATGGCGTCACGACCTCTCCACGATTCTTTGAACTCTCTAAACTCTATCTCGAACTTCTCGGTCTCCAAATTATGATTGATATTCTATGGTATATCCTATTTAGGGCCGCCGGTTAAGTATTTATACTTAACCCTAATACCGCCGGATTTTGCCTAATATTTTCGCCGAAAATATTGAAGAATTTTCGGCGAAAATTCCTTTGTAAATGGATGGTCCGCCGGTTGATTTCTTCTGTAAATTTCGATCCAATAGTTTTCGGTCGAAAACTTAGGGTTTTCGTCGAAAACTTCTATTCATGAGCATCAGTCGATTTGTACTGACATTTTCGCCGAAATGCTGAGGTATTTTTGGTGAAAACTCCTTTGTAAACTGGGCAGGAATTGTTTCGACTTGATTGGCTCCTTGGATCGATTCCGGTGCAATTCCTCGAGGTTCCAACGCTTTAGACACGTCCTTGGCTACTTTATTTGATGGCAAAAACCTGTGCTAACATAAAAACACTAGAAAACCATCAAATAGACCCGAAACGGGCCAAGGTAACACAAATGGCACGAGATAATGCAATCGATTGAATATTCATTATTCTACCCTAAAAACCATGTCTTAAGCAAGGAAATGTCGCTTAAATGAAGCTGATAATCACGTCAAATCGAGTGTCATCACCAGCCTCACTACAAAAAGGAATGCATTTAGTCGCAGGCGGATTCCGGGCTTGCGACTAAGTTAGTCGTGGGCCAAAGCTTAGTCGTAGGCGGCCTGCGAGTAAAGATGGGCTTAGTCGCAGGCGCCTGCGACTAAAAATGGGCCCGCAACGTACAATGCTGATCTAATGACGTTGGCTAGGGGACCGAATGTGTTTGCAATTCGATTTACTGCGTATGACATCAATGGATATCGCTTTAGAACAGTTGATCGGGATCAACCACTGAAGACATAGAATAGTGGTGTAGCTGCTAAATTTGGCACATACAGCGTGTCAGGCTCTTCAGACAACAATCTAATTCATACCGATCTCTGCTTTTATGGGAAACTTATTGAGATATCGAGCTGGATTATTATACTCGAACAGTCACGTTGTTCAAGTGTTAGTGGGCTGAGACGGTGAATCTGACATGGAAGAAAACAGATGCTCTCGGTATAACAATGATAAACTTTAACCATTTGAGAGATGTTGGTGACAAAGCTGAAGACGAGCCATATATTAGTGCTAGTGATGCACGTATGGTTTTCTATGTTGACGATACAAGTGATCCAGATTGGTGCATACCTATACATTACAAGCCACGAGATGCATACGACACAGGAGAGGAAGGTGCTATATCCCATGAGTATTGTTTAGCATTAGCTCAACAATAATTACCTGTAACAGACAACATTCCTGATTTGCAAATCGTAGGGAGTGGTGTAATTGACTTCGATAAGGAATGACATTGTTTAGTTTATCTAAATATTCTAGCACGATTGTATTCTTTATGTCACGAATTATGAGTTTATCTATATATATTAATAATCTCATTTTTATGGGTAAAGATGGCATCCAGTTCTAGTTCTGATAGTGAAGAGCGTCCGGGATCTCCTCCTCCCGGATCTCCTACTGGTCAGACTTCTGGAGGGAATCTTCCGGGATCTCCTCCTCCCGGTTCTAGTTATGATGAGATGGACTTTATTGGTTAGTTCTCTCTATGAATTTCATTCCTGAACGAAATGAAGAAAATATTTGAGTATATATTAAGAATGGTAAATTTCTATTTCTGCAGACCGTTCTGGGTTCACGAAGACCGTCGTGATTAAGTACGCGGACTTCCGGAGGGTAGCATCTGGTGGCACCCGTTGTGTGTTTAACCTGGACACCCTTGGAGTCAAGCCCGGTGGACCCCTCTTGTTGTAAAGGACACTACGCCGGTTAGTGCTCCAGGAACTACCAGTTCTATCCTATCTATCCCAAGGACTGGAAGTTAGTGCCACAGCGTGCCAAGGATGTTGCGTTCGAGCAGTTCTTCACGGTAAGTTTCAAATCTGAATTTCATTCTATTTACTTAAATATGAACACATTATATTATAGTTAGTGTGATTCTTAATTACAATTTCTATGTGAAATTAGGATAAGTTCTATTGCGCTCCAGAGATCTTACCGGGTGCTCGCAAGTTTTTTAACAAGAAGGTTGGCCGAGCTTGGGGCAAGTCTAGGCTTCACATCTGGAAAGCGAGGATGAAGCATGCGGCGAAGAACAATCTCCCTGAGGAGTGGATTCTTCAAAATCCTCCACAAGGATGCCCTCCGAATGATTGGTATCAATACATTGAGTACACGAAGACTCAAGTATTTAAGGTACGGTTTAGATTATCTAATCGTTTATCATTATCTAAGTTGAGTATAATAGTTTGTTTTCCTGGATTAGGATGCCGTGGAACGGAACAAGGCAAACCGAGCACTGCAAGAGGAGAACCATCATGGTGGCTTTAGACCGTGGCCGAGGTACATTGAGGAGACGGTGCAGAAAACAAGACGTCGACCGTCGAGGGGCTAGATGTTCATTAAATTTTACACCGGCGTTGATGGAAAGTTCAAGGATGCGCATGCGAAGGCAGTGGCGGTAAGTTTGATGTATGTTAATGAATTTTAACAGTATTTTGTTGCCAAATATATATAGTCTTAATTATTTGATCAACGAATTCATACTGTAGGAGACAATTCAAAGCATAAAGGATGAAAGGTTGTAGTCGGAAGTGGAGCCCGCACGACTCTCTGGCACAAGCAATGAACAAACCAGAGCATCGTGGCCACATCCGTATGCTCGGTGAAGGGTTCACTAAGAGTCAGGTGAGAGAATTAATTTTAAATTAAGTGAATGAATACAGTTCATTAGTAACTTTATTGTAATTTACACATTTGCAACCTCTTCTTTGTATAGGTCTTTGGTACGCATGCTAGTGTGGGGATGTCTACATTGGAGAGTGTTTCTTCTGTGCCGCCACACAAGCCTGAGTATGTTCAGCAGTTGGAGAGCAGGGTTAGTCAACTGGAGACTATACTCAAGTCTATTGCACCCACACAGTTTGTCGGGGCATCCAGTTCATCTGTCGTCCCTCCCACTCAGACACATGCCTATGTGCAGCAGCCCTATGTGCCACAGCCAGTTCAGCAGCCCTATGTGCCACAACCAGTTCAGCAGCCACAAACCACTCAGGCGACAGATCAGTTCGTGTTCCCGGACTTCGACTTTGATACCATACCCGCTCATCTTGCCGAGTGGATGACCTCTGTTAGTGAATTTATTTATGCTTTCAATTAATTTATAATTACACACTATTTAATTAACTCTACTTATTTGTTGTTTCATTGTTGATAATTGCAGCAGCCTTGGAATGACGCCATTTACCAGACCCAGAACCAAAACCAGGGTCAGAGGAATCAATAGGATGTTTCCTCTTTGTTTGTTGTATTTTAGGTGGTTGTGTCATATTTTCAGACATTTGTGATAAATATTTGGATGTGTGTTCTTGTAGTTAGATGAATAGTTTGTTATTTTCATGTGTTGTTGATTATGAATTAATCTGTGTTGTAACATATGATTAAGTTTATGACTTAATGAAATCATTGTTGTTCTACAAATATAATCAGTTAATAATCTTTAATTACAAAATTGAGCATCCTAAAAAAATCGTGGAATCTGACCAAAATCATGGAATCTGACCAAAATCGTGTAGAATCTGACCAAAATCATGGAATCTGACCAAAATGACACCCACAGTTGACTAGTCGCAGGCGCGCCTGCGACTAAGCCCCAGTTAATAATCTTTAATTACAAAATTGAGCATCCTAAAAAAATCGTGGAATCTGACCAAAATCATGGAATCTGACCAAAATCGTGTAGAATCTGACCAAAATCATGGAATCTGACCAAAATAACACCCACAGTTGACTAGTTGCAGGCGGCCCAGAGTTAGTCGCAGGCCACGCCTGCGACTAAATCAACACTTAGTCGCAGGCCCGCCTACGACTATATCTGACTGGGCCTGCGACTATTTGTGTTCTTTTTTGTAGTGCCTCTTCTTCCAAACTCTATTAACTGCCACGAGCACTAGCCAGCTGGGAGAAGGCATGGCATGATCATCCAATTTCGAATGAGGAAGAAACAGATCTTAGTCGCGCCCCGTCTGAGGAGAAAGTCCATGACATCATCAATTCGATGGGGGGAGCTTGAAATCACAAAGGAATCATGGTTTTCACCCGAGTTTTTTCGTACTTTTTTAGGGTCGCTAGTGTTTTTGGGAGTTCGTCATCCATATGTTTGAGGTAGTTACAATAGTTTTGGAGTAGTTATAGTAGTGCTTGGAGTAGTTATTGCAGTGTTTGAAATAATACTTATTATTTTTCATTGTGTTTCAATAACTATCCCAAAGGTAGCAAAAAAAAAAACCTTTGAACGTCTATTGTAGTGTTTAAAGTAGTTAGAGAAGTGTTTGAAGTAGTTATTGTTATTTCCACTATGCCTCAATAACTACCTTAAAGGTAGCAACAAAAAACTTTGATTGCCAATTAGTAGTTATTGTAGTGTATGAAATAGTTACTGTAGTGTTTGAAGTAGTTATTATTATCATTTTGCATTATACTTCAATAACTACCTCAAAGGTATCAACAAAAACATTTTGGATTACGAATGGTGACATAATTTGGACTATGTCTATAAGATATAATCTATAAGAGCCATTAGATCTTTCTGTAACACATTCAATGGTGGAGGGGTTTTAATAATAAAATAATGAGATCCCATGATTTATTACCCCATATTAAATATATTAATTACCCAAAAATTACATCATTTAACTTACCATTTTAATTTCTTTCCCCTTTTAACCATTGAAAAGGAAGAATTGCCCCTTCTTTTTCTCATTCTTCACTATCGTCAATCATTTTTCTACTCCTACTCGCCGTAACTGCCGTTTCCGACGCCATTCTTGGGGGCTGCTGACGGCGAACTACATTCAGTTAACAACTACCGGTTCGTCAGTAGTCGCTTGGAGTTTCTGATTTGGTTTCCGCCGCCACCGTTGTCTTGAATCTCGTCGGACCTATAATCAGGTTTGGATTTCTGGCTTTGCATGTGCGATCAGACCTAGTTTTGTTATCGATTTTGTTGGGAATTAATTAGTTTTGTGCAACAACATTCATCTTTGTTATATGTGTTTCTGCTCTGATTTGGGGTTGAAAACAATACTCGTATTAGGTTAATACTATTATTCTTCGATTTTTGCGGCTACTAATCATGAAAAGCTTTGATTTTTGGTTGTTCTCTATCTTGATCTGTCCATTTTGTTGCTCTTTGGCTGCTGTTTTTTGTTCCAGTTCATGTCCATTTTGTGTTTTGTGTTTATGAAATCAGGAGCTTCGATTCTGAGCATTCATGTTATAGGTTTTGATAAGAGTATTCTTGAAATGAGTGTTTATTGTTCTGATCTTGATTTGATTATCGATTTTGATTAATAATACTGATATGTATAACTGTATTAATGATGACTAACGAAACAGAAAAACGTGGGGAACTGAAGAAGAAAAGTCAATCAAGAACCATGATCTTCTAGTAGGAAGGACTCAACCGATCAAGAGTCATGGATCTAAACCAAGGTCAAGAGTCAAGAACCAAAATTCAAGGCGATATTGGAAACGGGATTGAACACAACTTTAATACTGAACCAATCGACTAGAACACCAGCATAGTCTAAAACACAACTTTAAACCGTTATCATAATACGAAACGATACCATGTTGTCACAATTATTACATATTATAATATCTCAACACTAAAGTCCATACTATTATTATGAAAATACTAGTATTAGTTGAAAATATTATCTGGAATGAGATTAAGATCAAAATACTTGTGGAAGATAATGTCTTGTTTTGTCTATTAATCCTAATAAGTTAAGTTCTAGAAAATAGAAATATTCAGATATACTATTATTCAGAAAATACTATTATTCTGGGATTATTAAGAATGACATGTTTTGAAATGAGTATTTATATATAATGGCCTTGCAAAATTCCCAGATTGGCAGAAGATGGTGCAGTATTCTCATTCGTTGCTGAATAATTTTCTTCGATTGGATCATCGGGTATGAGATTAAGATCAAATCCTCCGCTCATAGGATGCTGGTTGGCTTCGTCAATAACAACATGTGGCTCCATGAGACAAGAAAACAGGCTGGGAAAATGATATGGACTGAATAATGAAAAAAAAACATGAAGGAAGAGAGAGGTTTTATTTCAGATTTGAATCAGAAGGTATTAGTCATAATTTGGTAAGTGTTACAAAGTATTGATTGCATAGAATAAATATGATATCCTACAATATATATTACCCTAAATAAATCAAATCTAATAAATGCAATTAATCCATTCATTCCATAAATTAATCCTCATAAGATCACAACCCAAATCCTAAGGCTACTATTAATTATGTAGATCTGACATAATTTAAATTATGTCAGGATACTTTGGCTGGAAAAGAACTAGAAGAGGAGGCGCCACTAGTGTGGCCCGGAGGTGGTGTTTTCAACGACGATATTACTAGCTGTGAAAGGGGAAAGAAAGTGAAGAAGAAGAAGAAAAAGGGGAAAATAATGATTGAGGGTGGCAGAATCAATGGAATTTATTAATAACCCTAACTTTTTTATTCCACATTAGATCTTTTAATATAATAAAATTCATTAAGGGTTGATGTGTTAAATTGATTAGTTCTTATTAATGTAGTACAAATGACTACAAAAGTATGTAGTCACCGGCAATTTTTTCAGTGACTAAGTCACAATTTAGTCCACTAAACCAAATCAACCATAACCAATCATTTAATATTAAATATTCACACACTCATTAAATTATCTAGACAATTAATGTATTAATTATGCAATCCGGCGGTGGTTGTTATGGCAATTAATTATTACGGATTTTTTTTTTAATTTTTCCCTAACAAGAATTCTAATTTGAGTATAATATCAAAAAAGAATCCTAGTTTTGTTTCATCGGCGGCAGTTATGAATCATAATATCAAATCAGAATCCTAATTTTATTTCAATATAATATAAAATCTCAATCCTAATATAAAATAAGAATCCTAAGTCATCTATTTCTTCTCCATCAACAATCTTCTCTTCATTCTCTTTCTTCTCATCATCCCTTTCATTCATAATTTTCACAGCCGATTAGAAATCAGTGCATATTAGAAATTCCAGCCGATCAGTCCTAATTACCTTTGTTTTTTTTATAGGTTTATTTATGTTTTCAATTATATTCTAATGTGTTGACCACCCCATAGTTGATGGTTATTGATGTTCCAACCAATTTGTGTGTACTAGGACATCCATCTATCCTAATAATGTCCTAGTACACCCAACAATCCCATCTTACACAACCTTGAATTTGCTCTGTGCAGTTAAGACAACCTTGAATCTACTCTGTGCAGTTGACGTAACCCTCACAACAATCCTTAGAGCACTCATGTTTGACAAGATATATAAAATTATAAACAGAGTGTGATGAGCATTTTGTTTTGATGAGCATGTAGGTGTTGTCTCTTTAATTCAAATACAGGAGAAACTGAAGAAATTGAACCAAGAAGAAAACAAAGAAGAGAACGTGATGAAGGCTGTTGAGGACAGGAAGGATGCTATGCTTCAATCTCTATGGCAGATCAATGTAGTTGACATTGAGACCACTTTATCACGCGTCTGCCAAGCCGTAAGCTCTTATGTTCATTTCTTTTGCACATCAAACTCTGTTACAATTTAGGAAGGAAGGTGGTCCTTGTTTTTAACATGTACAAGCATCAGATAATATCATCAAAATTATGTTTTCCTTTCAGGTACTTAAATTCTCGCTTGGAGAACCTTTTTCATCACTTCTACAATCCTATTCGGATTGCATTTACTGTATAGAATTTCTGACATTATTCCTGCAAAGTGCAAATTAAAAAGTTAATTTCAAAATAGGCATAGTTCAAATAGAAGCTGTCCTAGTGCATTTACTGTACTAGTACATGCACTCAACCAAGAATATAATTTGTAAGTACATTAGTTTGGACAAAACGACAAGTGTAAACTGTCCTAATACATGCACTGATCATAGACTGTACTAGTACATGCTCCACAATATACCATCGATAAGTGAAACTAGTTTAGATGAATTGATCATAGACAAGTATGAACTGTCCTAGTATATGCACTGATCATAGACCCCAAAGTGATCAAAAGCTGTGAAATCTGAAGCTGTCCTAGTACAGAAGCTGTGAAATCAGCATAGCACATATAAAATTCGGTTAGAAGCTGTCCTAGTATAGAAGCTGTGAAATCAACATAACACATATAACAAAGCTGTCTTGATTCAACTAACATAAGCTGTCCTACTTCACATACTTTTTTTTTCAAAAAATTAGTAAAATTGGTTGTCATACAACATATCACATATAACATAAGCTATCCAAGTACAGAAGCTATGAAATCATCATAGCACATATAACATTCGGTCAGCAGCTGTCCTAGTACAGAAGCTGTCAAATCAGCATAGCACATATAACATAAGCTGTCCTACTTCACATAATTTTTTCAAAAAATTATCGCATTTTTGTTTGACATTGACGAAACTGAGTCAATAAACACATTTATTGGTCACAGTGTCCTAGTACATTGATTTGAACCAAACAAAAAACAATAAACACAACACGTAACTAAAAAACAATAAATCGGTAAGCAGATTCTATGAAAGTAAAGTTGAATTCTGTAAATACTAACATCGTACATTTGCAGAAATTAAACATCAAGGCAAGATGAGAAGCAGTACATGAGAACCAGAGACAAAATTTGTTTACCAGTCGAATGAAGGGAGCAACAGAGATCAATGAAGGGAATCTTCCTTTGCGTTTGAGGTGGATGAGCTTCAAAAGAAAAACAATACACAAAGACAACATTGAGTCATAGTTCCGAGCTCATAATGATTGATATTTTCAAATACTCACCCAAAATAATATATCCGCAAGTAAATAATATAAGATCCATTGGGACTGTTACTGTAACTATAACTAAAGATGTCTTAGTGCATTAAACCAAATATAATTGTCCTAGTACAATGGCTTCCTAAACCAAATCTAACTGTCCTAGTGCATCAATAGCTAGACTGTCCTAGTGTAGGGAACACATCATACAATCAACAGATCATACAATCCAGAAACATAATCCAAACCAGAAACACATGTGCAGGCAACACATCATCTAGAAGTTGTCAACACATCATACAATCGACACATCATCCAAACTAGAAACATAATCCAATACAGAAGCTGTCCTAGTGCAATACAGAAGCTGTCCTAGTGCAATACAGAAGCTGTCCTAGTGCAATACAGAAGCTGTCATATAGAAGCTGTCATACAGAAGCTGAAGAATAGAATGTAAATCATCTTAGTGCAATACAGAAGTTGTCCTAGTGCAATTGAGCCAAGAATATAATGCATGTTTTACCTTCTGTACTTTTCGGGTTAATGCTACAAGTTTGCTTTTCAATCGACGCACTCTCTCCAAGTTTAGAGTACTAATCTTGGATATAAGTTCATCCAATAATGGGTAGGCTTCAATTTCCAACTTTGCTGCCTTCAATTGGAAAAAATGTGATCATAAAGTTAATCCCTGCAGAGATTCAAACAACCAAAAGATAAGAGAACAAGCAAGTCTATGATTTCCTCAAACTAGGGAACTAAAGATTTTCTTATATCTACATGGACATGAGAAAAATGAACTACAGATTAATTAAGAATGTGTCATGTTGGAGTTGCATATCAGTATAAACGTGATTGTTATCTTATTATCAAAGTAAAAAAAATGAGTTAAGTAGCCTGGCAAGACAACATCGACAACATAGTAAAGAGCAAACCTGGTGGAGATCAGAGCAAAGCCTCAGAAAGCAGCAAGTTTCATCGACGTAGGGGGTTATCAGCGATGATATTTGGGGTTTCGGAGCTGTGGGGTTTCAGAGGTCGGCAGCGTCGGTGTTGTGGGTTTCAGAGGTCAGCAGCGTCGGAGCTATGTGGTTTCGGAGGTCGGTGGCGTGGGAGTTGTGGGGTTTCGGAGGTCGGCAGCGTGGGAGTTGTGGGGTTTCGAAGGTCGGCGGCATCGGAGCTGTAGGATTTTGCGGCGTCGGAGCTCTATGGTTTCGAAGAAAGTCGGCGTCGAGAAAGAAAGAGATTTTGGAGTTGTGAGGGGAAATCCGAAAAGGGTGATTTTAGATTTGAGTTGTTAGTGGCGTGTAATCAGGGGAATCCCAATAAGAGATTTTGTCCAATTTTTTTGATTTTATTTTATTTTTCCTTATTTGTATATTTTATTTCATTTAATTAGATCAAATTAATCCTCACCCTTCATTTCAGATCTGATGGCTGCTATTAATTTGGTCTAGTAGACCAAATTTAAGCCTTGGGCTCCCAATATGATCCGGTAGTCACCATATAGTTAGGGATTGTATTCAAGTAAACTGATATACATTGTCAAAAAAATAATTGTTAATTTTGAACAAACACTAGTTACTAGTATATCGTTAGCTAATTATTAGCTACTTAATATTATATCTTTTAACATATTAGCAATTTACTTAAGTTAACTTATATAGATTATGATCTCCACTACTAAGAATCTATTCCCTACACTAAATCAGGTATCTCCTAATGGATAAATCTTGGATTAATTCCCCAATATTGTCATCGAAGTACATGGTTGGCTTAGAAAGCTTCTTGAATTTTGCTTTCTCCAACAACAATGATGGAGATCAAATAGTCTATCCATGTCCAAAATGTGGATTCAAGAAATGACTGTGCAAAGATGACGTTTACGAGCATTTACTGCGAAAGCCATTTCCGCCAGGATACACTATTTGGGATCGACAAGGAGAGGGTATCTTTAGATCATCTTCTCGAAGTGCACGCACAATAGTGCAGGAATATGATCATATAAGATCACTTCGTTCAATGGTTAATGATGCTTTTGGTGTTGTTACTGAGGAGGTCCACGAGACTGCTACTGAAGTTCTTACTTCTGAAGATGTTAACGAGGAAGATCAAATAAACAAAGATATTGCTATGACCGAAGATAATGACATGAGCATCCCTGATGACATAAAGGAGCCGGTTGATAATGACAATGTAAAATTGAGGAATTTACTAAAAGATGGAGAAACAGTATTATACGAAGGATGTAAGAAGTTCTCAAAATTATCTTTCATTTTGAGGCTTTATCATATCAAGGAGATGCATAACATCAGCGATAAAGCAATGTCATTGATCATTGAGTTGCTGCATGAAGCTTTTTAGTTTGTCAACATACCGCCAACATGATATAATGCAAAGAAAATGATCAAACGGCTTGGGTTGGGATACACGAAAATTCATGCCTATGTGAATGATTGTATGTTGTATTGGGGTAATGAGATAAATGGGATGAGCTGCAGGATTGACAAGCAGTCTAGGTACAAGGATGGTGGTGTTGATGATGAGGTAGTTGATAGAAGTAAGAAGAAACTTAAGGGCATGAAAATATATCGATACTTTCCACTAATTTCGAGGTTGAAAAGATTGTTCATGTGCCCTATAACAACTGAGAGTATGATGTGGCATTCTACGGAGAGAAGTACTAACGGAATGTCGCGACATCCAAGAGACGGTCAAGCGTGGGTTGACTTTGACACTATCTTGGGTTTGCTTCAAATCCTAGAAATGTTAGACTCGAGCTTGCTACTTATGGCTTTAATCCTTTTGGGAATATGAGCCTTAGTCACAACACATGGTCAATTGTACTAATATTGTCTGGTATCATTCCGGGGAAGAAAGCTCTTAGAAATGATATTGATGTCTACTTACAACCTTTAGTTGATGAGCTGAGAATATTGTGGGAAGGCGTAGAAGCATACGACAGTGAAGAAAGAATCATTCACGTTGAGAGTAGTGCTAATGTGGAAAATTAGTGATTTTCGTAGACTGCGTTTATTATCTGGGTGGAACACTTATACATGACAGGCTTTCCCTACTTGTAATCTAGACCAGGAACCATTGCATTTGGCAGGGAGTGAGAAGAATAGTTCGACATTTCTTGCCTGTAGAGCATCCTTTTCGATTAAAGAAATCCAAATTCAATGGTGATGTTAATTTAAGGGAGCCAACCAAACTCTTATCTGACTCTGAAATCTTGCACCAGTTTGAGAACATCAGTGTCACTTTTGGGAAGACGAAGGAGACTAACAAAGGAGGACCGCCTAAGAAGAAGGCAAGATGTGATAGAGGAAACAAAAATAAAAGTAGAACAGTGGAAGAAGAAGAGTTGTTTCTTTCAGTAACCTTATTGGGAGTTCAATAAGTTGCGACACAATCTGGATGTTATGCACATAGAGAAGAATGTGTGCGATAATATCCTATACACTTTGATAAATGAGAAAGATCGAAGTAAGGATCACCTGAAAGCAAGAATGGATATGAAAATGATGAAAATCAGAAAGGAGCTTTGGCCAAGACCAGATGGGAAAACCTGTCCATCAGCTATATACACAATGGGTAAACAATAAATTCAAACAATGCTCGAGACCTTGAAGGACCTTGTTGTACCAGATGGATACTCAAGCAATATATCTCGATGTGTTGATGTGGAGAACCGATAGATATTAGGGTTGAAAACTCATGATTGCCATATGTTAATGCATGAACTTTTACCCTTGTCCATCTATTACCATTGGATGTACCCTATAGAAAGGTACGATAATAACAAGTTTCATTCATTTGTTATGCGTTTACTTTTTTATTTTACTAATGACGAATTCCTTGACAAAATTAGATTTCTTGGGAAGATGAAATCTTTTGTGAGAAATCGGTCCCAACTAGAAGGTTCAATCGCAGAAGTTTGGATTTCTGTAACATCCCGGTTCTGGTTCACCGAATTGATTTAAAAAGTTGGTTGGTTCCTCGTTGGTTAAAAAACCTTGGTGAAATTACTTTCGAAATTAAAGTATTTATTTCGTCGGTTTAATTTACCACAAGTGTTGAGAGTTAACTTCTCGGAATATTTCAGTTATGGAATTAACTACTGGAACGAGATTCTGAACCATTTGGTTGAACCAGTTCACTACAGCAGAACAAACAGTTTGTCACAGGCCGTCTGTGACAAACAGGCCCATCTACGACAAAGCCCGTCACAGACGACTTACTGTTTGTCACAGGTCAGGCTGCGACAAAATGACCATTTTGTTGTAGTGGTTGGTCCGACCAATTAATTTCAACAATGTTGGCCAAAGTGCAAGGGAGAAGAGGGTTGGGGTTAAAGCCCTTGCCCATTGTTGATGTACCTACAAAGAGTGAAGAAAGAAGTGGAGCTGGGCTCCTCTGTTCGGCCCAATTATGTTAGAAGAGAGGAGGGGAGCTGGGCCTTGGAGGCTGAAGCCGTGTTGGCTGTTAAGAGTTGGGCTTGTTCGGCGGAAATGGAAGGAAGTGGGTGGCGGGTTGGGCTTCAAAGCCCACCCCTTTGTTATGCAAAGTGGAAGTGTCGGGAAGTGGGTTAGAGAAAAAAAAGAGGGAGCTGTTTTCCGAGGGCAAAAATCGAAAAGAGAGGGACGCTTGGGAGTTCCGCACGGAAATCGAGAGATAGAGAGAGAAGGGAGTTCGGCGATGGCGGACGACAATGGAGGGGTTTGGGTCAGAGGATTTGGCGGTCAGATGGAGGCAGAAATAGATGGAGAGAGAGAGAACAGGGCCACTGGCAGTGTCGGGCAAAAAGGAAGAGAGCAGCGACGAGTTTGGAACTGGTGGAGGCGGCTTCCAAGAAAATGGGAGTCGCGACGATGGTGAAGGGATCCCCGCCAGCGACATCGAGACTAATCGGGGAAGAAGATGAACACTTGTGCAACTATTCGAAAGTTTGGTGACCCTTCCACAATTTTCAGAAGTAATCAGTATGTCGTTAGTGTGTGTTTGGTAGTTTGATGTAAAATTTATGGTTCAATCCCTAAATGCTGGAATGTGAAGATGAGGATGTGGGTAAACTTTGTCAACTTTCTAAGTTGCTGGACCAAATGGCTTAACTGAGGAAGTTGTGGACAGCCTTAGAAAATCGGGGAAATGTTCAGGATGGTAACTAGAAGTTCTGGAAAGTTGCAGATTGGTATTTTGGACATATCTTGCTGGTTTGAAGTCCAAACGACGCACCGTCAGAACTTGTGGAACCGGTATGATGAGATGGATCTTATCAAGCATAATTCAGGGTATTTTTTTAGGCTATGGTGAGGGCTTAGTGTAGAGATGTGAGGAATTACAATTAGACTTAGTGATTAATAGGGATGCATGAATTGGAGAGTTGAAAATGGTTAATTATGTGTTTTGATGATTGATTGTTGATGTGCTTATGTGTAGCTTGAATTGATTGGATGCTTGGTTTGACTAGGTGGCTAGAAATGAGAGTTTAATTCCTGAATTTGCAATATATATATGTGTGGTTGTGATTTAGTACGATTGTGGAATGTTGGGTGCAAGAGGATGGTTCTGCCAATGTAGAATCATCCTAGAAGGATGAACAGAAGGGTGGCCTTAGACCATGCGACATGATCACCCCTTTGTTTTTACTATTACAGGTGGGGTGGTTGGTAAGGCTAGCAGTCCGCCCGTAATAAGTGTGTGATCTGAATTGTAGTGTAGAATTATGACATGGAATTGTGGTGTAGAATTATGACATGGAATTGGGACATGGAATTCTAATGTGGAATTGTATTGTTGATGTATGGGAATTGATGTGGTTTTGTTAAATGGAATTGAAATGATAGAACCGGAATGAGTCTACACTGCCCCACCCAAGATTTGAGTATGATTGACTCTGGTCCACTAGGGTGGACCCCCTTGGTATGGGTGTCAAGGGTGCTATTTTATTTCTCGTTGAGAGAATGATGATGATGATGACGTGTTCCCCATGCGGTAGGGGAGTGCGAGGACTTTCCATTCGGTAGGGAGTGCGTCGGCCGACCGATGGTGGTGTGGAACAATGTGATTGTTTGTGACATTATGATTGTGAGTGTAATGTTGAGTGATTGAGTTGTTGTGATGGTGAATGTGACTTGTTGAGTTGGTTGAACTGTCTGTGTATTTTTATGACTTGGTGTTATTTGATAGTCGCTATTGTTATGATATGTGTGTTGCGAGTTATGTTATTATGAATATGGATCGTGAGAATGCTAGCGTAGAGAACTACACCTGTTTGATAACATAGATTGTTTAGGGATGATAAGCATGAATTGGTGAATTGTGTACTGTTGTTGTTAATTACTATTGTCGTGACGATGAGCTGACAAGCATGGTAGGTTGCTAGAGACTTATAGTTGATCACCTAGAAATATCACTAGCGATAATAATTGGCTAGACTTAAGGAATGATCTCCCACTGTAATTGAATTATTGAGGGGTTGGGGACCCCTAAGGCTTAGTTTGACGCATAGTTAAGCCTAGTGGGTTCACTCAGTTTCATTAGGAAACTGATCCCCTCCTAGTCTCTCTTTTCAGTTAGAAGTAGTTGGTGGGAGGAGCTTGGAGCAACAATTGATGGAAGAGGAGTTGAGCTAGAAGGCTGAAGCCTGTGACTGAGGATTTGAGATTGTTTTATTGCAATTATGTACAGTTGACTTTTGGGAATCAGGGTGGGTGTTACAATTTCTGAGGAGATTATTACTTTCGCCTCCTTATATTACGAAGATGGAGTTGAAACTCGATTCAACCATGGGTCTCGACTCCATGATCAGGTGGGAGATGAATCACGTGACATATCCATCTTCCCTTCAATTCGACGTCACGTTGGTGGTGAACACCCCTTCAAGTTAAAAGATGTGGAGTGGCTACAAGCACACTGACATGTTCTTATAGGTGCCAACGAAGTCGGTCCTTTTCTACAGTAAGTAAATTACTGAATTGAACTTACGGTGTGACTAGTATTCTATTTTAATTCCACTATTGTGTGTTAATGGGGAATTACTAGAGAGTTCTAAGCAGTCACAAAACAACGACTTCGAGGAAGATCAACAGCTAAAGTTGAAATAGTTGTACATAGGGACTTTGTGCAATGATTTAGGAGTCGAGGAAGTATACGACACGCTTCATTAACCTTTGCATGATGACAAATTTCCTTCATTTAGTCTGTGATACACTATTATTTTTACCGTCATTTCAACAGACATTAGATGATACCCAAGTAGTACATTCTAATGATCTAAGATTGTTGGCGCGAGGACCTCATCGACAAGCAATGAGATTTACTTTTAATGACGTGAATGGTTATCATTTCCATACAGTTGGTCATGATAAGGGTCTCAGAACTCAGAATAGTGGTGTGTACGGCAAATAGAAACTCATAGTTACGCAAGTTCAGTGGATAATCGACCTCACACAAGCAAACTCGCGTACTATGGAAAATTAGAAGACATAATTGAGCTGAATTACTATGGAGATTTCCATGTGGTATTATTCAAATGTAAATGGGCTAATACACACAATCGTAGGTATGTGAAGAAAGATGGGCTGGGGTTCACACAACTTAATTTCTCACACTTGTGTATACTGGAAGTCGCTTAGATGACGAGCCATTTATTGAAGGAAAGGTGGCTTGAATGGTCTACTATGTGGAAGATAAGGTGGACAAGGGATGGTGTATTCATGTACATATCAAACCCATAGATGTGTATGACATGGGTGATGAGGAAGAAAGCTTAGTTCATGAGAGTGAGATGATTGTAAATCCAGAGTTGTCGGATTTTGATAATTCCACTGATATACCCCTAGCTAGGCCTGGAATTTCAGAGTTTGATGATTAATTAGGGTTTGGTAAAATCATTTTGAGCTAAGTGTTATTGATCTATATCAAATGGTTGGATGTTTGATATAACAATTTTAATTTTGTTATGCAGATATGTCTCGTACAGATGCATGGCCGGTAGAGCACATTGATACAGCTGGAGTTATGACTCCTGGTTCTGTGGCCAGTAGCTAGACCATGAGCATTCGCGATTTCAAGAAGGTGATCATACCTTGGGGTCCTCTAGGGCCTTAGGGTGCTGGTGGGCCAGTTCACTGGCTTGTGGCTAATGAGCAGAACTACCTCCCGCTACAATACGAGGAGTACTAGGGAAACTTGACGGACGGAGAGAAGAAGGATTTGCTGGATACTGTGTTTGTAAGTATTCAAATATGAAATTATTTTCTGTGTTATGTGCATTTTGAGTAGGTTAATAATATATAAACATTTTATATGGTGCAGCTTTGTATCGTGGTTGAGCCGCCAGAGATCAAAGAGCGGGCGACTAAGTATATCATGGAGGATATTGGAAGGAAGTGGCGGGACTGCAAAACCCAACTATGGAGAACATATGCAGTTAACACATTTCAGGCAACAAGGAGGAATGCAACTGACGAAGCGGGCCAGGAGTATGCCGAGCAGGAGTTTGTGGTGCCCACGAGGGCCTGGGCAATACAACATAAGCCGAACATGATCTCTGTGCCTATGTGGGCACAGTTCCTGGATATCAGACTGAGACCCGATATGTTGGTAAGTTGAGTCCAAACTAGATCTTATTTCAATATATTTTATGACATTCAATCTATTTAATACTATTTGATGACACTCAATTTGACGTGATTATTAGCCTCATTTAAGTGACATTTCCTTACTTGAAACACGGGTTTATGGGTAGATTAGCGTATATTCACTCAACTGCTCTATTTCCTACCGTTTTGGTTACTTTGGCCCTTTTTGGGTCTATTTGATGTGTTTTCTAGTGTCTATATGAGTACACAGGTTTTTGCCATAAAGGACGTAGCCTTAGACGTGTTAAAGACCTCGAAGAACCAACCAGAATCAGACCAGAAATCAAACGGATCAAAGAATCAACAATTAATCTGCCCAACACTAAGTTCTCGCCGAGAATATTATATAATTCTTGGCGAAAAGATGTCCAGGGTTAAAGGCAAATTCCAGGAGCTTACAACTGAAGTTCTCGCGAGAACTTTCATAGTTCTCGCCGAGAAGTTATGAAGAAACCCAAGCAGAACTCTCGCCGAGAAGTCCCTTCTATTCCCGCGGCCGAAACCCTATCTTATAAATAGCAGCTGCTGCAACTCAAAGAGAAAAAAAACAATCAATTATCAAATATTCAGTCGCCAGACGAACACACTTAGACTTTTACAGTCGCCACGACTGTAGAGTCGATAGATAGAGTTTAGAGAGCGTCCTCGAAGTTCTTGGAGAGATCCTGACACCATTCTTCAACCTCGGAGCGCTCGGAGCTAGGATTTGAAGATCACCGGAGATAGAAGCTTCACGAGAGTCGCCAAACGTCAATCACCATAATTAGGTTTTTCAGTTCCTATCTGTTAATCCTTTGCATGATGAACTCCTATGTTGTTTTGATTTTCTTGTATCGAATATGAGTAGCTAAGCTCATAGAGCTTAGATTAGATGAACCCTAAGTGACCCGGAGCTTTAAAGCGGTCACGGATCGGCGATAATTAGATTCAAATTCAGACAGTTTGTCTTGCATGGTTGTTTTGTCTTCATTGTTTCCTGCGTTTCTTGTCTAGTTGACGCCTTGATTAGATTCGTGGTTTATGTTTTCTGTTCTAGCTTGATCACCTAGATTAGATTCTTGTTAAGCTGAGGATAGTAGCGAACGTTCACCTCACTTTAAAACACCAAATCAACAATTAACCTATTCATTGGAGTGTGCCTTTCATAGGAACCAGTTAGGGTTAATCCACTCCTAGAGTAACTCATAAATCACTAGTAATCGCGCCAGTTAGTTTTCCGTCGCAGAAGCGAACGCACGAGCGGTAATTAATATTGTGAGTTAGATCGGATAGAGCGAACGTTCGCCAGTCTTAAACCTAAGGGTCAGGAGTTATGGTGGTGTCTGAGAACTAAATGAATTAGGATTGAAAACCGCTGGTCTTGTGATCGCCAATGCTCTGGTGAACTTAGGGGGATTCGAGTCTAGCTCATCTATCTTCTTGTTAGTCAAAAACTTTAATCTTTCTGTCTTTTAATTTCCTTGCTCTTTAGATTAGAAGTCGTGGAACTCACACCACGCACAACTTGTTAAACTTGAATAGGTTGCCAACACATTTGAGTAAACAATTAGTCGAGACCCGTGGAATACGATCTATCTTACTTTTTGTAAGGTAGTTATTTGACGACAACGTGAAAACGCGTTCATAAAATTGACACCGTTGTTGGAGACTCTTCTATATTGTTTGAAAGAAGAGTTGGCATTTTATTTCCCCCCATATTTTCATGATTTACCTGGGTAGTGTTTCTGAGTTTTGAGATGCAGGACAACAAGTGGTATGACCAGTACCAAGGGTGGTACAGCAATGAAGAACCATATGCTGAAGATAACCAAGGATGGTATGAACAACCACCTACGACAAGCTGGCTGGCAAGAGCCAGAAGCTACACACCACCAAAAAAATCACCAAGAGATATATCTACAAGCTCATCGACAACAGGATCATCAAATTGAGCAACAAATGTCGCATAACAGTTTCCTCTTGGATAAGATCATCTCAATGCTACAAACCCCTAATGCAGTGGACATCGAGCTCGAGCAGCCAAATCAATTAACGGAAGAAGATGCTCAAGAGCTATTCGAAGAAGAACATGATAATCTCGTCCACGACTATTATGAGCTAGAGGGATCTGATGAAGAATCCTTGGCGGTGGTGGCTGATGAAGGCACGAAGCTCATCCATCTTGAAGGCGTGGAACTCATCCATCCTGAAGTTGAAGCCGAAGAGGAGCATGCGGAGATTGGGGAGATATCCTCACCTACCCTTCCGCCGAGCCAACCTATAGATTAAGCCAGAGTTAAGCACGCGGAAAGCGACAAGGTCACGAATTTGGAAGTATACCTACTAAATCCTGAGAGACCTCTAGATGATCATCAGGTGGAGAAGATGGAGCTCATTGACCACGCCATGCCGTACTACCTCTTTCCTCCTCCAGTAGGAGAATTCGAGAAGAACGGGTCATCCAAACAAAACCACGATCAACTGGAGTATTACCGGCTGCATCTTCATCCTTTTGGAGTGCTATTTGGCACGCACGGAGCTCTTGAGTTGGGGTCCATAACTAGGTATCGTCCGGCTCAAGGACGTTAAGCAAGAGCGCTTCGTGGAGGCAACCCACGGCTGGAGTCCATTTTTTGAATTATTGAGTCAGTCTTTTCGTCGTTCGAGTCGTTTCGGGAGCCAAAGTGTCAGTTTTTCTTTTTATTTTCGTCTGTTTTTACTTTCTCTGTCATGTCAAAAACTTCTCGCCGAGAACTTTAACATTCTCGGCGAGAATGTGTTTCCAAGCGTCTGGTTTTCAAATTGTTTTCAAACAGGTTCTCGGCGAAAACTTCAACAGTTTTCGCCAAGAACTGTGACTTTTTATGTCTGTCTTTCTCGTCGAAACCCTCTGTTTTGTTTTCAAACAAGTTTTCGCCGAGAACTTACCAAGTTTTCGGTGAGAACTTTAGTTCTGTAAAAAAAAGTTCAAAAATTTCCAAAAACAGAGTCAAAATATTTTCAAAATTTCCCCTAATCTTCTTCGTTTTGACTTTTATTCTGTATGGATCTGGGACACTTGTCCCGGTATCCTTTTGATCTTTTTGTTGTTTTTATTTTGTAGGAACTTGGGTAGCTATTTCGCTCTACTCCGGGCACTCTGTGTTCATCCCCTACATCGACCATCTTGTTCCAGGTTCTTCGTATCTCTCTCTACTCTAGTTTAGTCCTGTGAGGACACAAAACAGTTTAAGTGTGGGGTAGGGTGTTAGAAATTGCATGATCTTGTGTTTGATTTTTTGTGATTCTGTGGTTCATTTTTGAAATCCTCTAGCATAGAATTACTTAGTTCTTGACTTTTGATATTAAATTGACTTCAATTTTTCACAATGACGTTTAGACTGTTCCACTTAGAACCTGTAACCAACGTGTCGGCACTGATATCAAATGAGTCTAGATCAGAACAGATAATAAATTACTCTTGTAGTTGAAACTTGATTTAATTGAATTGTTTAGCTTTTTAATAATAATGCTCGATAACACTGTTCTAAGATGATAAATGCTAGCTTCACCCCATGTTTTTCACTCCATAATTGTTCACCTGTGATTATGGCTTGAGATTAGACGGGAATCCAATTCAAAATCTTGTGTAAAAAGTTATAACTAGCTAGGATCAAGTGGCTAAATTGTTAAATCAAGGAATTGAGTTGCTCAAATTAATCTTAAGTTCTTTTTAGTGCTGAAAACAAAGCTAGGCAAGCCCGACACCTAAGTGAAGTGTTCAGGTTGAGCACTAGCATAGGCACAAATACTGTGAGCTAGGCAGGTCCAACACCTAAGTGAAGTGTTTGGTATCGAGCACTAGTATGCAGTAAATAAATGGAAGAAGTTGAATCTTGAAATAAATTGTTGTTTAAAGCGGTCCTAGCTAGAACATGTAACGTCCAGATCTAGAAGCAGATGAAGTTGAGTCGATAGCCACGTCACTTTTCCTACCTCCACATCTACATCATGGCTTGAGCTTAAGACTTTAAGAATTGGTGTTGTCGTAGCCGGGTAATTATAATTAACTGTTTTGCCAAGAAACGAGCTTTAGTAAAACTACTACTTGAAGTGTGCAGAAAATAGTGAGATCAAAACTTGTTTGGTTGATGTTCTTGCATGTGTGGGTCACCTTTTCTACGTGGAACAATCTAAACCAAATCGTTAGGAATTGAATCTCAGTTTAATCTATCTTGTCATTGTGAACTTGAGTGTGTTCTAATTTAGTTTGCTTGAGGACAAGCATAAGCTTAAGTGTGGGGATATTTTGATGACACTCGATTTGACGTGATTATCAGCCTCATTGAAGCGACATTTCCTTGCTTGAAACACGATTTTAGGGGTAGATTAGCGTATATTCACTCAACTGCCTATTTCCTACCGATTTGGTTACTTTGGCCCTTTTTGGGTCATTTGATGTATTTTCTAGTGTCTCCATGAGTACACAGGTTTTTGCCATCAATGACGTAGCCTCGGACGTGTTCAAGACCTCGAAGAACCAACCAGAATCAGTCCAGAAACCAAACGGATCAAAAAATCAACAATTAATCTGCCAAACACTAAGTTCTCACCGAGAGTATTATATAATTCTAGGCGAAAAGATGTCCATGATTAAAGGCAAATTCCAGGAGCTTACAACTGAAGTTCTCAGCGAGAACTTTCATAGTTCTCGTCGAGAAGTTATGAAGAAACCCAAGCAAAACTCTCGCCGAAAATTCCCTTCTATTCCCGCGGCAGAAACCCTATCTTATAAATAGCAGCCTCTGCAACTCAAAGAGAAAAAAACAATCAATTATCAATTATTCAGTCGCTAGACGAACACACTTAGACTATTACGGTCGCCACAACTATAGAGTCGATAGATAGAGTTTAGAGAGCATCCTCAGAGTTCTTGGAGAGATCCTGACACCATCCTTCCACCTCGGAGCGCTCGGAGCTAGGAGTTGAAGATCACCGGAGATTGAAGCTTCACGGGAGTCGTCATAATTAGGTTTTTCATTTCCTATCTGTTAATCCTTTGCATGATGAACTCCTATGTTGTCTTTGATTTTCTTGTATCGAATATGAGTAGCTAAACTCGTAGAGCTTAGATTAGATGAACCCTAAGTGACCCGGGGCTTTAAAGCGGTCACAGATCGGCGGTAATTAGATTCAAATTCAGACAGTTTCTCTTGCATGGTTGTTTTGTTATTCATTGTTTCATTCGTTTCTTGTCTAGTTGACGCCTAGATTAGATTCGCTGTTAATGATTTCTGTTCTAGCTTGATCATCTAGATTAGATTCTTGTTAAGCTGAGGATAGTAGCGAACGTTCGCCTCACTTTAAAACACCAAATCAACAATTAACATATTCATTAGAGTTTGCCTTTCGTAGGAACTAGTTAGGGTTAATCCACTGCTAGAGTAACTCATAAATCACTAGTAATCGCGTTAGTTAGTTTTCCGTCGCAAAAGCGAACGCACGGACGGTAATTAACCTTGGGAGTTAGATTGGATAGAGCGAACGTTCGCCAGTCTTAGATCAACGGGGATGAAAGAATGGGGATTGGCTGTAATGTATAGCGAACCAAAAGAAAGGCCAAGCTCAAGGGTTTAATCCTACATGATTTAACGTTAGGTAGGCTATCTGGCTTAGTAGCTTAATTCTAGGTGCTCCTATCCTCCTAGAACTCGTGTCATCGTGTGGTCTCGAATAAGTCTCATGCAAATTCTAACTCATTCAAGAAAACAGAAAACCGCTAAAAAAGAATTGAAATTGCAAGTTATGTGCGATGGATCAAAAGCTCACAGTTGGTTTGCTAGTCGGATTCGGTCATTTTCATGCAATCAGAGAGACAAACTACTAGTGTGATTTTAAAAAATTATGTTCTGACCGGGCCATTTAGCATCAAAGTAGACAAGTTGGTGTGCAAGTTCTAGGTTAAGCAGTCTAAGCATCATTATGACATGTTGAACAACCACTTAACATCAAGAATCAAGAACCAACACTACAAAAAATTGTGCATTTAGCGTCTGTCAGACCGAGTTTTTAGCGTCAGTTTCGACTGACGCTAAATACATGTTGCGTCGATCGGTTCGACCGACGCGAATAACGGTGAAGCTAAATGATAGCGTTGGTCGAAATAGTAACTGACGCTAAATGTTATGACCAACCGACGTAATATTCGCCCAGCCACCCACTGGTTGGTTAATCGGTCGAGTGCATTTAGCGTCGGTCACTAAATCAACCGACGCTAAAAACCAGATCGATGTAAAAAAAAATCAGATCGAGAGATTCAAGATTCAATCAGAGCATCGAGAGATCGAGAGATTCAATCAGAGCATCAATCACTAACGACCCCCGATTCAAAATGTAAGCTCAACATACCACCAATTTCAATAATATCAGATCAATAATATCAGATCTAAATCAGAAAAATTAGGGTTCCGATCATCTTACCAAAAAATTAGGGTTCCGATCAGTCTGAATGGGTTGTGGAACTGCAGGGATGAATGGCGTCTGATGTGTGGTGGTGTCGCGACGGTGGGTCGTCAGCCGGTGGATGGAAGGCGGCAAGGTGTGGCGGGCGGGGGAAACTTGGTGGCGGATGAGGGTGTGGACGATTGGGGGTCGTTGGGTCGTTCGCTGGGGTTTTTGGTGAAGCGGCGGTGGGCTGGAGGTCGGCGACAGTGGGGATGGTCGCGGCGTGGGTGGTTCAGGCGGTGGGGCGACGGTGGTTTGCCATGGTGGTTTGAGAGGGCAAGATTGGCGGAGATGCAGAGTGGAACAGTTGAGAGGCGGAGAGAGTTTTTTTCGTTATTAGAGAGGCACAAATGAGCTGATTCATCGGACAGAAGCTTTTATAGGCTAGGTATTTAGCGTCGGTCATCAACCGACGCTATTTTCCCGTGTAAATAGCATTGGTTGTCAGCCGACGCCATTTACTTTCTCAAATCCGACGCAATAATCCCGTGTAAATGGCATCGGTCATAACCGACGCAAATCACTTTATCATAACCGATGCTAAATTACCCGTTGGTTCAACCAGCAAATCGGTTCAGAATGGCATTTAGCATCGGTCGTTTATTGACCGACGCTATTTACACGGGTCAACACGCAACCCGTATTTGGCGTCGGTCTTTGACCGACCGACGCTATCCTCTTTCGTTTCAAATGACGCGAAATTCCCTGTTTTTTGTAGTGCAAGCAATCCTAAAGCAAGAGAAACTAGAAAGGCACCACGAAAAACAATTAGGGGCAATCAAGATCATGCATGGTTCTCTAACACCCTACCCCACACTTAGACCGTCCTATGTCCTCACAGGACAAATATGAGATTGAGAGTTACGGAGAACCTGGAACCAGGTGGTTGGTGTAGTGGATGGGCTGGAGAGCGTGTAGTGGAGCGGAGTAGTGACCAAAAGAGACCTACAAAACAAAAACAACCAAAAGATCAAAAGGAAACCGGGACAAGTGTCCCGAATCCACACATAAAAAGTTGGATCGGAATCCAAAAAGAAGAAATAAAAACAAAGGAAAGGAGTGGAAACGACCCGATCACGGTCCTTCAGGTGGGGGTGGAGGTGGAGTCGGTGGTGAAATGCTGAGCTGCTGCTCAATCTGTCGTCGCCATGCGAGCTCAGCCTGGCAACGGGATTCCTGGTTGGTCAGATGCTGCTGTAGGAGGAGCCATCACGCATCTTGTGTCCGCTCATGCTCCACTCAGTCCTTCTGCCATTGGAGCGAACCGGCGGAGTAGTCTAGTTGCCATTGCTCAATGCGGGCTAGTCTCTCACCAATCTCGTTGGGTATCTGTGGTTGAGGTGGAGGTGGTAACTCCAGCAGAGGAGCGTGAGGCATTGGAACTGCAACTGGTTGTGGAGGTGCCTTCTGTGAGCGGCGAGGTACCAGTCTGTAATCGTCGATACTGCACGAAAGTGGTCAAGGATCACAAGCCGGTTTGTTCAAGGACTTAGTTGATGTTGGAGTGCCAATCCGGATTGTGGTTCTTGAGACTGTCCAAGGAGAGGGTTGCCACCTTGGCCGGAGGGATGTCCTTGATCTTTATGTAGACTGCCAGTTGGTTCGGGGGAAGGGCGGCGATGAATGGATGTAGGGCCCCGGTGGTAGTGGCTGGAGCACTAGAGGTAGGGATCACCAGAGTTGGTGCGTCTAGGGGAATGAAGTTCGGTGTCACGGTTCTTGGGACAGAAGGCATGGGTGGTTGAGAGGAGAGCCTTAGTCTGTTTCTCTCTATCTGCACCGGTGGTCTTGAAAGGCTTTGGATTCCTGCAATACGAAACTCAGAGCAGACCGAAATTAGATGCCAGGAATCCCCCACACTTTGTTTGAATCCTCAGTACCGTGAAGAACGGAGGGGACAATTGGGGGTAAGCAAATCATTCAATTAATCATATTCGAAAAAGCACAGGGCAGGTGAGAATGGCTAAATGATCAGCAGATAAACGGCCAACATGCAGGGGAAAAATCGACATTCAACACCAAGCAAACAAAACTGACACAATGTGACGAATGGCAGAGCAGAAGACAAAATATCGGCACAAGATCATGGCAAAGCACTCACAAGGTAAATCTAGATCAAAAAGATTCCAAGAGCTGAGCAAAAACACACCAAAACAGCAGGCATGCAAACGAGGAAGACCGAAAAGTCAACCAAGGTCAAACTTGACGAAATCCAAAACTCAACAAGCCAAAAGATTCAAAATTGAAGGCACAATAACTAACCTCGAAGACATGACTCAAGAAAACGGGTGGAAGTCGGAGAAATTAACCAAAAACTTGAGAAACTTGTTTTGGGTGGAACCGGAGCTATAGGGTTCCAATTCGGAAGATCTAGGTTGAAATCAACTCAGGAGGGGGAGATGCGTGAGCGGCGGGGGGGGGGGGGGTGGGAACAAAAGGTGGTGGCGGCCACAAAATAGAAAAAGGGGGGGGTTCCTATTTTGATTTTTTTCCGAAAGTGGGTCGGCGAAAAGGAGAGAGAAGGTCTTTTAAAATAGAAAAACATGGACCCAAAATTTTTGGCGAAAACATAAAAAGTCTTCACCAAAAAATCTCTCTAAAAACCTATCTGGGGCGCGAAACGACATCGGTTTAAAAATGGAGTTCTCGCCGAGAAGTCGAAGTTTTTGGCGAGAATATTTCCAAAAAACAACACAGGAGAATTTGGGGGGGGGTTTAAAGCCAAAGTTTTTGGCAAAAACTGAAGGATTTTTCACCGAAAACTCGTTTGAAAAACGGGTTTACACGGTTTTAAAGAAAAACGAAAACAAATGACTCAACAAATTCGAAAATGACTCCAGCCGTGGGTTGCCTCCCACGAGGCGCTCTTGCTTAACATCCGTGAGTTGGATGATACCTGGAATGGAGTCACGGGGTGGACGAGAAGTAATGCACGTCGATGAGGGTGACAGCTAATCCCTGAAGGTACTTCTTGAGCCTATGGCCATTTACCATAAACGGCTCTTGACCAGGGCCTTTAATTTGGATGCTTCCAAGTGTCGTTTGCCTAACGACGGTGTAGGGGCCGGACCATCGGTATTTCAGCTTAGCCGGGAAGAGCTTCAAGCCAGAGTTATATAAAAGGACTTCATCACCAGGATAAAATCTTTTGACCTCTTTTAACTGAGCGTCATGGAGCCTCTTGGTACGTTCTTTATAGAGCTTCGTACTCTCATATGCGTGGAGACGGTGTTCCTCAAGCTCAGCGATCTGGTCTAGTCGCTCATTCCCTGCTACTGCATGATGCATGTTTAGCTCTTTAGTAGCCCAGAACAACTTTTGCTCAAGCTCAACCGGTAGATGGCATGCCTTGCCATAGACTAGTTGATACGGTGAAGTACCGATGGGAGTCTTGTAGGCAGTTCGATATGCCCATAAGGCATCATTGAGGTTAGATGACCAGTCCTTGCGAGACCGGCCAACTGTCCTATCAAGAATCCGCTTGAGCTCACGGTTTGTCACTTCCGCTTGACCGTTAGCCTGAGGGTGGTAAACGATGGATACTCGGTGGGTGACGCCAAAGCGCTTGCACACCCGATTGAAGTGTCCATGGAAGTGGGTACCCCTATCGCTTATGATGAAGCGTGGTGTACCAAAATGCGTGAAGAGACGTGTAAGGAAACTTCCCACCACTCTTGAAGCATTGGTGGGTAAAGCTTCAGCTTCAGCCCACTTAGAAGCATAATCAACTGCCACAAGAATGTACTTATTTCCGTTGGAGGGTGTGAATAGCCCCATAAAATCAATTCCCCAAACATAAAAAATTTCAACAGTTAAAGATATGTTCTGAGGCATCTCATTACGGTTAGAGATGTTACCTGATCGTTGACATGCATCACAATGACGAGCAAAAGTGTCACAATCGCTAAAGAGAGAAAGCCAGTAGAATCCGGCTTTGAGTACCTTTCTTGCAGTACGGTTGCCGCCGAAGTGTCCTCCAAACCGGCCTTGATGGCACTTGCGTATGATTTCAGCTGCCTCGATGTAAGAGACGCACCTACGGATCATCCCGTCAATTCCAATACGGTATAAGAATGGCTCATCCTAGAAGTAAGACTTGGCTTCTTTAGTGAGCTTCTTTCGCGCATTATAATCCAGTTCTGCCTGGGATTCCTCGAGTCGGGAAAGGTGATCGGCTGCTAGGTTCTCAGCTCCCTTCTTGTCCTTGATTTCTATATCGAATTCTTGGAGAAGGAGAACCCATCTGATCAGTCTTGGCTTCGAGTCCTGCTTTGCTAGGAGATGGCGTAGAGCAGCGTGGTCGGTGTAGACTACGGTGTGCGAGAGGACCAGGTACTGTATGAACTTATTGAAGGAGAAGACAATGGCTAGGACCTCCTTCTCTGTAGTAGTGTAGTTCCGTTGAGCATCGTTAAGCGTCTTGCTAGCAAAGTAGATGGGATGAAATCTCTTCTCTTTTCTTTGTCCCAGAACAGCACCAACGACAAAGTCACTAGCATCACACATGATCTCAAATGGAAGATTCCAATCTGGTGCTGTGAGGATCGGTGCGGTAGTGAATTTGGTCTTCATAATCTCAAAGGCCTCAAGACATGCCTTGTAAAAAACGAAGGGGTGTCTTTCTCTAAAAGCTTAGTCATTGGAAGAGTGATCGTGGAGAAGTCTTTGATGAATCTCCGGTAGAATCCGACATGACAGAGGAAGCTTCGGACTGTCTTGACCAAAGTTGGCGGTGGAAGGCTGGAAATGGTTTCAAGCTTGGCACAGTCGACCTCTATTCCGAGCTTAGAGATCCTATGGCCAAGAACAATGCCTTCGATAACCATAAAGTGACATTTCTCCCAACTAAGAGCTAAGTTGGTCTCCTCACAACGGGCTAGTACCTTATCTAAGTTGGCCAGGCATTTAGAGAATGAGTCTCCATAGACAGAGAAGTCATCCATGTATACTTCTACCACATTCTCTACCAGATCCCCTAATATAGCAAGCATGCATCATTGAAAAGTAGCTGGAGCATTGCACAACCCAAAGGGAATACGACGATAGGCAAACGTACCAAACGGGCAGGTGAAGGTCGTCTTTTCTTGGTCGTCAAGCTCAATAGGAATCTGGAAGTAACCAGACATCCCATCCAAGAAACAGTAGTAATCATGGCTAGCTAATCTTTCTAGCATCTGATCAATGAACGACAGTGAAAGTGATCTTTCTTTGTAGCATCATTAAGGCGTCGGTAGTCAATGCAGACTCTCCATCCGGTAATGGTGCGAGTGGGAATGAGCTCGCCTTTCTGGTTAGGAATGACTGTGATCCCTCCCTTCTTTGGAACAACCTGAGTTGGACTAACCCAAGGAAGTCGGCAATGGGGTAAATGATCCGGGCATCCAGAAGCTTAAGGACTTCCTTCTTCACAACCTCCTACATCAGAGGGTTTAATCGGCATTGTGGTTGTCTGACTGGCTTGAATTCTTCATCTACAACTATCCGATGCTTGCAGAAGGTTTCGGAGATGCCTCCGATGTCAGCTAATTGCCAGGCTATAGCTCGGATGTGCTTCTTTAATAGTATGATCAGTTGCTCTTTCTGTTCGGAAGATAGAGGCGAGTTGATGATGACTGGCAACTGGCATTCCTTCCCCAGGAATGCATACTCTAGATGGTCGGGGAGCTCCTTTAATGCGAGTTCTGGCGGTTTCTCGTATGAATTTGTGATCCGACTTGAAGCTGGTTCAATATGAGGTGGCGCAGAAGTGGTGGTAGATGTCGCCTTCTGGTCATCTAGTTCATCTTGCCATAGGCGCTGCTCTTGATCTTCTAACGCATTTTCAGTTTTTGAAATCAAACACAACTCTAGTGGATCACTAGATAAGGCATTAGTGACAAAGTTGGCCGAGGCCAACTCCATAGCATCAACAGTGTAACATTTATCATCTTGAGCTACGGAATATCTCCTACTATCCCTAATGCGGAATGTTACAAGATGACACTCGATTTGACGTGATTATCAGCCTCATTTAAGCGACATTTCCTTGCTTAAGACATGGTTTTTAGGGTAGAATAGCGGATATTCACTCAACTACTCTATCTCGTGCCATTTCTGTTACTTTGGCCCATTTCGGGTCTATTTGATGGTTTTCTAGTGTTTTCATGATAGCACAGGTTTTTGCCGTCAAATAAAGTTGCCAAGGACATGTCTAAGGCATTGGAACATCGAGGAACCGCACCGGAACTAGTCCAAGAAGTCAATCAAGTCAACAGAAATCCTGCCCCGTTTTACACTACAGTTTTCGGCGAAAACTCAGCAGGTTTTCGGCGAAAAGTACAGAAGGAATCGGCAGAGCTTGCAAGAGGAAGTTTTCGGCGAGAACTCAAAGTTCTCGCCGAAAACTCTAAGTCTGAATATCACAGGAGAAGCAGTCGGAAAACCAGCCATTTTACAAAGCAGTTTTTGGCGAAAACTCATCAACTTTTCGCCAAAAAATCCAGGCAAAATCTGGCGACTTAGGGTTAAGTATAAATACTTAAACCGACGGCCCGTAACATATATACCTCATAATACACTTTTCATAATAGAACTTACACAAGTTCCAGACCTAGAAGTTCGAGAGAGAGTTTAGAGAGTTCGAAGAATCGCGGAGAGATCGTGACGCCATCTTTCCATCCCGGAGAGCTCGGAGCTAGGAGTTGAAGATCCAGGAGATTAAAGCTTCGCCGGAGTCATCGGAATTAGGTTTTTCAGTTCTTATCTGTTCTTCCTTTGTATGATGATCTTCTTTGTTGCCTTTGATTTTTCTGTTATCGTTATGAGTAGCTAAACTTGTAGAGCTTAGATTAGATGAACCCTAAGTGACCCAGGGCTTTAAAGCGGTCAGGGAACGGCGGTAATTAGATTCAAAGTTCAATCAGTTTCTCTTTGCATGGTTGTTTTGTTCTTGATTGTTTATGTTTCTTTTCTGATTGATCGCCTAGATTAGGTTTGTGTTGAGTTAGGGTTTGTCGCCAGACAGCTTCCCTGCTTTAAAACATTAAAACTTGTCTTTCCTGATAACCTAGATTAGATTCTTGTTAAGCTGAGGATAGAAGCGAACGCTCGCCTATCTTTAGAACATCAATTCAACCAATTAACCTATTCATTGAAGTGTGCCTTTCGTAGGAACCAGTTAGGGTTAATCCGCTTCAAAAGTAACTCATTAATCATTAGTAATTGCACCAGTTAGTTTAGTCGTCGCGAGAGGCGACCGTACCCGGGCGACTAATTAATCTTGGTAGTTAGAACGGATAGAGCGAACGTTCACCGGTCTTAAACATAAGGGTAAGGAGTTATGGTGGTGTATAGAAATTGATTGAATGAGAATTGAAAACCGCTGGTCTTGTGATTGCTGTTGCCTTGGTGATCTAAGGGGGATTCGAAATCTAAGCTTTTCTGTCGTCTGTCTAAACCAACCAATCATTCTGTCTTTGAATTCATTTTAATTTTCTTGCATCTTAGTCTAGAAGTCGTGGAACTCACACCACGCACAAAGTGTTTAAACCTGAATAAATTGCTTTCATATTTGAGTAAACGATTAGAAGAAACCCTGTGGAATACGATCTGCTTAGCTTCTAGCTTGGCAGTTATTTGATACCCTGTTCTGCAGTTCATCACCGTGCCTTCTAATGACGAGGATCCCGAATATGAGATCAAGATCCCCTTTCTAGGACTAATCTCTAGGGACGTGCAATTTGAGGGAAAGCCAGATGATAATCCTTGCACACATCTATCTGACTTTCTGGTTGTCTGTGAAACTTTCAAGTCTAAGAACCTCAACAAGAACGTTTTATGCGTTCGAGCCTTCCCATTCTCACTTTGAGGCGCCGCAAAGAGATGGCTCTCTAGCAAGCCACTCGGTCACTACACCAACTGGGAGGATCTTGCTCAAGAATTCGTAGAGGAATACTTCCCTCCTTCCAGAACAACTGCTTACAGGGACATCATCTCAAGGTTCAGACAGAAAGAAGGAGTGAGCTTATACGACGCCTGGAATGAATTCCAAGAACCCCTCTACAGCTGCCCTCATCATGGCTTCACTCAGAGGCAACTAGCCGAGATCTTTGCTTGGGGTATGAACGAAGAGTCATCTAAATGGGTCAACTCTTTGGCAGGAGGAGACTGTACCATGCTCACACCAGAAGCTGCTCTTCTCCACTTTGCAAACTGCGCTTCCAAGTCAAGGAATTGGGAGAGGCACACTGGAGGATAGAAGAGCTTATTGAAGCAGAAGTCCAGAAGCGGTTGAAGGAAATCAATGTCTGTTCTGTAGAAGAGGTGAACTTCATCTCTCAAGGCTTCGCCAACAGTCAACAGGACTACACCGACTACCGTCAGTTCAGACAACCTCCTCAACAACAAGGAAGCTTCCAAGAGCGCCCTCCTTACAACTTTGGATTCACCAGAGGGCAGCAACCTCAGAGCTCTACATCAGGGAACACAAGGGATATCGAGGTAGATAAGAAGCTCGACCTGATCATGGCAAGGCTCGATTACTATGAGGAGAAATTCAAGTCTCAAGCCATCTTCAATCAAGATTATGAAGCTCGAGGTCAACGAGTGGAGATCATGGTGAATAACATGTTTAGCCTGCTAACTAGTAGCCCCCTCCTTAATCAATCATCGGTTCAAGACGACTCTACCATTAGGAAGGAGCACGTCAAGGCCATCTCCACAAGAAGTGGCACGCAATTAGCCGGTCCTACAGCTCCTGATCCGGCCATGATTCCTGATGCTATAGCCATTGACACGCTAGAGATCGAGGAGGAGGTGACTGGGGAATTGGAATTTTGTAGCCTAATTTAAAATTTTATGTACCGTCAGTAGCCAATTGCGTAACTATGTCCAAAACTAGCACAATCTAACTAGCAGCCAGCACATAGCCAGCCAGCCAGCGCCTAGCCAACCAGCCAGCACCTAGCCAGCCAGCCAGCCAGCTATGCGCTGGCCACAGGCGCACAACACATATCATTTGCTCACTTTTTGTTTGATGAAATATAAACATTGCAATTTGGTCACTTCTATTTACCTATTTTACAAATGGTATTATTATTATTATTTTGATAATATAAGTCGGCCTTGATAAAATGATAATATATATAAGCTATAATTAATTAAAGAAAATTATATTAGCCGCCACAATATCTTGAATTACGGATCTCGAGGTCACATTTGTTGGATGCACAATAATTAAGGAGACAACGACAAACATGACGTTGGGATTCGTAATTAAAGTTAAAACAAACGTGACCCGAGGTCACGTCCCGCTGGTCTGGCTATGCGTTGCGCTGGTTATGCGCTGATTGATTCAAAGTTAAAACTATTATTGGAAGTCGTTGTCTCCTTCATCGTTGTGCCTCCAACAAACGTGACCTCGGGATATGTAATTCAAGATATTGTGGCGGCTAATATAATTTTCTTTAATTAATTATAGCTTATATATATTATCATTTTATCAAGGTCGATTTATATTATCAAAATAATAATAATAATAATAATCCATTTGTAAAATAGGTAAGTAGAAGTGACCAAATTGCAATGTTTATATTTCATCAAACAAAAAGTGAGCAAATGATATGTGTTGTGTGCCTGCTGGCCAACGCATAGCTGGCTGGCTGGCTAGGTGCTGGCTGGTTGGCTAGGCGCTGGCTGGCTGGCTATGTGCTGGCTGCTAGTCAGATTGTGCTAGTTTTGGACATAGTTATGCAATTGGCTATTGACGGTACATAAAATTTTAAATTAGGCTACAAAATTCCAATTCCCAGGTGACTGCCCCGTCTCCCCTGACAAAGACATCACCTGCGCCACCTCCTCCATCATATCAACCTCGGATTCCATTTCCTAAGGTTGTGCAATTAATGGAGAGAGATCATGATACCCGCTACAGAAAATGGTATGGTTACTTGAAGAACACAGATATCAAGATGCAGTCACTGATGCTATCCAGACGATACCGGAGGTTGGAAAAGTCGCGAAAGATCTTGCAAAGAACAAGACTAATGGAGAGTTGTCTTCCATCTCCCTGGAGGAAGAATGCTCCGCGATCCACAGCCAGACGACCGCCATACCTCCCCCAGCTAAGTGTCGCGATCCCGGTGCTTTTACTTTGCCTTGCAATATTAATGATGTGAAAATTGATCGTAGTCTAATTGATCTAGGTTCTTCCATTAATGTCATGCCTACCTGCTTGTATGAGAAATTGAACCTAGGAGAGCTGAAACCAATTAGCATGCATTTAGTGTTTGCCGACAGATCTGTTAAACTACCTAGGGGATTAATAGAAAATGTGGTTGTCAGTTGTGGTTCTTTTACTATTCTGGCTGATTTTGTTGTTATGGATACCCGAGGGGAAGATGTCACTCTTCTCCTAGGCTGACCGTTTATGGCGATAGCTGGCATTACCATTAATGTCCCGAATGGCTCGTTGACATTAAGGGTCGGCAAGGATACCATGATATTTCGCCTCAAGGACGGTATGCAAGTCCTTGTCAAAGAAGAGGCGCATTGCTTATCTGTTGAAGCTGTGGAGTTGGCTTCGGTCAACTCCGTTACTAATGAAAAATCTAGAGTTTCTGCAGAAATCTTCTTGCCAGGTGTTGGACAGGTCCCTAATCTGAAGAATGAGCTGCCGACACAAAAGCCGAGAAAGAAGGAGGATCCGACAGCATCCCCCCATGAATCACCAAAAGTTAAGGATCCTGGCTAGATGAAGAAGAAAGGAACAGGAAAGACCAATGAGGTTTGGGGGCCAGTCATTAAACCACCTTCTACCGAGCCACCGGGGAAGAATGATCCTCTAAAGGACGCTTCTTCGAAAGAACTGTTCAGGCCTTGTAAAAATTCTGGTCATCTTCCCGAAGAACGAACCAAGTTAATTCACGCAAACGGGAAGAAGTTCACACTTGCCGGAGGATTCCCAAAGCTGCATTTCATGAACTCCGACCCGGGCCTAAGAGAAATCCTGAGTTGGGATGTTTCTTGATCGCCATCCAGGTATCGTCCGGCTCAAGGACGTTAAACAAGAGCACTTCGTGGGAGGCAACCCACGACTGGGGTCCGTTTTTGAATTATTGAGTCAGTCTTTTTCGTCGTTCGAGTCAGTTTTGGGGAGCCAAAATGTCAGTTTTCTTTTATTTTCGTCTGTTTTAATTTTCTGTGTCAGGTTAGAAAACTTTAGTTTGTTCGAGTCTATTTTCCAGTGGGTTTTCAAAGTAGTTTTCGCCGAAAACTTCACCAGTTTTCGGCGAAAACTTTAGTTGGGTCAGAAATTTTCGAAAACCTTTTCAAAAAGATAGTCAAAATATTTTCAAAATTCCCCTAAACCTTCTTTATTCGACTTTTATTCTGTGTGGATCCGGGACACTTGTCCCGGTATCCTTTTGATCTTTTGTTGTTTTTGTTTTGTAGGAACTCGAGTAGCTACTCCGCTCCGCTCCGGGCTATCCATGTTCATCCCCTACACCGGCCATTTCATTCCAGGTTCTTCGTATCTCTCTACTCTAGTTTAGTCTTGTGAGGACACAGAACGGTTTAAGTGTGGGGTAGGATGCTAAAGAACCTTGCATGAACTTGATTGCCCTTAATTGTGTTTTTGTGTGTTCCGTGGTGCCTTTCCAGTTTCTCTAGCATTAGAATTGCTCGGTTCTTGATTTTTGATGTTAAGTTCTTGTTCAATTGGTCACAATGATGCTTAGACTGCTTAACCTAGAACCTGAGAACCGACGTGTATATTTTGCTTGGTCGGAAAAGATTTTTAAAATCACACTTGTAGTTTGTCACTTTGATTGCATGAAAATGACCGAATCCGACTAGCAAACCAAATGTGAGCTTTTGATCCATTGCACGTAACTTGTTCTAGGAATTATCTGTCTAATAATTCATTGTGTATGCTTGAACTTCAATTTAATCGATCTTATCATTTGTGAACGTGAGCGTGATCTATTCAGTTTGCTTGAGGACAAGCAAAAACTTAAAAGTGGGGTATTTTGATGACACTCGATTTGACGTGATTATCAGCCTCATTTAAGCGACATTTCCTTGCTTAAGACATGGTTTTTAGGGTAGAATAGCGGATATTCACTCAACTGCTCTATCTCATGCCATTTGTGTTACTTTGGCCCATTTCGAGTCTATTTGATGGTTTTCTAGTGTTTTCATGATAGCACAGGTTTTTGCCATAAAATAAAGTAGCCAAGGACGTGTCTAAGGCATTGGAACCTCGAGGAACCGCACCAAAACCAGTCCAAGAAATTAATCAAGTCAACAGAAATCCCACCCTGTTTTACACTACAGTTTTCGGCGAAAACTCAGCAGGTTTTCGGCAAAAAGTATAGAAGGAATCGGCAGAGATTGCAAGAGGAAGTTTTCGGTGAGAACTCAAAGTTCTCACCGAAAACTCTAAGTCCAAAAATCACAGGAGAAGCAGTCGGAAAACCAGCCATTTTACAAAGCAGTTTTTGGCGAAAACTCATCAACTTTTCGCCGAAAAATCCAGGCAAAATCCGTCGACTTAGGGTTAAGTATAAATACTTAAACCGGCGGCCCATAACATATATACCTCATAATACACTTTTCATAATAGAACTTACACAAGTTCCAGACCTAGAAGTTCGAGAGAGAGTTTAGAGAGTTCGAAGAATTGGGGAGAGATCGTGACGCCATCTTTCCATCCCGGAGAGCTCGGAGCTAAGAGTTGAAGATCCAGGAGATTAAAGCTTCGCCGGAGTCATCAGAATTAGGTTTTTCAGTTCTTATCTGTTCTTCCTTTGTATGATGATCTTCTTTGTTGCCTTTGATTCTTCTGTTATCGTTATGAGTAGGTAAACTTGTAGAGCTTAGATTAGATGAACCCTAAGTGACCTAGAGCTTTAAAGCGGTCACAGATCGGCTGTAATTAGATTCAAAGTTCAATCAGTTTCTCTTTGCATGGTTGTTTTGTTCTTGATTGTTTATATTTCTTTTCTGATTGATCGCCTAGATTAGGTTTGTGTTGAGTTAGGGTTTGTCGCCAGACAGCTTCCCTGCTTTAAAACATTAAAACTTGTCTTTCCTGATCACCTAGATTAGATTCTTGTTAAGCCGAGGATAGAAGCGAACGCTCGCCTCTCTTTAGAACATCAATTCAACCAATTAACCTATTCATTGGAGTGTGCCTTTCATAGGAACCAGTTAGGGTTAATCCGCTTCAAGAGTAACTCATTAATCATTAGTAATTGCATCAGTTAGTTTAGTCGTCGCGAGAGGCGACCGTACCCGGGCGACTAATTAATCTTGGTAGTTAGAACGGATAGAGCGAACGTTTGCCGGTCTTAAACCTAAGGGTAATGAGTTATGGTGGTGTATAGAAATTGATTGAATGAGAATTGAAAACCACTGGTCTTGTGATTGATGTTGCCTTGGTGATCTAAGGGGGATTCGAAATCTAAGCTTGTCTGTCGTCTGTCTAAACCAACCAATCATTCTGTCTTTGAATTTCATTTTAATTTTCTTGCATCTTAGTCTAGAAGTCGTGGAACTCACACCACGCACAAAGTGTTTAAACCTGAATAAATTGCCTTCATATTTGAGTAGACGATTAGAAGAAACCCTGTGGAATACGATCTGCTTAGCTTCTAGTTTGGCAGTTATTTAATACCCTGTTCTGCAGCACATCATTACACTATCCTGTCCGACACTTAAAGTCAACAATCCTTGTTTGCAATTGATATTTGCACCGGCGGTTGTCAAGAAAGGTCAGCCTAGGATAAGCGTTCCATCTAATTTGCGGGTATCCAAAACAACAAAATATGCAATAATAGTAAAAGGGCCACAACGAACAGTTACATCTTCTATTATACCCCTAGGCAGTTTGAAAGACCTATCAGCTAGCACGAGATGCAAAGTAAGCGGTTTTAATTTTCCTAAGTTCAAATTCTCATAAAGATAAGCAGACATAACATTAATAGAAGCACCGAAATTAGCTAGACTACGATCAATCTTTATACCATTTATTATGCATGGTAAGGTAAAAGGACTGGGATCATAACACTTAACTGGGGGTGGCGGTGGCTGTCGCATAGAAGACGGGATACCAAAGAGAGCAACACACTCATTGGTGAGGGTGACAGAGAAGATCTCTCCATTCTTTACTTTCTTCACGAGATCTTTGAAGAATTTTCCAAGTGGTGGTATGATCTCTATAGCTTCAGTTACTGGTATCTTGATCTCTGCATTCTTCAAAACGTTGTACCACTTCTTGTACTAGGTGTCGTGATCCTTGGCCTTGCTCATCGCAGCTTTTGGAAAAGGGATCCTATGCTGGTAGGGTGCTAAGACAGGCTCAGGAGCTGTCTTGGAGGAGGAGTCGGTGCTACTTCTTCCTCTTCCTTTTCTTTGCTCTCATCCCTTGCTGTGATGTCTTCAATCTCTAGCATGTCTATGACAGTAGCATCTGGTATCATATATAGTTCTGGAACCTTCGGATCAGCCGTCTGTTTACCACTCCTGGTGGTGATGGCTTGAGCTTGTTCACTCCTTACATTGGAGTCGCCTTGAGATGATGCTTGACTGAAGAAGGGGCTGCTAGCCAAGAACCTAGTCATACTGGTCACTGCATCCTCCACTCTTTGACTTTGAGCCATTTGTCCTTGATTGAGTGCAGCTTGAGCTTTGAATTGATTGTCATGTTCGTCAAGTCTGGTCATGATTCGGTCAAACTTTTTCTCGAAATCCTCATCTCTGTTGTAATATGGCTTTGGTCAAAATGGGTGCTGTCCTCCAATGAATCCGGGAGGTCCTTGATACAATTCAGAGAATCGGTTGTTTTGATTCTGACCCTGAGGTTGGTAGTTCCGGTAGTTGGAGTATCCTCTCTGGTTGTTGGTGAAGCCTTGACTAATGAAGTTCACCTCTTCTATAGACCAGACATATATTTTACTAAAGTTTAGGCAGCTTCCTTTGAGCACAGGTTCCGCACCATCCACAGTCAGCCGTAAAGACTATGGCGAACAGGGGATCGATGGATGCGCCAATCGTCTTTAAATGTTTTGGAACTTCTGCTTTGACTTGATCCGCGATGCTTAATTGACTCTTGGTGCCTTCTCTTTGTCTCTCCCAATTTCTTGACTTGGAAGCACAGCTAGCAAAATGAAGGAGAGCAGCTTAAGGTGTAAGAGCGGTGAAATCTCCTTCAGCCAAGGAGTTGACCCATTTAGCAGATTCCTCACGCAAACCTCGAGCAAAGAATTCAGCTAGCTGCCTCTGTTCGTAACCGTGGTGAGGACAATTGTAGAGAAGCTCTTGGAATTCATTCCAAGTGTCATATAAGCTTGCATCTTCTTTCTGAGCAAACCTAGAGATGTTGTCCTTGTAGGCTGTTGTCCTTGACGGAGAGAAATATTCCTCAACGAAATCTTGAGCTAGAGTCTCCCAATCTGTATAATGACCGGGTGGCTTGCCACTAAGCCATCTCTTAGCTGCACCTCTGAGGGAGAATGGAAAAGCTCGCATGCACAAGGTATTCTTGTTGTGGTTCCCACTCTTAAAAGTTTCACAGATAGCCAGGAAGTCAGATAAATGTGTGCAAGGATTATCGTCTGGCTTTCCTTCAAATTGAACATATCTAGAGATTAGTCCCAGGAAGGGGATCTTAATCTCATAGTCAGGATCGTTGTCATTACATGGCACAACGATGGAAGATCGAACGTTAGTTGCGCTCGGCTTACTGTAATCCGCAAGACTCTTTGGAGCAGCCGTTGTGGTAGGGAAGGATGGAACGGAAGTGACTTGATTCTATACCTGCTTTAATTTGCAAGCGAAAAAAATAAACACAACTGGTGTAAAATTGAAGTGTGATGGGAAATCAAAGATGGAGAGGTAGAAGAATAAAAGTGCCAACTCTTCTTTCAAACAAAATAGAAGAGTCCCCGGCAACGGCGCCAATTTTGATGGACGCGTTTTCACGCGCGTGTAGTCAAATAACTATCAAGCACAAAACAGGGTAGATCGTATTCCACGGACCTCTTCTACTTGTTTACTCAAATATGTTGGCAACTCTATTCAGGATTAAACAATTCATCGTGGTGTGAGTTCCACGACTTCTATACTAGGATGCAAGAAAACTGAAATGAAATTAGAATGCAGAATGATTGGTTGATTGACTTAGACAAACGACAGACAGGATTAGATTTCGAATCCCCCTAAGATCATCAGAACATTGGCGATCACAAGACCAACGGTTTTCAATTCTCATTCACTTAATTTCTAAAACACACCATAACTCTTACCCTTAGGTTTAAAACTGGTGAACGTTCGCTCTATCCGATCTAACTACCAAGATTAATTAACCGCCCGAGCTTTCGCTTCTTGCGACAGAGGAACTAACTGGTGTAATTACTAGTGATTCATGAGCTACTCTTGAAGCGGATTAACCCTAACTGGTTCCTACGAAAGGCACACTCCAATGAATAGGTTAATTGTTCATTTGGTGTTTTAAAGTGAGGAGAACGTTCGCTACTATCCTCAGCTTAACAAGAATCTATTCTAGGTGGCCAAACCAGACAAGAAACACGGACAACAAAGAACAAACCAAACATGAAAGAGAAACTGACTGAACTTTGAATCTAATCACCGCCGATCCGTGACCGCTTTAAAGCCCTGGGCCACTTAGGTTTCATCTAATCTAAGCTCTACGATTTTTAGCGACTCATATTCAATACAGGAGAATCAAAGACAAACAAGGAATACATCTCAGGTAGGAAGACGGAGAAGAACTGTAAAACCTAATTTCGACGAATCCGTGAAGCTTCAATCTTCTGGATCTTCAACTCCTAGAACTGAGCTCTCCGAAATGGAAGGATGGTGTCACGATCTCTCCCTGGCTCTTCGAACTCTCTCCACTCTTTCTCTCTAATTCTAATTCTTGGATTTTACGTCCAAAAAAGTGTCTAAAATTGTGGCCGGCAGTTGTATTTAAAGGCTGTTCGTATCCGGCTGGGAAAAGGAGACGATTTTCTGCGAAAACTTAGAAAGTTTTTGCCAAAAACTCTAAGTAGAATTCTTGGTATTTCTCCTGTCTTCCTCTGTGCAAATTTGATTGATAGTTTTCGGCGAAAATACTGTGGACTTTTCGTCGGAAACTTCAGGTATGAGCAGGGGTGGATTTGTCTTCGACTTGATTGCTTCTTTGATTGATTCTGGGTCACTTCCTCGGGGTTCCAATGCTTTAGACACGTCCTTGGTTACATCATTTGATGGCAAAAACCTGTGCTATCACAAAAACACTAGAAAACCATCAAATAAACACGAAATGGGCCAAAGTAACCAAGATGGCACGAGATATAACAGTTGAGTGAATATTCGCTATTTTGCCCTAAAAACCATGTCTTAAGAAAAGAAATGTCTCTTAAATGGGGCTGAAAATCACGTCAAATCGAGTGTCATGAAAAACCCAACAACTAACCTTGAAGACATGATCGGAGAAAATGAACGGAAAACACAGAAATTGATAAAAAAACTCGAAGGTGGGGTTTCGGGTGGAACCGAAGCTATAGAGCTCTGATTCAGATGATCTAGGTATGAGATGCTCGAAAATGGAAGGGGAGTCGACTGGCGGCGGTGGCGGGTTAAAACGGGGCGGCGAAGGGAAGGAAAACGGCAGCGACTGATGGGGTTTAGTTTTAGGTTGTGTTCGTCGAAAACAAAAGTGGAAATGGGGGTTGTATGTAGAGCTGTCAAACGGGGGGCTGGGCGAGCCACGGGTCGGGTTCATCGGGTTGCGGGTTAGTAGGGTTGCGCATTCATCGGGTTGTGGGTTAGTCGGGTTGTGGATTAGTCGGGTATCAGGTTTATCGGGTCGCGGGTTCATCGGTCACAGGCCGGACAGGTCTCTGGTTGCCCACGGGTTACTAGTCTCAACTCTCAACTACAATTTACAAAAAAATTTATAATTTTTTATGTGATAAATAATTTAAAAAAATATTAAATTTTTATTCGTGGGTAGTGATGACACTCGATTTGACGTGATTATCAGCCTCATTTAAGCGACATTTCTTTGCTTAAGACATGGTTTTTAGGGTAGAATAACGAATATTCAATCGATTGCCCTATCTCGTGCCATTTGTGTTACCTTGGACCGTTTCGGGTCTATTTGATGGTTTTCTAGTGTTTTTGTGTTAGCACAGGTTTTTGCCGTCAAATAAAGTAACCATGGACGTGTCTAAGGCGTTGGAACCTCGAGGAATCAAATCGGAATCGATCCAAGGAGCCGATCAAGTCAAACCAGAAGTCTGCCCATTCACACTTACATTTTTGGTGAAAATGACCTAGGGTTTTCGGCGAAAATGCAAGAACAAACCACTGATGCTCAGCCAAAGAAGTTTTCGGCAAAACCGTTGGGTTTTCGGACCGAAACGAAAATCACAGGAGAATCAGCCGGCGGGACTTCCATTTACAAGCAAATTTTTGGCGAAAATAATTCCCTATTTTTGGCGAAAATATTAGAAGAAATCCGGCTGGGCTAGGTTAAGTATAAATACTTAACCGGCGGCCCATTAGAGAAAAAAACGATAATAATTTACATTAGAAATACTTTTCGAATCAGAATCCTACGATTTTCTCTGAAGTTCTGGAGCGAAAAGTCATAGTTCGAAGAGCCGGAAAGAGATCGTGACGCCATCCCTTTCATCTCGGAGAACCGGAGCTAGGAGTGTAGTTTACCGAAGATCGAAGTCTGTCAGAGTCGTCTAAATTAGGTTTTTCAGATTCTTTTCTGTTCTTCCTCTGGATGATGAACTCTCTCTTTGTCTTTGTTTCTTTTGTGATAAACATGAGTAGCTAAACTCGTTAGAGCTTAGACTAGATGAACCCTAAGTGACCCAGGGCTTTAAAGCGGTCACGGATCGGCGGTGATTAGATTCGAAATTCAATCAGTTCTTTTTCATGTTTGATTTGTTCTTCATTGTTCTTGTTTCTTGTCTGGATTGATCACCTAGATTAGATTCTGGTTAAACTAAGGATAGAAGCGAACACTCGCCTTACTTTAGAACATCAAATTGAACAATTAACCTTATAATTGGAGCGTTCCTTTCGTAGGAACCGGTTAGGGTTAATTCACTGTAAGAGTAACTCATTAATCATTAGTAATTGCACCAGTTAATTAAGTCGTTGCGAGAGGCGACCGTACCCGGGCGGCTAGTTAATCTTGGTAGTTAGAACGGATAGAGCGAACGTTCGCCGGTCTTAAACCTAAGGGTAAGGAGTTATGGTGGTGTCTTAGTAATTGATTGAACGAGAATCGAAATCCGCTGATCTGTTGATTGCCAATGCTCTGGGTTAATTTGTCATCTCTGTTTACAAACCCTAATTTCCAATCTGCTTTAGTTTAATTTGTTTTTATTTCTCTGCATTTCTTAGAATTAGAAGTCGTGGAACTCACACCACGCACAACTTGCTTGCATTCGAGTATTTTGCCAGTTTTGAAGTAGTCAATCTTAGAAGACCCCTGGAATACGATCTACCCTAGCTTTTGTAGCTTTGTTAGTTTATTTGTTGAACGAATCACAACGACACGTTCACCAAATTGGCGCCGTTGCCGGGGAGCTTCTTTTGATTGTTCGAAAGAAGAACTGGCATTATATTCTTCTACTTTTCATCTTTCACCTTTCCATCCACTTCGATTTTACACTGGTTTTGTTTGTCTTTGTTATCTGTAGGTTTACAGGTGTATGCCTCACCGTCCTTGGACTCGCTCTCAAACCGAACAGGCTAAGAGTGCGGAGAGACCAGGCAGTTCTGCTCCACCTCTCCGATCACAGATTCTGAAGAAAGGCAGATCCAATCCATTCATCACTCCGATCAAGATCGAGGAACCGAAGGAGAGTTCCTCATCTCCATCTTCACCTGTACCGTCATCTTCATCCGCTTCATACACCGAGTCACTCTCACCTCCTCCATCTCCCGCCATGGACGATAGATTACCACCACCACCACCAAATGGCGATCAACCGCCGCCGCCACCACCTGCACAGAAGAGTCTAGCAGACTATAACAAGCCGAGCGCGACTAGCGTTCGATCTGCCATTGCCGTTCCGCGCATTGAAGGAGATCCTGACTATGAGATCAAGATTCCATTCTTGACTATGATCTCTAGGGATTTACAGTTTGAAGGCAGGCCCCTAGACAATCCGTGCACTCATCTTGCAGACTTCCTTGATCTCTGCAGCACTTTCAAGAGCGGAAACCTCGACAAAAACACTCTTTGTCTGAGAGCTTTCCCGTTCTCTCTGAAAGGCCCTGCTAAGAGGTGGCTTACTGGCAAACCACCTGGCTACTACACTAACTGGGATACTCTGGCTCAGGACTTCGTTGAAGAATACTTCCCTCCGGCCAGAACAACCGCCATCAAGGACAGCATCGCCAGATTCTCCCAGAAAGAAGGAGAAAGCTTGTATGATACTTGGAATCGATTCCAAGAATTTCTCTACACCTGCCCTCATCATGGATTCGAGCAGAGGTAGTTAGCTGAAATCTTTTCTCGAGGACTTCGAGAAGAATCCGCCAAGTGGGTCAATTCTCTGGCTGAAGGGGATTCCACTACACTAACACCTGAAGCTGCTCTTCTTCACTTCGCAAACTGTGCTTCCAAGTCAAGGAACTGGGAACGACAATCTGAAGGATCAAGGAGCAAGCTAGATCTCAAAGCTACAATCAAAGCAGAGGTAGAGAAGCATTTGAAGAAGTCTACCACACCGATCAAGCCGCCGGGAGCTTTTGTCTACGTTGCCGATTGCGAGTGGTGTGGAGCTTGCGCACATAACGGAGGCCGTTGTCAGAATTTTGGTAAGGCAGAAGTCTGGTCTGCCGAAGAGGTAAATTTCATTCAACAAGGCTTCGTTAATAATCAGAATGGTTATGCTGGCTACCGTAACTTAAGACAGCAAGGGAACTATCAAGACAGACCTCCCTACAATGCTAGCGCCAACCATAACCAGAACCAGAATAACCGCCCGGCTGGTCCAGCTCAGGATCAGAAGCCTAACCATCCGCCGGCAGGTGTCTACCAGCCACCGCATCGCAATCCGGGTAATTATGGAACTGCTCCTGGCAATCGCCAGAATCAATACCTTAACAATACCTATCCAGGACAGCAGCATCAAAGAGAAAACAATGTCAGTGACCTGGATAAGAAGCTCAGCCAGATCATCACACGACTCGATGATCATGACAGTCAGTTCAAGGCTCAAGCTCTTCTCAATCATGTTGAGATTGAACGTTGTTTAGTTGATCTAGGAGCGTCTGTTAATGTCATGCCTATGAGCCTGTTTGAAAAATTAAACCTAGGAGAACTTGAACCGCCTAGTATGCAACTTGTCTTTGCTGATAGATCACTTAAGACCCCTAAGGGAGAGATTAAAGACGTTGTTACTAAATGTGGTCCGTTCACGTTCTTAGCTGACTATGTGATTATGGATACTAGTACAGATGATTCTACCATTCTCATAGGTCGACCTTTCATGGCTACTACTGGAATGAATATTAACGTTCCAAATGGTTCTTTAACTCTAAGGGTCGGTAAAGAAACGAAAACGTTCCGTCTCAAAGATGGTAAGAAATATGACTCTAAGAATGAAGAATCTCACTGCCTAGCTGTTGAAACTGTGGGGTTGACTCCGGTCAACTCCGTTACTAATGCTTCTTCCAGTGTCTCTAGATCAGTTGTTGCTGCAGATATTAAACAGGTTATTAAGAAGAAGCCAGGAACTTCGGTTCAGAAGCTGCCCAGGAAGAAGAAGGAACTGCAAGCCTCTTCTAAGCCACCGAGCGCTAAACCGAGCAGACCTCGAGGAAAGAACAAGAAGATGAAGACCCAAATGGTCTGGAGGCCAAAAATTCCGCCGTCTTCCATCGAGCCAGCTGCACCACCGATTAGTTCCGAGAAACCGGCGCCGGAACAAGTATGGAAGGAGAAGCCAAAAGCATCTCCTAAGGAAGTACTGACGATCACCGATCCTAGTGATACCAAGCCGGAGATAAAAGAAAAGAAGAAGCCGACAGTCCTCATTCCTTCCATCGTAACACTCAAGAAGGATGACCTCTCCAGAGAGCTGTTCGGACCGTTCAAGTTCATCGATCATCTTCCCGATGGACGTACCAAGCTTTTGCATGCAAGCGGGAAGAGATTCACGCTTACCGGAGAAGTCCCGAAGCTGTACTTCATGAACTCCGACGCGAGTGTTAAGGAGAATCTAAGTTGGGATGTCTCCTAATACTGTCCAGGTATCGTCCAGCTCAAGGACGTTAATAAAAGAGCGCTTCGTGGGAGGCAACCCACGGCTGGAGTCTGTTTTTAATTATTGTCGAACTTGGTATTTTAGAGTCAGTTCGGGGGAGCCAAAAGTGTCAGTTTGTTTGATTTATTATCTTTCGTGTAGAGTCTGTGTGTCATAGAGTCAGTCGCAAGTTGATTGAGGTCCTTCCGATTTTTGTGGATTTAACTGTGATTTTCTGAAGTTGGCCGGATTTGCGAAAATATTTTAACTCGAACAGTTCAAAATTTTTGGCAAAAATTAAACCCTATTTTCGGCAAAATCGTTTTAGAATTTTCGAACCCGGTCTCCTGTTTCATGTTTTCGGTTCGAAAAGTTGAGTGTTTTCGGCGAGTCATTTTAACTTCCATTTTCGGCAAAAACAACCTATTGGTTTCGTCGAAAATTCCTTCGAAAATCAGAAAATCCTCCACTTTAAAATCCGGTTTTATTCCCTCTCTCTCTCACTTGCCATTTTCGAACATAACACCGAAAACCCCTCCCCCTTTTCTTTTTTCAAATCGCCGCCGCCACCCCTCTTTAAACCCGCCGTCGCCGCCTTTTTCCGCCACCGCCGCCATTGCCGACCACCGCCGCTCAACTCCCCTCCCAATTCCGATCGATTTGAGCCCTAGAACATTCAAATCGGAGCTCTACAGCTCCAGTTCACCGAAACCCTTGTTTTCAGAGTTTTTCACTGATTCCTCCCAAACCGTTCATTTTTAGCATTCATGGCTTCAAGGTAAGTTGTAGAGCTTTTCAATACGAATCTTTTGACATATGGATTGCTGAATTTCGTCAGGGTTGACTTTCGGTTGACTTTTCGATTTGCCTCGTTTTGCGTGCCGACTGTTTTCATGTGAACTAGGTTAGCTGAACTTATAGAACTGTTCTAGCATGCTTAGGGAGTTCCGTGCTTAATTTCCATATCATTTGATCATGTGTTGCTATGCATTCGATTAATTGTTTGTTATGTTGACTTATGAGAAATGTCGGTTTGACCATGAACTGTTCTTGATCATTTGGCTGCCGTACGTGTTCATTCTCGTTCAGATTATTGTGTTTGCCATTTGAGATCATATTATGCCGTCAATTTCCACCTTGTGATAGTCTTGCCATGATTAGGGTTAATTATGCTATAATTTTGACTTTCTAAATGTCGGTTTGACTTTTTGAACTCTGATTGTGCTTATCCGATTCTGGCTGTTCCGAAGTATGTATTTTACTGTCTATGATTACCGGTTACTCCGATTTGCTTACCCCCACTCGGTTTTCCTCATTTCTTTGTGAAATTGAGTTTTTCTACTAAGTGTGGGGTAGGGTTTTAGTTGACTAATCTGGTTTCATTCTGGTTTTAGGAACACCACTTATGAGCGCAGGACTAAGGCGCGACTTGATGGCGCCTCGAGCTCAGGAGCTGCCGCTCCCGTCACACCTGCCGTTCTGGGTCCTCCACCCGCACTCCCTCGCCGGGCTGGATACCATCGCACTATAGCTCGTCTACCAGACTTCTACTTCGAGTGCTTCCAGAAGATCCAGCACATTCGTGGAGCTGACGTGCGCCCTCTTTCCATGGAGTCGCTCCATGATCACGACGAGGACTACCACCGGAACGTGCATGACGCCCTAGCACCGGCCGGTCTCCTAGAGCTGACCACCATCGCTGCCGAGTTCCCAGACATTGCTCTCCAGGAGTTCTGGGCAACCTTTGATCTGGATGAGCACAAGAGGAAGCAGCGCCAGAAGGTTGTCACCTTCTATCTTGGTGGGGTGTACAGGCAGCTCACCTACGATGAGTTTGCTGCTCATCTCGGCATCCCCTACGAGCACTATCACGATCATCACCTAGGCTGGGGCGACGATGATGACGACGAGGGGTACCATGCACTCTGGAGCCACATGACAGGAGTGCCTGGCGATCGCCTTGGGGAGCACAACTCAGTTAAGTCCCTCTCTCACCCTCTCTTTAAATTTATTCATATGGTTTGGCGTAGATCCCTTTTATATGTACCAGATAAGGATCGCCATTATATCCTCAAGGAGGAACTCATGCTTCTTCGAGCCATCCGAGAGAGCTACCCTCTACACCCCGGCTGGGTGCTGGCTCGCATCTTCCGCCAGAAGACCAGGAGGAAGACGCCACCTCGCAGACTCCTGGGGGGTAACTTCATAGGACAACTCATCCTCTCTTTCGGGATCAGCCATGAATATGGCCCGAACATTCCACGACACCGAGTTAGGACCGTTGGAGGAGACTTAGCGGTTGAGTACGACTTAGAACTCGACCTCAGTCCCCATGTCGCAGCAGATCCTCCACTCCAGCCTGTGGTCGAGTCGGAGGAAGAAGATGATGCTGAGCAGGAGCAGCCCCAGCCGCCGCCAGAATTCCAAGACTATATACCTTCGCCGCACCATCAGGCGGGGTATGCCCACCAGTCGCCGCCGCACATTCCCGATCCATACCAGGCGCCTCCCCAACAGCCCCGACACCACCCCGCGGATGTTGGAGAGTTATACGAGCGACTGCAGGAGTGGCGCATCACTGACATTGCCACTCAAGAGGCGCGATGGACTATTATGCAGCAACATATGCGCCGCGCCGACAGGCGGTATGAGGCACAGATGGCGTGGCAACGCCAGCTCGGCGAATTTCTCCACTTTCCACCTCCCGGCTCACCGGACCAGCAGTGATCGGGTTGTATTCCTTTTCTGGTGTCTTCTTTTTATTTATTCTTTTCGGATTTCGGTCCAACTTTTTTCTGTGTGGATCCGGGATACTTGTCCCGGTTTCCTTTTTATGTTTTATTTGTTTTTGTTTTGTAGGCAGTTGGGAGATCCCCTTTGCTTCGCTTGGGTAGATTCCCTACGCTCCGAGGACCCGTGCTCATCCCCTACGCCAATCATCTCGGTCCAGGTTCTTCTACTTCACTCTGAACTCTAATTTTAGTCCTATGAGGACACAGTCTGATTTAAGTGTGGGGTAGGATGCTAGAGAACCTTGCATGAACTTGATTGCCCTTGATTGTGTTTTATGTGTGCCTCGTGATTCCATTCCAGTCTCTCTAGCATTAGAATAGCTCAGTTCTTGATTTTTGATGTTAAGTTGTTGTTCAAACCTTCATAATGATGCTTAGACTGCTTAACCTAGAACTTGAGAACCAACTTGTATACTTTGATGCTAAATTGCCTGGTCAGAACAGAATTTTAAAATCACACTTGTAGTTTGTAGCCTTGATTGCATGAAAATGACCGAATCCGACTAGCAAACCAACTGTGAGCTTTTGATCCATTTCACATAACTCGCAATTTTAATTCTTTCTGAGTGGTTTTCTGTTTACTTGAATGAGTTAGAATTTGCATGAGACCTACTCGAGACCACACGATGACACGAGTTCTAGAAGGATAGGGGCACCTAGATTCAGCTACTAAGCCAGATAGCCTACCAAACGATAAATCCACTAGGTTTAGACCCTTGAGCTTGGCCTGTTCTTTCGGTTCGATAATACATTACAGCCATTTCCCATTTCTTTCATTCCCCGTTGATCCCCTCTGGTTGTAGTTCTAGATTGACCTACCGGAAGTCGGTTTGTGGTAACCTGCCTATAGCCATTAAACAGGTGGTCTTAGCTAATATGTCCAGACGTGTAAATCCCTCTAGCAACTAAAAGAAAATTGGCACAAAAGAAAAAAAAGTAAAGTAAGAAAAGAAGCAAGCTTCAGAAAAAAAAAGAAGCAGAAAAATCAGAAAAATAAGAAAAGTTTCAAAGTGTAGTTCAATAAAACGTTCTTCTCCCTACAAATGGAAGAACGAAGTCAAAAGAAAAGTTGAAAAGAAAAGAAAAAAAAATCGTGTAAAGAAAAAGAATAAGTGCTAGGTTGCTTGAGGGTATCATAGGACGAGCGTTCATCATTCCACCCGTGTTTGGTTAAACGGTAGGAAGCCATAGATTAGATTCGAGGGAAGTTAGTCGAAAGCTACACCGCACAAAGCCATCATCATTCATTCCCATCATCCATCTCATTATAAACCCGAGTAGTGTAGATTTCATTACGGTCCTAGCAGGGAAGTCCTTCTTGACTAGATACTCGTGTTGTCACAGTGGTGGAGATGTGGTCGAAATGCAAACTTATGACAGAATTCGGTAACAGAAAATGATCGAGAGCAGAAAAACGTCCTTAAACACAGAGAGTGAGAGTTCCCATTGTACTATATATATCCTGTGTGAGGAGTCTGGTCGGTCAGGTCAAATTCGTGCATAATTGGTTGCTAATCGTGTGCAGTTTATTAGTGAGACCAGGTAGTTTGGCTGATCTTTATGCATGTTAGGTTTCTTGTTCTAGGATCGATCTGTCTAATAATTCATTGTGTTTGATTGAGCTCCAATTTAATCGATCTTATCATTTATGAACATGAGCGTTTCTATTCAGTTTGCTTGAGGACAAGCAAAAGCTTAAGTGTGGGGTATTTGATGACACTCGATTTGACGTGATTATCAGCCTCATTTAAGCGACATTTCTTTGCTTAAGACATGGTTTTTAGGGTAGAATAATGAATATTCAATCGATTGCCCTATCTCGTGCCATTTGTGTTACCTTGGCCCGTTTCGGGTCTATTTGATGGTTTTCTAGTGTTTTTGTGTTAGCACAGGTTTTTGCCGTCAAATAAAGTAGCCATGGACGTGTCTAAGGCATTGGAACCTCGAGGAATCAAACCGGAATCGATCCAAGGAGCTGATCAAGTCAAACCAGAAGTCTGCCCATTCACACTTACATTTTTGGCGAAAATGACCTAGGGTTTTCGGCGAAAATGCAAGAACAAACCACTGATGCTCAGCCAAACAAGTTTTCGGCGAAATCGTTGGGTTTTCGGACCGAAACGAAAATCACAGGAGAATCAGCCGGCGGGACTTCCATTTACAAGCAAATTTTTGGCGAAAATTATTCCCTATTTTCGGCAAAAATATTAGAAGAAATCCGGCTGGGCTAGGTTAAGTATAAATACTTAACCGGCGGCCCATTAGAGAAAAAAACGATAATAATTTACATCAGAAATACTTTTCGAATCAAAATCCTACGATTTTCTCTGAAGTTCTGGAGCGAAGAGTCAGAGTTCGAAGAGCCGGAAAGAGATCGTGACGCCATCCCTTTCATCTCGGAGAACCGGAGCTAGGAGTGTAGTTTACCGAAGATCGAAGTCTGTCAGAGTCGTCTAAATTAGGTTTTTCAGATTCTTTTCTGTTCTTCCTCTGGATGATGAACTCTCTCTTTGTCTTTGTTTCTTTTGTGATAAACATGAGTAGCTAAACTCGTTAGAGCTTAGACTAGATAAACCGTAAGTGACCCAGGGCTTTAAAGCGGTCACGGATCGGCGGTGATTAGATTCGAAATTCAATCAGTTCTTTTTCATGTTTGATTTGTTCTTCATTGTTCTTGTTTCTTGTCTGGATTGATCACCTAGATTAGATTCTGGTTAAGCTAAGGATAGAAGCGAACGCTCGCCTTACTTTAGAACATCAAATTGAACAATTAACCTTATAATTGGACTAGGTGCCTCCCTTCGACTCCTACGATGGACGCCTATACATCTTTCTTTACGTGGTTTACTAGCTTCAAAGAGTCCGCTTCCAACCTCGGGGTGTCAAAAATCATAGCGCTCTGCTGGAATATCTGGAAAGCTAGAAATGATTTCTGCTTCAACGGTTACCAAGCCCGAGGTTGAACGGAGACTTTCTACTGTAATTCTCCGATCGTTTCTGAAGCTCGGGCTATAAAGGAAGCTTCAAAGGTTGCGGATGGTTTCTCTGGCTCCTGCACGATCCTTTCTAACTGCCAGGAACTCATTATTGAAATCAACAATACCAAGCACCGGTGGCCTTGGGAATGCTACTGTTACCTTGGACAAATCGCGAACATTAAGAGGGATAAGCCAGATTTACTGTTTTCCTTTGTTCCAAGGTCCCTCAATTCTGAGGTAGATTGGGTAGCTAGATCAGTTAGAAACAATCTCCTCCAAGGAGATTGGATATCCACGTTGTAATTGACCACGAAACTTTCGTTCAACGAGAATACAGTTTTTTCAGTAAAAAAAAAAAAAAAACTGTCTGGACAAAATCACGAGCCTATAAACAAAGTCCATCCCCCCCTGATGGGGTAATTATCTTCATGTGTAATACTGTTGGATGTTTCCTGGAAATGGGCAAGTCTGTAGAGTGAAGCAAAAACCATTGTGTAGTGTGCTTTTTCTCTATATTCTCATGCAAATTTATACATGCTAGCTATTATGTTTGCCCTTGTTTATTTATATATATCGATCGTCTCATGATTCATATCAAATGGCTTTTGATTTGCTTGTATTGTACGATGTACCGATGTTATTCACTCTGCTACTGCCACTATAACTTCAATTATTTTGTACAAAACACAGACCTGACCTAACAAACTATTAATGCTCTACCCATATTCGACCAAAAATGTTTCTTATTTGAACTTAACAATATATTTTCAGACAAAATGAGGTGATTAAGAAATCATCACTTTCCTGGTCCATTATTTTACGAAAATGTTCATTTTTCCATATATTCGTTGGATTTGTTTCAAATTCAACTCACTAATTTTTATGGGTGCAATTACCCCATTTGCAAATTAATTTATCCATATCCAACTCGATCCATATTTAAATGAATTTAATATGGATCGGACCAGATTGAATATGGACTTTAATTTTTATTCAAATTAGATTTGAAACGAATTTGGGTAATCTGGTGGCGGAGAACGTCGATGGAAATTTGGCGGTTGAATACTGGCGACATCGATGAAAATTCGGTGACATCTATGGAAGTGTGACGATAAAAATCTGGCCTAGGAAGTTTGGCGGTGGCGACGGAATTTCCGCGACATTTGCGAAAGTACGACGACGAGAATCTGGCGGCGAAATTTTGGTGGCGGCGAAAGTTCGACGACTTCGATGGAAATTTGACGGTAAAGTTCGATTAACTTAGTTAAATTTTGGCCTAATACACAAATTTAGCCAAACGTTTTCGGAATATGTCAATTCTAGCCAAACCTTTTTTGATGTCACTAAATCAACCAAACCTTTATAAAATGTGTAAAATATCCCCATTTCACCGAATTGGAACACAGTTTAGTCCACCTAAGCCGCCACGTGGATATTTAACCTTCCTAGGTTAAATATGAGTTATCATCCTTCTTCCTTATCCAAGCCATACCACTTTTCCTCTATCCTAAACTCGTCGTCCTTCACTACAAAAAAATTGATCTTTAGCTACTGCAAAATTACAACGGTATGAAAATGCAGTAGCAAATAGTTAGTATTTGCTACGCAATCACTATTTCATGTAGTAATTTGCAGTAGCAATACTATTTGTCACACCACTATTTGCGACAAGGATGATGAGTGTAGCAAATAGTATTTGCTACTGCGAATTACTACTTGAAATAGTGATTGCCGTAGCAAATACTAACTACTTGCTACTGCATTTTCATGCTATTGTAATTTTGTAGTAGCTAAAGGTAATTTTTTTTGTAGTGCTTCTTCCTCTCGTCGGCCGCCATTGTTGATTATTACAATCTCTCTCTACAAAATTCCACGCTGCCGCCGGCTAATGGTCCTAGATCTATGGACACCGACCAGCGATGGAAGCGGAAGAGACTCAACAAAGCAAACGACATTTCATTTAGGTCTTTTTCATTCTCTGGATTTGTTTCTTCCTCTTCTCTTCCCTTTTCGGACCAATCATCCGGGTCTCGGGTTTGACCCGACTCCACCCCAACCACCTCACACGACGCTCCTCCTTATCTGGCAAGCAACTTCTCCTTCCGGTCGTCGAGAGTCGCGTCCTCTTACCAGATCATCTCCTCCTCATCTTATCGAACATACTCCGGCGAGGTGAAACCCTAGACTGCATTTAGACCATCTGACGGCGGTCAAATCCTTGCGCGATCGACGATTTCTGCCGACGATTAGCAGGAAAGCAAGTCAATCGTCAGATGCGAGCTTCCTCCTCCGGGGACGAACTACTCCGCCGCCAGGATCGATCTCCGCCATCCGACAGAGAACAATTGGCTGCGGAAAGGGATGAATCAGACTGCGACGGAATATGACGGAGGGCAACCTAGATCTGCTAGATGTCGTTCGGTGTGGTCAGCGAGAGGACGAAAGCACCATCGTCGGAAATATGAGAGAGATAGAGGTCGAGAGGGAGATGGGGTAGTACGAGTTGAGGGTGAAGGGATAAGGTCACGATTAAAGAGATAGGATTTGTATGGTAACTCAGTAAAATTAATGCTGATGTGGCGTACACGTGGATGACAACGTATTGGGAAGTTGGTGATTCTGTCCACATCATTTTTTCGTCAATAGTTACTAACAGAGACCCAAAAAAACGGACGGAAAAAATCCAAAGTGGCTAATTTCGGTTTTCCGAAAGGTTTAGCTAGATTTGACATATTCTAAAAAAGTATGGCTAGATTTGTGCATTCTTAAATTATTAAAAAACTAACCACAATAATCAAAAGCTTGAAAAGAAAAAAGGAGAAGAAATAGAAAAATGTTTTTCTCTAACTTCTTTTTTGAGCCCAATCTACTCTCTGTTATCACTCCACTATGGAGTATGAAATATCCTTTTTGGATATGTCCTAGCCATGCTTATCATTCAAACCTCAACACAATTTGATAGAGAAGATCTTTGACATCTTTATAAGCCAACGGAGAAAACCCTGCTCCCTCAAACTTTCATATCCTCCTGGTCAAATCTAACAAATTTATTTTTGACAAAGTAATTAAAGGGAGGATGTCCACTAGTTTTCATTTATTCTGCCCCTTTACCAGACCTAGCAGGCTTAACTATGCTTGCTCTCATTTACTACCCCTCTAGCGTTTTCCAGATACAAAACAGATGCACCCTTTATAGATCATCGGGAATACCTTTGGACCTTTATGTATGCTTCATTTATGGTCAATCTAAAAAGTTCTAGATTATCCCCCAACCATTACCCTAAGGCCCCGCCAGATCTAGACATATTAGTTGCTACCCAGGAGATGTCGACACTTAACCGACCCACGCGTTATGAATATGAAAAAGGAAATGCACATCGACCTTGGGGGATGTAACCCTTAAAGTACACCTGAGACTGAAGATCTGGCAGATCCCCTCCCTGGTTACTAGAGGGTTTGAAGTCAAAGGACAGTTACTCCTAATTGGTGTGTCAGAGGCCTGCACGAAGCTATTTCAAGGCTTTAATCCGTTAGAGAAGCTAACCACATGTTTTCTGGGAATACTCCCCTACATTAATAAGTTGCTCAACCACTACTAACATCTAATCAACTTTAACCAAGGCATTTATGGGGTAAAAGATATTAATATAATACCTCTACTGTAGATTAGTTTTATCGCTTAGTCCAATGAAACAAACAGCTTCCAAAAACCCCATTTCTACTTGAGTTTTTCCTACGGTAAATTTCACAACAAACAAACCACACCAATTCCAGATGGCCCAAATAATCACTTCTAGAGACTCAGCCCAATCCTCGACAAGAGCTAGGAATTGGCTTCGCATAATTCTAGGAAAAGGATCGGGTAGCAACTCTTCTCTCTTCCTTATGGGACATTGGATTTCTTCCAAACCCATCTAGAAATGAGCGGTTATTGGAGTGACCAGGAAGGCTTGGAAAAAACATGGTCAAATAGATGTTCAGGAAGTGTAAAACAAGTCGAATCTCTTTGTTTTCACCTTCCACTCTGAGCGACATAGAGACATAGCCTGCAGACATCAACCGTATGTGGTCTCGAGAACCCTTCCCAGCTTGAAGTATTAGAACTAATGTGGATGAGCGGAGCACATATGTTTCATGAAAATCCTATTAATGGTGCATCTCATGGACATCCTTTGTAACACCCGTCCCTAATCGATCCGGGTAAACCTGTGGTTGAACCGGAAGTGAGCATCACTTGAAGTAAAATCATAAACGGAAAGAACAAATCGACAAAAATAATATGAATGAAAGTCTTATTAAATGATTAAATCTGAGAGGAGGCCTCCAATGATAAAATCCAATAAAATCGATAACAATAATCCAATAACTAAATCACAAATGTGGGTATAAATCCCCCAAAATGCAATAGTCAACTGAATCAGAAAAGTAAAGGAAATGTCAACTCCAAGTGGTCTTCCAATCTCCACCTCATAGCTTCGCTTGACTAACTCCTCGAACTCGACATAATCACATCTATAACACCTCACCTACTAGCCACGAGAACCTGAAAGGGGGCAGAGCGGTGGCTAGTAGGTGGTCACCAAAGGGGACTTCTCTTCAGCGGTTGAGGGTGCAAACCCCAGCTTCGTATGGAAAAGCATTCGAGCTACCCAAGATATGCTTAGGTCCGGAACAAGATGGAAGATGGGTAATGGTCAACAAGTGAATATTTGGGAGATGGGTGGAGTCTCCGAGATTGGAGGGTCTTGACACTTTGTGGTCAGCGATCTATTGTTGCCAGTGATACTTGAATGGGATAAAGACCTCCTTGATGACCTCTTCTCCACCAGAGACACCAAAATTATCCGCGGCATGGCTGCTCTAGACAATACCGAGACAGATAGGCAGATTTGGGGAATTAGTCGTGATGGCCGCTACACCGTCCGCACAGCTTAATGGCTAGTCACCGACTCTCTTCGGATTAACCCCTGGAAGTCATTGAAGGAGACTGGAAGAGTATTTGGCGCCTGGATGTTCCACAAAAAATTAGGCATATGATCTGGAGAATCCCCGACATGTACTTCACACAAAGATTTCGCTAACCCATAAAGGGATTTCTCTGCCAACTAAATGTGGGCTCTGGCAGGTGAGGATGAATCTGCTTGGCATCTCTTCCCGTCCTGCCAAATTGCGACAAGGTATTGGGATATTACGGGATTGAGACCAATTGTTGAGCAAGCAAAATTGTCGAAGGAGAATGTTCGAAATTGGATTTTTGGTGTGCTAAAGGAAGCCTCTAACTCCCTACAGAAGAGTTTTGAAGGTGTTCTGTTTAGTCTCTGGAAAGAGCGAAATGAGAGATTCTGGCACCAACGCTCGAGACCGGAAGAATTAGTTGTAAGGCAGGGGATTGAGGTTGTAGATGAGTGGGCATCGCTGCGGCACGTTCGCTGCAGCAGATCAGAGAATAACTCAGGTAGCTGCGGCGAGTGGCACCCCCAACCTATCCCCATCTCAAAATAAATGTCGATGCAGCAATCTTTCTGCAGGAACATCCATGGAGCTGGTGCCGTGTCTACCAGCTGGTGACGAAAGATTGCTTGGCTTCAAGCAGGAGCTCTTTCGAGGAACTCCGCTAGCAAGGGAGTGCGAGGCAAACGCGCTGCTCATGGCTATTCGATGGTCGCAGGACCTCCAATTACAAGGGGTAATTTATGAAACCGATTGCCAGGAGCTTGTATTTGCGTTACGGTGTGAAGACAACGATGACTTAGAGTTTGGATCTGTCGTTAATCGATGCATGGTAGAGCTTCATTCTCAACTGATGTTTTTTGTTTGTTAGGAGAAGTGGTAATTAGGTTGCTCATGAACTTGCTAGGCGGTCAGTTTACTCGGTGGACTCTGTTATTGGAGAAACCCCTCTTAATTGGCTTAGCCCTTTTTTGAACAATGTTTGCTTGATTGCATTAAAAAATGGAAAACATATATGTCTCATTTTCCTCTCACATGGCTCCATCTTAATAGATCAAGCTTGTACTTCCTCGCCAGAGTTTCATCACGATAGATATCAGCCGTAAATTATTTTTAGCACTAATACATGTTGTAAAGTCATGTATTCAGTGAGAAAGAAGTACTAGTACGACCATAGATGAATGATAAACCTCATATATTTTTGTACAAGTGCACTGGTGCGAGTTCGTAGGTAAGAAGATCAAAATAACCAAACAAAACAAACATGCACTAGTATGAAAAAAACAAAATTATAGACATAATTTTTAATTTTATGTCTATAATTGTTAATTTGGGAAAATTAAAGTATTACTTTATCCTGAATGTACATGTTTTAATTGAATCTATTTAACTTATATGTTTATTAATCTCTTACAATTTAGTGTTTACAATAGTAGTTTTTAATATTATATGAATAATAAAATAAAGAACATTGTGATTAAAATACTATAAATTATGGATATGAGTGGTAAATTTTTCTAATAAGAATGATATTTTTCGCTCTGGAATGAAACAAAAATAAAAATATTTCATACTTTGCGGTCCGCCAACTTCTGGCAAAAAATTAGTACCATTTATTTCATCCGTCTCCCTTATCTGATTTCCAAGTTTATAAACTGAATCTATTTTTTTTATCTGACGATAGAATCAGACAACAACCATGAACGGCTTCTTCTCCGATTTCAAGATAAAGCAATATAAAACCTAGCTCCTCTTGATCTCTTAGTACATTCAAAACACTCACAGAACAACAAATTTGACGGTGGAATGAAAGAACTGACCTTGCCACTGAAACCAAACATGACACAGGAACAAACATCGAATGTAAAACCATATTGTTCATAATAACTAGAACTAGCACCAGGAATCACATACTTCTCAAGAACAAGAACTTTAGCTCCTTTCACTGTCAACTGGGTAGCAGCAACCAGTGGGTATACATGGGCTTTGTTTTGGAGTTATAGGGACAAATATGTTTTCTCTAATTGTTTTATTGGTTGGAGGTAGTAGTGGTTGCCAATTGTTGTGGTGGGGGGGGGGGGATCGAGGATGTGGGTGTTTTTGATTTGGTAAATCAGTTTGATTGGTCCCTTTGTAAAGCTGGACATATTTTATTTTAATAGAAGCATTATCATTCATAAAAAATTGGGTAGCAGCAACCAACCCACTGACCCCAGACCTAATAACAATCGCATCGTAATACCCTCTTTCCTTACCCACACTCATAGCCGAATTCACAACCTAATTAATGGTTCTCTCTTCTAATTCCATTGTAAACCGTCAAAGAGTAAAACTTGGGAAGTTCATAGAGCTGATATCTGGTTATGAGCTGTGGTGAGTCTAGTATTGCCCATTTGAGCAGGACGGCAGTGACCCAAGAATTGGGAGCTGCAATTGGTTGTTCTTAAGCTCATGACTCTGGGAAGAGATGAATTCAAATGGGAGGGTTGCTGGAAAGGTGATTTAGAAAAAGGCGGCAGTTGGAGAAAGGGAGATGATGAAAAAGAAGAAGAATGGATTCTACTTTCAGAAGATGAAGGACTCACCAGCCCCGTTGTCGCTTGGAGACCTAGGAGGTGAAGCTCTGTTCATTTTCTTTCCTTTCCGTCATCTTCTTCCCTCTCCCGGATTTATGCTGATGTATCTTGAAATCGGAGAAGAGGCTCCGTTCATGGCTGTTGCCTAATTATATGGACAAATTAAAAAAAAAAGATTCAGTTTATGGAATTAGAAATCAAATAAAGGAAACGGATGGAATAAACGGTGCAGCCAAAATAACTATTGCATAATTAAAGTGACCAAATTGCAGTGTTTGCAATTCCTTGGGCCTAAACCATCATATTTTCCGGGTTAATTAGTTGGACCAATTAGTGAACGTCACGTAATAGAGGGTACCGGTAGCCTGTGAGTACCGGAGCGCTTGCCATAGTGTGCTAAAAACCCATTCGTTCTTGCACTATAACTTATAAGCCATAAAATTAAATAATTTGAATGTTGTGAATTTGAACCGTGAGATGAAAAGCTTGGAAAAGATTTGAAAGACAAAGATTGAAAGTTGAGTGTTTGCAAATGTTCCCCTGCCCTGTGCCCTCCCATTTCACTTTTTGGAAAAGTTGAGTGGGTTTTGTGTTTTGACAACAACACAACACTCAGATCTTCTAGATGGAAGCCAACGACTCTTTTTCAAAATGCTCTCAACCCTCAGAAACCCTTTCCTTCTCTTCCTCCCTGATTCTAGCTGAATCATCAAAGATCCGCCATGGATCCTTCACTATCAACAACTCAAAAAGCATTAACTTTGCTTTGGTCAATATTGAGGCACGTGAGTTTAAGGAAAAGGGAGGTGTCGAAGGAAAGGAAAGAAGGTGGGGTGTGTTGGAAGTGGTGGAGGGATTTAATGCGGGAAGGAGGAGAAAGATGAAGGATTCAGACGGCATTCAATGCAAAATGAAGAGAAGGATTAGATCTATGACTAGTCATAGGTCAAAGGAAAGCATCAATGTCTCTTTCTTTCTTCTTATCAAAAAAGGAATGTACAGAGGGGCATTAAGGTTGGAACAAAGGAGACGCAATGGCGTTATAACGATTTTGGTGAATAGTCTAACTCAATCAAGAGTGACTACAGAGATGGGGGTTGCTCAAGACTGCGATTGGGAAGACGAACAGCTAAGAAGATGCAGAGGCATCGGTACAGAGTCCTGGCGGAGGGTGAATATATTAAGAAGGAAGAAGAGGTATGGGCCATTCATCCTCCTCTGGCAAACAGCAAAGAAGAAAAAACTGAATCTGGGCAAAGGGTGGGATAACGAGCCTGCAAGTATGGATCTGAGTGAGTTAGTGCAGAAGACTCAATCTTGGAGTGTGGATGAGCCTGTGGTCAAGTTGCGGCAGAGGACAAGGGGCTTAGGCGAGATGCAGATCCTGGCTGGAAAGATGCTCACGTCGAGGAAAATCACTGGGCAAGCTATGAAATCAATCCTCTCGAATGCATGGCCGGAAGCTCAAGGATTGAAAATCAGTGACGCGAGCCCCAATACTTTCGTTTTCAACTTCACCTCTCAAGCGAAAAAGGAGAAAGCTTGGAAAGGGCGTCCATGGAAAGTTTCGGAAACCTTACTCGTCCTGAAGGAATGGGATTCGAGGGGTAAACCTTCTAACATAGACTTCTCGAAGGCCGAAATTTGGGTTCAGATCCACGATCTTCCAATGTGGTGTAGAACAGCTGACGACCTACAACAGATCTTGGAGGCAAGCTTCGCCGGAGTCACAGAGGTCGACGGAAACGGGCTGAGTTCATCGATCTGGGTCAAATTTCTCCGCGCAATGATCACGATTGATGTGTCCAAACCTATCCCCTACGGTTTCTGGTGCGGTGAAGAGGATGATGCGGAATGGGTAAGCTTTAAATACGAGAAACTACCTGCTAACTTCTGCTACACATGTGGTCGAATCGGCCACAGCCAAGCTAGCTGTGAATTTAGACAGGAGAGGGTTGAAGGCCGATATGGGGAGCATACGCGTGCGGGGCTCCACTCGCCTGCAGCTCCAACGCCGAGGAGAACAGGCCGTCAAACTCCAGGTCCAAGAAATCAACAGACGCCGACGAGGATATCTGAGAACAGGGGCCATGATGATACAGCGGCTGTCGACCCGAGATGGGCTGAGTTACAAGGGTCGGTAACACAGCTGAAGAATCGAAGGAGAACTGAAGGAGCGGGCAACAACCGTTGCGACGAGGAGCGAGGAGGATTTAGGGATGACAGTTGGAGCGGAATAGGGCATGGTGACGGTGAGCAGCGGCTGCCGGAGGCTTCTCGCAATCTCTTCAATGCTTTCAATGTCGCAGCAGGGTTCCAAACAGAGCAAGAAAGATGGGCCGAAGCCTGGCAACAACAAATTCAGCAAAGCCCACCAGGCCTGAGGAGGAGCGAGACGTGGACCGGACCGCCAGGATTCGAGAATCTACATCGGATCGGAGGGAATAGGGAGCCTGGGCCATCTATTCAACATCAGCCAACTCTCATGCTAACAACAATGAGCCCGTGGGGGGGGGGGTTTCAGCTTCAAGCCCACCTGGACAAAAGGCAAAGAAAAAAAGGCGAACAAATGGGGTGGTAATTACAGTTTGTGAGGAAGAGAAACAAAAGGAGAGAACCGAAAATGCAGGGATGCAGGGGCTGCATTTGGAGCTTATGGGACAACAACAAAATGAATTAGGCTATATGCCAATGGAGTCTTGGAACAATTCTGGGTGGAGGAACCATTATGGGCTTACAAGTGGAAACAATATGAACGAAGACATGGACACTACTGAAGGTGCGGTGGCTCACCGAAGGCCACCCAACGAACCATGACTACTCTTGTGTGGAATTGTAGAGGAATTGGGCCAACCTCTACAACTGATTATCTTAAGGACCTAATTAGTAGATTTAGCCCTTCAGTTATTTTTATTATGGAAACTAAGAACAGTAGAAGTGAGTTAGAAAGAAGGAGGAAATTAGCTAAATACCCTAGATCTTGGTACAAAGATCCCGAGGGTCGGAGTAGAGGTTTTGCTTTGTGGTGGGTCGAAAATATCAGTATTAATGTTATCTCCTTTGATGATTACTATGTCGATCTATCGATTAATTTTGGTAACGATATCGAGACGTTCTTTGTTACTTTCGTCCATGCCCCAAATGACCCGTACCAAAGAAGTTCGCTCTGGCTAGAGCTAGGTCGACTCCGAAATTCAACTGATGATTTATGGCTTTTATTGGGGGACTTCAATGCCATTTTAAATAGCTCAGAAAAGGAAGGAGGTCATCCACCAAGGAGAGAGTCTTCAGAACCGTTTCAACAATTTATTTTCAACAATGGGCTTTGCGACTTGGGCTTTAAGGGCTCTTAGTTTACTTGGGAAAATAAAAAGCAGGGGCACGAGAGAATTAGAGAAAGACTAGATAGAGGTCTCTGCTCTATGTCTTGGCAACTGAGGTTCCAAGAAGCCATAATCTTCCATGAACCAATTATTGGATCCGACCACGCTCCCCTTAGGCTCAACCTTTTTCCTCGTTTACATTATGATAAGAGAAAAGCTCCTTTCAGGTTTGACCAAAGATGGGTTGAGTTTAGCCAATGTGAAGAGATTATTAGAGAGGGTTGGAATATAGGAGGCGGCTCACATTACAAACTTAGTAACATCAGTAAGGAACTGAAAAGGTGGAGTAAGGTATCATGTCAGAACTGCTCGGTAGAAATTAGACACGCTCAGTTGAAGCTGGCAGAAATTCAGGAAGGGGTTAGAGATGAGGAAATGGCAAATATGGAGAGGACTCTTGAGGAAGACCTCAACAAGTTGTGGAGACAAGAAGAACTCTATTGGAGACAGAGAGCCGGAAACAGATGGTTGAGTGAGGGAGACAAGAATACGAAATTCTTCCACGCGAGCACGGTTCAAAGAAGACAGAGAAATAGGATCCTAAAAATCAAGAACGAAAATTCGGAGTGGATAGAAGGAGAAGAAAATATAACGAGCCACATCAAGAGTTTCTATGAAGCCTTGTTTACTGCCACAAGCCTAAGCGGAAGGGAGGACATTGCTAATAGCATTCCAAAGGTCATATCAGATGAGATCAATACTTGCTTAGAGAGTGAGGTCACCGATGAAGAAGTTAAGAGAGCGGTGTTTCACTTGGGTCCCAACAAGTCTCCAGGCCCGGATGGCTTCCCGGGTCACTTCTTTCATAAGTATTGGGACATACTCAAGCCCCAGCTGTGCGAGGAAGTTAATGATTTCTTCTCAAACTCCTCCATGCCGGAGGGATGGAACGACACAAATGTGGTTCTTATTCCAAAGGTGCCTAATCCGGAATCGGTGACCCAATTTAGACCAATCAGTTGTTGCAACTTTAGATACAAGATTATCTCGAAAATTATGGCAGATAGACTGAAAATTTGGCTCCCGGAAATAGTTTCAGAAATGCAGGCGGCTTTCACGGGTGGACGGGCAATCCAAGACAATATCATGATCGTCCATGAGGTGATCCATCATTTCAAGTCACGAGCGGGCAAATTTCAGTGGGATATGATGTTGAAGATGGACATGATGAAAGCCTACGATATGGTGGATTGGTCTTGCCTCGAGGATATCCTAAATACTATGGGCTTCTCCCCAAATGGTGTGGATGGGTCTCACAGTGTATCCGCACAGTTAAGTTCTCAGTGATGGTGAATGGGACTCCTTCTGAAGAATTTGCTCCTTCCCGGGGTATCAGGCAGGGAGATCCTCTGTCTCCTTTCTTGTTCATTATCCTCACGAACTCGTTGTCAACGCTCATTAATAGGAATGTTATTGTGGGGAACATAAAAGGGATCAGGCTCAACAAGAGATGTCCTACGCTCACCCATGTGCTTTTTGCGGACGACACAATTCTATTTGGTGAGGCGTCCGTCTCTGAGGCAACGGCTTTCATCATGACAATGGAGAAATATGGAAGCATGACGGGACAAACCATAAATAACCAGAAGTCTTCTATTATGTTTTCCGCAAAACCCCAGCTCCCTTGCAACAACGAATTAGGGAAGTGCTTGGCTTCCAACATAACCCTCTATTTGGAAAGTACCTAGGAGTCCCTTCAGAGTGGGGCCGGTCAAAAAAGGAGGTTTTCTCTTTCCTCCTCGACCGGATGAGGAACCTTGGTCAGGCTTGGAAAAGCCTGTTGCTCTCCCCCGGAGGTAAGGAAACCCTTCTCAAGGCCGTCTACCAGAGTATACCGACCTACGCTATGTCGTGTTTCCTCCTTCCAAAGACTCATACTAAGAAGATGGACTCTCTTCTTGCTGCCTTCTTCTGGGGAGGGTCTATGGAGAAACGAAGTATTCACTGGACTTCTAGGTCAAAGCTTACTATTCCGAAGGCGTCGGGAGGCTTGGGCTTCAAAGACTTTCGCTCTTTCAATTTGGCCTTACTTGCTAAACAGGGTTGGCGCCTAATGCAAAATAATGAACCCTTATGGGCTAGATTGCTGAAAGCGCTTTATTTCCCAAACTCCGACTTTACGCAGGCCACTAAAACTAGGAAACCATCCTGGATATGGGCAAGTCTTTGTGATGCTAGAGAGGTACTAAATTTAGGTGCTAGAAAGAATTTGATGAACGGGAGGTCAATTCAGGTGTTCAGGGACCCGTGGATCCCGACGATTCCGGGGTTTAGACTCGTTGGTAATAGAGAGGTAGGTACTCGAGCAGATATTTGGTTCAATGAGGAACAAAATGGGTGGAACAGAGAAGAAGTTGAGAAGTGGTGTGATAACAACGAGACGGAAGCCATACTGAAGATCCCGGTGGGCCCTCTTGAAGGGAATGATGAGTGGGTATGGCATTTCGATAAAAAGGGCATCTTTTCAGTGAAGTCGGCCTACTATGCTATTCGGAGAGAAACAGAAACAAATCATCGTCACGACAGGATGGCTGACGAGAAGATGTGGAAATGGCTTTGGGGCTTGTCCTTCCCACCAAAATTCAAATTCTTTGTCTGGAGAGCTAATCACAACGCTCTTGCGACTACTAGGAATTTATGGAGAAGGCAATGTGGGGACTCCCCCCAATGCAAGATTTGTAATAGATTAGAGGAGAATGTCACCCATTGTCTATTTGAATGTGACCACGCTAGGATGATATGGCAACGACTAATGCCAAATAGAGAATGTCCGACTGATCATGCAAGAATTATTTATTGGTTATACGAAGGTCGAGGAGACCCAAATCAACAATGGGTGGAGATGGCAGTGGCATTTATGTGGAACATTTGGAAGACGCGTAACGAGAAAATTTTCCGAAATGCGGAGCCGTCAAGTGTACAAACCATGCTTTGGATTTCGAAGCTAATTGAGGATTGGAAATCCCCAGTATTGTGTCCGAGGATCGCTGTCCCTAGCCGCAATGCGGCTCCCACTCATGTACCTAGTCCTCCGCCTATGGGAATTTCCCAGAGACAGATCTTTTGCGATGGCTCCTTCTCGGAAGGATCGACAGTGGCGGGCTACGGGGTTGTCAGTATCAACTCCCATGGACAGGCGACCAGTGGGAAGGCAGGGACCGTTATGTGTTCTTCATCAATCGTGGCCGAAGCAAAGGCCCTTCTGGAAGCTATTTCGTTAGCTGCATCATCAAGAGAACCAACAATCGTTAAATCTGACTGCCTCAACTTGGTGGCTGCGCTCCGGGATCTTAGGATCGCGTGGCCTTGGGAATGCTCTGCATGGCTTCTCTTGATGAGACAAATCCTGGACAATTGCCCGTGGATTTCAGTTTCTTTTGTTCCGAGGAGACTGAACGCAGCAGCAGACTGGATTGCCAAATCCGCCCGCGACGACACCCTCCCACAAGACTGGACCTCGTGCTCTTCTATTTTAACATTTGTAACAGGCCTTATGCGATTTGATGTTGAATAAAATTTACAATCTTTGACAAAAAAAAAAAAAAAAAGACAACAACACAACACAACACAACAACACAACACAACACTCTCTCCCCTACTGGCTACTACTCCTCATCATCTCTAGACTCTAGCTCTCTCTCTTCTTCTTATTGTTGTGGTTGTTGTTCATCTCTCCCTAGACCAAATATAGCCAGAAACCCAGATACTCTCCTCTGTTTGCTTTTCCAAGTTGCAAAAATAGTTGGATATCTTCTTGTGATCTCTGGTAATTTATTTAATTTCTTCTGTTTATGTTTCCCCAGCATCTATCCATCCTTGGAAATAATATGGAATTATCGAGCCATGATGATGAGCAAGCAGAAGAGAATATCCCAATTCCAGGAAACATGACTTGCCTAAACCACTTGATCCACCACCGCCATCATCATCATCCTCATCCTCATCCTCATCCTCCACTAGTATCAGCATCATCAGCAGCAATTGCTTCTTCTGCACTATCCCTTACAAACAACAACGTCATTATCCCACAACCACAACAACCTACTACTACTACTACTACTACTAGTAGCAAAAACAAAAGGTCTTCCTCAGTAGTGAGATACATGGAATGCCTTAAGAATCATGCAGCTTCCTTTGGAGGAAACGCCACCGATGGTTGCGGTCAGTTCATTCCTTCAGGACAAGATGCTAGCATCGACGACTCCCTCACTTGCTCTGCTTGCCACTGCCACCGTAACTTCCACCGCAAATTAGAAACCATCTGCATCCACCACCACCCTTTTACTAGTTTTCATAATCAACATCATTATTTTAACACTAATAATAATCCCCTCATGCACCTATCAGACCACCCAACACATTATCATCATCACAACTACAACAACAACCAGCAGCAGCCAATGGGTGGTGTGAAGAAAAGGCATAGGACAAAGTTCAGTCAGGAGCACAAGGACAAGATGTTGGCTTTCGCTGAGAGGGTTGGTTGGAAGCTTCAGAAGCAAGAGGATAGCCTTGTCCAACAATTCTGCAACGAGATTGGTGTGAAGCGTCGTGTACTCAAGGTTTGGATGCACAACAATAAGCACACTTACTACCACCACTCTACTACTCCTCCTGCTACTTAATTCATTCTATTCATATATGATATATATCACTTTCATTTTCTATACTAGCTACCTAGCTACACACCACGGATCCACTGTGTTATATATTATTATTACTATTCATTATTAATGCCATTTATTATCATTATTATATATTACTGCCCACATTACTAAAACTGAATGATTAAATTGATATATAGGATTGCTAACCTTGCAAAAAAAAAAAAAAAAAAAAAACTGCTATATTTTGCAAGTTATTGTTTATATGGATACTGAAATAGCGGAGCGCAGAGGATATCATGAGCTTTGCTTGTGTGTCCTTGACATAACTAGTGTCAGTCATTAGATCTGTTTACACTCAAAAAATATTTTAGTAAATACCACATTGAAAAAATAAAAGAAATTAAATGAATTTATCAGGCCATTAATTTACTTTGTAATTAAAAAAAAAAAACATAAGTTGGGCAATGACGTCATCTTTTTGGCTAACTTTTGTGCTAATTTTGTCCAGTGTAGTACTATGGCTATAACTCTTCTATCCTAACTCTGATTGATGCAAGGTCAGCGGAGATGGAAAGATAAGTTTGTTATATTTCCATCCATATGTAGTGGCCAACCCAATTCCACCAGACCAGCGAGATATGGCCTCTACAAGATGACGACCAGAATACCACATTGCATGTTTATGGAGGTTTGCATGGCTTTATTAAACCTGAATCATTCTCTTAAGTTAAAAGGATTAAATGAGGCGCCTCATTAACAAAAATAAGATTTTGCAACCTTTAATCTGTACTTAAAAAGGTAAATAATGTCGCTAAAAGTTTTTACCGGCGTTTTGTCCAAGTGTCGTAATAATGTCATTTAAAGCAGTGTCGCTTTATGTTTTTGTGACACTTCCAATAATTGTTGGTGAGTATTTTTTGCAACATTTAAAAGGACATGTATAAGTGTCACAAATTATTGTAACCTTTAAAAGGATAATTTCAGTCACTGCTGGTCAGCACAACGGTTTCCGATCACATATGTCACTGGACATCGTCTCTAACCATCGATATAGTCACTGACAACCTATGTCATCGACCTTCCCTCCAACCACCATCCTTTGTTGTTGGTAGTCTGTCACTGGCCAGCAGGTAGTCCTCCACCACCGAACCTTTAGCTATTGTCTCTCACCAGCCACCTCCTACCATAGACCATGAGACGTTGGATAGTCCTCCTGTATCGCCCCTCCAGCTACTATCTTAGGTAGGGTTGGCATTCGGTCGGGTCGGCCCGGTTACCTGGCGGACCATTACCCACCCTAATATTCAGCCAGTTTTTTTAACCACCGACCTATTCCCGTCGGTTCTGTTATCCTTACCGTGACCGAGGCCGACGGGCGGGCGGGCACTAACGGTTATACCCGGCCTAGCCTGAAGCCCAACATTTCCGGCCCAAATTCGAATCCAAATGTAGCCCAGCTGCTTCCAAACCCAATTGGGCTACATAATTATGGTGGCCCAAATAATTTGTTATTTCAATTGTAACACTTATTAAGTTATCTTATAATTTAGTTCGTACTAACTTATTAAGTGACACAATTAATAAAAATTAATTCTGAGATACTAAACAACTAACCAAATAATTAATTACGAAAACTGAAAATCTGAAATTCCAAAATAATAACACAAATACTTCTGTTTAATAATAACTAATTAACATCCAAAATTGTGAATACTAAGAGTTCAAAGAAAATAAATTTAAAACATAACGATGTGATGATCCCAATTCTCGTCAAGTCATCCATATGCCTTGGAATCAATTATCTGCAACAAGCAAAATAGAAAACATAAACAATTAATCAAATGATAAGAATGAAGAAAATTAGAAACTCAAGTTACGAAACTGAAAATACACACCAGTTGCATCAACATTCTCCTCTTCCTTATCCAACCTAGCAAGAATCTCCGTGAAACAACCCTCGAGAGCATTAGCAGGGATCGCCGAATCTAAGTCAAACCCATACAATAATATAGTTAAATATAGTTGCATGGCCTATTTACCAAAGTATGTTTAGTATAAAACTCAAAAGTATATCAAGATATACCTATTCTTAACTCATCGTGAACCCAGCTTTTCGTGCACAACATGGCTTCCACCGCATCGTGACCAAGCTTACTACGATGTGGATCCAATATCCTTCCACCAGCACTGAAGGCAGATTCGGAGGTGACCAAAGTTACTGGGATAGCTAACAAATCTCTGGCCGTTGCTTGCAACGTCGAAAACTTCACTCCATTCATTTTCCACCACACGAGGATGTCAAAATCATGAGATTTAGGAATAATCTCCTCATTCAAGTAATTGTCCAACTCAGTTTGATAAGGAGTTGTTTTCAACCTCTTCCTATTTCTTACATATAAGGCAAAGTCAAGATCATCATCGGTGGGGTTAATAGCTTCACTAGTGGGATGCTCATTTGTGGACACATTTTTTGTTTGGTATTCCTGAATCAGCCCAGACAACAATTCCATGATCTCCTCATGGCTGATTCTGTGCGGGGTGTGGGCTAGTCTATGTTCCCAATACTCAATCATTACTAGCTTGCAACGAGGATCGAGTACAACCACTATGGCCAAAAACTCATGTATATCCATCCAGTACTTCGAGAACTTCAACCACATCAACTCTGCCATTCTATTTACCCTCTGGTCGGAATCAATATGCCATTCAAAAAGCTTCTCACTCAACTCACAAATCTTTGGGAAGAAGAGTTTGACAGTAGGGTAATTTGATCTTGAGAATAATGTCGAGATGTCATTAAAAATCTTCAATTTGTCACAAACAACTGCAGCAAATTACCAATGCGACTCACTTGGACAAGAAGAGTAACTAGGTTCGCGTACTTTGAGCCTGAAGAAAACATCTTTGTATAGTAAGGCAATCGACAACATCACGTAGGTAGAGTTCCACCTAGTGGGACAATCATCTTGCAAATTTTTGTCATTAGAATTACGACATTGTATCGCAACTTCTTTAAAGAACTCTACTCTTTTAGGGGTTGTTGTTCAATATATGACACTATCCCTAATCTTCTCAATTCAGCTCTTCAACACATCCAACCCATCCTTGACAATTAGATTGAGAATGTGGGCAGTACAACGCATGTGCAATAGAGCTCCATCCTTTAAGAAGTAAGAGGCGACTAATCTCGACTTAATAATCTCCATCATCTTGTCATTTGTGCTGCAGTTATCGAGTGTGACAGACGAGAGTTTGGCATCCACATTCCATTTCAACATGCACTTCACTAATTCATTCGCCAAGTTATCAGCTGTGTGTGGTGCTGGCACATAAATAAATCACAGCATGTGGCTTCGTAGATGCCAATTGTTATCTATGTAATGAGCAGTCACAAACATGTTGCCTTTCTTTTGAGTAGTGGCAGTCCACATATTAGTAGTGATGGCAATTCTACCAATGTTATCATCAATCCTCTTGTTGACCTTGACTCTCTCAGCCTCATACATGTTTAGAATCTCCTTCCTTATAGTGGTTCGACACGGAACTCTAAATTGAGGTTGTAGACCCATGAGGAAATTTCTTGTATAATAGTGCTCAACAATAGAGAGAGGATAGTCATGCATTACTATGGCTAGGCCCAATTGCTTTATCGATACTTCAGGATTGTAAGTCAAGGCCTTGAGTTCCCTCTTCCCGCGGCATCGGTGAAAACATCTGGACCTAGTATTTTCTGACTTCGATCATGAATCTTTCTTTGGATGCAGTTACCCATATGAGTCTTCAAATGGGTAGTGCCATTATTCGAATTACTCGCTAGCTCCGTCTGACAATACTTGCATTTTGCGTTTATATCACCACCAATCGTCCTGATTTTCAAAAAGTGACCCCAAACGACAATAGTAAGCTTACCAGTATCTATGATTTCCTCAACAAGACGAGAGTTGGGTCAAGGAGAATTAACAACAATACCAGTAATTGGAGAGGGATTCGAGGTTTGAGAGGGATTCAGGGTTTGAGAGGGATTCGGGGTTTGAGTGTCCATAGTTGAATGAACAGGACAAGATTTGCCTACAGTAATCAAAATTGAATAAAAAAGAAGAAGAATGATTAGAGAATGTCAGAATTCAATCCAAAAAGAAGAAGTGATTACTGATTAGAGAAAGGAGTGATTAGAGAAAGAAGTGATTATAGTTTTATTATGAACCTTATTAAGCTAGTATGTGTTCTGATTATATAATATAGACCATATAGAAATAGAATGAAGTTTAGAGATTAAGTTTATGAATTCTACTAATAGAATTCATTACATATCAAATCAGTTTATATCAATTTATATTTTATTATGAACATAGTCAACATGAACTCTAAATTATTATTTGCATCATCATCATATCAGTCTAATAAAGTTTCTGTCTAAAATTTGCTCATAGCAGTATAATAATTGCATCATATCAGTTTACTAATAGAACATAGGACATGAACATATCAGTAACAATGGCATCATAACAGTTGCATCATAACAATCTAAACATAACATAGCAATCTAAACATAGCATCCGAAACATAAAACATAGCAGTTTAGTAATGGAACATAGAACAAAGAACATGAAATTCTATAACAGTCTAAAATTTTGGAAAATTGCATCATAACATTGCAGAACATGCAATTGCATCATAACAGTCTCAGTCTAAACATAGCAGCCGATAACATAGCATCATAACAGTCATAACATAAAACATAACAGTTTAGTAATGGAATATAAAACAAAGAACATAAAAGGGAAAATGGTACTTTGCCCCCCTCTACTTTGCAAAGTTAACAAACAGCCCCCAATACTATGAAATGATCAATTTACCCCTCCTACCATGCCAACCTAACAAACAACCCCTTCCATCCAAAACTCCATCCAAAATTCCGTTAAGTGATGACTCACCAATATGATTCATCCATAATTAATGACAGTACATTGCCACATCATTAATGACAATACATTTTAAGTATAAAAGGCAATAAAAATATTAATTTTAAATTTATAAATTAAAAAGTATATATTTAATTTTTTATGGATTTTTATTTTTTTCAATTAAATAAATATTTTGTATTAAAAAATTTCAAAGTTATTTTTAGAAAAATTGTATATTTATTTTAGAAAAAATTGTTATTTCATTTTTAATATTAAAATCCATAAACGAAATATTTTTTAAAAAATAGTTTATATTTTTTATTTATAAATTTAATTTAATTTTTTTTAAGTTCAATTGAGATGGATGAAAGTCGTTGATGTGGCAATGTACAGTCATTAATTGTGGATGAGTCATATTGGTGAGTCATCACTTAACGGAATTTTGGATTTGGATGGAAGGGGCTGTTTGTTAGGTTGGCATAGTAGGAGGGGGTAAATTGATCATTTCATAGTATAGGGAGCTGTTTGTTAACTTGGCAAAGTAAAGGGGGCAAAACACCATTTTCCCAACATAAAATTGCATCATAACAGTCTAAACATAGCAGCCGATACAGTCTATAAAAGTCTAGAACAGCGATAACATTCTAACCATAACAGTCTAAACATAATATAGCCGTCTATTCTGAACATGAATTTAGGGATGGCAGCTGAAACATAGCAACAGCAGAGCAGCAACAATTACAATTTATGAACATGAACTAAAACTAGCAACAGCAGAACAACGACAAGTATCATATATCCTAAGTCACTGATATTGACTCAACATAACAGAATATCACATTGTACGAAAACTGAAAACTTAGACTGTATAAGTAAGAGAATTCACAGCACCTTAACCAATGTAAGTTTCTCTTCGTTTCGTACTCTATACAGCATGTAGAACTAGGAACCTGCAATAGAAAAGAAACAGAAAGATTATTATGCAAAACTTTTTGTGCTGGAGATTATTAGGAATCGGTTTGTGCAGGAGATTATTATGCAGCACAATGATTCATTCAGAAAAAGGAATAGAAAGAGATGTACTTACCACCTTCGAGAGATTATGATACTCAAACTCCTCCATCAACCACCTTCGAAAGCACTGATTCCACCAACTTGGCAACTTCCGAGTCTCCTGACCTCTAGCCACAGAGTACGGATTATATAATGATGAGGATGAGGATCTGAGTGTGAAGAACAGAAGAAGAAGATGTGCCGAAGGAAGAGTCGTGCTGCCATCTATAAATCTGCAAGCTATGACTAATCTGGAATCAAAATTGACTAATTAGTCACTAAAATCCCTAAATTCCAACATCAAATTGATAAACCTACCTTAATAGAGAGATGCACGAAGAAGGATAGATTTTTGGCGAAGAAATTGAGTCCCACAGCAGCTTCGTCGAGAATTTCGCCAGATGAGATGGGATTAAAAAATTTAGAATTATTTAGACTTAACAGTGGGCTCGGGTCGGGCATTTATACGGGTAGGATAGTAAATATACCAAGCCCGACCCGAGTAAGTTAAATAAGCCTCAGTTTTTGCCCGCCCGACCCGAAATCTGGTCAAAGCCGGTGATGAAACCGCGTTGACCGGGCCGGTTTCCGGTTGGTTTCCGGTTGGGCATGCCATCCCTAGCTAATCTCAGGTCAAGCACCTGGAAAAGAATTTTTAGTATTTGTTGATGTTGAGATTTGAACCCATGACCTCAATGTTATAAAATTGAGTCCTTACCATTATCTCACACACCATAACTGATTAATATATTCATTTCATTCATTTAAGGGTTTTTGCACATGAGTGTGTACAATGCGTATCTACACGATTAGAACAAGTGTGTACATATGTACTGTCTACAAAAGGTGAATACATGTAAAATCAAGTAAAATAGGACCTTGATACCTTGCATTATACTTGTGTATAGGGAATGCGTACATGAATACGAAAAGTGACTACATGAGTACAAAGAGATTTACATGTGTACAAAAAACATGTATGTTAAATATTGTATCATTTAAATTTGATCTTTGTAGAAAATATAACAAAAACTTAGATTTGTGATAATAAAGTGCTTTTTCTAAACTATATTATGAATGTTGAAATAATATATATGTTAGATAGAATGCGCCAAACATAAATAAATTTTGTTAAGTTAAAATATATATCTAAAAAATATAATGACATAAAAAATTGTCATTGATTTTTGTTGTTAAAATTATAATTTTGTGACATTTACTCAAAATGTCGCAAAAGTTACAAAATTTAGCAATTTAACGACGTTTAATGAAATTGTCGTTATAGATTATTCGATAAATGTCGCAAAAGCCCATTTTTGTTGTAGTCGTTGTCAAAACATCAATGAACACGTGACGCGCATGCGAAACCTCTCACCCTGAGTCTCGTTCTTTCATCGCGTTTTCTTTCGATCGATTGTTGATGGCGGGTTTTCCACTATGGGTGAGTTCCTTTGGGACCTTCCGGTGTGTGATTGATCGCCGACTGGCTTCTGATAGTTTGCGGGACAGTCACGTTTCAGGATTTTGCTTCTTGATGTTACTGAGCCTGGTCCCATTTCATCGTGTGTCTACCGATTGGTTGCCGCCAGCGGGTTTTCCACTGCGGGTGAGCTCCTTTGGAGCCTCCGGTTAGTGGGTGATCATTGGCTAGATTCGTACGACTTCAGGTTTTTCTAGCTACTATTTCATTGGTTCTCCCCCTTCTTCTTCTCTTTTTCTCGTCTCTTATGGTTGATTCTGATAAGCTCAGATCGAAGGATCTGGGAGGGAACTCTTAGGCATCTCTAGTGGGAGCCGATCGCAATCCAGATCTGTAGTATTTTCCCCTGTGATTGTCGACGGAGTGTTGCAGATTCCAAAGAGTGTATTGGAACTAGGGTATAAGGAATTGAGGAAAGCCCTTGTAGGTCAAGTTGTTCGCGATTCTTCGTCGCTCCGAGTGATTTAGGCTCTAGTGAATAATTGTGGGGATATGATGGATTTGTGTCTGTTTCACAGCTTCTGTCAGGCCTCCTACTAATCGAATTCCGTACGCAATCCTCATGTGATTCGGTCCTTTCTAGATTGTGGCACGTTCACAACCAACCCCTGCTCCTGAGGTGTTGGAAAGCTGATCTTGAACCAATTGTGATTGAGCCTAGTGGAAGTCCCAATGTGGATTACTTTGAAGGGAGTGCCGCCTCCGCTATGTAATCATCTAGGGGTTGGCCATCTAGCTAGTCAGGTGGGGAGACCTCTTAGCAAGTTTACACGTATAGAGACGACAGACAAGTTCTGTGTCTTGATAGGTGCAGATAATGATAGATCAAAATTTCTTGTTGTGCAAGTTGAGGATAAATGTCATAAGGTTGATGTTAAATACCCATAGTACAGAGCTTATGAGAAGAAAAAACCAGAGGGGGGTAGGAAAGACAAGAACATTTGGCGTAAGTTTCAACCTCCTGCCTCTTCTTTAGGCAATGAAACCAAATCTTCTGGAGGAGAGAAGGAATCACCTGAGGATGGGGGGGGGGAACAGGGAGAGGATATTCCAACTACTTCCTCAGTTGGTACTGGTAATCAGGTGGATAATAATGGAGCACGAGATACAATTCTCTAGGAGGGCAGTAAGGGGGCAGGACATTCCTCAACTCCATGTCTTTATAGAGTTTGAGATTGGTAAAGCTATTTCCAGTGGGGGGTCTGTGTTTAAGAATACTGAAGTTTCTAGCCCTCAATACATACTGGATGGGGATGCAAAACCTCAGTCTAAGGATGCACTTCTGGAGAAGATGAGGCAGTCAAGGACATGGATAATACATCAGTTGCTGCTTGGATAATCCAACTTTTGTTGATGGTACTGAGGATAGGCCAAGAGGTTTTTCCCCAGAACATTTCCCGTCGCATAAAAAGGGGGGTAGTAGGGGTAAAAACGTTGATATGATGATTTTAGTTTGGAATCAAAGGGGGTTAAATCTCTCTAGTAAGCAACTCTTTATTTCAGGCTTTTTGGAAAAGAAAAAAATAGATGTTGTTGGATTGTTAGAAACTAGAGTGTCCTATAATAACTCCCAGAAAATTCTAGCTGATAAGTTTGCTAGTTGGAACTATTTTTTGAACTATGATAAGAGTCCTCTAGGGAAGATTTGGGTTTAAGGAGAAGGGCTTTGGACGTGAAAGTGATCTATCATTCAGATCAAATTGTGTTGATGTTAGTTAATGGTCCTCAACCTCTTTATGTCAGTGTGGTTTATGGAACAAATAAAGTTGGAGAGAGGAGGAGATTGTTTGATGATACTACTCACTTGCTTCGTACCTTAAGGTTGTCTGTCGGCTGAATGGGGGATTTCAGTGTTATTGTTGATCCTCAAGAAGCTTCTAACAACATTGGTATTACTATTGGGATGAAAGACTTTGTAGATTGGATTACTGAGTGCAGCTTTTCTGATCACTTAGCTCCTGGTCCAAAATTAACTTGGTACAATAATAGGCAAGAGGATCCCATCTATAGGAAACTGGATCGCTGCTTGATTAATGAGGTTTGGTTGAAAGAGAAGTATAATAGTAGAGCTGAATTGATAGCTCCACACAAATCTGATCATTGTGGGATTCTGCTAGATTCTGAGATTACTATTCAAAATCTGTCGAAGCCTTTTAAATTTGTTGATATGTGGACTTCTAATGCAAAGTATGGGGATATTATTGAAGCTGCTTGGAATTTGAATCAGGAAGTTGGTATGAAAATATAGTTTTTACAGAGTTTATGCTAAGTTGCAAAATGTGAAGCGAGCTTTGAAACAGTTGAATCAGGGGAGTTATTCTGATATTGGCAATAGAGTGAAGCTTGATGAGTTGGAAATTCATAGAGTGCAGATGTTAGCTTTGTCCAACCCCAATTCTGATCTGGCAGATGAAGCTAAAAAGTGTCAGGAGATTTGGCATGATGTGAAACTTGCAGAAGAGTCTATGATGAAGCAAAAATCTAGAGTTACTTGACAATTTATGTGTTGAATTACTGATGATGAGATTAAGCGAGCGATGTTTGCTATTCCAGGGAATAAATGTTCGGGGCCGGATGGCTTTACTTTTACTTTCTATCAATAGTCCTGGCAACTTGTGAGTAAAGATATATGTGATGCAGTTAAGGGCCTTTTCATAGATGGAAAAATTCTAGAAAGAGTAAACTTCACCCTCCTATCTCTTATCCCCAAAAAGGATGATGTAGCAAACATTAAGGATTTCAGGCCAATTGCCTACTACAATGTCCTTTATAAGTGTGTTACTAAGATCATCATTGCGAGACTCTCATCGTGCCTTCCTGAGGTCATTAGTAATAGTCAATCAGCCTTCATGAAGGGTAGGCAAATTGGAGATAACATTTTGATGGCACATGAATTGGTGAGCGCTTACCATCTGGATAATACTACTCCCAGGTCAGCCTTAAAGATTGACTTACGAAAGGCTTTTGATTATGTTCACTAAAGTTTTCTAACTAAGGCTATAACTGCTATGGGCTTCCCTGTGCTGTTTGTCAAGTGGATCAAAGGCTGCCTTGAGAGTGTTATGTTAAGTGTCAGTTTTAATGGGGTTCAGTAGGATATTTCAGAAGTATTAAAGGGCTTAGGCAGGGGGACCCTCTCTCCCCTTTCCTCTTTGTTATAACTATGGAGGTCCTACATTGCTTGTTACACAGAGCTGCTGCTGTTGGTGTTGTCCCTTACCATCTTGAATGCAAAAAGCTCGATATTGTCCAACTCTGTTTTGTAGATGATCTGATGGTATTCACAAATGGGACGTTGGATGGAGTGAAAGGGATCCATCGGGTATTGAGGAAGTTCTATGATATCAAAAGCTTAAGTATAAACCCTGAGAAGTTTGATATTTTTTACTCATCCACAGTTGCTGAAGCGGTAAGGACTGATATTACCAAATTTACAAGATTTATAGAGGGGAGATTGCCTGTTAGGTATTTGGGCGTGCCACTCATTTCAGGTAAGCTTAATGCAAAAGAATGTGATGTGCTTGTGAGCAGAATCACTCAAAAAATTAGTGGCTGGAAAGTTAGGACCTTGAGTTATGCTAGTCGCTTACTTCTTATGAACATTGTCCTTACAGCCTTAAATCAATTTTGGATGGCTTTTATTTGCCCCCTAAGTCAATGATTAAGCAGGTAGAGAAGAGGTGCAATGACTTCTTATGGAAGGTTGGAGTTGAGGGTAGGAAAAAAGCTAAGGTTTCATGGAAATAGCTGGCTAAACCAAAAAAGGAGGGTGGATTAGGGGTGAAAGATCAGGGCTCCTGGAATGCTGCGTATATTGCTAGACACAATTTTGGAACATTCTTGCCCAAGTAGGGTCAATTTGGGTAGCCTGAATTCATATGTATCGCATTAAGTAGGGGTCTATCTGGGAGTGCAAGAGTTACCCTTATTATTCATGCATCTGGTGGAGGCTGTTGAAAATCAGAACTGCTATCCAGCCCAATATTCTGATTCACAATGGTTAAGTCAAGTGGGAGGATAAACTAATGTCCAAATACTCAGTCTCTACGATCGGGAAACCTTAAGGGAAAAGACAGGCATTGTTGATTGGTTTCATCTAGTGTGGGGGACTCCTATTATTCCAAAGCACTCTTTTATTCTCAGGATGGCAGTTAAAGAAGGTTCACTTGTAGAGTTGATATGGTGCATTGGGGGCTTGTACTTGACATTAGCTGTTTCTTTTGTCAGTAGGGGACCTTAATCATATATTCAAGGAGTATATTTATATTAAAGAGGTTATCGTCAGGTGGAAGAAATGGAGTTGGACTAGTAGCAGTTGGGAGGAGGAGGTGGAAAAAGCAAGTTGTATGCTTAAGTTCGATCATAAAGCTCGCGTTGTGTGGAGAGCAGTGTGTGCACATATTTGGCAGGAAAGGTGTTCTAGAAATGCTGGTTACATGACGAGATCGTCCAAAAAGCTAGCTGATGTGATTTAGTTTGAAGCTATAGGTAAAGTCAATCAGTGTAGTAGGATAGTGTAGCAGACTGTTTTAGCTTGGTTCTAGCTATTTGGGCACCTAGCTAACAGGATAGTGTAGAGGCCTCTTCATTGACGGAGATAAGGATGCGATGAGTGCAAACAGTTCTCTAGCGTTCGAAGGTTGCGTTGTGTTTAGTGATCTTTTAAGGTCGAGTTTGATTTCCCCCTTTCTTGTAGTAGCTTGTTATTTTGTTGGTTGTATCTCCTAGTTAGGGGTTCTTTCCGTAACTTGATTCATTTGGTGAATAAAATCTCTCTAATTATTCAAAAAAAAAATCAAGATTATATGAGGCCATGAATTTACTATTTTGACCTAACATATCCTTCCCACAAGGTGGAAATCTCCCCATCAAGGAGGACGCCTCCCCATCAGGAGAGAAACCCGAAGGGCGACTCCATGATGATGATCATGTCGACCTCCTCGCCAAGAGGGAAGCATCATGTCGACCTCCTCATCAAGGGGCAAGAGGGAAGTCTCCTCATTAAGAAGGGAGCCTTCTCAACAAGAGAGATACCCTAAGGCTGACTCCATTATGATGATGTCATCATGTCGACCTCCTCATTAGGAGGGAAGCCCTAGAGTGTCATCATGTTGACCTCCTCATCAGGAGGAAAGCACTAGAGTGTCATCATGTCGACCTCCTCATCAGGGTAAGACCCTAAGGTATCGTCATGGAGTCACCATCCAATCATATAAGGACATCCTCCATGTCAATGGCATACACTACCAAAGGAACCAACCTGACAATGAGATCTCCAAGAAAAGACCTCTCCATGGACAACATTTCATCATCAGGGGAACCCTATCTCATGAGGACAAGCACTACAACAAAACTCATAAATAGTCGGGGGCCAAATGCCCCCGACAATTATAGTCGGTGGCTGGCCAACAATGGTCGGGGGCGTATAGCCCCCGACAAATATAGTCGGGGGCAATTTTGTCGGGGGCCTGGCCCTTGACTAATTGAGTGGTTTAGTCGGGGGTGTGGCCCCCGACAATAAAGCCCCCGACTAAAATAGTAAAAAATAAATATAATAAAAAATATTTTATATATATATATATATTACAGAAATATATATTTAAAATATATATATATATATATATAATATAATATATATATATATATATATATATATATATATATATATATATATATTAATTTTGTCGGGGGCGTGGCCCCCCACTATTTTTGTCTGGGGCCATTTAGTCAGGGGCCACGCCCCCGACAAAATTAGTCAGGGGTGTGGCCCCCGACTAAATGGCTCCCTCCTATTTTTGTCAGGGGCCATTTAGTCAGGGGCCACGCCCCCGACTATTTTTTGTCGGATTCCTTCGCCCCCGATAAAATATCCCTAGTCCGGGACACTTTAGTGGGTTGCAAGGGTGAATTTAGGGGGGGGGGGGCAACGCCCCCGACTAAATTAATTAGGCGGGGGCCTTGCTCCCCTCTATTTTCAGTTTTGCCCCCCCTATTTGATGTGTTTGTTGTAGTGAAGGTTCTACTACCAACGTCACTAATCCACCAAGGCAGATGAAGAGAGAAAACCGCCACCACCATGATGATAACCACGTTCAAGAGATAGGAAGTAACCTCGTGGAAGTTACTTTCTCTATTTGTAGTTACCACTCATATTTATCTATAAATATGAGAGGTATTCGACAGAGAAATATGGCCCAACAACCACACAAGTAGACACTCTGCCAAAATTTCTACTTTCTCTGCAATTTCAATTCAAGTTTCCATAGTTTCCTTTTCTTTTGGATCTCTCTCAGAACCTCTAATGGAGTATCAGTAGACGTAGCCAAAAAATATCAAACACCCTTGTTTAAACATTTTTTGGATAGGTGTGAACCGTGTAATTATTCCTTGTTCAAAGGAGTAAAAAACGCATTTATTGTTTCAAACACAAAATTTTCTACCACAAGAAACAAAGTAATTTATTAACTTGAGTAACAACAGTGTTCAAACACAAAATTAGCCTCAACCATCTCATGCGTCTTCTGCCTAACGTCCGACAGGTATACCTTACACATTATATTATTTTTTGTTTATTATATGTTGTTCCAACCTTGATCTAAATTCCACTTATTTCATTTTTTATCTTACCTAGAACTCATGGTTGGTAGTCCCCTTGGCCTCATAGTCACCCTTCATCATCTACCCACCAAAGCCATGAACAAAATCATTAATCTGATAGCCAGGTAATTTTCATCACCATTCCCCTCAATCAACTCATTTCGTATGAATTCAATTGTGATATTTTTTTTCTTATATAGCTATATAAATTGGATGACAACCATGTTCCTCAATTCTTTTGTCAGACGCGGAAGGAACCCATGTAGCCATGGATAACGAAGGCTCGTAGCCGTCATGGCGACACCACGGTCGAGGGAAGTGACATTGAGGATGACACAAAGGTCTCCGACTTCCCTATAGAACTCACTGAACCTCTACCATAAAGTCATCTTGGCTTTCAACAATATGCCTCTAAAACTCCGTTTGATTTTAACACGGCGTGCGGGGTTACTTCACCACTACCAACCAAGAACTTGTTCTCTCACGGCCAACATCTCTTTTTCCACATCCCCGGCCATTACCTTCATTGGCGATCATGATAGTTTTCTCCATAGCCAACCAATGTCCCCCTTGCTTGATGCCGCTAAAAGAGGTTATCATCCCACTACACCTGACCCAACTCCACGATGACATCCTCTCTAGCCTAAAAAATATGGCTACACAAGTGACAAATTGTATAAAAATGGTATCAAATAATTATCCCACCAAAGTAGGATAGATCGTATTCCACGGGGTCCTTCTTTCACGTTTACTCAAAGAAGTTAGTAAGTACTCAGTTTAAACAAGTTGTATGGGGTGAGTTCCACGAGATTTCTACAACTAGCATGCAAGGAAAAAAACTAATTAAAGCTAACAGAGTTGATTGATTTAAATTTAACGAGAAGAGAGCTTAGATTCGAATCCCCCTAAGATCACCAAGGCATTGGCAATCACAAGACCAACATTTCAGACCTAATTTATTCAGTTCTTAATCACCCCCGTAGCTCCTTACCCTTAGGTCTAAGTCCACGAACGTTCACTACTATTGAACTAGCTACCAAGATCAATTATCCGTATGTGCATTCAATTCTGTAATGGATAACTAATTGGTGCACCAAAATTAATTCTATGAGCTACTCTTGAAGCGGATTAACCCTAAACAGTCCTATTGGTCAAGTGAATTCGTTGAAAAGTTTAACTATTCGATTCGACATTCTAGAACAAGGCGGACATTCGCCACTATCCTTTATCTAACAAGAATCTATTTTAGGTCATTAGGCCAGAGAAGAAACAAAATCAAAAGAACGAATCAAACATGAATAAGGAAAGTCTAACTGCTTGCCGATCAGTGCCCGCTTTAAAGCCCTGAGTCACTTAGGGTTCATTTAATATAAGGTTGAGAAGGTTAGCTACTCCTATCCGATGAACGAAATTCAGAAACTACGAAAGAATTCATCATAGAACAAAGGAAGAATAGAGAGAAACTGAAAAACCTAATTCTAATGATTTCGTGCAGCTTTGATCTTCAAAACCTTCAACTCCGATGCTCTGAACGTCTTCCGGATGAATTAATCATGGCTATGATCTCTCCAATCCTCCAAAATAATCTCTCAACTCTCTCCAGGTCGTGGCTCTATCTAGTAAATTGAGTGTCTTAAAAAGGGGCTGAACAAGTCCTTTTATAGGGCCGAAATCTGTCTTAGTTTTTTATCTCGAAAATATGATGTTCTCGCGCGAGAACCTTGAGTTTCTCGGCGATAACCTCTTCACAAATATTTCAAGAATCCTGATGAGCTAAAATCAGACATCTTCTTCACAACCTTCTCAGCGAGAACCTTGAAGTTCTCGCCAAGAACCTTCCCAATTGGACCACTTTGAGTTCTTTCTTCTTCCATTCGACTTCTCTGATGGTCCCGTGCTCCTCCTTGATTATTCCTTACATTTCGAACATGTCCGATAGGTACTTATTCGACAGTGAAAACCTGTGCACTAAAGGAGACACTAGAAAACATATTAAATACACCCAAAACGGGCCACGGTAACCAAATTGATAAGAAATAGAGTGAATGAACCGAAATCCACTAAACTATTTGATAGGAAGAAATATGTTACGCTTCCCCCCTATTTGATACGTTTTCATGTGACATTTAATCTTTAATGTTGTTCTTTTAATGGTTTTGATCAACTTTATGAATATTCGTCTTAAATGACCTCTCGGGATCATTATGGTCCATTTTCACGTTTTCATTCTAGGTTGAGTTTCAACCCCTCACGATACTCGTGGTGTCCTATCCACGCTAAGCTAAACACAATCACATAACTTATGCACACTTTGGAGATAACTCTCATTTCTAACCACCTAGTCAACCATACATATACACAAGTCAACCATACGTACCGACAAGTCGATCATCCATTCAAACCACTCACTCAACACCACATAGCAACAACCATCACAACAAAATGCATTTACCGTTTCAACTTTCCAGTTCGAGCATTCCTAAATTTAACTATAAATAATCCATCCAATTCCACATATTTCATTTAACTCAATTTCCAGCCACAATTCATCCAATTTGAACATCCTCGTTCTCCTCAATCATCTCCCAATTCACATTCAGGACTCCGAACTTATTACAATAAGCACATGTCACGTTATCAATCACCATTACACATAACACCCAAACACCCAATCCAACTAATCACACATTGACACTTCATTCATTCACACTCACAATTCACACAACACATCCAAACAAGGGCAAACGGCTAGCTCACTAGCCACCCCCACCTGCAAGTACAGGGATAGCCATGTCGTCAGTCTAGGGTTACCCTCCTATTCTTCCTTCATAGGACGACCCCACATTGGCAGGGCCATCCACCTGCAACCACAACAGACAACAACAGCGTATATATATGAATTAACAAGATCACAGCCCATCCCTCCTATCACTACAAAAAAACTCGTGTTTAGCGTCGGTCATCGACCGACGCTAAATAATTTAGAGTCGGTTAAAAAAGCGACGCGAATTCTTGCGACGCTAAACTTTAGCGTCGGTTCTTATGTGACCGACGCTAAATATACCACGACCGACGCTAAAAATGGGTTGACCGAATGGGTGGCTGATCAACCCAATTTTTCATTTTTTGTTTTTGTTTATAATTTTCATTTTTATATTCATATTCGTTTTTCATTTTAATATTCTTTTTTCATTTTCATTTTTATTTTTTCTAGATCTGGGTTTTGACCAACGGATCTGGAGAGGAAGGGCGGCGAATCTGGTTGCGGAGGGCGGTTGTGGCGAGGCCTGCGGATCGGATCTATGATCTATCGGTTTCAAAGGGAGGAGGGCTGCTGGTGGGAGGAGCTGGTGGTGTGGAGGCTGGTGGTGTGGAGGAGCTGGTGGTGGTGGAGGAGTGTGGTGGTGGGAGACTGGTGTAGTGTGGAGGGCGTGTGGGTGGTGGTGGTGGGAGGAGCTGGTGGTGGGTGGTTAGGAGGAGTGGTGGTGGTGGTGGAGGAGCTGGTGGTGGTGGTGGGAGGAGGGCTGGTGGTGGAGAGGCTGGTGGTGGAGGTGGGAGGAGGTTGGGGGAGGATGGTGGTGAGAGTGGTGGGGTGGTTGGAGGTAGTGGTGGGGGAGCATTGGATGGTTTGAAGGGTTGAGAGAGTGGAGGAGGGTTTGAGAGAATTGAGGGGGAAAAGAGGATTGAGAGAATGAAATTTCCGTCTGTGTGGGGTTTAAATAGGTTAGGAATTTAGCATCGGTCGATGACCGACGCTAAATCATGTCGGCAAGCGACACTAATCTGGTTTGGGCAGAGGCTCCGTTTCTGACCCAAAATCAAATTTAGCGTCAGTTTGGTCACAATTTAGCGTCGGTCAGCTTTCGACCGACGATAAACCCTCGGTCAAACGCGAGTCAAGGGTTTAGCATCGGTTCCTAACTGACCGACGCTAAAGGCCTTTTTTTGTAGTGTATCACTCATTAGTAGTTCCGATCCGTTTATCATCCTCAATCAGCAACCAACTTCATCGTGGCTTTCTTCCAAAATAGTTGGCCAATCATAAAAAAAGATGTCTGTGACGCGGTCAGAAGATTTTTCCACTAAAGGAAGCTTCTTAACGAGACTAATCATACAATTATCTCTCTTATTGCTAAAGTCGACCAACCACAAAATATGCGGTAGCTTCGTCCGATCAGCTTATGTCAGGTCTTTTATAAGATCATTTAAAAAATCCTTGCTTCTAGACTTGGGAACATTCTTCCTTCGATCATTGGCGCTCACCAGTCTGGCTTCGTGAAATTAGGAGAATCACGGATAATGTTATTATAGCTCATGAAGTCATCCATTTTCTGAAGAACAAAAGATCAGGGAAAGCTAGATTTATGGCTCTTAAGGTTGACATGGAAAATCGTATGATAGAATTGAATGGGCCTTCCTCTTCAATGCTCTCTCATAGCTTGGGTTTCATTCGCATTTCATTCAACTTGTCCATGAGTGTCTTACCACAGTTTCTTACACTGTCTCCATTAACGGTTTTCGACATGGATCCTTTAAACCTACCTGCGGCCTCCGTCAAGGAGATCCCCTTTCTTCTCTTTTGTTTGCTATCTGTACAGAAGGCTTTACAGGGCTCATCAACCACGCCTTACACCAAGGAACCCTAAAAGGGGTCAAAATCGGACGATCAACCCCTATGATCTCTCTTCTTTTCTTTGCATATGACTCTTTCCTTTTCCTTGAAGTCAATGAATGGGCAATTCGATGTGTTCAAGAAATCTTTCAGTCTTTCCTGGCCCTGTCAGGACAAAAGATTAACCTCTTCAAGTCTGCGGCCCTTTTCAGTAATAACGTCCCTCAGACACTGACCTCTCATTACGCATCTCTGCTTGGAGTGGATCTCTCGGTGTTCAAGATAAATACTTAGGTCTTCCTTCTTTAGTTCCAAGATCCAAAAGAGACATGTTTCGTTTTGTTGAAGACAAACTTATGGAGAAGCTTGTAGGGTGGAAACAATCTTGTCTTTCACCCGCTGGAAAGGAAACCTTGATTAAAACTGTGGCAAGTGCACTTCCAATTTATGTGATGTCTTGCTTCCGTCTTCCCACCTCAATCTGCAAAAAGCTTAACTCTCATCTTTCTTGCTTTTGGTGGAATGGAAAAACCACTCCCACCCCATTCATTGGCTAAAATGGACCAATTTATGTCAAAGCAAAATGGCAGGAGGACTCGGGTTTCGTTCTTTTGACTCTTTTAATCAGGCTCTTTTGGCTAAACAATGTTGGCACCTCATCTCCAACCCTGATTCTCTCGGGCAAGAGTCCTTAAAGGAAAATATTTTCTGCAGACTTCCTTCCTCAAAGCTAATTTGGGCAGTTGTCCCTTCTGGCTCTAGCGAAACATCCTTCATGGTAGAGAGTTCTTCCTTAAAGGAATCAGGTGGGAAGTTGACAATGGCTCGTCCTTTCATCTGTATGATGAGCCATGGATCGCGGATCCATCCCCTTCAACCCCAATGTCCTTCCAACAGCTTTTAGGCCCCTTCCTGGCATCCACTTTTTTCACACTGGATCCACCTGGATCACCCACCACCTTTCTGAAGTGTTCACACCAATCTCAGTTTCTCGAATCACTCAAATCCCTCTCATATCTACAAATGTTCCAGATAAAATTATCTGTCATTATACAACTAACAATTTTTCTCAGTCAAATCAGCGTATCACCTTGCCCGCCAAGAGCATTCCTCCTCGATTGCCCGAAACACACAGTTGGGACCTTTTCTTCACGATCACTCTTTTTGGAAGATGGTGTGGACCCTCATGGTCCCTCCAAAAATTCGTACCTTTTATGGACGCTGTTCAAGTCGGCCCTTCCACTTGGTCCTTTTCTGTCTAGAAGAGTCTAGTCTCATGACCCGTGCTGCCCCGTTTTCCTTGACGCAGTTGAAACCCCGGAGCACCTCTTTTTGCAATGCAAGCTTATTCAGTTGTGTCTTTGGCTTGATGTCACTCCTTCTGCCCTCCGTGACTGTCCTTAGTCAAACATCTCGCTGTCTTGGCATTTTCTCTCTCGTCTAGGTCAGGACTTGCTTGTGTCATTCGCTTTCTTCTGGTGGAGGGTGTGGAAAGTTCGTAATGACGTTGTCTTTTATAAATTCCTCCATTCTACGACAGCTATTCTCAGAACTTTTGTCTCCCAAACCTAATAATTTCAGAACGCCATTTCTTCTCGTCCAACCTCTCTCCCCACTGCCTCCACCGGGCCCACCATGACCATCAGAGAATGGTCTGCCCTCCCTCCAGGTTGGATCAAGATAAATGTCGATGCTAGTACAGGACCCAGTTCGTCGGGTGGTGCGGTGGATCTTGTGGCAAGAAATGATGAAGGGGAGCTGGTTGAAGCAAGAGCACGAGTTTTCCAAGGCCAAACCAATGTGACATCTTTGGAGCTTCTCGGCTTTCACGAGGCAGTCATTTGGGCTCGTTCACATAACCTCGCATGTGTCATCTTTGAAGGTGATTCTCTTGAAGTTGTTTCGCATCTCCGTAACCGGAATCCCCTCCATTCCTCGTGTGGTTCCATCCTCAAAGAATTCCTCTCCAGTTGCTCCGCTTTTCCTTGTTATTCTTTCCAGTATGTTCCCCGCTTGTGTAACAGAGTTGCCGACTTTGTGGCTAAAAAAGCTCTTTCTTTGTACCCTTTGCATGGTTCAGTGGATTTATCCCACTAGCTTGTATCTTTGAACCTTCTCTCTTAATCGTATTGGTCTTTCTTTGGTAAAAAAAACTCATCAATTAGAAATCATTCATCAATCGACAACCGTCACAAAACAAATAGTAATCAGCCACAGAATAGTTATCATCTTTTACTCTCTTTCATTTTCATCAATCCCTGCATTCATCTAAGTCAAAATTTCAACTCCTCGCATCGAACACACTACCTATCATATGCTAAACCCTCGCCTGACAAGAAGACAAGGCTCTAAACAACTTCTAGAAACTCGAACAGCCAAACTCTACAGCTCAAAAAACGTAGCTTCTTCCTTCTGCCACAGACAGTGTCTAACCCCGAAATACCAGAAACTGAAATGTTCAATACTTCCTCTCGTTTCCAGGAACATATAGTCAAAAATAGATCATCAATCGGACCTCTACAGCTCCCGGAATGAAGGATTGAAGTTTGGGGGGTTTTGCTTCATCAAAAGGGTTTTCGGGAGGAAAGAGAGAGAGAGAAGTTGAAGAATTCCGTCAAAAACCCGTCTTTTATAGTAAGACCAAGACATATGGCCGTGTTTCATAACACACGGCGTGTGTCTGTAACACACGATCGTGTGTTTCAGTCTGCCACTCTCCACGAATTTTCAACTTACTCGCTTGTAACTTCAACCCGACTCAATTATGAACGTCCCGGACTTCGATAAGGTCTCAAGAACATTTTATCCAATGTCTCAATCATCCAAACTTGAGTTACAAATCGTTCGGTTGAGCGGGGATGTTACAGTTACGTCAATAATTAGGTGCATCACCGACCTCGTTATTCATGCCTTGTCTACTGACCCACTAGAGTTGTGTTTTGTTTCAAGACTAGACGACATGTTCGAGGATCCCGAGCCACCAACCATCGCGCACACACCGGGACGGATTACTACAACCTATAAGAAATCTCCCACCTTGACCCTGAAGGAGCCTACCAAGCGCATTCACGACTCTCACATTGATGTACGTTTCAGCCCACCGCCTCCCTAACCTTTATCCAGGTATCTTCCGGCTCAAGGACGTTAAACAAGAGCGCTTCGTGGGAGGAAACTCACGATAGGAGCCAGTTTTGAGTCTATTTAGTTAGTTCTTTGTGTTTTTAGTCGTTCGAGTCAGTTTTGGGGTGTGTCAAAAGTGTGAGTTCTTTTTGTTTTAACTCTTTTTTGGCCAGGTATTAGGTTCTCGCCGAGAACCTCAAATTTCTCAGCAAGAAGGTCGGCAAAACCCTGACCTTATTTGTGTCGTCCTCTAAATTGTGCTACACTCGATTCTTGACTTGCAATGTAAAATTGACTTCAATTTTTCACAATGACGTTTACACTATTCCACATAGAGCCTATAACCAGTGTGTCGACACAGATACTAAATGAGTCTAGCCTAGAATGTTGTGAGCTAGGAAAGCCCGACACCTAAGTGAAGTGTTCGGGTTGAGCACTAGTATAGGCACGAATGTTGTGAGCTAGGCAAGTCTGACACCTAAGCGAAGTGTTCGGATTGAGCACTAGTATGCAGTAATTGGATAGAAGAAGTCGGAAATCTTGGTAAAATTGTTGTTTGAATCGGTCCTAGCTATAACATATAACGTGTAGGTCTATAAACGGATGAAGTTGAGTCAAGAGCTACGTCACATTAACCCACTATTTCCCAAATATTTCCTACCTCCACCTAATTTGCATCATAACCCGATCTTAAGACCTTTTGATTAGAGTTGATGGTATTATAGCAGGGTAATTTGTGATATATGTGTGATTTCTCTGATTGGAGTACACTCGATTCTTGACTTGCAATGTTAAATTGACTTCAATTTTTCACAATGACGTTTACACTGTTCCACTTAGAGCCTATAACCAGCGTGTCGGCACTGATACTAAATGAGTCTTGGCCAGAACAAATTGTAGATGACTCTTGTAGTTGAACGTTAACTCTTATCATCTATAAATCTTTTGAATGGATTGATTGACTTAATACTTATTTCAAACTGCTCGATAACACCATCCTAAGATGACAAAGTAACTTAGAATATCACCATTTTTAGCCAAATAACCTACCCGAAATCATTTTCCTTTAGGATGACCCCGTTGAGCCTTGGCTTGTTTGTTGATTTATACACATCTTCAGCTCTCCTCCATGTTTTTCATTCCCCATTAGTCCCTTGTGATTGTGGCTTGAGATTAGTCTAAAATCCAATTCAAAATCTTATGTAAAAGTTATAACTAGCTAGTACCAAGTAGTTGAATTTTCGAAGTTGTGGAAACAATGTGTGATCCATTCAAATGCATATCGATTAATTTTAAATAAATTAAATGATTAAAAAAAAGCTAGGCAAGCCCGATACCTATCTGAAGTGTTCGGGTTTAGCACTAGTATAGGCACAAATGTTGTGAATTAGGCAAGTCCTACACCTAAGCGAAGTGTTCGAATTGAGCACTAGTATGATGTAACTGGAAGAAGTCAGAAATCTTGGTAAACTTTTATTTGAATCGGTCCTAGATAGAACATACAACGTGTACGTTTGCAAGTGGATGAAGTCGAGAACCATGTCACTTTCACCCACTATTTCCCAAATATTTCCTACCTCCACCTAAGTCGCATCATAACCCGAGTTTAAGACCTTTTGATTAGAGTTGGTGTTATCATAGTAGGGTAATTTGTGATTAATATGCAAGCTTATGGTAAGAAACTCGTTTTTGATGAAAGTCTAGTTGTCTCGATCTTTAAACTACTACGTGAAGTGTGCAGAAAGCAGTAAGATCTAGACTTGTTTGGTTGATGTTCTTGCATGTGTAGGTTGCGTTTTATAAGTTGAACAAAGTAAGTTGAATTGTTAGGAATTGAACCCCGATTTAACTAATCTTGTCATATGTGAATTTGGGTGCATTTCGAATTTTATCTTGCTTGAGTACAAGCAAACGATTAAGTGTGGGGTGAATTGATGACGCTAGATTAACCACGATTATCACCCCCGATTAAGTGACATTTCATTTTTTGAACATGTTTTTGGAATAGTGATCATTGCAGAAAGCGTGATCAAAGATATCTAGCTTTTGGCCATGGTCATTTTTCTCGAGGGTTTCTAGGTTTGGCTTACTCAATTCTGAGACAGGTGTTCAAATTGGTAGCACAAACAAAACACACACACTTAGCAATCATAATCTCAATACAAGGCTGGCTCAAGCTATAACAAACTAACTCAAGCATGGGCTCAAAGAGCATGGAAGTAGGGGTATGACAACAAATCATTCAAAGCACGCAAAGACAAACATAGGATGGATGAAATGGGAGAGAAATAAGGGTCAAACAAGTTTCCCCTTTCGGTGTTCATGAATCATGATTACACAACTTTAGACTGAAATAGTTCTAACAAGCCAGATGAGATCTTTCAACATAACATCAACACGAATCCTAAGCTCATTGGATGGAGCCAAATAAAACTCAACATTAACCACTAACAAACGGACATTGGTCACCATTCACATTGAAAGTAGAATGCGCAGAAGGTGTTTGATGAAATGATTTTTGGTCTTTAAACCTAAAAAGTCATAGCTAGTATGATGGAATCTATGCATAACATTGAAGTGCAACACTCTGATAGACAAACACTTGAATCAAGGCATTACTAAATCAAAATATCAATCCTAATCATGCATCTTCATTAGAGAAACAGGAACACATAGATCTGAATAACATCTGAACTTGAATTGAACTTAAATAAATCCAAAGTAACAAGAGTGAAATCAATCATCAATCCCCCTAAGGTTCCACTCACCGAACCGTAGGGGGGTTTAGTTACAGCAGTTCATAGTGAAGATCTGAGAAATACGACCTAGAAAGAAAGAGATGAGAAGCTCCACTGATTTCTTCGTGTCCGGATGAATCTTGATCTTCTCCTGTTGTTTCTGTGACGCGAGAGATGAAGGATGATGATGGGTAGATTATTTTTGGACTCCGAGAGGGTTTTCCAGGTGCAGGAGGTCGGGTATGTTCGTCGAAAATGAGTTGGGAACAAAGTCTGACCATCCTCTCAAATTAGGTTTCTAAAAACCCTATTTAAAAAATCTATCCAATAGTGCGGTGTGTAAACATCGTGTAACTAGCATGCATGACAATTACACGCCATCTGCATGTCGGTTGGACGCCAAGTCTCGCTGTCGGGACGCTAACTGTGGTTCCTTCCTTAGAGTCTCGTTGTATTTATGCTAGAACTTCAAAAATTCATATCTTGAGCGTTTGTACTCCGATTTGAGCACCGTTTGAACCTGTGGCTTCATACCGATATTATCTAAATAATGGTATAACCTGAAAACTCATCGAAGCACCTTGGAAAACGTAAAAATGGACCATAGTGATCCTGAGAGGTCATTTGAAACGAATATTGATAAAGTTGATGAAAACCATTAAAAAAACAACATTAAAGTTTAATATTGGATTGAGTTTAAATGCCAATATGAAGAACTTCTTAGACTAGATCAACAGTAAATAGCTAAATGATCATAGATTTGCTGGCTCTTTATTTACTTGGATGAATAAGCATGTTGTTGATCCTATTACGAGAAGATTGGACAGGGTTGTGGTGAACTCTGATTGGCAAAACGTCATGAGTAATAGTCAGGTGGATATCCTTCTCCCATGAGTTTCTGACCACTGTGGAATGTTGATTAAAGCTTCTGTAAAGTTGGAATTAATTCCTAAACCGTTTAAGTTCTTCAACATTTGGTGCAATCATGATGAGTTTATGCCTCTGATTGAAAGGATATGGAAGACTCCTTTGAGTGGAAATGATCCTATTATGAAATTGCATAACAACTTGAAAAAACGTCAAGGAAGGCCTTAAAATTTTCAATAAATAGTTGTATTCTGATGTGGGGAAAAGAGTTGCAGAAGCTAGACTAGCTCTTAATGCAACTCAATCTAATTCCTTACTGCACCCTAGTAGTGAGAATTTTGAGAAAGAAAGACATATGATGAAGGAGTGGGATGAGCTTAAAGATGCTGAAGAATCAATCAAAAGACAGAAATCTAGGGATTTGAAAATCAAGCTGGGGGATTCTAACACTAGATATTTCCATCAACAGATGAAAGCAAGGTTTTCTAAGAATTCTATAACTAAACTAAACTAATCACTGATGAAGGGAAGGAGCTTACTACTGCTAAAGATATTTCCACTGAAGCTGTCAGCTTTTACACTAATATTGTTGGCAAGGAAAACTTTTCAGTCTCTAGAGTTTCACTTGAACAGTCTTTAATTTCATTTTTGATGACCAAGTTCCAAATCTAGTTGCTCCTATAAGCAGGGATGAAATAAACAAGGCAATGTTTGCTATAGACTGGGATAAGAGTCCAAGTCAAGATGGTTATACCTCTACTTTTTATAAAAAATGTTGGCATCTGGTTGGAAAGGAAGTGGAAGATGCAATTCTCTACTTCTTTGTTAATAGTCATATGCCTACTGAGGCAAATTCCACAACTCTTGCCATTATTCCTAAGGTATTGAATGCTTCTTCCATGAGATATTTCAGACCTATTTCTTGTTGTAATGTCCTGTAAAAGTCTGTTACAAAGATTCTGACTGCTAGGTTAAGTAACTGCTTACCTCATGTTATAAGCCAAAGCCAATCTGCTTTGTGAAGAATCGTGTGACCAGTGATAATATACTAATGGCTTATGAGCTAGTTAGTTCATACCATGTAAAACAAGTTCCTCCTAGATGTGAAATTAAAGTTGACATCATGAAAGCTTTTGACTTTGTGAATTGGAAATTCCTGAAGAATGCGTTGCTTACTATGAAAATCCCTAAGTAGTTTATAGACTGAATTATGGCTTGTCTCGATACTGCCATGTTTAGTGTGGGGTTGAATGGAGGTCTTGTAGGTTGCTTCAAAGCTGAAATGGGTCTTAGACAAGGTGATCCACTCTCACCTAGTCTGTTTGTGATTTGCATGGAGGTTATGCATGTCTTCTAATTAGATATGCAATGGAAGGTCATCTTCCTTTGCACCCTAGGTGTAAGCATCAATTGATTACTCACCTCTGTTTTTTTATGATCTTTTAATCTTCACTAATGGGACTGTTTGGGGGGATGGAGATGGTGTGTGCTATTCTCAAGGTGTTCTATGAGTTATCTGGTTTACAGATAAATACTAGAAAGTCTGTTATGTATTGCTCTGCTTCTGTAAGCCATTTAGCTAAGGAAGTTATCACTCAAAGGACTGGAATCAAAGTAGAGGAGCTGTCTATAAGGTACCTTGGTATTCCACTGACTTTAGAAAAGATTACTGCTAAGGATTGTGACAAACTTGTCAATAAGATCACTGCTAGGGTTAGAGTTTGGATAGCAAAATATTTGAGATACGCAAGAAGACTTCAATTGGTGCAATCTGTGTTATCAATTATGAGCCAATTCTAGATAGCTATTTTCATTCTCCCTAAATTTGGGATTAAAACTATGAAGAAGATATGCAATGACTTTCTTTGGAAAATGGCATCCGTAGAAAGAAAGCTAAAGCAGCTTGGAGTAATATCTGTTTTCCTAAAACTGAAGGAGGGATGGGGTGAGAAGCCTAGAAGACTGGAATTTGGCTTGCATCATAAGACATATATGTAATATTATTTCAAGTAGTGGTTCTCTATAGATTGTCTGGATAAAAAGATACAGGAATAAAGGGCAGACCTTATGGGATTCAAAAATTGTTCAAAACTCTTCGTGGGTTTGGAAGAAAATTATAATGGAAAGAGATTCAGCTAAATATCATATTGAAGACTACCCTGATCTGAAGTGGAGTGGTAAGCAGATGAACTATTATTCGATAAGCACAGTGTGGAACAGCATAATGGAGAAAAACTGTTACATCCATCCCGAATCGACCCGAGTAAACCCGTGGTCGAACCGGTATGAGTGTCACTCGAAGATAAATCATTTAAAAAGAAGAGTAAAAAGGCAGCGGAAATAGAAACAACTCTTAATAAAAGTTCAAAACGAAGGAGGCCTCCAATAAAAAAACTGAGTATAATCCATAATACCAAAATCCAAACAACCGATAAAGCATAAATCCAAAATCCAATCCTCAAAAGATTACAAAATCTCCCAACCGGAAATGTCAACTGAAAGTAAAAGAAAAAACAAAGTCAACTTCAATGTAGATCCCCAATCTTCAGCTCATAGCTCCAATCGGTAACAACTCTGAATTCAACCGAGAACACCCGAACCTTAACACACTCTCACTAACCACGCGCACCTGAAAGGGGAAGCGGGGGGAATCAATTTCCTAATGAAATTGAGTGAACCCACTGGGTTTAACTATGCGTCGGACCAACCTGGAAGAGCGGTTCCAAACTTCGCACACACATCAACAATAGAACCAGACACAGGCATACAAATTTTAATTCCCTAAAACAGCCTAGGTGATCACATAGGTGCAGTTCTCAGTTCAACATTCTCAACCCACAATGGCATCAATGTACAAAGATCAACATTCATACATCACATCATTCATCACATACATACGGTTCAGAATTACATCACGAACATACAATTCAGCATTACCTCACACACATACAATTCGGCATTACATCACATACTTACAATTCGGCCTTACATGACATACATACAGTTCGACATCCTAACGCAACTCATTTCACAATCAACATCCATGTATACGCTCACATTCTCACATAATTCTCGTTTCAATTACTAAGTGAATTATTAGGCATCCTTAAGCAATCTAGGTTATCACTCAAGTGCAGTTCTCCATACTAACAATTCACAATTCATTGTCATCATCATAATTATCAATCATTCAACATCAACCCAACAGCTCAACACAACCCCACAATACAGTTCACATATCAATGCCACAGTTCACAACATATCACAAGGCATCTCACAAGCACGTCCAATACACACATCATACATAGAACACACACTCACCCACACCGACACACACATACACAGTACACATACATTTCTAATTTCAATTATCTAAGGGAGTTTATTAGGCGCCAATAAGGAGTTGTACCCCCGCTACCCCGTCAGTCAACACAACATGACGCACCCCCTCTTCCAGGAGAGTCCAAGACGCATCCTTAACGGATCCTTAATTCATGAACATTCACAAATCTCTCTCTCGGGAGTTAGCAACTAATCCTCGGTACTTGACTAAGGTGATCTACCAATGTAGACCCGACTCGATTACTAATCCTCAGTTTCCAACCGAGGTGATCTACCCACGTAGACCTGCCTCAATCACATATCCTTGGGGTAACGTTGGCTCCTTCCGATTCTACCAAACACAACAAAGAATTCAAAACCTCTAATTGCTCATTCAAACTCATCCATCAGATTCCACATCAATACCATCCAATATCAATCAATCAATCCCACCATCAATTCCATCATTACTCCAATTCCAAACCACATTCACATATCACAATCCAATCAACTACACATATCAACAAAACAAATTCAATCAATCAAACTGAGTCCCAATTCCATTACCCATTCTGTTACCAATCTTAGCCAATTCTGTTAGCCAATTCTGTTAGCCAATTCTGTTAGCCAATTCCGTTAGCCAATTCCATGTACCAATTCCATTAGCCAATCCCATGTACCAATTCCACTACCCAAAACTATGTCATAAATCTACATCACTAGTCATATTAACAACTCACATCTCACATAGCACCACTATCACCCAAAAAATACATAACATCAAGTCATCCAACCATACATACATCATTTCATCCAACAACACATAACATCGTTCTATCCAATATCACATCTACAATAACAATCCATTTCATTCAACATCCCATATACAACAAACAATTTAAGGGTAAACGGCTAGCTCACCGACCACCCCCACCTGCAAGTACAGGGATAGCCATGTCGTGAGTCTTAGGGTTACCCTCATGTTCATCCTTCATAGGATGACCCCACATTGGCAGAGCCATCCTCCTATAACATTTAATAATCACATCAAGGATAACTGCTAGCTTGCTGGCTACCCCCACCTGCAAGTACAGGGATAGCCATGTCGCAAGTCTAGGGTTACCCTCCTGTTCGTCATTAATTGGGCGACCCCACATTAGCAGGACCAGCCTCCTACAACCACAACTGACAATGGCAGAACATACATATATAAATCACAAGATCACAACCCATCCCTCCTATCACTCATTACTAGTTCCAATCCGTTTTAACATCATCATTAATCAATCACCCCAACCCCAATCGCATAGAAATCAGCAACCAATCACAGCCAAACAAGCGATTAACAATCACTCATCAATCAACAACCATCACAAATCAAGTAGCAATCAATTACAGAACAGTTATCATCTTTTACTCTCTTCCAATTTCATGCAATCCCTATATTCGTTTAGGTCCTAATTTCAACTCCTCACATCGACCATAACTACCTATCGTACGCTAAACCCTCACCTGACAAGAAGATGAGGCTCTAAACAACTTCTAGAAACTCGACCAGCCAAGCTCTACAGCTCCAAAAACGTAGCTTCTTCCTTCTGCCACTTATAGAGTGTAACTACGAAATACCAAGAACTGAGATATGTGATCTCTTCCTCTCGTTACCAGGAACGCGTAGCAAGAAATGGATCGCCAATCGGACCTCTGTAGCTCTCATAATCAAGGTTTGAAGCTTGGTGGTTTTTGGTTCGTCAAAGGGGTTTCCGGGAGGAAAAAGAGAGAGGGAAATTCTGGAAATCCATGAAGAATCATCCTTTTATAGTCAGACACAAGACACACATCGTGTGTCTCATAACACACGACTTGTGTTATGAAGACACACGGCCGTGTGTTGTAGTCTGCCCACTTTGACGAATTTTCATGTACTCGCTTGTAACTTCAACCCGACTCAATTATGAACGTGCCGAACTTCGATTGGGCCTCAAGAACATTGTTTCCAATATCTCAATCATCCAAACTCGAGTTCCAAACCATTGGGTTGGGTGGGAATGTTACAAAAACCCTTAGGTTGCTTGGTTTGATCTAGTATGGGGGAAGCCTAGCATTCCAAAGCATAGTATGATCTTCTGGCTGGTAGAGAGAGGGAAACTCATCACTAGAATGATGCAAGCTACTTGGGGATTAACTGTTGATAGTTTTTTTTTTATATGTTGATGGGGTAGACAGTAGAGATCATGTTTTCGGTCATTGCAAGTTTGTGTGTGGTCTCTTCCAGGCTATATGAATTTAGTTTCCAGATCATGTAGATTGGGATACATTCATGGTGCAAATGCAGAGCAAATGGTGTGAGCGGTGCAAGCGGAATGCAAGCAGGAAGGGGAGACTAATGACTCGTGCTACCATCGGTCATACCTAGTATGAGCGGTGCAGGCGGAATGCAGGTGAAGATGCAGTGACAGTGGACATGATTCAGAATCGGATTGCTACAGAAATTGGATGTCTAATCTAGAGGGGTGTTTGGAGTTAGTCAAGCTGTTTTCGAGCACCATGTTATGGGAGATGAGGATTCGAGATTCATAGGATGTTGCTTGTTTGGTTAGTTCTTTCTTTGTAAGCTTGATGTTTGTGTTGTTTGCTTGTACTTTGATGTTGTTGAATAAAAAATCCCCTAATTATTCATAAAGAAAAAAGATGAATACATTTAACCATTGATTGGGACTATTGACTTACTCCTTTTAATGTAAAATAACATGATAAAAAAATCATAGTCAAACTAATCTGTAAAATAATACATGAATAAATATAAGAAGTTTTATTAAACTAAGGGTAAAAAAACACTCCTTGAAATTTTACGTTGTAATGGTAAGTTATAATACATTGAATGACTGAAAATTTAAGCTAAAAAAATATCTAATTGTACTCATTTCTTTTTTTCTTATTATGATTCAAACAACCGAGTAAAACAACACCGCCCATAAAGCGGGTAGATACAAAAGATAGTCTAATAAAAAAGCAATGTTGTCAGGACCGGACCGGTCATCGAACCGGTAAAAAATGTAATAAACTATAAACATATATACAAACTGTAAAAAGCCATATATATATATATATACCGGGTAAAAAACACTGATGGTCATCTAAGTATGGGTCATGTAACAGCTTGGTCACCTAACTATGTTTTGTAACAGCGTGGTCATCTAAGTTTGTAAATCATAACCGACAGGCATCTCCGACAATTTTTCACCAAATCTCCTACGAATTTGCTAGCTTAGAAGACACATCAGCCAACAAAATAATATTGTTAACATAGAGAAGATGGAATAAAAATATTTTGTTGCTGGTGTGACCCTCTGAGCTGGAAAATTCACTGAAGATTCGGTAAAAAATCGATGGAGATGCTTGTCAGTTACGATTTACATAGTTAGGTGACCACGTTGTTACAAAATATAGTTAGGTGACCACGCTGTTACATGACTCATACTTAAGTGACCGCCAATATTTTTTTTCACAACCTAAACCCTAATCTACCGCTGCTACACTATTCTCTTCCTTTCCCTTCTCTTTTCTTCTTCATCTATCAAATTTCTTACTTCCTCCATCTCCCCTGTACGAATAAAATCAGTAACAATAAAATCAGACTCTTATTCTCTTCCAAACCGACAATTAAACCACAAGACGTAAACCATCTTCTAGATCTAAGATCCATTGTCTTCTCTTTCGTACTTCTGAATTGACGGAGAAGGTTGTCACCGACAGAGGACGATGAGCAGATGGATTTTGACGGAGGATGGCTAACAGACTTCAGACGATTCTGCTGCTGAAGAACACTGATAATGAAGACGATGAAGCTATGTTGTTGCCGCGGAGGCTTGGCTACCGGCCGGAGAAGAAGATGACAGCGGTGAGTTCAGTGTTTAAAATGGCGACGATTGAGAATAGAGTGTTTATGTTGAGAAGAGAGTCCGACCGGCCGAAACCGCTCAAAGCGGGCCGACCGGTTTCGGCAGTTTTACCGAGTCCAACCAATTTTTTGGCTTAATTGAACCGAAAGTCAATTAAAAGCAACCCGGACCGGATTTGGCGCCGATTCTCAGTTTTACTGGCCGATCAAATCCGGTCATGACAACAATGAAAAAAAAAGCAAATAGAATCTAGTAGTGGAAACATTCCCTCCGCGGCTCAGCCTTCGTATTTGTAAATATGTACAAACATATTGCACACCGAAAATGAAAAGTAAAAGGGTGGAGTGGGAAGGAAAAGAAGAAGGGCATGCGATTCAAAGTAAACCCAACAAAACAAACAAAACAAAAGGAGCTTCATCCCTTCCTTTTACTAGAATCTATTTATTTCAATTTCATACTTTTTATGTGAACGGATAATAATCTTTACCAAACAAAACAATGTGAAGGGATAATAGTAAATTGTACTTTTTATTGTCACGTTAACATACAACTATTTGTACTACGCTTGGTTTATTTTTTTTTCAATGGTAACTAATTTAACAATTAAAATCTTATTTATAAGATTTCGTTAGATGATGAGACATCAGCATAACTCATCCATAATTAATTATATCACATTGACATAGAAACGACTTTCATCCATATTTTGTACGCACTTAACTAAAAAAAACATACTAAACTTACAAAAAAATTTATTATATTTATAATTATAAATTAACTATATAAAAAATATGAATAATTTTATTTTTTATTTTTCATTGGATTTGAAAATTTTATTGTTATTTTTATATTTTTCAGTACAAAATTAAATTAAATTAATATTTTACTTTTGATCTTATAAATATAAAAAAAGTAAACAAATGTCTTTTAGGAATTTATTTTAATAACAGAAACCATTTTTTTTAATTTTTTTAATATTAAAAATAAAAATTCTAATAAATATGAATAACATTTTATAAAAAAAAATATTTTATTTTATTTTATTTTTTAATTAATGAATTATAAAAAAAAAAAATTTAAAAATTTTTATTGTTTAGTTGAGTCACAAGACAAATATGAACGAAAGCTGTTGGTTTGGCAAGATAATGTCATTAAGTATGGATGAGTCATATTGGTGAGTTATCACTTAACAAAATCTTGGATAAAAGGACTTGATAGTTAAATTGGCTATAGTAGAAGGGATAAATTGATCATTTCGTAGTACAAGAGTTGTCTGTTCACTTTGGCAAAGTAGATAGTGCAAAGTATCATTTCCACTTGTTCAAACCAATATTATCAAGATCGGACTGGTCATCAAAACGGTTCAGCGAGAGGTTCAAGGGTTTAAGGTTGACAGAGGTCGGACTGCAAAACCCGTTGTAAAAAACCGGTCACTACATAACTTAACAAAAGTATGATATTATTGGTGATGATCCGCTTTTCACGTGTCGTCAAATAACTAATTTACAAAGTAGACTAGATCGTATTCCACGGGTCTCGACTAATCGTTTACTCAAATGAGTCGGCAATTTACTCAGGTTTAACAAGTTGTGCGTGGTGTGAGTTCCACCACTTCTAATCTATGAAGCAGGAAAAATGAAATGAAAACAGAAAGCAAATTGAAAGATTTCGAATCCACCTAAGTTCACCAGAACATTGGCGATCACAAGACCAGCGATTTTCAATCCTGATTCATTCAGTTCTCAGACACCACCATAACTCATGACCCTTAGGTTTAAGACTGGCGAACGTTCGCTCTATCCGATCTAACTCCCAAGATTAATTATCGGCCGTGCGTTCACTTCTGCAACGGAAAACTAACTGGCGCGATTACTAGTGATTAATGAGTTACTCTAGCAGTGGATTAACCCTAACTGTTGATTTGGTGTTTTAAAGTGAGGCGAACGTTCGCTACTATCCTCAGCTTAACAAGAATCTAGTCTAGGTGATCAAGCTAGAAAAGAAACACAGACAACGAAGAACAAACCAAACATGTAAGAGAAACTGTCTAAATCTTAATTTAATTACTACCGATCCGTGACCACTTTAAAGCCCCGAGTCACTTAGGGTTCATCTAATCTAAGCTGTATGAGTTTAGCTACTCATATTCAACAAAAAAAATTCGAAAATGAACAAGGAATACATTTTCAAGTAGGAAGAACAGAGAAGAACTGTAAAACCTAATTTCTGATGAATCTGTGAAGCTTCAATCTCCTGAATCTTCAACTCCTAGCACCGAGCTCTCCGAGATGGAAGGATGGCGTCACGATCTCTTCCCGGCTCTTCGAAATCTCTAAACTCTCTCTCGAACTCTGAAGTCTGGAAATTAATCCAAGGAATAAGTATATCTTCATAATGGTCGCCGGTTTAGTATTTATAGGGTTTCTAATTCCCAGCCGGAAAAGGGCCTACTTCTTGGCGAGAACTTTGAAAGTTCTCGCCGAGAACTTTACTTGAAAACCGGGAGAGTCCTCTGCCCAATCTGTGTATTTTCTTCGAGACATCTCGGTGAGAACTTTGGTTCTTCTTGCCGAGAACTTTAGTATAAGCAGGGGTTTGTTCTGTGATCTCTGAATCGATCTCAGGCCATTTTTTGAGGTTCCCTTGCTTCCCGAGCATGTCCATGGCTACGTTAATGACGACAAAAACTTGTGTAATCTCAAAAGCACTAGAAAACCATCAAATAGACCCCTAACGGGCCAAAGTAACCACTACGGTAAGAATTAGAGCAATCGAGTGAAAATACCCTAAACTACCCTAAAAGCCGTGTCTCACGCAGAGAAATGTCGCTTAAATGAGGCTGATAATCACGTCAAATCGAGTGTCATCAGGGATCATCTCGTAAAGGATGAAAAGGAGGATAACACTAGGACTTGTGACATGGATACCTCTCTATCCCTTGTTTTATGCAGGTGGGGTGGCCGGCAAGACTAGCCGTTTACCCTTGATATGGTTGTGAATTGTGAAATGTGGGTGGTATTGACTGCAAGGGAAATGTGAAATTGGATTGATTGTGGTGGAATTGATGAGGGATTTGATGGATGAATTTATTGCTATGCTAAGTGAAATATGATAGATCCTGGAGGAACCTACATTGCCCCACCCAAAATACGGGTTGTGACTGAGTCTGATTCACTAGGGTGAATCCCTTGGTTGGGTTGCCAAGGTCGGTTGATTTTCTCCTTCATGGAAGGATCCTCTTTAGGATGCATCGGAATGAATACTTATTCGGGGAAGGATCCTGTATGAATGCGTCAGAATGATATGATGGCCGGCAGTGGTGGTGAAGTGGTCCTGCTAGCCATCCAGGCTGAGAATGCATTTTCTTATACCCCACCGGGGTCACCGACTAGAGGGAGGAGTGTCGGGCCGTACAAGAAGCATCTGGAGCTTTGACGCACCCACAACCGGGCCATGCAGAGGTTTGTAAAGCCTAAATATGTGACCAGGTTCAAGTACAGCCCACCCCTGAGAGCCAGGCAAGCTAGGATGAGCGTAAGGCCTCAACATGGCCACAGCACCAACACCCGAAATGGCGCCCAACCTAAAACCGGAGCCGGGCTCACGTTAAGTCCTAGAGCATTCCCAACGGGCCCTGAAGACGCAGAAAAGCCATGGGAACCCCTTGAGGTCTTCCTGGAGGAGTGCCAAAGAAGAAAGCAAGAAGTCTTGGCTGAAATGGAGGAAAGGCAAAAGACAGGCCCTGCCCCGGGCGCTACGTCGGGCCTAGCAACCATACTAGGCCCCCAGGAGAACCCCACGATCCTAGAGCGTGTGTCAGCGCTTAGAGAACCACCGAGGACCTTCCTAGAGGCATGTTCCAAGCAGAATGAGAAAGGTTCGACGGGATTGGGATAAGGCTCGAAGTGTAGCCAGCTACGGGCACCAGCCCCAGGCACCAAGAGCACCGAGCGGCACTTAGGGCCGAGCCAACAAATGGCTCAGGCCTTTGGAGGTATTCCACGGGCCTTGGAGACTTTGTGGCCCCAGGAGAAACCCCCATTAGGCGCCACCCAAGGAGGAGCTGAGCTGACCAAGGAAATGCAAGCCTTGGCAGATGAGCGCACCGAAGGCCGAGCGAGCAAGAACCCCAGAGCCGGAGCGGACACAGCATCAGCATTCCGACGCGGCATCAGCATCCGGCACGAACGCGGACGCAACATCAGCATTAGCATCCGGCGCGCACCAAGAATCCGCACCTGGCGCGGATCCGCATCCAGATACCTAATCCGATACGGACACGGATTAGGGTTTCTCCGCCGGTTTTTCCGGATTAGGCTATTTTCACACGTTTCTTTTATTTTTCTCTTTTAATTGTTTATTTCGGATTTCTCCTTTAGTTGGAACGATTATTTAGGAATTTTTTACTCTAAGTTGTTTATTTAATTATTTTCCTAATTCTAGTCTAAATAGGAAACTGTGAGCCTGTTCACGTCCTTTAGTATAAATAAGAGCCGCCAACTCTCTTGTAAGATAGACTACCCTTTTGATTAATAAGAATTCAGAACTTTATGTTCATTGCCTCAAGTCTTTGCTCGTTGTTGTATAGCTTAGGTTAGGCTTATCATAGAAGTTCCACCCTTTCGTCGTGGCACCATCGACTAGAAACTAAGGTTCCTAGACTCCGTGTGCTAGTGGGTCTTAGTACGTTCTCCGTCAAGGTTTCGAAGGTTCAGCTTGAAGACTGAAGACCAACAGAAGGTGATCGGGACTCGGAGCAGTTTTAGCCGTGGTTCCCACCCACGAAGATGACGGGTCTCAGACAGCCGACTCAGGGGTTCACATCAGCTTGGTATCAGAGCTTAGGCTCTACACAAGGACCACCAATCTATCCCAGTTTCCAGGTTTTACTTGGATCCATATTCTTTACGTTTTTGTTCTTAAAAAATCTCTAGAAAACTTCATCTTTAAGTTCTTGTTCAAGTTTATTTGTAAGGCAATAGAAAAGCTGGTGGTCGTTCAATCCATCAAAGAAAAATACACAAAAGAAGAGTAGAAAAAATAAAACAGAAAGCAAGGTCACCCTTGCCCTAATTTCCTTTTTTGTAATTTGATTCTTAAGAAGAGGGGATAGAAAAAAAATTCGTATCTTTCGTTGCGTGTATACCCGTCATTAACCACGGAAGACGAGAGAATACATAATGTGGAGACCAACGTCAACACCATCGCTCAAACACTGGCTGGACTTCAAGAAGCCCAAGCCCGGATGGGGAGGAGAGCTGCCGATCGAGAGGCAGAAATAGGAGGGCCCCACGACAACCTCAATCGGAGAGCCAGGAGGTTGGTTCAAGAAATCGATGACGACGTGCGTAGCCTTAAACTCAGGATGCCAAAGTTTGCCGGCAAAGCTGATGCCGACAAGTATACAGATTGGGAAAGAAGCATGGAAGACTTCTTGGAGTGCCATAACTATTCCGACAGAAAACAGGTAACCATCACCACGGTTGAATTTACTGGATATGCTGCTTTGTGGTGGAGCCAGTTTAAAGGACAGGTTCAGAGAGACGAGGAAGCCCCTATTGAGTCATGGCGAGAGCTCAAAAGGAAGATGAGAAAAAGATTTGTGCCAGCTGCCTACACCCGTGACTTGCACACCAAGCTTCAAACTTTGAAGCAAGGGAACATGACGGTGGAGGCCTACAATAAGGAGCTCGAGATTCTGGTGACCAGACTTGATCTCAAGGAGGATGAGGAGGCCAGAATAGCTAGGTTCACTAGCGGCCTACAAAGGGAGATCCTACACCAAGTCAACATCACCAACTATATTGACTAGGCTGATCTTGTAGCCCTAGCTATCCGAGTCGAGAGAGAGTTGAAGAATGGCTTTGGCAAGAGGCCAACACCACCAGCCACGGGTTCTTGGAGGGGAAATACAAGTGCCAGCCTTCCACCATGGAGGCCAAGCACAAGTAGAAGCACCGGCAGCCATCCAAACTCTAGCACCACCCCACGGGTAACACTTACAACTACTACTCCTACTACACAGACTTCTAACCCTAGACTGAGTGGTATTGTATGTTTAAAATGCCAAGGAGAGGCCACATGGCTAGAGACTGTCCCAACTAGAGGAAATGGTGCTAAGAGAAGGATAGGTGGTGACCAACGATGAGGGAGAAGAAGAAGTTATGGAGGAGGAAGGAGAGAGCTCCGACAAAGAGGAGGAAGTGGAGACCGAAGGCCTGGAGAAGTTCTCAGACATGTTTATGAGAGCCCTGATCTCAAAATCTGGAGCTAGCCCGACCATCTTGGCCTAGCCAGAAAGGCCAGCCCCAGACCAGCACTCGGCCAGCATCAAGCCATCCCCGGGCCAGCACCCGGCTAGCATCAAGCCAGCCCCGGACCAGCACTTGGCCAGCATTGAGCCAGCCCCGGACGAGCACTTGGCCAGCATCGGGCCAGCCCCGGGACAGCACTCGGCCAGCATCGGGCCAGTCCTAGGCCAACACTCGGCCAGCATCGGGCCAGTCCTGGGCCAGCACTCGGCCAGCATCGGGCGAGCCCCGGGCCAGCACTCGGCCAGCATCGGGCGAGCCCCGGGCTAGCCCCGGACCAACACTCGGCCAGCATCGGGCCAGCCCTGGGCCAGCACTCGGCCAGCATCAGGTCAGCCCTAGACCAACACTCGGACAGCATCAGGCCAACCCTGGACCAACACTTGGCCAGCATCAGGCCAACCCCCAACCAGCACTTGGCCAGCATCGGGCCAGCCTTGGGTCAGCATCAAGCCAACCTAGGGCCAACACCAAGCCAGCCCCTAGTCAACATCAGGCCTACCCCGGGCCAACAGCCGCCCAACATCCGTACAGGCTCAAGGCAGCACCTGGCCAGCCCCAAGCCACACAAGGGCACCGAAGCACACACAGGTATACAGTGAGAGGCTGTCTCTCATCGCATCTTAAGGATAGCCCCGACTCCAGACAGTGACCCTATGGAGCTAACTGAAGATGAGGAGGGCCAAGATGGAGAAGAGTCTGACTGGGAGAATGAACTTCTCACATGTCTTTCCCAAGTCTAAACATCCTAGTGGACAGCCCATCCGAAGGGGAGAGCATGGACACCGATGGTCTGAGCTCAGAAGGACCTGATCGCTGGTCAGACACCGAGACCAGTGACTATCCAAGTCTCAGAGACACGACTGAATCTACACCGGACATCACCACACAAGTAACGGGACTTTGGAGACATTTACTGAGTGTACAAGGAGGAAGAAGGCTGGATTCAAGGAAAAATCCATTACAAGAAGAGGGGGATGAAGTGATCCGGCTAGCCAGCCAGGTTGAGAATGCCTATTCTTATATCCCACCGGGGTCACCGACGAGAGGGAGGAGTGTCGAGTCGTACAAGAAGTGTCTAGAGCTTCCACGCACCCACAACCAGGCCATACAGAGGTTTGTATAAAGCCTAAATATATGACCAGGTTCAAGTACAACCCACCCGCGAGAGCCAGGGAAGCCAGGATGAGCGTAAAGCCTCAACAGGCCCTATTCATGGCTAGAGCACTGGCAGCCAAAACGGCGCCGAACCTAAAACCGGAGTCGGGCTCAGCCTTGAGCCCTAGAGCATTCCCAATGGGCCCTGAGGACGCAGAACAACCCTGGGACCCCCTTGAGGACTTCCTGGAGGAGCGCCAAAGAAGAAAGCAGGAAGTCTTGGCTGAAATGGACGAAAGCCGAAAGACAGGCCCTGTCCCGGGCGCTACGTCGGGCCTAACACCCATACTATTCCCCCAGGAGAACCCCACGAGCCTAGAGCATGTGTCAGCACTTGGAGAACCTTTGAGGACCTTCCTAGAGGCCTGGTCCAAGTAGAACGAGAAAGGCTCGACGGGATTGGGAGAAGGCTCGAAGTGTAGCCAGCTACGGGCACTAGTCCCGAACGCCAAGAGCACCGAGCGGCACTTAGGGCCAAGCCAACAAATGGCTCAGGCCTTTGGAGGTCTCCACGGGCCTTGGAGACCTTGTGGCCCCAGGAGCAACCCCCAACAGGCGCCACCCAAGGAGGAGCTGAGCTGACCAAGGAAATGCAACCCTTGGCAAATGACCGCATCGGAGGCCGAGCGAGCAAGAACCCCAGAGCCGGAGCAGACACAACATCATCATCCGGACATGGCACGGACGCGGCATCAGCATCAACATCCAGCGCGCACCAGGAATCCGCACCCGGCGCGGATACGCATTCGGATACCTAATCTGATACGGACACGGATTATGGTTTCTCCGCTAGTTTTGCCGGATTAGGCTATTTTCACACGTTTCTTTTATTTTCCTTTTTAATTGTTTATTTCGAATTTCTCCTTTAGTTGGAACGATTATTTAGGAGGTTTTAAGTCCTTTTAGGACTCTAATTTGTTTATTTAATTATTTTCCTAGTTTTAGTCTAAGTACGAAACTGTGAGCCTGTTCACGATCTCTTTAGTATAAATAAGAGTCGCCGGCTCTCTTGTAAGACAGACTACCCTTTTGATTAATAGAAATTTAGAATTTTATGTTGTCTTTGCTCGTTGTTGCATAGCTTAGGTTAGGCTTATCACAGAAGTTCCACCCTTTTGTCATGGCGCTATCGACTGGAAACTAAGGTTCCTAGTCTCCGTGTGTTAGTGGGTCTTAGGACGTTCTCCGCCAAGGTTTCGAAGGTTCAGCTTGAAGACTGAAGACCAATAGAAGGTGATATGGTCTAAGAGGAGTTTTAGCCGTGGTTCCCACTAATGAAGGTGACAAGTCTCAGACGGCCGACTCAGGGTTTCACATCAGGTGGTGTGAGATAATTCCTTGGCACCTAATAACTCACAAAGAAATTTGCATGTGCCAAAAACCTAGGTTTTGTGGGTCGATTTTGTTGTGAATCGTTTTTGTGAATCGTCCTACATCTTTGTTTTAGGTTATTGTGGTATGATCTAGGTTATTCTATGGGATCTTATATTACAAGATAATGTTATTCGTATAATACTATTATTATTGTTTGATTTTGTTTCCTAGTATCTGATTTTGGTTTTCGGGTCTGTGATTTGGCTGATTTTGTGGGTCATTTTTGTTGTTAATCATTTTTTGTGCACTGTCCTGCATCTCTGTTTTAGTTTATTGGGGACTGATCTGGGTAATTTCTCAGGGATTTGATTTTCCAAGAATAATGTTATTAGCATAAAACTATTATTGTTTTTTATTTTGGTTTTAGGGTGGTATTCCTAGTCTTCTAATATCGTGAATTTGCTGAAATAAGAATGGTGACATTTTGTATTCCTATTTGAGATTCTAGTCTCTTATTTGGGTTATTCCTATTTGGGATTTCTGGTCTCTTATTTGGTTTATATATGATGTAAGATCCCAATTCTGCAGATAATAGTATTGTAGAAATACTATTACTTTTTTATAGTTGATGATAATAGGCTTGAATTTGGCCATTTAGTTGTCAAAGAATTGTGAGAATCTGCTGATGATAGTTTTGTAGGCATTATACTACTGAATTGTGTCTTATTTTCTATGTTTTTTGTTTTCTAGTCTCTGATTTGGGTCATTTACTCTATGATTTGGTTTCGTGTGGTCTGTGAATATTGTTGATAATAGTATTTTACGAATAATATTACAGATTCTGCTGATTTGGGATCTTCAAGTGTCGTTGTTTATTTACTCTGATTATGCTGATATCAGTAATCTGTGTGTAGGATGACTAATTCTTCGATTGGGAAAGGCCAAAAACAAATTTGTAGCCAAACCTTTTCGGTTAATGTCAAACGTATCCAAAGCTATTTGAGTCACAGTTTGTTGTCATAACCTTTTACGATTCTGCCAATAATATCTCGTTGACTTTGTTGACCGTTAAATTTTTAACACCGTTAGTGATTGTGCAAACAAAATCAATGTGGCATCCACTTGACCGGTCAACTAATGCCACTTCATATGCCATGTCATTATTATAACAAAAATATTAATTAATTAATATAAGATAAATAAATGCGCTATCCTTCTCCTCCCCTGTGCTCTCATCTCAAATCCTACGGCGCCGCCGACGTGTTGGAAAATGAAGAGGATAAAATCAGTTCCATCGGAAAGCTCTCACCAACTATAGCAACAAGAAATCAATCCCATCGGACTCGTAACAGTAAGAACCGTCCTCCACTCCTCCGGCAAGGACGAAATTGACTCGTAAGAAGAAACACTATGGCGGCGAGGGAGAAATCAGAGGAAGCAGCCGGATGAAGAACAACGGATCTAGAGAGCAGAGAAGGATGGGGTGTCGACTGGAGAGGAGAGGGATTCGTGGAGGAGGCTGACGGCGTAGATCTCCAGAACCTTCCTCGCCTTCTCTCTATTGTTCGTGCGTTGGATAACGCTGCTCGGAGCCTCCAGGAGGAAGATAGATCCGATGGTGATGATGGCCGTCAACTCCTTCTCATATTTGTAGCCAAACTCCTTTTTCTCTTATCCCTCCCGCCGCCATCAACTTATCCTCTCATCCCCTTCCACTGTAAACCCACTTCTCCATTTTCCCTTACCCTTCTTCTTCTTACCTATTCACAAATCCAAAATAAGGAGGATGGGATTCATTTTGTGAATGTTGAGGAAGAAGAAACAGGGGACCCAGTCTCCCTTTGTCCATCTCGAGTTGTCAACAAATCAAAGGTTGTCATCGGCATCGCTCCTAATCCTCTATCTGAACTTCGAAACCTCAAAACCCAGCTCCTTCTAGGTCAGTTTTCCCTTCCTTGTTTTTTCCTGATTCAATTTTAATTTGGATAAAAACCCTAATTTTGTGTGTCTTTCCCAACTCTTCTCAGTATACTGATTGAATAAATAGGTCATCTCTTGTTCTTTGGCTCAAGTTATTGCTTAAGAAGAGTTGATGTTAGTTCGTTGGTTGTTAACTGAACGAAGCTCGACGGTGTGTCTTGTGATGAACGATGTTGTACGGTCACCAAGGTCAAATGGTGCTATCGATGGCTTGGACGCGGCTACAGAGTTGAAAATTGAGGAAGAAGAAGCAGGGGGTAAGATTTCAAATTAAAAATCTATCTCTTTGCTCATATGAGAGGGCCTTGTTGTGTTTGGGATTCGAGGACGGAGAGATAGATCTAGAACTCGAAATCCCGATCAGACGGAGGCGCTCCGGAAAATTTGAACGGAAGAAGATGGAGAAAGTTGGGACGGTGGCGGCGGCCGGAGGAAGATGGGGAGTCGACAATCGAAATGACATGGCATATTTTTTTTTAATAGTTATGTAAATGAAAGCTGATATGGCCATTTTTATATACACGTCGTGGCAATTTTGCCAACTCATATGACATGTCAATATTTCTGTTTGAATTTCCGTCAACTTGGATGGAAAATGTAACGGAAAACTAAACATTGACATTTTTGGGATTACGAATAGATTTGGATACGTTTGACATTAACCAGAAAGGTTTGGCTACAAATTTGTTTTTGGCCATTGGGAAACGTGGGAAATGGGATGGAGAGGTTCGTTCGTGGATGGATAAGCAGTGGAAGAATGATGCAGAAATTGAGGCCTTGTTCACTATAAATTATCTAAAAATTTATAATTAGGGAAATTTTAAAATTTACGTAATTATAATTTATAATTGAAATTCTGTTTACTTGGTGTTTTGTAAATTATGAAATTATATAATTTTATAATAATAATTGTGTTCATTATTTTAGTTGAATTACAAATTATGCATACTTCTAGAATTCAAGTGAATCACATATAACACTCGTCTAAACTCAACTAATTGCTAGCACACTCACCACTCCACATCTGATTTGCAATCCCTTCACGCTTAGAAGAGCGGGAATCAAGGTGTGGGATTACTAAATTTTCTACCATGATATCTTCTACATTTCTCTCCAAATCTCTGCAATAACCCCACTGCATGAATCGAGACTACTCAAGTATTTGATCCATTTTTATGACATATATGCGGTTACAAGACAAAACAGCCAAAAAAAATACGGCATTAAGTGATTGCAGTACTGAATTGTAACGTGAATTGAAATTTCAGACCTAGTTTGTAAAATTTTAAAGTTTTATGACCACTTTGTAATATCATACTATTACGTTCTTTTCTATTAGTAGCTTGGATGGAAGAGAGAGCTTTGAGGGTGAAACAAATATCCATAGCACCATTACACTAAACAAAAGACACGAACAACAATAATCTCTCAATTTCCTATCCAGGGATTGTCTATCATTCCCCCTTTCTGGGTTCATCAATTTACAGAGAAAAGAACAGCAGACCCCCTACTACAGCAAGAAGGAAGCCCACGCCTTAATTCTCACTCTTCTCATAATATCCAATATCTATGCTGGGAGTAGGGCTGGCAGTCGGCCCGGTTCGGTCAAAAACCGAACCGAAAGGTCGGTTGACCGAAGCCGAATTGTGGCCGAAGGCATGACCGGCGACCGAACCGAAAATGTTCGGTTTTTTAGCCGAGCCGAACCGGCCGGTTTCGGTTTATAACCGAGCCGTGACCGGAAAACCGATTGAGTCCATTTTGACCGAAATCCAGCAGTAAGAACCGAACCGAACCACAGACCCACGTCTTCTTCTTCCCTCCGACTTCCTCTCTTCTTCCTCCGACTTCTTCCCTCCGATTTCCTCTCTTCTTCCTCTGACTTCTTCCCTCCATTTTCCTCTCTTCTTCCTCTGACTTCTTCCCTCTCCTCTGTCTCCACTTCGGCCGCAGCTCCACCCTCTCCTCCCGGCCTCCTCCTCCTCAAACCAGGAACCAGCTCCTTTCTACCAAATATACTTGAAGGACGACAAGCTGCCTACTCCTCTTCTGCAGCTTGTCTCTCCGATTACTTCTCCCTTCGGGTTGATCCGACGGCGGACGACGGGTCAGCTCGACGACCATCCGTGGGAATCGCACGTCGTCACCTTCTTTCTCCTTTCCCTTTTTCTTCATCGCTTCCTCTCCCCGCTCACCGCCACCATCATCTTCCGCAAAAATACCTCACCTCGAAAGGCTGATATCATCAATAACTCTTCATCCCCTTTCGATCCAGATTAAGACGGCAGCGAAACCATCACCGTCGGCCGCAGCAGCCTTAGATCTGACTGATTTATTTACTTGGCAGTGAGAAAAAAAGACATCAAGAAGCTTCTCCTTACTAGCAGTCGAGCAATCCACTGATTTGACTCACGATTCGATCCAACTCTCACCGGAAGAGTAGACAACAATGTTGCGGCTAGGATTGGCGAAGATCGGCGGAGGAAAGTGGGAGTCAGAGAAGGGAGTAGGGACTGAAATCGAGAGGCAAGATATTTGGAAGAGGGCACTCGGTTCTAATTCGGTTTTTCTCCTCGGTTTCGGTTTAAACCGAAAACCGAGTTAAAACCGAAAATTCCCAAAAACTGCAACCGACGACCGAGCCGACTCGGTTTCTTCTCGGTTCGGTCACCTCGGTTCCGGTCCGGTTTTCGGTTAAAACCGAAAAACCGGCAACCGACTGCCAGCCCTAGCTGGGAGTGGGACTCGAAAGGGGGAAGTTGTTGTGAAAAGTTACATAATTCCCTGTCTCCACATTTCATAATGTGAATTTTATAATTTTCATAAGTGACTTTTTTTACTTTTTTAATTTGGACGAAATTGTGTTAAAATTATATAATTGAATTTTTTAATTTATAAGTAAACAACATTTTAGGTGTATTATAAAATTAATTAAGTTGATTATGTAATTTTGATAATTATAAGTGATAGTAAACAGGGCCTGAAGCTTTTAGGGAAATCGTCTTCCTTGAGATGTTTGTAAATCCCATGAACAAGAGATCGAAGGCGGTACTCGAAACAGGGATGGTGCACTACACGGTCAATCCATCTCAACTTCCAACTCCGCGCTGAATTATATTCTAGTCTGTATCTAGGTTATGGAACAATGGCGGACTGAAGAAACTTTTTTGTTAAAGTAGCAACATTTCTACTTGGCCTGGTTGATTAGTAGTTTGGAATGTGGTTGGATTTCGTGTTCCCTTTGAATAGTACGTGTAATTGGATAATAGTATTTGTCTGGAAAATATTGCTCGGTGACTCTAACTTTTTGGATAATAGTATTTCTGAATATTATGGCGGAGTTAGTTTTCTGTGGTTGATTAGCAGTTTTCTCTTTTGTTATTCCTGGCCTAGATGTCTTATTGTAATTAGTCCTATTGTTAATTACTAACCATCAGAAATACTATTATTCCAAAAAATAGCATTATTCAGAAATCGTTGTAGGCAGAAAAAGGAATTTATTCTGCTATGGCTAAGCTCATATTTGGTAAGTTTGATCAAGATTGATTGCATAGAATAAATATCATATATATCCATAATTATTACATAAAAAATCAAATAATATCAATGCCAATTAATTACATTAATTAGAAGGTATAAATGCGTATTTGAGTCAATGATTGCATCCAATGGTTGAGATGTATTATGTTTGGATGACATAAAAAAAATTTATGTTACCATACAAATATTCCCCTCCAAACATAAAAATAATCGTCCAAAGTATGCTGACATAATTTAAATAATGTCAAATCTACATAATCAACCACAACCTTAGGATTTGTAGATGTGATCTTATGCGAATTGTGTAGTGCAATTAATGTAATTAATTCATATTTATTAGATTTGATTTATTAAGAGTAATATTTATAGTAGGATATTATATTTATTCTATACAATCATTCATTTATATCACTTACCAAATCATGCCTAATATTATTTTGATTCAAATCTGAAATAAAACCTCTCTCTTACTTCCTTTTTTTCATTGTTCAGTCCATATCATTTTCCCTACCTATTTTTTTCGTTGTTCAGTCTAATAATTTTTTCGTTGTTATCGATGAAGCCAACCAGGTTTTGATCTTAATCTCATACCCGATGATCCAATCGAAGAAAATCATTCAGCAACGACTAAGAATAAAAGATTGGTTTAGATAATTATTAAATATATTAATAATAAAACAAAATGGCCATGTAGTAAGATTTATAGGAGCCTACAAACTTAGGAGAGATTTCTAGGTTTGGTGGAGGTACACAAGAGTAGGATGGGACAGGGTTTGGGAGAATTTTGTAAAAAGAGTAAACTGTTTTTTATGAATAATGTTGGAACCTACGTTTCGATTTATCGAGTACGGAAAGTGAGGACTTTCCTAAGAACGAATTTTTGTTGACAATACACGACGCGAGTTCGTGTACCCAGATTGGAAAGGGGGATCACATGACCACTTAAGTCCCTTCAACCTTAGAATTCGCTCTCTTACGACACTTTAATCGAAAGTAGAGAGGCTTTGGCTTGTAATCAACTCGAACCAAGTTGTGGCTCGGATCTTAGTAGAGTCGTGAACGAACGAACGAACTCACTTTCCGTAAAGAACATTTCTACCCTTTTCCAAAGCCTAGGGTTACAAGGAATTCCTTTATGGGATAAAACTACTAATACCTTCAAAATCAAGGCTTATGAAATTGAAGAACCTTTGAGACCTTTGAGAGGAGATGAATTTGTGAGAATTGGTGTGTTCTTGAAGTGAGGAGGAGACTTCCTTTTATAGTCCATGGAAGGGTGTGAGGATGAAGAGTTGTGTTGGTTCAACCATGGATCAACACAACGCTTCATTCAAATCAAAATCAAATAAAAAAAACATTTGAATTCCCCCCTCCCTTCCATACTTAATATGGAGGCAGAATTGGATATATTGGGCCTGATTTTTTAACCAAATATCAGCCCAATATTGACCCAATAATCAGCCAAAAATCGGTCCAAGAATCAGTTCATTTGGATTTTGAATCTTACCGAATTTTCAAACCACGGGAAATTCAAAACTTTATTTTATTAATATAATTTACCATTCAAACACTCACTAATAATAATAGTGTTGCATTGAATTCATATTAATAACCTAAATCTTCTTAACCAAACAAGTCATTCATGTGATTTATATCATTGAATCCAAAATTCCAACAATCCTCCCCAATTTTAGTGTATTCTTGGAATCCACTACAATCACCATAAAGTCACAAAACACATGTGACACCTTAGGTATTCATTCCATCGTTCCTTGATTCATAAAACGTATGCATAAATGAAAATGTCGTGACGATTGAATTTTCATCTTAGTATATCACACTTAACAAGTATTTGAATACATGGGTGTCAAATACGACTGAACCCAATAACTCATTTGAATACTCGAAGGTAATACACACATAAGTTCTATAGTTGTCTCAAAAGGCAACCTTGACACTATTTCCGCCATGTGTCCCAATCCTTCTCATGAGCGCACACGAAACTAAAGTCCAAGTTTCTTGAAGCGGCTACACTTCATGCTCACGTAGGTTGATTCTTTTATTCGTGTATCTGCATACGTACACTTTCTCAAAGAATCAATTAAGAAGTATTTAAACTTCATTCTCTCCTTTCATGCAGAGTAACAAGCACATCCTTTCAGGATGATGTATTTGTGTGCTTCAATTTCTAAGAATGAGCTTTCCACATTGAATTCAGCCTCTAGCGTTGTACTAGAGGGGAATTGGGTATCCCATGCTTAGAAATTAAGTGGACTTTTCCCATCCCTCATCACTTGACTTGTGCACCAAGTCACTAATAAGTCACTTCGTCACGTCTAGTGATAATAATCAAAACTAATTTCACCTCATGAGTCAACTCACTTACCTCGTTAAACCAAACGTGGTTAAGTTCCAAGACTCAAAATGATATATTTAGTTATAGATCATAACTACAATAATCTTTGGTGAAATTTAGTTTTACTAAGAAAACTCGTAAGTCAAACCCTAGTCATTCAGTCATATTTTGACATGACTAACTTCCATTAATTTGTTGAAGATGCAAGATTTGCTTATTTGAGAACCATAATATGGCACCTCCCCCAAGCAACAACACTTTACCACTTATAGAATAAACTTTCTATCTTGGTAACCTATCTTGCAACCTTAACATCCTTTTAAACCAAAAGAAAGTCTCCATCATAACCAAACTTGATTTCCATGATTTTACCTCAAAAAATCCAAGCACTTGCCCAAGTAAATTAAACTTGTTACAAACAGCCATCACTAAAACTCAATGTTGCTAATTATAACACTCATTAATTTAATTTCCAAATTACTTGCAAGTGGTGGAACTAACTTACTTAGTATACTACTAACATTTTTTGACCAACCCAAAACACAGTCTAATTGCTCTCTCGTGGTATAAACTAAGTGGTCTTAGTACACCACAAACAATTTTGACTATGTTTTAATGACACATTTACAGTCATGAAAACACTTGTCTTTGTTATTCAATGATCAAACTAGGTTTCACTAGTTTACCATTAATAATTCAGACTCTCAATGTTATCATAATGTACGTATCTTCCCATGACTATCATGAATAGGGTCTTATGATGATTTACTTTGCACTTTGTCTTATTATTTTACAAAAGGTATTAAATCCTACCTTTAAACAATTTTAACTATGTGTTAAGACCAACTTTCAAGTATTTGATACATATCCCAATACTTGAAAACCAATATTACTAATAGATTAATAATATTTAATATTTTGATCCAAAATATTCAATATCGGTCTAAACCAGATATTAGAAACTAACAATATTATTAACACTTTAATAATATTTAATATTTGATTATCATGAAACCAAATATCACAGAACAATATTATTAAAATATAATAATATTAAATATTTGATTATATCCAAACCAAATAGTAGACAACAATATTATTAATTCTTTAATAATATTCATATTTGGTTATTCTAAACCAAATAAACCAAATATAAGTAGCCTCAATATTATTAATAATATTCAATATTAGGTTATCAAACCAAATATTGGTAAACTCAATATTATTAATAATATCCAATATTAGTTTTTCCAAAACTAAAATATTAGTGACAATAATATTATTAGTACCTTAATAATATTTTAACAATATTATTAATACCTCAATAATATCTAACAATATTATTTGTATTTCAATAATATTCAACAATATTATCAGTACCTTCAATAATATTCAACAATATTATCAGTACTTCAATAATATTTAACCATATTATTAGTACTTCAATAATACTTAACCATATTATTAGTACTTCAATAATATTCAGCATAAAAATGCTAACTTACTCCTAAATTTAGATAAATTTTGAGTAATATATATACTAATATAATTAGTATATATTTTTATGATAATCATACTTAGGGTATGTTATCACATAACCTTTTGAATTCACTGGCGAAGCTAAGGGGGGTCTACCCTGGGCCCGGGCCCAGGGTCCCCTAGACCTAAATAGCTAAAATATAGGTATTTTCCGTATAAAAATATATTATGCCCATTGTATTTTATGTATCGGGCCCAGAGTCTACTATCATCCTGGCTTCGCTAATAATAATAGTGTTGCATTGAACTCATATTAATAACCTAAATCTTCTTAACCAAACAAGTCATTCATGTGACTTATATCATGTAATCCAAAATTCCAACAAATAATTGGTTCCATTTCATCAAAAAATCATGAAGTACAAACATCCAAATTGATAAAAGCAATTTCAAGGAAATTTCGGGTCACCATCTACCGCAATTCCAACTCGATCTGACGTGATTATCAGCCTCATTTAAGCAACATTTCCTTGCTTAAGACACGGTTTTTAGGGTAGATTAGTGAATATTCACTCAACCGATCCATCTCATGCCTTTTGTGTTACCTTGGCCCGTTTCGGGTCTATTTGATGGTTTTCTAGTGTTTTCATGATTAGCACAGGTTCGCCATAAGATACGGTAGCCAAGGACGTGTCTAAGACACTGGAACCCTGAAGAATCACACCCGAATCAACCAGAGAAGTCATTCAACTCAAAAAGAATTCCTGCTCTATTCTATACACATATTTTCGGCGAAAATACCCTTGAGTTTTCGCCGAAAATCCAAGAAGGAATCAACTGCTCCTTACAAGAAGAAGTTTTCGGCGAAAACCTTGGGAAGTTTTCGCCGAGAACCCTAAGCCATTTCAGCTGGAGGAAACAGACGATTCAATCCAACTTTTCAACAAGTATTTTCGCCGAAAATCTCCTTGTATTTTCGGCGAAAATCCAAGTGAAAATCAGCAGCTGCTCGGTTAGGTTTAAATACAAAAATCAGCGGCTAAAACGGGACACTGATCACAATATCACATCAATCAACACACAACATACACACACACTGAAAATTAGAGAGAGACACGAGGAGAGAGTTCGAGGAGCCAGGAACGGATCGTGACGCCATCCATCCATCTCGGAGAACCACTGCTAGGAGTTGAAGATCCAGTAGATTGAAGCTGCACGGATTCATCGAAATTAGGTTTTACAGTTCTTCTCTGTCTTTCCTACCTGAGATGTATTCCTGGTTCTTCTTCGATTCTTCTGTATTGAACATGAATAGCTAAACTCGTAGAGCTTAGATTAGATGAACCCTAAGTGACCCAGGGCTTAAAGCGGTCACGGATCGGCGGTGATTAGATTCGAAATTCATTCAGTTTCTCTTTCATGTTTGATTTGTTCTTTGTTCTTTGTGTTTCTTGTCTGGTTTGGCCGCCTAGATTAGATTCTTATTAAGCTAAGGATAGAAGCGAACACTCGCCTTACTTTAAAACATCAAATCGAACAATTAACCTTATAATTGGAGTGTGCCTTTCGTAGGAATCGGTTAGGGTTAATCCACTGCAAGAGTAACTCATAATTCGTTAGTAATTCCACCAGTTAAGTTAAGTCGTTGCGAGAGGCGACCGTACCCGGGCGACTAATTAATCTTGGTAGCTAGATCGGATAGAGCGAACGTTCGCCAGTCTTAAACCTAAGGGTCAGGAGTTATGGTGGTGTCTGTGAATTGAATGAATTAGAATCTAAAATCGCTGGTCTGTTGACTGTTGTTGCTCTGGTAATCTAAGGGGGATTCGAAGTCTAAGCTTGTCTGTCATTTGTCTAAGTCAATCAATCAATCTTTATTATTTCTGCATTTAATTTTCATTTCTTTTCACCTTGCGTTTTAGATTAGAACACGTGGAACTCACACCACGCACCAAGTGTTTTACCGTGAATTTAAGTGCCAACATATTTGAGTAAGGAAGTAGAGGAGACCCGTGGAATACGATCTACCCTAGCTTCATAGCTTGGTAGTTATTTGACTACACTGCTCTGCAGCGTTCATCAACGATGATGATTCGGAGGATGATGCGTAGATAGGAGTAGACATGAACATTTAGTTGATGTTTTTGTGGATTTAGATACCTTATTCCACATTTATATATTGTATATTCTGCGTTGTGCCATTTACTGTTACATTAATGTGAAATGTGAAGTATTGACACTAGAAGAGTATGAGAATAGGAGAAAATAAAGAAAAATTACGCCATCTGACTTGTAATATGGCGTCGGTCTGGTACTTAGTGTTGGTCGTGACCGACGCTAAGTCGGTCAAACTAGAGATGATCGGTTGGACCATTTCTTGTCGGCCAATAAAATGATTGAAGCTAAATTCTAACCAAACCAACTGGCTGGTGGTTTGGTCACATGAGAATATGGCGTCGGTTGGTCAGGTTTTAGCGTCAGTTGGCCAGGTTTTAGCGTCGGTCATGGAAATGGTTGATGCTAAGTTTTAGCATCACTTGTTCTAGCGTCGGTCTACTACTTAGTTTAGCGTCAGTCAGTGGCCGATGTTATAACACGCGTCTGACCGACGCTAAACCCCTTTTTTGTAGTGTGCAGTTTGGGAATTTTCATTAACAAGGCTAAGGACTTTACTCATTTTGTTCGCAATGACATTTGAGATGATCTTATAGACCACATAACAATAAGAAATTGGTCTATAATCTCTCATTTCTACAGCATTAACCTTTTGGGATCAAAGCCAAATACGCTGAGTTCACAAAAGGAGGAAGATGGTCAGAATGAAAGAAGTCAAGAACAGCAGTAATCACATCTTCACCAACAATCTCCCAACAAGTTCTAAAGAACTCTACTGTGAAACCATTAGAGCCAGGAGATTTCTCACTTGACATGGAAAATAAAACTTTCCTTATCCCAGCTGGAGTGACATCAGTCACCAACACCACTCTTTATGCATCTCTAAGCTTGGTTCTAATTAAGGAGTCAATGCTAATGCAGTTGTGCTTCAGTGTATATTGCTTGAAGTCTAGATGGAATTCTCATTCGACTCAAATTGTTGCCCAATCACGAACCCAACCCCGTTTAGGTCAAATGGTGGAACAATGTCAACACCGTACTCCCCATTGTTCACCATTATCTGGTTTCCAATATTGGTGGGAAAATTGGAAAAATGCAGGTGGTGGTTTTTTAGAAGAGGATGGAAGAGCTTCAACACCTCGAAGCACACATCTGGTCGGAATACTCTCCATGTTCATTCAACAATTCAACGCATGAGTTGTTTTCAGTCTCTAATGACCCCCCATCAGGAATGTCGGGTTCGTCAAGATGCGTTAACAGGGATTGGATGTGCTCACTGTGTTGTGAATAGATATTGTGGCCACTCTAGAGTGGCTGGTCATACAATAGACCCACATCGTCGCCTTGCAATGCCTCCGGCCTTGGTGTTTCATGTTACATTCTTCAAACTCAAAGTATATCTTTGGGGTTCGATATTGAGGATTTTTTGTCATCATGTTGTAAACAACGTTCAGCCCAACATTTCCATCAATAGGAGTGAACATTAAGCCACGATTTAACCATTGGCAAATACTAGACACTAGTAAATGATATTTTTCACCATCACATCTTCTCTGTCGTCCATGTTACAACAAAAAACTAGAATTGCTTCCAGCGAGTAGGTTGTATTTTCATGTTTAAACAGAGTAATTTCCCCCCACTCCATTGTATAACACCCCAACTGATGAACTATACTACCCCATCGAAGCCAGAAGACAAACTGCATCTTCTACAAATGGATTTGATGAATGAATTTCAGGAAGAAAAAAAAAGGGAATAAGGAAGAAGGAAAATACTTGTGACAAATTTGCCTTTCAAAACACTACATCTTGTGATTGCTATAAGCATGGAAAGAAAAGAAATTATAATTATGAGATTCTCACAATCATTAGATGTCACTATTATTGGATACATATGACATTTTTCAACTTTTGACCTATCAATGATCAAAAGTGAACAAAGCATTACGCAGCTTTAGAACATAAACTATTCAAAACTAAACAAAGTTCTACAACTTCTGACACATTGACTGTTCAAGATAGTTGGACATTAAAGGCCTATATAGGATTTCAGGACCAACCTTGTGCCACACCACCTAGCTAGTCTTGAAACCCTAGATCAACCTTCACAACGTCTAGGATTCTTGCTAACTCTAAACAGCTAGATGGTGTTGACATCACTCAACCAGCCACGCCATTCAGATGTCACCATTGTCCGGTTTCAAATATAGTTCTACAATGTGCCATCAAAGATAAATTACTATCAATTCAACCCCAATTCTGGTCCCCCAAACTAAACTACAAAACGCCATATATGTAAAGGAAATAATATTGCACAAACACCTTAACCATTGAAGGTCATAAACAAAAACCTTTATCCAACACGCAATATAATAAAGTCTGCCACGGGTTGTATTCTATTTCATTCATGTAGAATAAAGATTTTGAATCACGTTAGATGCACTCTCTTGTTTTTCTTCATCCTCAGTGACAAGTTTCCCATCCGTAAATTCACAACTGCAGATGGGGACACCAAGCTGCCTCTGCAACTTCCTCACAACAAACAACTCTGACTCTTCACAAATGGTCACCACAGTCCCTTTCCTTCCTAGCCTTCCTGTTCTGCCAGCACGGTGTGCATAGTGAGTCGAGTCTGTTGGCAAGTCCAGATTCACCACAACATCACATTCAGGGACATCTAAACCCCTTGCTGAAAGCTCATTTGTCACCAGAACTCTCAACTCCCCATTTTTGAATTTTTTAAGCACTGTTGATCTGCCAAGCTTACCAAGATCTCCGTGCAACTCTGCAGCATTTAAGCCTCTTGCCTCCAGTTTGTACACTACATCTTTCAGTTGCCTGCTGTGGTTCATGAAGGCTATCACACATTTTGCATCAAGCGCATGAACACATCTTCTCAAAACATCAACCTTGTGTTGTAACTTGGACACACAATAGTAGTGCTTCAGAGATGGAGGCAGGCTTTGCACTGCAGCTCCCTTTGAAGGATTTGAATCTGATGCAGGCTCCGCCACAGGTCCAGATGGAGGAAGAATGGTTTCCAGTGGGATTACACTCTTGGCTTGCACAAGGACAGGGTTATTTGCCCAACTTCTAGCTGCCCTTATCACTGAATAAGGCACCGTTGCAGATACCAAAATAGTGCGACGATCAGCCTGCTCCTTACTTGGATCACTCTTATTCACCCCTTGACTTGGTCTTCTTCCCACGTGATCCAATATCCGGTGCATAGCCTCGCGAAAATTGAACGAGAGAAGCTCATCAACTTCATCCAACACCAGGAAACGACAACCGTGGGTGTGAAGTTTGCCAGAAGCACTGATCTCTGCTATTCTACCAGGTGTCCCAACAACAATTGCTGGATTATTCTTTTTGAGAGCTTCTTCCTGTCTCGAACGGTTTGCACCACCAACAAGTTGTTGAACCACTCTCTTGTTTTCAGGTCCTAACAGCTTCTCAAACTCCCTCACTATTTGCATCCCAAGCTCTCTCGATGGAGCCACAATCACTGCTTCTATATTTTTCCTCTTCCCAGTATCATTCGCAGACTTACCCTCCTTCAGTGGTCCTATCTCGGCTAGTATAGGAAGGAGATAAGCCAAAGTTTTTCCTGACCCAGTGTAAGACTGTATTACAACATCATGGTCCTTCAAAATGGTTGGGACAGCAGCAGATTGCACGTCGGTCGGGACATTGAAGCCTTCAATCTTTAATCTCTCAATCAGCAATGGTGGCAGGCCAAGCTCGGAAAACGATTTTGCGGAAAATGGAGCAAGGGCTAGATCATCAACTGATATTGGGGCCTTTACAGCTCGAATACTAACGGCTTTAGCTTTAGGCTTGTGCTTGTCAACTGGAGACACAAGTCTCACATCTTCAGATTTAATCCTCCTTCCTTTATCGGAAATTGCCTCATTGTTAAATCCCAGACTCGCAAGAGTCAAAAGACCATGATGATCTTTAGCAACCCGACTGAAAAACCGAATCGTATGGTGCCGCCACACGGAGACATTAACAGGAAGTAATTTCAAATTGTGGGATGGTAATGAGTGCCCAGCAGCAAGAACAAGCAACCGAGTTGTTGAAGCTAAAGCAGGCATTGCAGTCACGAAGGGGGATTTCCGATAAAAGAAAAACCAAGTTCAAAGCATTTGAAAACAGTTCACGCGTGGATTGGTTCACCTACCAACAAATTCAACAAAAGATTCACACACACACACACAAAAAAAACAGTTGAAGTTCAAAACTAAGGTACTAGCATCTTTGAGCAATAACAGGGAAAAAAATAAACGTTCTTCGAACAATACAGAAAACTTCACAAGGGATGAGAACTCACCCGGATGTTGTGATAGGGGAAGGAGCAGTCTAGCTTGACAGGGGAAGCTTCCAAAGATTGAGAATTTATAGAAGAAAGAAGATATATGGAGGAAGAGGCTTTAGCAGAGAACAGTGGAGGGTTTAGCCATAGCTGCTGCTGTACGTCGAATGGTAAATAATAGATTTGAAGAACGAAAAAGTTGCTCATCAACAACTAACCTCATTTTTCCCCTTTTGTTTAGGTTTCCATGTTTCATTCCTTCCTATCCAGCCAAAACGACATGGCTGCCGATCAATAGGGTTGGATAACAAGATTAGGGCTGGAAATTCGGCCCGGTTTTTTGGTTTGACCGAAAATTGGCTGAATTCAACTCGGTTTTGGTAACCGAAAAAACTATTTCATCATTTCGAATTCGGCCGGGGTTATGAGTTTCAGAGTATTTTCGGTCATTGATTAATTCGGTCAACAAATGAAATCGATTAACATTGACCGAGTAACCGAAAAGATGATCTTCCCAACCTCCAAACCACCTAGATTTGTTCTTCCTTCCTCCTCCTCCTCCTTCTTCTTCTTCAAACCCAAAAACTCAGATTTAATTTATTTGTCTTCTTTATTCTTCTTCTTCTTCTTCTCCTTCTTCTTCTCCTTCTTCTTTCTCCTTCTTCTTTCCTCTTCTTCTTCTTTTCTTCTTCTTCTTCCTCCTTCTTCTTTCTCCTTCTTCTTCTTCTTCTTCTTCTCCTTCTTTTTCTCCTTTTTTTCTTCTTCTTCTCCTTTTTCTTTCTCTCCTCCTCTCTTCTTCTTCTTCTCTTCTTCTCTTCTCTTCTTCTTCTTCTTCTTCTTCTTCTTCTTCTCTCTTCTTCTTCTCTTCTTTCTTCCTTCTCCTTCTTCTTCTCTTCTTCTTCTTTCTTCTCTTCTTCTTCTTCTTCTTCTCTCTTCTTCTCTTCTTCTCTTCTTCTTCTTCTTCTTCTCTCTTCTTCTTCTTCTTCTTCTTCTTCTTCTTCTCTTCTTCCTTCTTCTTCTCCTCTTCTCTCCTCCTCCTCTCCTCCTCCTCTCTCCTCCTTCTTCTCTCCTTCTTCTTCTCTTCTTCTTCTCCTTCTTCTTCTCCTTCTTCTCTCCTTCTTCTTCTCCTCTTCTCTCCTTTCTTCTTCTTTTCCTTCTTCCTCCTCCTCTTCTTCTTCTTCTTCTTCTTCTTCTTCTTCTTCTTCTTCTTCTTCTTCTTCTTTCTTCTTCTTCTCTTCTTCTTCTTTCTCTTCTTCTTCTTTCTTCTTCTTCTTCTTCTTCTTCTTCTTCTTCTTCTTCTTCTTCTTCTTCTTCTTCTTCTTCCTCCTCCTCCTCCTCTTTCTCTTCTCTTCTTCTTCTTCTTCTTTCTTCTCCTCCTCCTCCTCCTTCTTCTCCTCCTCTCTTCTTCTTCCTCCTTCTCCTTCTTCTTCTCCTTCTTCTTCTCCTTCTTCTTTCTCCTTTTCCTCCTTCTTCTTCTCCTTCTTCTTTCTCCTTCTTCCTCCTCCTTCTTCTTCTTTGCTTCTTCCTCCTTCTTCTTTCTCCTTCTTCTTCTTTTTCTTCTTCTTCTTCTTCTTCTTCTTTCTTCTTCTTCTTCTTCTTCATCTTCTTCTTCTTCTTCTTCTTCTTCTTCTTCTTCTTCTTCTTCTTCTTCTTCTTCTTCTCTTCTTCTTCCTCTCCTCCTTCTTCATCTTCTCCTCCTTCTTCTTCCTCCTTCTTCTCCTCCTTTCTTCCCTTCTCTTCTTCTTTCTCCTTTTTCCTCCTCTTCTTCTCCTTTTCTTTCCTTCTTCTTCTCCTCTTCTCCTCTCTCTTCTTCTTCTCTTCTTCTCTTCTTCTTCTTCTTCTTCTTCTTCTTCTTCTCTTCTTCTTCTTCTCTTCTCTTCTTCTCCTCTTCTCCTTCTTTCTTCTCTCCTTTCTCTCCTCTTCTTCTTCTCCTTTTTCTTTCCTTTTCTTTCTCCTTTTTCCTCTTTCTTCTTCTCTTCTTCTTCCTCTTCTTCCTCCTCTTCTTCTTCTTCTGCTTCTTTCTCCTTCTTCTTTCTCCTTCTTCTTTTCTTCTTCTTCTTCTTCTTCTTCTTCTTCTTCTTCTTCTTTCTTCTTCTTCTTCTTCTTCTTCTTCTTCTTCTTCTTCTCCTCCCCCCTCCTCCTCCTTCTTCTCCTTCTTCTTCTCCTCCTTCTTCTTCCTCCTTCTTCTTCCTCCTCCTTCCTCCTTCTTCTTCCTCCTTTTTCTTCCTCCTTCTTCTTCTCCTTCTTCTTCTTCCTTCTTCTCTTCCTTCTCTTCTTCTCTTCTTCTTCCTCCTTCTTCTTCCTCCTTCTTCTTCCTCCTTCTTCTTCCTCCTTCTTCTTCATCTTCCTCTTCCTCCTCCTCCATCTTCCTCTTCTTCTCCCTCTTCCTCCTTCTTCTCCTTCCTCCTCCACCTCCTCCTCCTCCTCCTCCTCCTCCTCCCCCTCGCCCTCCCTCCTCCTCCTCCTCCTCCTCATCCCCCCTCCTCCTCCCCCCCCCCCCCCTCCTCCTCTCCTCCCCTCCCCCTCCCCCCCCTCCTCCCCCTCCTCCTCCTCCTTCTTCAAACCTAGAAATTATTTTCTTATTCTTCAAACCCATAAATCCTTTTCTTCTTCTTCTTTCTCAAACCCATATTTCTCCATCCCAGATTTGTTCTTCGATTTCTTCTTCTTCTTCGATTTTTTATTTATTCTTCTTCTTCAAGTTTTGATTTCTTCTTCTTCTTCGAGTTTCAATTTCTTCTTCTTGGTCTTCAAAACTCAGAAACTCTGGCTACGTTTTCCTGCTAAACAACCAAATTTCATTGCAATTACCCATTCCGGCGGAAACGAAATCAAGAAGGATTCCCAGCAATAATTCCTTATTTTCCTACCAAAAGGACCACATGGAATTGGATATCAACTCCGGAAGAATTGACGAAAATAACCCTTCGTTCTTATCCCTTCCAATCGCCCCCTTTCTTCCACTCACCCATTCTCATGAACGCCATTCTTACATTGCAGCATTCTTCTTCGACTTCGTATCTAGTCATCATCCAATCGAAATTCTTCTACCGTCGCTCATCGAGTCTCTTTCCTTTCCAACGTCGAGCACCCGCCCCCAACATCATTCATTCTTCGTTTATCCTTGGTAACCATTGTTGCAAATAGAAAATGAAAAACACAGGTACTCCTTCCACAACACGTTTACGAAAGTTGCTTTCTTTTGTTATTCATCCTACCTAATAGTGTTCGCAAGTCACCGCACTATGTTATGATTGCATGGGCCGAATTGATGGTAGGGTTTCTTTGTTTGTTTCAATTGCAGGGTTCAGCCCCTACAAAAGTTCTATGGAAATTGAGGAAAGACTCTCACTTCTTCGATGAATTCAGTTACGATGACGACGACATTAGATGCTTTTGACATTTACGAGCTTCGCACCGTATTTCTCGAATAGAGGCCAATCAGAATGGGAAGTTCTTCGGATGTCCGTTCTACTACTCTGCAGTAATATTAAGGTTATAATTACCATGAAATTTGTTTGCTTTGTTAATCGGAATGTTGTCAACTCTTGTTGTAACATCCATCCCGAACTGCCTCGGATAAATCCATGGTTGAACCGGCATGAACATCACTCGAAAAGTAACATAAAAGAAATAAACGGAAATCGACTAAAAGGAAAATGCTTTAACTCTCATTAAATGTTCAAAACTGAAGGAGGCCTCCAATAAATAAAAATCCGAGTACAAATCGATAAACTAAAATCTGAAATCAATCCTCAAAACGATTACAAAATCCCTAACCGCAAAAGTCAACTGAAATGTAAAAATAAAAGAAATGGTTAACTCCAATGTAGATCACCATTCTTCACCTCATAGCTCCAACCAGCAACTGCTCTGAACTTGACCGGAACACTTGAACTTCAACTCTACTCACTCTAACCACGCGAACCTGAAAGGGATAGAGAGGAGGGATCTATTTCCTAATGAAATTGAGTAAACCTACTGGGTTTAACTATGCGTCGAACCTATCCAAAAGAAGCGATTCCAAACTTCTCAAGAACCACTAACAATGGAATCAGACTCAATCCTTATCCAGTTTTAACATCCTAAAAACTGTTTAGGTGATCAGATAGGTGCGATTCTCAATTCAGCAGTTTCAACCCACAATGGCATCAATATAACAAAGATCATCATTCATTCAGTTCAGCATCACATCACAAGTCATCTCGCAATAACCATCAATACACACACACACACCCACATTCACATACACCACAATTCTCATTTCAATTACTAAGTGAGTTATTAGGCGCCTAAGAGTTGCTCCACACCACCACTGTCGGCCAACAATCCCTGGTAGTACAACCCAAGGTGATCTACTCAACGTAGACCGACTCCCATCATAAATCCTTTTCAATATGAACAAGGTAATCCAATCCACGGACTGACACAATCATCAATCCCTGGTCGCTAACCAAGGTGATCCACTAAACGTGAACCGACACAAAACTCATCATAACTCAAGGTGGGCAGTGTGGACTCCTACCAATTCTATCATTTATTAATCTCAATCAAACAGTTCACTTTCCATCATAATTCAATACTTCCAATCCAATTCCCAACATCACACACTCAATCTCATCAACACTTTCTCATAGTTCCAACCATCTCACACACATCAGTTCCTTCATCATTACACATGATCACAAACACATCAAAGGTAAACGGCTAGCTCATCGGCAACCCGCACCTGCAAGTATAGGGATAGCCATGTCGTGAGTCTTAGTGTTACCCTCATGTTTATCATTCATAGGACGACCCTACATTGGTAGGGTCATCCTCCTGCAACCACAACTAACAATAGTAGAAATACATATGCAAGTTCATAATATCACAACCCCGTCCCTCCTATCACTCATTACTAATTTTGATCTGTTATCAACATTATTCATGTTTACCCCAATCCCCATAACATAGCATCACAAAAATTAGCATATATCAACAGTCAATCAATCGACAATCATCAACAATCAATCAATTAACAATCACATAGCGATTATCCCATTTCCATGCAATCCTTATATTCATATCTAGGTCAGAATTATAACTCCTCACATCGACCATCACTACCTATTGTATGCTAAACCCTCACCTGGCAATAAGACAAGGCTCTAAACAACTTCTAGAAACTCGAACGAACTAGCTCTCCTTCTCCAAAAATGAAGCTTCTTCCTTCACTCGCTAACAGCGCCTAACTCCAAAATACCCAAAACTGAGATATGCGATCTCTTCCTCTTGTCGCCAGGAACGCACAGAAGAAAACAGATCTTCAAATGGACCTTCGTAGCTCCCGGAATCAAGGTTTGAAGTTTGGGGGTTTTGGTTCGTCAAAAGGGTTTTTGGGGGGAGAGAGAGAGATGATAAAAGATGAAGAAACCCGTCAAAAATCCAAATTTCAAACACCCAGGGGATAATACACTGGCGTGTACTACAATTATAGGGTCGTGTACTATCAACTGCACACCCAAAGTGTTTTAAACTCAACTCGACTCAATTTCAAACTTCCCGGACTTTGATGGGACCTCAAGAACACTGTTTCCAATGCCTCAATCACCCGTACTTGAGTTCCAAACCGTTTGATTGGGCGGGGATGTTACACTTGCCGCTTTCTGTTCCCCGTTCACACAAGCTGACAAAGGTTGTGATTTTTTTCTCTAATATGACATCAAGATACAAGAATATGTTCGAAAACTAACCTCATTAGTTTGCGATCTTAGCCTACACCTACATGAAGTTCAAAGCGAGAAGAAAGAGTTGGAGTCAACGCTAGATCGTGTCATGAAACACTCACGTGAAGGTAGTAGCAATTATAGTGTTCCATAGTTAGATTCATACATTGTTCATGAGCTCGAATCGATCAAAGCTCTACTGTCATGCCTCGAGGATGCTGTCTTCTCCCGATGTTAGCTCTGAAATAGTGATTCCCCTGAAAATATGTTATGTGTTGTTTCGGCCATTATTGGACCTAAATAGTTGTTGGTCGATTGCATCATCTATGTGATCTACTAAGAATTTCAATATAATATGAATGTATTGTTAGTGCTTAGCTTTGGAGGTTAAGGCATAGTTATTGTATAATTGATGATGAGACTGGAAGTTCAGGGATCAATTAGCATGGTTGTTTGTATTTTGTTCCATCGTTGTTGCTACTGTCAATCCAAGAAGGTTTTGAAAACATGGCCACAAATTATTTTGCCTTGGATGGGGTTTTCTGCATTTGTGCTGAAGGTTTAAGGTTGGAGTTATAAAAGTGACACCATAACATATACCATGATCATATAAAAAAAGGGCAGGGACTGACATCTTATATATAGGAACTGAACACAATAGTACTACTAGACCATCTGAGATTCCTAACACAAAATAGCTTGTTCATGGTACCATCCGGCCATGACAAAGTAAAAAGCAACACTTGCTTAAACTCAGTTGGCAGAACACTGCCAATTATCATCCTGACCACGAGTTCATGTTCATAACCGAAAGTAACAACAAGTGAATCTCAGTTCACCATAAAATTCCAGGTACGCGTACTAAATGCTCAACAAATAACTCACTCGACTAGACACTTGCAATCTTCAGGGTCGACCATGTTGAAGAAAATTTGAAGCATCCGATCATCCTTCCTAAGCGCCACTGTTGCATCCATCACTTGTGCCATTGACAAGCCATCAATTTTTTTAGCTCATCGTACAACATGTTTATCTGGCTGTGGACTGCATCAGACTCCACTAACATCAACTTCAACGAACTGACAACGTCCTCCAGTATTGGTTTCAATTCAGACATCTCGCTTTCCCTGGTTTTTGTAGAGCGACCTCTTGGGTTTACTAAATGCATCAGGTTGTGTGATCTTCTCAGTGGGAACGTTGGGGTCTGCTCATCAGCCATTGGAGGAGGGGTTATATGGTCATTGGGGTTGTTTTCCTCGTTTCCAAATTCGGGTCGCTCGTTGGGTTCTTTTGCGTTGATCCAATCCAGCATCATCCTCTCATGGTCCTCCGTTGGTTCGCATGCTCAGTTTAATTCTTCCACTCCGACATCACTTTTTCCTGTCGCACGTCCCTTCCCGGACACGAATGCCAATCCGTCATATAGAGGGAAAGGCACGCGGTTCAGCTTCGCACAATGAGGGTGCTTCTGCACATACGAGAAAACATATTCAAAATAGCAATCATACAACTGTAGTTAAACACATTAAACACATATATTTCACAGATGGACAATTCTTCCCACAATATATTCAGCGTACACGGTGTCATCGACATCAACTTGTTTCCCAACATCGTCCCAACAGATCTGCTTAGCCCTCATAACTCCTGAAGTGTGAGAAATTTTGCTTTGAGGGTTTTCACCCTCAAAATAATGTTCGGATCCGCCTTGATCCCACATTCAGGCTTGTCCACCAACATCAGTCGCTCAAGTTCATCGTATGCACTAGGGATGAACTTCCCTTTCGGATCAATCTTCTTGTCCACAACCAAAGTCTGCATGTTTCTAACCAGTACCTGATCTAGTTCGTCTGTCCGTGGAAATTACTTTCGTCGTGCGTCACCATTGTCATCAGCCTTGCTCTTTCGTGACATGGCTACATACATTGAGCATTACAATTAAAATAGAACTCAACAAAAAATTAGAGAGTATGATCAGTAGCATTAATCTGAAATAATTACAGCTATTAACTTGTTCAAACTCCCAAATCCATCATAATGCATCTGATGAACTCGGATGATCATAAAAATGGAGCAAAAATATTTTTCATTAATTTGAAATAATTACATCCATTAACTTGTAAACATCTGCATTCATTTAAGAAGTAGAAGTATCATAAAGGGACAGAAAGGAATAAGGATCAATGATTATGCATTCAACATTTCAAGACATGAAACTGATGGAATTCATCACCAAGTTCAAGCAACACTTATAGGGTTCCCACAATATGTTAATGGAATAGGGTTACAACAGAAAAACGGATACAACATGTGAAATGTACATAATACAAAGGATCATAGTGGACAGAAAGGATCAGTTTCATTAACATAGCAAACAAACAGTCATTACACGATCAGAAGAGTTTCATCAATCCTCATTGTTTATACGGAAATACATAAGCATTATCCTACACCTATCGCCTTGTCCTACTCTGCCACATTTGTTGGGATTTTTGGTTCCTGAAATTAGTCCATTCAGGACTCGGTTGCATAGAGGAGGCCACTTCATCCATTTCTTCAGTCATTGATCAGGACTCTGCTGATGCCTATTGAACGTACGCTCTATCTAGAGCATCAACATTGACCTCTTTCTTGATGAAATTATGTAAGAGGCAACACGAATGAACAATGCGTCCAATCACTTAAGGGGAGAACCAAGTTGTGTCGCGTAAGATAGCTATCGCATTTTCAACAAACCGAACTCTCTCTCAATCACATTTCTCGCACATGCATGTTTCATGTTATAGTACTCTCCGGGTGTTCTTGGATTGTTCTTTCCCCACTCTTTAAGATGATAATGTTATCCTCGAAAGGGAGTTAAAAACCCTTCACAGTTTGCGTATCCAGCGTCGCAAAGGTAATATTGGCTTAATTGAAAGAACATGTGGCCTTAGATTTAGTTAAACATGCAGATGTAACACCCTCACTTTTGAAATAAAGGGATTTTTACCAAAATGGCCTTTCCAACATCGAAAATAAACATCACGAGGGTGCTACGCTTAAACCTCAACATACTTAACAAAAATGCCCCGACCGGGAACTTGAAAATAAACGTAAATAAAACTTTAGAAAAGCCTTAACAAAATAAATAGTCATAATGTAATATCTTAACAATTGAGCCCTAAACACTTAGGCAAAACTTTAGTGAAAAAAAGTCGAGAAGTAAACATTGAAACAACTATCTCAAGTCGAAGTCTTACATCACTGCAGACACCACTCCACACACTAAATCAGCTTCTCAAGGCTCAAGCTCAATAAACAACTTCTAACAACCTGGTGGGCCGGTGGCTCGGGGTCAGTCTTTCGTGCTCAAATCATAACGTAAAATAGTCATACTTCCAAAAGCATTGAAAGTCATAAACATGCATATCAAAACATAGAAATTATGGTATCTTACCACACTAGTCATGGTCATGCTACCTTATCTATTCAAAGTTATAAATCATAACATTACTCACAAGTGACTTGGATGTCATGGGTTTGATTCCCACCAGCAGCTAAAAACAAATCCGTGAGGTTGGGCCCAAAGCCGAGAATATATTGTCAGAAAAGGTTGGGATGTTACAAGTGGTATTAGAGCCTCTCCCCGTCCCTCTTGAACGATGGTGGGGTAAACCTCAACGAGGACGTTGAGTCCTTGAGGGGGGTGTATGTGACATCCTAGGCAAATCTCACATCGACAAAGCACAGGGGAGATCCATAGGCTATGTGGAATAGTTCAACCTTAACTGACATGACGCATTTGGTGGTGTAGTGGTGGGGCTTGATCTTGAGAGGAAAGGAGGTCATTGGTTCGAATCCCACTAGCTTCCAGAAACAAATTCGTGAGGGTTGGTTCAAAACGGACAATATCTTGTCATAAAAGGTTGGATGTTACAAAAAGGGTAAGAAATGATGGCCAAACAAGGAGACGGAAGATATATATGTAAGTATCCACAATATTTTGTTTTGAAATGTATAATGTGCACATCGTTATTCTAATTATGTTGTATTTTTTTAAACTATTTTGTAGGAAGTAGTTGAGGAGAATGTTGTGAATCTGGATATTGACCCTGTAATTGGTCCGAACGATGATGTGGGGAGATTGACAAGGGAAAAGGGAAGTCAGGACGAGTGCGTCATATGGGAGCAGGAAAGAAGCCTTCCGTGGTGAGTTTGTAATCTCTTAGTTTGTGAACTTAGTGTGATTTGTTTGTGTATTAAATTGGTGTTCATATATGCATGTAGGTCATTTATTGTTCTTAGGTGCTTTGTAGAAATGTGTGTTGGAGGTTTGTTAGTTTTGCATATGGAAGAGTATGAGTATAGGTTGAATTTGCAGATAGCTCATGCCCAAATTTCTGATTTTTTTACATTTTCTTTCTTCTTTCAGGTATTCCAAAACAAACGAGGCTCTACCTCTACTGCTACTCCAACGTTGCAAGTCCAAGACCCACTCATGAGACAATTTGGTCTCACAATGATTGAAGAGTTGAAGCGGCTCTCTGGTGGAAACTCGCTCTCACAAGAGATGCAAAACTTTGCAACTCTTTTTGGAGGTAGCACTACACCAGGACATACGTCCGGTAGCTTTGATGCTGGTGTGAGTGCTAGGGAAAAGCGACCAGCAGAAGAAACTATACCAGATGAGGATGAGGATGACGAGGAAGGCGAAGATGATTAGGCTAGGAAGTAGTGAATTAGGATTGCATTACTTTTGTGTGGATTGAACCTTGAATATTTGTGGTATTATGTATTGGATCTAGAATGTATTAATTAAATGTTAGTTGTGTGTTTTGCTATATGAAATTGTACATTGAGCGTGAAATTAGTCATTTACTGAAAATCTAGAAAGAGGGATCCAGAAATGAATCCAGATTTCTCGATTCCTGGATCCTGAATTCTGAATGGTATGTGTATTTTAATAGCGGAAGTAATGTGCTGTTAAGATTAAAAACAACCGTTGTTAGGTTAATAGTGTATTAAATTCGTTGTTATTTTAACAGCGGATAAAATTCATTGTTAACCTAACAGCGCACAGGAAACCGCTGTTAGGTTTAATATCTGCTGTTAGGTGAGCTTACATTACTCAACCTAATAGCATATATTGAACCGCCATTAGATATTCTAACAACGGCTTATCCGCTGTTAGAGTAGCGTTTTCTTGTAGTGGGGGACTTTATCGACAGATTAGGACTTTTGATATTTTTATTAGAGTTTAATTCAGATTATTTTTCATTTTTAGTTAGGATTAAGATTATTTTAATGTTTTTAGAGTTAGTTTCGTACAAGGAAACGAAGAAGCCTCTGGCCGACCATAATCCTATAAATAGGAACCCTTGTACACGTTTTGAGACACCACCTTTGATAAAAAAAAAAAAACTAATTCAGAACTTTTGTTATTTGTTCCTTCTAGCATTTGCTCGTTGTTTTAGGTTGGTTTATCGTGACCAAGGTTATCACCCTTGGCTTCATGGCACCGTTATACTTTGATACTTCGGGTTTCTAGCTCTTTATAGCTAGTGGGTCTAAGTACGTTTTCATCCCAATTTTGAGATTGCACTCGATTGCCTTGCCGCCGAGCATTTGGTATAGGGTCACGACCGACGGTTCATATCAGAACATCATCTCTTAGAGTTGCTCCCTTTGGATAGCATAGATTGAAAGGTACATGAAGGGTAGGGGGGTCTGGGATTTCCCTTTGGTTCAACAAGCCTCTTGGACTTTGAAGAAAATTCTCAAGGCCATGGAAGTTGTCAGACCCTTCATTACAATTACCCCTAATTTAAGATGGGAGGATAAGTTGATGTAGAAATATTCAGCATCCGTATGAAAAAGGATAAGGTGGACTGGTTTAATCTTGTTCGGGAGAAACCTACTATCCATTGTATGATTCTTTGGCTAGCAGAACAGGGGAAGCTAACGTCTAAGGAGATGATGACTTCTTGGGGACTTCCTGTCAGGGCCGTCCCATGAACTTCGGAGGCTCTGTGATATAATCAAGATGTGGCCTATTATTAAATATTTTGGCAAAATAATTTTTAAGTTATCAAAATAAAAATTCACATTTTACATTTGAAAAGTATTAGTATACAAATATAACATTGTTGATTAATAGATATATGAGTATTCAATTTTATATTATTCGAAAGATAACGCTCTATAACCATAAGTAATTTATTTATTTATTCTCAAATATATTTTCTAAGAAATTATAATTGGGGATATTTTTTTAAAACTCATATATTTAATTTTGAAATTTAAGTTCTATTCAATTAGAAATTTATATCCAAATTATTCAAAATATATTAAAAGAATAAGAGTTCGTACTTATTTAACAAAAATAAAGGGTGCGTGCCTTGACGGATGAATGAGTTAAATTAATTAATAAAAAAAGAAGTCTCCATGCCCAAGAGATGGATGTGAAAATTAACTAATAAAAACATCATCTAGATGAGGAATATGAATTATTTAATAAAAAAAGGCCCCATATGCCCAATAGATAAAAGAGAAATAACTAATAAAAACAACATCTTTGTGAATTGAACCTGTGCTCTAAAACAATGAAGAATCTACCACTACTCCACATACTCAATAGTGATTATACTTCAGTTTCATATGTACTTATTAATAATTATTTATCTAATATTTTTTCACCCGAAATTCTGAGGCCCCCGGAATTTTGGGGCCCTTTGCCGGAAACAGGCCAGCACACCCTCTGGGCCGGCCCTGCTTCCTGTTGATGTGAGTTTCTTAAAGTGTAGCACAGGTGTTGACAACAAGAATCACATCACATCTTCTGCCATTGTGAGTATATCACTAATATCTACCAAATGGCTGCAATTAGTATTCCAGTAGTAACCGATTAGGATGATCTCATTAAGGCTATTCTGTCCAGATGGAAAGGGGCTTCTGTTGCAGTAAAGAGGGACATATTGGTTTTCAGAGCTATCATTAGCCATGTATGGTATGAGAGATGTCGGAGGAATGCTGGAGAGAGAGCTTTGGAGGTAGCCAGCCTCTTCAGCTGAAGTAGATTGTATTAGACTTTGATCTTTATTGCTTACTTTTGTTTGAATTTCCAAATTTTTAGCGAGATGACTCGGACACCTAGATTAGGGAGGTGAGGACTCGAGTTTAAAATGTTGGGACATGGTAAGCTTAGTTTTCTCTTAGCAATGAGTCTCTACACTTCCTAGAAGTAACAAAGGCTCACCAAGGGATTGTAATTCTCCATTTCTTAGGGTTTTGTTGAATAAAACATCCTAATTATTCATAAAAAAATTTAAAAGTTAAATTTTTTTAGGGTAATTAAAAAGTTAATTAAAACAGAAAAAAGTAATTGGTTGAAAAACAATAATTAAAGAAGACTAGAAATGAAGTTTTTTATTTAAATAGGGTGTCTATTTTCAATAACACTAATTTTTTTGGACAGCGGCTTGTTGTTAAACAAATTGGTCTTCCTTGATGGTATTCAAGTACCAATCACAACCATTAATTCATTTTTAAATCTAATGGTTTAAATTAAAGGAGTATAAATGTCATTTCACAATTTAATTTAATTTCTTTTTTTTAAATTGAATTGTTTATGCCACCGGAAAGTCTCCGGCGACCGGAGCTCCGACGACCGGTGCTCCGGCGAACAGAACTCCGGTGACTCCGACGATCGGAGCTTAGATGAATTTTTCGGCGACTTCTCCAACGACTGGAGCTCCGATTTCAAAAAAAAATTTAGCCACTGGACCATCTTCGTCGGACCTATTTTTCTGAAAATTTTTTTCGGTGACGTTTCGTACTTGTTTTTAATGTGTACACGTTTCTGTATATGTGTATGTACACACTTCTGTACATAAACTGTGTACACGTTTTATACATGTGTACATGTTTTGTACACGTTTATGTACATACTTTTTGTACACGTGTACACTAATCTTGTACACATGTACACAATTTGTACACGTGCACATACTCTTTTGTACACGTGCATGCACTCTTTGTACACGTGTACACATATTTATATACGTGTACATACTCATTGTACACGTATACAATATCTTACATTTTTTATGTACACGTGTACACACATTTTCGATGACGCTTCGTACTCGTTTTTAATATGTGTACACATTTCTGTACAAAAATTGTGTACTCATTTGCACACATTTTTCGTACACGTGTTATATATGTGTACACGTTCTATACACACACACTTATGTACTTACATTTTTGTATACGTGTACACTTATCTTGTACACATACTTTTTTGTACACGTGTACACATATACGTGCACATACTCATCATTCGAGTGTACACAATATCTTACATTTTTTATGTACACGCGTACACACATTTTATACATGTGTACACCTATTCGTACATGTGCACACTTATTTTTTACACTAGTGTACACATATTTTATACTCGTGTGCAGATATTCTGTATAAATCATGTGCACGTTGAATAAAATAATGTGTGTACACCTTCACACACTATTTTTTATACTAGTGTACACATACTTCGTACTCATGAGCACACATTATGTATAAACCATGTGTACGCTACTTAATAAAAGAATTTTATTGTTATATAATCTAAAAAACACTCAGTGGCATAGTGGTAGGAACTTAGTTTTACAATAAGGAGGTCAAGGTTTCAAATATCCTCACAAACTATTTTTTAAATAATTATTGTGGTGTGCCGGTAGCAAGCAGCGGCGGAGGGTAGCGGCCGGCGAAAGGTGTCGGTGGCGACCGGCGGCGGCAGGAGGCGGAGGAGGACGGTGGTGGTCGACGGAGGTGGTCGGCAGAGGAGGTCGTCGGTAGGAGGCGAGGAGGACGACCGCGGTCGACGGAGGCGATGGTAGAGGAGGTCGTCGACAGGAGGAGGCGGAGGACGGCGGCGGAGATCCGGCGACAATGAAATGATGATTGGGGCACTTTTGAAAATGTCCAAAATATCCTTATGTTTTAGACCATTTGATGAAATTTAATTAATGGCTGAGATCTTTCCTTGATGCCATCAATGAACCTATTTCCTTGATATCAAGCTGGTCTCTTTTTTTTGTGGTAATTGCTCTTACGAAGCGGTTAATGTACTTTATCCTCATGGACAATAGATCAAACACTCAACCGGCAAGAAAAAATAAGCATTGAAGAGTTTTAAGACTAATAGAACATTATGGTCTTGGGCTGCTATATGGGCCTTATTTCGTTTATTGATTGTAAAAGCCTAGACACGAGGACTAGCCGATATACCTCTAGTTTTGAGGAAAAAGCAAATTGATCTGCGAGATTCCCATCAGTCTTCCCTTTACCTTCCACGCCCGTTTGCCGGCGACCGGCGTCCTCTCACTCCGTTTATTCACTGGCAGATCACAAAGCTACGCAGCTACTCTACACTGATAAGGATAGAGATATAAAGAGCTTGTGTGCAAGTTGAAACAGTTGTAGAGATGCAGAGACTAAAAGGTGGATTGACGAGAACATTGAGACAATACAGCTGCTTCAATACCAGAAATGGAGTCCCCTGTAACCACCACAGCAGAAGCTTCTCTGCTCTCCCTAACTACGCAACCGTAAACGATTCTGATTTTCAGGACCAGGTTGCTTCTTTGTTTTTTTCTCGAGATTATTCCTCAATCAGCCCAAAGAAACCCCCCAAGTAAAGGCACTTGGATGTATAATTTTTTTTATAGGTTTTGGTACAAGGAAGAGCAAAATCAAGAGCTGCCATCCTCAATAGGCCTGATTCCCTCAATGCTCTTACGCCTCCAATGGTTTGTTTGCTCCTGCATACTCTTAGGTTTCTACGATGATTGTATTTTCACTTGATTCTTTTTGTCGCTGAAATTGACAGGTGGCCCGGCTTAAGAGGTTGTACGAGTCGTGGGAAGAAAACCCGAGCATTGGATTTGTATTGATGAAGGTATATCATTCATCAACACAATATTGTTAATGTAGCTTCTTCACTAGTCATTAGACTTTGTATTTTGGCTTCTACATTTTAAAATAAGGGAATAAGATCTATATGAACTTTTGGTTACGTTGCAAGTATCTAGACGATAAACTCTCATATACTTCAATAGCCAGAAATTGCATTTTTAAACCCGGGGGCATGGTGCACTCAAAGTGCTTGTGGAAATGTTTCTAATGGTGTAATTTCTGCTGCAAGCTGTGATGGTATGTGAGTTCTTTCTTTCATCTTGTTAAGGGTGGAGGCAAGAAGGCCTTTTGTGCTGGTGCTGATGTTGTTACCCTACGTGAGATGGTTGATGATGGTATGCCACCTTCCTGAGACATCCATTGTTTGTCAAGAACTCTTCTTTTCCGTGTTATTTATTTGTCAGCGCATTACAAAATGAAATATCCTTACTTGTTTTCGCAATTCAACTTTGTTATATGCGTTTATTTTATGTGATTTTCTCATTGTAGTATTTTATCCCTATAAGGAGATGGTAATGTTGATGATATGGTTTCTCCCCGCATCTTAAATTGGCAGGCAAAGTTGAAGAGTGCAAAAGATATTTTGAGACTTTGTACAAGTACATCTACCTACAAGCAACATATCTTAAGCCGCATGTGAGAATTCTACTCTTCCCAACCTGTTATCAACATTTATAATTTATGTTTCCATAGATAGATCAATGCTATTCTTTTGGAACTAAATTTTAAATAATTTGACAATGTTTCCATAGATCAATGAGCTTGACCTATTGGTGAACTCGTTTATCATCTATGAACAATTTTGCAGGTGGCTATTTTGCATGGAGTCACTATGGGATGTGGAGCTGGAATTTCAGTTCCAGGAATGTTTCGCTTAGTCACTGACAAAACTGTAAGTAACCTTTTTGAACCATTGGTGCTACATTTTCTCAACTGTGTTAATTTGGTAAACTTAGTAGGAATCGTTTTGCTGTGTTAGGGCATTGGCTGAAATGTGTCGAATTGTGATGATGTGAAGTTCAAGTACTCTAGAAACTTACACCTGTAAAATTCTGCAGGTTTTTGCTAATCCAGAGGCTCAAATAGGTTTTCATCCTGATGCAGGGGCATCATTCTATCTCTCCCGCCTTCCTGGTTACTTAGGTAGCACAAATGTCCCAAAATAAATTTTAGCTTTGACATTAATGTTTTACACAGTGTTGCCCCCAGACCTAAGGATTGGTCTTGAGATATTGAATATTGGTCCGTCTTGTTGCAGGGGAATACTTGGCCCTCACTGGAGATAAGCTTAATGGGATTGAAATGATTGCTTGTGGCCTAGCAACTCATTACTCATTACATTCAGTTTGTTATCACTGTGTTCTTGACATACTCAACTACAATCTTGCACTTTATTATAAAGACTCGTAATGAAAATTTCTTGTCTGCAGGGACTTGCTCAGATTGAGGACAGACTTGGTAATCTAGTCACAGATGACCGTGATGCGATTGAGATGTCTCTTGCACATTATGGCATCGTTGACCATCCTGATAAGAATAGTGTTCTTCATAAGTAATTCTACAATCTGTGGTGATCTCTATTTATTTGGATTCCCCCACCCCCTAGATACCATCTACTTGTTGCTTATATAGTGTGAATTCTAAACATAAATGGTTGAAATAAACTCGAGATATTAGTGTTTTATTTTACATGTTTTTAATGTTGCGTCAGGATGGAGCTGATTGATAAATGTTTCAGCCATGATACAGTAGAAGAAATAAGTGATGCTCTGGTAAGCATTGTATTGTATTAAATGCTGAAAGTTGTTATTTCAGATTTTGATAATTGAGATCCTTTATAAAAAAATCATTGAGATCCAAATTCCGTGAATATATCGTATTTTATTTAGTTAGTATAACGTAAACTGACAAGTGGTGAGTAATATGAAGCTTATATTCTCAGTATTTAGGGAGTTGGTGCTGTGCTAAAATTGCTGTGTTATTCTATGCATTGATCTTTTGATAGGAAAAAGAAGCTATGACCTCTTACAATCAATGGCCTAAGATAGCTCTTAAGAAAATAAGAGAAGCTTCCCCGCTAAGCTTGAAGGTTACCTTACAATCTGTAAGTAACTTCTCTTATGGACATTGGCTGATTCTTATTTACCTTTTTCTTACTCTATTTCATTACTGAACTCTTTGTCGGCAAATGCTGTTTTAGATACGTGAAGGTAGATTCCAGTCTCTTGACCAGTGCCTCTCTCGTGAGTATCGAATGTCATTAGCAGGGATCTCGAGAAGGGTTTCAAATGACTTATTTGAGGTAGTAGCCTTTTTTTTTTTTTTTTTTTATGTTAATACTTTGGGAATCTAGAATTCATTTGTAACCAGAGGCGTCCTGTCCTCCATTTTTAGGGAGTTGGAGCTCGATTAGTGGAAAAGGACTTTGCTCCGAAGGTACTGACAGTAATTCAGTTGGGTCATTCAGCTTTATTCTTCTTTACATGTTGAAGTCAACGATTTGTAATGAAGGTTAAATGATGAAAATGCAGTGGGATCCTCCAACGTTAGGTGATGTGAGTAAAGACATGGTAGATAGCTACTTCTCACGGCTCGACGAGTTTGAGCCTGAGCTGGAGCTCCCAACAGCAATCCGGGAGCCATACATATGAGAGGCAGCAGGCAGCAGGGCAAAATTTGTGGTGACTGCAGAATTTTGTAGTATAATCTACTAAATTGATATGAGCAAGTCAAATGGTCACATCATTTATTATCTCAAATCATTATTAAAAATAAATTAGAAGAAGGTTAATTTTGGAATGTTAAATTGTTTTTAAGGTTTTTAATAATCATAATCCTTGCATCAATATCATTGTCGTCATCTTCCCTCTTCCTTTTTTTTTTCTCTCTTTTCTACCAAAATTCTCGTCAGTTTCTTCTGCGGCCACCCACATTGACAATCTCTTCGAATATATTCCGGCCGCCGCCTCCTCCGAAGATCCCCCAACTGCAACCTCCTTTGGAAATACCTCTCATCTGCCGCCTTCTCCAAGATCCATCCTGGCTGTCCCCGTCTCTGAAAATTCCCCGCCTCCTCCGAAGATCTCACGAGTAGGCTTTGCAATGGGTAGGGTCAGGGTATGGGGTCAACCGTACCCTTACCTTTAGGGTATAACTTTGAAAAATACCCGACCATTTACCCTACGGGTTTTCAACTGTCCTACTCTTACCCTACCCTACAAATACCCATAGGGTTCGTGGGTACCCTAGATATTTTAATATATTCTTATAACACAATTTAATCGATAATCATTATACCAAAACACATCATTCTCAACCATATAAATAAATGAAAAATATTATATCAGCGCTAGATATATATATATATAAATTAGTCAATAATGTGATGTTATACAAATATTACGATTAATTTCTACTATCATCATCATTACACATTCTAAATCAAAACTTGAATCATGTGTAAGTAAATAATTAATGGTTATAATGTGCTTTTATATTAGTTAATTGTGAATCATATCACGAATCAACCGTCGACAATAGTTTGTTTGGTAAATTTACATAAAAAAATACTTAGATTTATAGTGAGGTTAAGACCATCTCCAATAAGAAGTGCCAAATTGCTATCTCAAATTGCCAAAGTGCAATTTATAAGACTTGGAAAAGGTGTTTTGCTCCAATAGTGACAATCTTATATATGAGATTGCACTTTAAATTCTTATAAAAAAAAAGATTGCACTTTAAATTTCTCATTAGTATTTATAAATTGTTGATTTTGTTATTTTTTTCTCATAATTTGTTCATTATTTATATGTAGATATTATTCATTAATTACAACGAGCATTTCGATGTAATTTTTTTAAAAATATTGACGTATTTTTTCCATGTTAACTATGACGTCATCAATGATAACAAATCAATTATTTGGTCAAGTGGTCATAGATTCTTCACATGTTTGAAAGAATGAGTTTTCACGCCCGGGTTGGCCGTTGCCGACGATCTCACCCTCAGACACTTCGACACAAGTTTTGGCTAAGACTTCAAGCTCTTGTCTAATTTGGTCCTCGACTTGTCATTGTTTAAGAATTTGATGAGAGATTTTTAGAAGTAGAAGAAGTAGTATTTGAAACATGTGAGAGGTACAAATTGTGTATGAATGAAATATAGTATATATAAACAATTGAATTAAATGAATAAAAAATTATAACTATTAGTGTGTTGGGATTAAAATAAATTCTTTGCTTTTCCATTTCATTTCTAGGTGCAACATTTAATTTTCTTAATTTTTAATATGACAAGTGTGGCCAATGGGTGGAAGCCACCTCAACCTCCACTAATTGGTGAGTGTATTTGGGTGGGTTCGGATCATTCAAGAAAAAATAGTACTTTGGCACTTTGTTCATATAAATTTGGCACCCAAGTCATTCAATTTCAGCAATTTGGCAATTTGGCATTTGCTATTGGAGTACATTTTTAAGTTAAATTTGGCAATTTGGCAATTTAACCATCCTTATTGGAGATGGTCTAAGGGTAGGGTTTTGGTCATATCCTTACCCTACCCTTACCCTACTTTTTCAACTAAGAGAATACCCTTATCCTACCCTTACCCAGTCAACACAGGGTATTATCCTCGTTGACCGGGTAGGGTAGGGTAGGATACCCTAGGGTAGGGTATCAATTGCCATCCCTACTCACGAGGAACTTTTTTTTTATTTAAATGTATTTTATCTTTCTAAATGCCAAATATATCTTAATAGATATAACCAACTTAATAAACAAGGTGAACGCTTTGGTGCCCCCAGCTAGGTGGAGGTAACCGTTACCCCTCGCCCATGTGTCACCATTTGAACCATCTGTTTAATCAACGGATCTTAAGCCTTTAATTTAATTATAATTTAAATAATTTTATTTTATTCTTATTATATTCTCGTACAACCTAATTACAATATGATACCTGATATTAGATAGAAGTGCAACAAAGCCTTTAGATTTTGTAGACTGAAATAAATTAACCCAAAGTTAACTTTCACATGTCATCAAACTATCTTCAACCCAAAAATATTTTCAGTGACAAACCCTTGTTTTGTCACCGAGACAAAAGTTAATCACGACCGTCCATCTTTGTTTTTTTTTGTTTTCCTTTATTTTCTGATTTTATTGATTTCTCTTTCCTTCATTGCACTAACCGCACTAACTATGAGATATTCTGATTTTAATGACCATTTTTATTATTTTAATGTGATTTAATTATCCCCTCCTAAAAAATTTCCCTCTACCTTCTTTTTTTTTCTGCCGAACTCTTCTTCTTGGAGGCATAAACCGTCGGCCACCATTATTTGGATGAACAAGTTTTATTCTTCCGCCCCCCATTTTTTAAATATTTTTTCTAAGCAATGGATGCGCCTGGTTCGAGTTCCCGAGTCAACGATCCTTCTTTCGCATTTCTCTTCGATCTAAATAATTCCCCGAGTGATTGTATTCCTGATGTTGATTCTACTACGACCGATGAGAATGCAAGCTCGACGCATGAACAACAAGGAATCGTGCATGGCTACGGTATTTTTTTTTCTTTTTTTCAGTCAATGTTCTTTCATGTAATCTACTTTCATAGAAACTATATATGTTTTTATGCGTAATTTTTTTCGTGGAATCATTCTTTTAAGATTCAAGTTCCATAGAGAATTCACTGACTCGGATTTGCACTGAGTTTTTTTGTAAAGCAGGTTTGCAATACTAGTATTCGTATTATAAATAGTCTTCGGAATCAAGTTCCCTAGCTGATATGTTTTGATTTTTGTGACATGTATTCAGATTTCGCACTGTAATTTACTTTTTTTTTTAAAAATTTCGTGTATGGTTTTTCTATTTATTCTGTGATATGTTTTTATACCTAATATGTTTTCTTCTCAATTGTAGATGTACCTGAATTTGACAAACAAACAAAATAGCAAAGGGCAAAAAACATATCAAGTCAACTACATTTACTTCAATTGCACCTTGCAAGGTTTCCGGAAGGACAGTGAGCGTGATCTGAAGAACAAAGAAAAATTTGATATCGCGGATAGAATCACAAAACTTGATGAGACTAGGTGTGGGTGTGATACACAGATGAGAGTGAAGTTTGCCGAAAAGAAAGAACGTTACATGACTCATGGATGGAATTTCAAGCACATCCACGATGTTATCCCCCCATATGAGGCGTTTTAGATCTAAACGTCAAATTTTGGAGACTCGTCGACATATGGCTAAAATGCACGATTCTGTCGGCATTCGTGTTAGAGATTCATATGATTTCATGACTGCATGTAGTGGGGGGATAGAGTCCCTAGGATTCACACGTAGTGATATCACATTTTTCACCAGAGCTCTTCGATCCAACCAAATCGAAGAAGGTGGTAAGAAATTTCTACAAGAATGGTTTCACAAAGAGTCTACTCGCGATCCCTGGTGTTTCTACTAGAAATTTCATTATTCTTAGCATTCTAAACATCAATGACAAAACAGAATACTAGTATATGAACTTACAAATATAAACCAACGACAAAGTAGAATACTAGTATCAGAGGTTCATTGTAAAAATAAATCATGCAATGAACTTACAGGATCGATCTCAGGTAAAGGATCCGGAACCAGCAAAATAACAACTTTCCTGGGAGCTGTACGTGTTTTCTGCACCTTCCTACTTTTTGCAGGTCCCCCTCTACCAACGTTTCTCTTTTGAGCACATGACCCCCCCTGTGCGCATGACTCAGTTAAAATGACGTATATAATTCATACTAGTATCAAAGATGATACAAGCAATCAAATTAAAAAGCATAACATAAAAGATTTAAGCATCATTGATTAACTTACTTGTTGTACAATGGAAAGTTGAATTACTGAGGGATCATACATTACCATGCGAGTTCCTTCATCTACCGCCTCTTCCACATCCCTGAAAATACTCCTCGCCTTTGGAATACTAGTTTCTCCTATATCTGCAGCAGTGGCTTGTTTGGCTCGAACATGTGCATTCAAAGTATATAGGTTTGACTCTCATTTTACCCTAATTGATAATATCTAGTCCTTCAACCGACCGATCTAAAAAAATGCAATTGCAAACCAATATTATCTGACCATTACATTATGCAAATTAACATTGATTTAGACTAATTAGTTTGGATATTTAGACTTACATCAGCATCTGTTAATCCGTCAAGATCTACTTTTGTATCAGGGCCAAATTCCGGGACTTACATCGCAGTTTACCCTAATTGATAATATCTAGTCCTTCAACTGACCGGTCTAAAAAAATGCAATTGCAAACCAGTATTATCTGACCATTACATTCTGCAAATTAACATTGATTTAGACTAATTAGTTTGGATATTTAGACTTACATCAGCATTTGTTAATCCGTTAAGATCTACTTTTGCATCAGGGCCAAACTCCGAGAATTTCATCTTCTTCCCTACAGGTTTGAAGCTGCTCCACTCTGCTCCTATCGCCTTCCACTCTTTTCTTGCACCAGTTGTCTCCCATTCACCAAGCAACGATATTATTAGTTCAGGTCTATAAGCTTTACTACCAATTTTTTCGCAGATACAAACCTGCTACAAATCGAATTGATGACATTACAAACAACAAACCAAATACTAGTATTCTTATAAATTTTAAACCAACAAACACGGCAAAAAAAAAAAAATTAAGCTACAACAAGAAAATCAATTCAATACTAACCATTATCAGATGTAGATCAACATTAAGGTATTTTTTGGTTTGTGTCTCGACAAAGCCTTCATACATATGCTTCAAACGTTTCCACACTAGTTGTAATCAAGTAACTTCACCAAAGAATTCCTTCAAGTATTCCAACATACTTCAAGTTTGCATGTTGGTATGGTGTTGTGTAGATGATGGTGCCAGTTGTAACACCCCATCCATTCAGAACATGATCAAGTACAGCGGAACACTAACAAGGGTGCTACGATGCACGAGTACCACAAGAAACTGAGTTTTCGTCATAACTCAAGTGAATCTCTTTAAGAGTTTTAGAACCACTCGTAATAATCTGAGAACTTATATCTTTATTCATACATGATCCAAACAGAGGATCCTCATGAACACATAACAGGGGAGGAGTCACATGCTCCACCGATACCACAAGCGTTTCACTTCTTCCATACAGTTCAACAAGCATTTCATATACTTAGTCATACTGACATCATATGGTACCGAACAGGTTACAGAACACGGACATATACACAATATGTGACTACCCATGACATATGCATATGACAAAGTAGTGTATCTTAAAACGTGTGAAAACTCAAAATTAGAGGACGAGGATCAAGACACATTCTTCCGATTCTACCTGGCCTCATCACCACGCTTGCCAACCCAAATAGCTCTCCTAGGTGGCATGTAGCTCTTGTAGAATCAAGTGTACACCTGCACAGACTACTAACGGTCTGGGGGAAACAAATAAGGGTCAGTGCTACTTCACTGAGTGAGAGCCTTGAGCTCTGGGTCATACTAAGATGCAAGCAAGTCACATAACAAGTATGGCAACATGTATCACATGAGGTCACCCTGTAAACCTAACTTGTTAGCTCATATTTTAATTTGGATCCCGGCTCACGTATGCTGGTAGACTCCCGGGCAGAACAGGCAGTACCCAACCGGTACTTCATAAACATACAACTCTCCGCGGTAAGAGCCTCGAAAAACCGTTCAGTCATTAGGCTCTACTGTCCTAATGACCTACTCCTAGCAGAATTGACCGTACATGGTTTTCTGCAACATAACACATGTAGTCTCCAGCATACGGGCCCTATCTATGTGATCAAGCAGTTCCAGATTATTCTCCTTGAAACATCAATCTAGGTGAGTTGTTATCACAATCAAATCACAACAGAACACGAATATCATATCAAGTATAATATCACGTAAGCAGAACGAGTACAATAACAGATTCATGTATACATATCAATAACAACAATTCACATACGGCCCTAGGGTTGTAGGCCACTATCCTAACATGCATATAATTCTTAATAATTAATGGACACATAAAGGAACGTCTAACCCGGTAGGATACGCAGAAGACCCTCACCAAAAGAAATCGATTGAACCTTCCCACTAGCTTTCGGGTCGAAACCCTAATTTCAACCGATGTTCGTTATGACAAGCACCGTGTAAATTCACGTTCTTACTTCCTTATACAATCTGCTCACAACTTCCATCTCCTTCCCTAGTTAATGACTTATGGGCTATTTATATATGTGCTAAGGCCGTGAAGCTGCTTAATGCAACTACCCACTTTATTATTTCATGAACAAACAAAATGGGATGGGATGAGTATCATCCTTATCCACGTCATATCAAATAAAGCAAAGATTTATTCCATGAACAAACAAATTGGGATGGGATTAGTCACTCCTCCCATGTGCCACTGTCTCCCTTTTTAAAAGTTGTTCCACAGCATTAGAATAAAATGTGTGCATTAATTTGATGAATAGAAATAAATGCGTACTTAAGATTTTTGTTCGGTTCCTCAACCTACTCGGTCACACGTAATTTTTGACTACCGCGAGAGAACTTAACTTGACCCGGAATCATTAAATTGATACGGTTCTTCATTTAGTCATTAATTTACGATCATTTCTCACCGTATAAAAAGAATCAACCGTACCAAAAAAAAATTTATATGCTCGGAACGGGATGTTACATTTCCTCCCCTCTAAAAAGATTTCGTCCTCGAAATCTAAGTTCTAAAGTTCACTTCTAACAGTTACTCCACCAATCTAACCAATTATTGTTCTAGCATATAAGTGATTTCCAGCAAACAAGCATATAACATGTCAGGTTTCAAATTTTAGATATACGATACCTAACTATGTGATCACATCAAGAGCACAATAATCATATCACATAACAAAACATCAATTTGCTAAGTAAGTATCTACAAGTTCGGGATACTTCTCTCTCATACTCGATTCCGTTTCCCACGTAACAGACTCACTTTCATGGTTTCTCCACACCACTTCCAACATTGGAATCTGCTCACTTCTCAAAGTTCTGACTTACGAGTCCACAAACTGAACTGGTACTTCCTGATAATTCAAATCCTCATCCGACTCTACCTCAACAGGTTGATGATATAGGTAGGATCCACTTAGTACTTTTTAGGCATACTCACATGAAACGCATTATGAATTCTGTCTAGGTTGCTGGGCAAAGCTAGAACGTAAGCCGCCGATCTCGCCTTACCAATGATATCATATGGTCCAATATACCTTGGAGCTAACTTTCCCTTTTTCCCAAATCTCGTTATACCTTTCCAAGGAGATGCCTTAAGAAAGTCCTTTTCACCAATCTCACCACTTACATCTCGAGCTCGACCGTCTGCATACTACTTATGGCGATCTTGAGATACTCTGAGTCTTTCACGAAAAATTTTCACTCTGTCAGATGTTTCTTGGACCAACCCAGAGCAATTCACCACGTGGAAAACTTAGTTTTTCATTCAAGAAAACGAACAGGAAAGGTGTTGTCATTGAGCCTTGCCCACTTGAAAGTGTCGGCAAGTACGATTAGATAAGTGTGTAATACAAGATCGTCTTAAATTTATTAGTTAAAGTATCGATACAATCTATTGGCATCTCTTGGTTCACCTATCATCCGCAGGGATTCTGAGAAACAGAATTCTTACCAACTAGCCAAAGATTAAAGAACGTAAGCACCGTCTGAGACCATACATGCTTAGGTCCCAGGCACAAACCACAAGAAAGAGAATAAGGGTACAATCATGAATTTGAGGAAATACTAAGGCATGCGGGATGGGTCTTCTGTTCGATTCCGCCGAATTGTTCCTTCTTGAAGATTTTCTTGACGCCTTCGTCGATTTATATGTTTGCATATCTTTAGGATGAAAGTGATAGCCACGAAGAGAAGAATGACTATCAGAAGGACGAAATTTATCCCACACAAGGTTTCCGTTTCATCAGAGCTAGCCATCTTTCTGTAGAGAATGACTTAAAGGAAGGGGGTGGATTTAAAGAGGAAGAGGTTACGGTTAGCTTGCCCAAAAAGCCGTCGTTCGGACTCGAAAGTCAAAAGTAAAAAGAACGACATGACAACACATGCTTAGTGCTTTAGCGGTGCCTCAAAAGTAGAGCTGATGTGGTGGCCGATTCTTAGCCGCCCACGCGTCCTCGCCGAAAGCGAGAGGTTTCTCAGCCGTCCATGTGTCCTCGCCGAAAGCGAGAGGTTTACGTAGATTTCGTATCAGAGATCAATGTTCCCTTCGCTTGGGTATTTAACCCGGATGAAGCTTGGTTCCGAGTGTCACTCGCAAGGTATACTGAAGGGATTCTGTCAATACTTACGGAAGGTTCGAATGGAAGGAAAAGATGCAGGAGCGACTCCATTCCTCAACCTTTTTCCCTCCACCGAGAGTCCACCAGTCCCTTCTAGTAATCCTTTCTTGACCGATTTCTGTCCCTTTTGCGATTCTATTAAAATGGAATGGACACTAGATAGTAGCTGCCCTAACCACATGACTTCGAATGAAAACTCCTTCGTGTCACTAGATCGTAGCTTTCACCAACTCGTTTCCTTTGGAAGGGGTTCCCAGGCAAAGTCCAAAGGGAAGGGTGCCATCAGGTTGGGTCCCTTAATCATACCGGACGTGTTACTGATGCCTAACATGGTCGGTAGTTTCATTAGCATGAGCCAGCTTATGGAACTGAATTTTGCCTTCCTTTTTAAGGGAGGGTGGTGTACCGTTTTTGATCAATTCGGAAACCCTTTCTCTTCTGTACCAAAATTAGGCAGGTGCTTTCCGCTTAACATGGCTCATGTTACGCAGACAGGAATGGCCATCAGAGGAAGACCAGACCAAGCGGAAACAGTCAAGTTTTGCTGCGGGAAGAAGCGGGTTAAAGACGGAATGCAAGAAGCGGCCAACCAGATACTGGAGACTGACAAGGGAAAGAAGCAAAAGCGTCCGATCGGTTAGTGGATCTTTCACGGAGTTAGTTCCAAGAACACGGCATGAATAGCCGTTGTACTACCCGTTCATGTACCCAGTTCCTTCTTAATAATAATTTCTACTTCTCTTCCACCTTTAAGTATCCAAATCAGTTATTCCCTTAACTCAAAACGCAAAATCATGACTCAAAACATAAGTTACCACAACAACAGCTGTGCAAAATTTAAGTGGTCTACTCATGCAAGTTCTTGCGATCGAGTTCCTGACGTCGTTCTTCGGCTGTCTCTAACATCAGCTTCCAGATAACGAAAATTTAACCACACAAGAGGATCAAAGCAAAGATTACCAACCCTACGTTACTCTCACCGCCATCCTCTTGATAGCTCATTTTCGGAATTGAAAGAGTTTACTAATCAATGGAGAGAAATGAAAGAGAGATGATGATGGTGGTCAAGTTTCAAAACTTGATCTTTATGGAAGCCAATTTCGAAAGGAAAGCGGTCACAATAATTGTGACACCATCCACTCACTCATGTCGGCACGTAAGGACAAGAGAGGTGGCCAATAAGTCAAAGGCTAGGAAAATAGGGTTCGTCCATTTAAATAGACGGTACCGAAATGCCTCGGGTAACAGAGTAGAGGTCGGAAAAGAAATACCTCATTCATCTCTTTTATATCCACGAAATGGCTACGATTCCCATTTGTCGGTGCGGGGAAGCCACAATTATAACCACATCCTGGACGGAAGAAAATCCAGGGCGAAGGTTCTTTAGCTGCAAAAGACGTCGCTCGGTAAATCAAAAGTGCTTTACGAGTTTCGATCATTTCAAACTAACCAGAGAAAAACTCATCTATCCCCTTGGTTAATGGCAGAGGATGAACAGCCATTGCAATTACTTTGCATGGTTAGATCCACCGATGCAACATCGAGCCAAAGTCGTGATCAACGGTCTCTTACAAAAATTAAACGTCTACGAGCGTACCTTCGGAAGTGAAAGACAAGCAATTTCAGGAGAGACTATTCCCGATACTGATGTGTCATCTGCATCTTCCGTCAGGGACAGGGCTAATAGTGGTTTTCGCAATAGAAACATAGAAGTTACCTACAAGACTTTCTTAGCCGTTCTTGCCTTTGTTGGTATCCTTGTTGGAACCCTTATCATTCGCGTGATAAGCAAATAAATTCTTGCTTTAATCCGGGGAGGTCTCTATGCTTTTCCTTTTAAAATCATAAGAATGGCTTCCGCATCAGATCGATCTTCCCGTGCTTCTTGGTAACCCGACTCTATAACAAATGAATCCTCATCAACTTGAGTCATGGACTCCCATCGAGTCCTTGTGTGCCCTCGAAACAAGAAAACAAAGTAGCAAAGTCGCTCATCCGGTGTAGCGTTCAGATGACTAAACACCACTCTCATATTATGAAGCCAATCAACGGCTGCTTGTGGATCTGTGCTTTCTCCCTCCAAAGGAACTCCACCTAACCTTTCCATCTTATCATAATCTAATACCGCGGTAGCGGGTTCAACGGGACATCGTTACCTTGTACAGGACTCCCGTGTACACTTGCAAGAAGAATGGTCTTTCAATGACCCTCTTTCAGAAAACATTCGATAATCAGAAATCCTCTTTTTCACTTTAAAAGGTTTTCAAAAATCATTTCCATATTATGATGCACATGTACAACTGACAATGCATCACACAAGACATGACCGCTCGATCGCCAGTGCAAGTACGGGCATGGAAGACCTCCCCTCTTTTGGGGTTCGCGACATCCCAAGAGAAGAAGGTAGCATACCTATAATGCAGAAGACAACCAGCTCGGATACCAACTTGTAACACCCCATCCATTCAGAACATGATCAAGTACAGCGGAACACTAACAAGGGTGCTACGATGCACGAGTACCACAAGAAACTGAGTTTTCGTCATAACTCAAGTGAATCTCTTTAAGAGTTTTAGAACCACTCGTAATAATCTGAGAACTTATATCTTTATTCATACATGATCCAAACAGAGGATCCTCATGAACACATAACAGGGGAGGAGTCACATGCTCCACCGATACCACAAGCGTTTCACTTCTTCCATACAGTTCAACAAGCATTTCATATACTTAGTCATACTGACATCATATGGTACCGAACAGGTTACAGAACACGGACATATACACAATATGTGACTACCCATGACATATGCATATGACAAAGTAGTGTATCTTAAAACGTGTGAAAACTCAAAATCAGATGACGAGGATCAAGACATATTCTTCCGATTCTACATGGCCTCATCACCACGCTTGCCAACCCAAATAGCTCTCCTAGGTGGCATGTAGCTCTTGTAGAATCAAGTGTACACCTGCACAGACTACTAACGGTCTGGGGGAAACAAATAAGGGTCAGTGCTACTTCACTGAGTGAGAGCCTTGAGCCCTGGGTCATACTAAGATGCAAGCAAGTCCCATAACAAGTATGACAACATGTATCACATGAGGTCACCCTGTAAACCTAACTTGTTAGCTCATATTTTAATTGGGATCCCGGCTCACGTATGCTGGTAGACTCCCGGGCAGAACAGGCAGTACCCAACCGGTACTTCATAAACATACAGCTCTCCGCGGTAAGAGCCTCGAAAAACCGTTCAGTCATTAGGCTCAACCATCCTAATGACCTACTCCTAGCAGAATTGACCGTACATGGTTTTCTGCAACATAACACATGTAGTCTCCAGCATACGGCCCTATCTACGTGATCAAGCAGTTCCAGATTATTCTCCTTGAAACATCAATCTAGGTGAGTTGTTATCACAATCAAATCACAACAGAACACGAATATCATATCAAGTATAATATCACGTAAGCAGAACGAGTACAATAACAGATTCATGTATACATATCAATAACAACAATTCACATACGGCCCTAGGGTTGTAGGCCACTATCCTAACATGCATATAATTCTTAATAATTAATGGACACATAAAGGAACGTCTAACCCGGTAGGATACGCAGAAGACCCTCACCAAAAGAAATCGATTGAACCTTCCCACTAGCTTTCGGGTCGAAACCCTAATTTCAACCGATGTTCGTTATGACAAGCACCGTGTAAATTCACGTTCTTACTTCTCTTATACAATCTGCTCACAACTTCCATCTCCTTCCCTAGTTAATGACTTATGGGCTATTTATATATGTGCTAAGGCCGTAAAGCTGCTTAATGCAACTACCCACTTTATTATTTCATGAACAAACAAAATGGGATGGGATGAGTATCATCCTTATCCACGTCATATCAAATAAAGCAAAGATTTATTCCATGAACAAACAAATTGGGATGAGATTAGTCACCCCTCCCATGTGCCACTGTCTCCCTTTTTGAAAGTTGTTCCACAGCATTAGAATAAAATGTGTGCATTAATTTGATGAATAGAAATAAATGCGTACTTAAGATTTTTGTTCGGTTCCTCAACCTACTCGGTCACACGTAATTTTTTACTACCGCGAGAGAACTTAACTTGACCCGGAATCATTAAATTGATACGGTTCTTCATTTAGTCATTAATTTACGGTCATTTCTCACCGTATAAAAAGAATCAACCGTACCAAATTTTTTTTTATATGCTCGGAACGGGATGTTACACCAGTTAAGTACAACACATACATTTGACACCATTTCTCCAAGTCATCCTCTTTGTCCAAGCGATCCTTCAAATATTTAAGCTCCACCCTCTCGTTCTTGGTAGCTTTAGCATATTTGAGTGCGCAAGCTCCCACCAAGGAATCCATGGCGTTCCTCGTTGTCTTCTCCAGCTCTATCATTTTGGCACCCCTAGGCAGCTCATACACGTTATACATATCTTCTTCATTTATCTTCAGTGTCATCTCTAGCCCAACTTTGAATGCATGCGAACTCATGTCGTATATATCCAATACGCACCTCCTCATCTCAGCAGGGAATTGCTTGATGCCGACTTTTGTTGTGCCCCAGAACCCTAGACTTGTTATTCTGGTAATTTGTTCTAGAGAGCTCCGCTTAACATTGATTCTGTTAGGGCTACACATACAAATGATTACCCCATCTTCCCTTGTCTCAATACTACAAGGCAATTGAATAGATAAGTTGTTAGTTTCAACAAACATCAAACAAAACTAGCAACCAAATCAAAAACAAATAATTGAAAATACCAGTATTACCTACTATTTGTTTGTTGCGTCTCCATCAGAGATGCTACACCCTCTCTGCAATAACATCAAACACACGATTTCAGTACTGCATCTAATATTGATATTGGAGCCAAAATTAAGTACACAGTCCATGAAACATGTTTTTTCCGACAAATACTAGTATGCATACATAAGACTAATCCTCAAAACCTTCTCCTGTAAATATATAGCTGGTATGAAAACAAATTGTTCGCATTCAAGTGGTGGACAACACTGACAAAAATAATAACCAACCAAAGTATAACTTCACGATACAGAGTAACACTGATATTCAGACTAATACTTATTTGTGTTGCATTCAGTTGAGCGTAATCGGAACATGCAAAAAAAAAAACTCATACTAATACTACACTCAATACTAGTATTGAAGAAAATAATAGTACTAAATCTACCGCACGACACAACGACCTAAATTTTACAACACGACATAGGCAACCTAGTATCTGACTAAACCCTAATAACAATAGGCTAAAACAAAACTCAAGAAACATGAGATTTAACAGCATAAGTTTAACAATGGCCAGATTTTGGCCACTGTTAAATTTAAGTAATCGGGAAATTTAACAGCGGCTGAGTGGCCACTATTGAATTATAAAGTTGAACAACGGCCACTTAGCCGCTGTTAAATAAATCCTTCCCATTGGTTGAATCATTTGGACGCGGATTGTAGGAGGCACATCTCATCCGTTCATTTAATCATAACCCTAAAAATGGTTGAATCACTTAGCCGCTGTTAAATAAAGCCTCCCTTCATCTTCATTTTTTCCCATCTTCCTCCTTGGCCGCCGCTCTTTATCTTCATATATTCTCATCTTCTTCCTTGGCCGCCCTTCATGTTCATCTTTTCCCATCTTCCTCCTTGGTTGCCGCCTTCATCTTCATCTTTTCCCAGCTTCCTGCTTGGCTGCCCTTCATCTTCATCTTTTTCCATCTTCCTCCCTGGCCGCCAATCATCTTCTCTTTGCCGGAATCGTGCTTTGACGGGACAACGACATCAGATCGAGCAGGAGGTGAAGGTATGCAGCAGCGGCTTCGAGCAACGACATCAGACCGAGTACTCTGCTCCTTCTCAACTGGCACCTCTGTCGCTCTCGTCGGTCTGCTCAACCAGCAGCTCTGTCACTCCTTCTTAACTGTCACCATTGTTACTACCGCACCGCTCATTCGACGCCTACCTCAATCAATCTCCATCAAAGTTGAAATTTCAGATCTACGTGTTCAGATCTATTTTGTTTTATTGTATTTTTTGTTCAAATCTATTTTGATTTCTTGTATTTCGTGTTCAGATCTATTTTGTTTATTGTAATGGAATATGAATTTTGATTTGCTACCAATTTGCTCAATCTGATGTTGATTGATATTTCAATATACTTGTCGGAGCTCCGTCTATTTTTTTTAAATCATGTACACATTTAACAACGGTCATTTTATATTAACAGCTGCCATGGCCGCTGTTAAATAAATCAATTTAACGGCGGGTAGTTTTATGCCACTGTTAATTGTTTTTACCATTGGCTAATTTAACCGCGGCATGTGGCAGCTGTTAAATTGCATTGTTTGTTTGTTTGCTGAAGCTATAACTGCACATCATTTTCAAGATCGGCCATCTTCTCTTTAAAACACCAGAACATCGTTCAATGACATTGAGAAGACTAGAATACTTGTAGTTGAAGAGTTCTTCACGGCCTTTGGGTCCACCTCGTCGTCTAATCTCCTGAAAATGAGAAGTATACCCTCGAAATGGTGCTAGAAACCCAGGTGCGTTTGCAAATCCAGAATCCACAACGTAATATTTCTCTAATAATACCAAGAAACAATAAATAATGTGCAAACACGTACAAAGATAATTTGCGTAGTAATACCTGAGCCAAAAGTATGCACTAGATGGAAAGCAGATATGGAGTGAAGAGGTAATACATGAGCTTCATGAGACATAGCATGGAGTTCATATCCTAACAGAGTACGGCGGAAGAAGTTTGGAAGATGGGGATGGTGTGATTTGATAATCTAATAAATAATAGTGTGTAGTTAGGTATTATGCCCCAAATCAACATTGTAAGCTGTTAGGATTTTGGTTTGTTGAGAGTGGTGAGGATGTGAGGATCTTGCGTTAGAAAATGTCGTTGTTGCTGGTGGTGGGACTTGAAAGGGGGGAAGTTGTTATGAAAATTTACATAATTCCTTGTCTCCACATTTCATAATGTGAGTTTTATAATTTTCATAAGTGGCTTTTTTTCACTTTTTTAATTTGGACGAAATTGTGTTAAAATTATATAATTGAATTTTTTAATTTACAACTAAACAACATTTTAGGTGTATTATGAAATTAATTAAGTTGATTATTTAATTTTGATAATTATAAGTGGTAGTAAACATGGCCTTAGGGTTTACTAAGAAGTGAAGAAGAGAATGAAGATATTGATTTTGTTATTGGTCAACTGCAGGAGGAAAAAATTAGGAGAGAATTAAGGAGTGACGGCTGTATTAGGCTATGTTTTTTTTTGTGTGGGAAATCTAGGGTTTCTTAATTAACATATATACTATATTTTATTACAATTATGTACATTTTTTACATAAAATTATAATTATGTACTTAAGGTATATGTAATTACTAATATATATATATATATATATATATATATATGGCATCTCCTACAATGACTTGACTTAACTTCAAGTAAGGTAACTTGAAGTTAATGAAGAAGAAATCTGAACCATTAAAAATGTCATGAATAAATTAAAACCTTTGATTAAAATTTATATAAAAAAAATAGAAAAAAATAAATTACCGAAAACCTATAGCTTTCCAGCGAAAACAAACTATCCTATTTTGTAGGAAGGAAAGTAGGAACAGAAACTAAAGCCTACAGATTAGTTTATAATAATAATTACGTTTGCTTGCTTTCTTGTACACCATTTAGTTCTTTATTTTATTTTATATACCAAAGTGGTCCTAAACTTCTAACTGTTGACATATTTGACCCTTCTAACTTTATCTGTTAGTACAAACTTGTCTGATAATTGAAAAACTCCTTTATCGTCGCAATTTCGACCTGTTACAAGTCATGGAACTGAATTTTAAGTTAACCGACTTAATTAACATATAGGTTGGTTAGTTTAAGGGATAATTTCTTGGATTTGTCTATTAAATTACTCAATTTTAAATAGTTATTTTTTTTACTTAGATAGCTCTGGGAGGAGAATCAAGGCAGTAGGACTAACAGCAACACCCCTGGGAGATATCTAAGAGTCAGATGTGCCACAGAATGAGCGGCTCTAATTGCTAAACGACGAACCGAAAGAAGCTTGAATGTCGGGCTAACCGCTAGAAGCCAAATTATATGTAAGGAATGATGGTTGATTATTTTATTAACTTTTACATGTAGCCAAGTCTATGGTTGATTATTTCAATTTGATCAACTAACGAAAGATGGTTGAACCAACAGTTTAATTTGTGCTTTAATCTGAACTTATAATAATTTACAACTGTTACGTAAGACAAACTGACGTTACATAAACCTTACGTAACAATCACTTACAACTGTTACGTAAGATACACATCTGTCACGTAAGGCTTACGTAACCACAGTTATTTCTTACGTAAGGAATGAAATTAATCTTGTTACGTAGGACAAATTGTCGTTACGTAAGTCTTACGTAACGATAACTATTTCTTACATAACGAATGAAATTAAGCTTGTTACGTAAGACAAACTATCGTTACGTAAGCCTTACGTAACAATCACTTATAACTGTTACGTAAGACAAACTGTGGTTACATAAGGCTCACGTAACGACAGCTATTTCTTACGTAACGAATGAAATTAAGCTTGTTACGTAAGACAAACTATCGTTACGTAAGCCTTACGTAACAATCACTTACAACTGTTACGTAAGACAAACTATGGTTACGTAAGGCTTACGTAACGACAGCTATTTTTTACGTAATGAATGAAATTCAGCTTGTTACGTAAGACAAACTGTCGTTACATAAGCCTTACGTAACAATCACTTACAACTGTTACGTAAGACAAACTGTCGTTACGTAAGCCTTACGTAACGATAGTTATTTCTTACGTAACGAATGAAATTAAGCTTGTTACGTAAGACAAACTGTCGTTACGTAAGTCTTACGTAATGACAGTTATTTCTTACGTAACGAATAAAATTAAGCTTGTTACGTAAGCCTTACGTAACAATCACTTACAACTGTTATGTAAGACAAACTATGGTTACGTAAGGCTTACGTAACGATCATTTACAACTGTTACGTAAGATACTCATCTGTTACGTAAGGCTTACGTAACCACAGTTATTTCTTACGTAACATGACCTGCTAAACCTGCTATAGCAGGTTGCTAACTTCAAGTTATTATAATTTCAATGACTTGAAGGCGTGGTAGGAGGTGCCGATCTATATATCATAAAGAAAGAAGACAAAAGCATTGTACCCCTCTTATGGTCGCCGCATCGATTGCTTCTTCTGCAAAATAGTAGACCGAAATATCTGAACCCTAAAATTAACCTACTATTACTTTATCAATAAGCTGAATACTCAAATCTACCAAATCTTTCATGTTTATGTCAATTCATTCCACTTCTATCGGAAAACTCAAATCCGCCAGTTTGATGTTTTCCTTCCGTTAAATCGCAACTCCGTAACCAACTGTGGTCGAATTTTGAAATGGGGTTACAATCCAAAATGACGTGGCATGAGGTGGCAACAATGTGTTGGCTTAGTGGTGACGTGGCTTGCCACCTCAATAATAATAAAAACCAGCTCTTTTCGGTAATAGAAAACTAACATCCCCATGCCTTTGTATCCATTAATCTTCTGGAATGCCATCTTTCTCCTCTTCCCCTTCACACCACAAGTTCAACGCTAGTGGCCGATTCCACGTCGTAGCCGCCTAATCTGATGATGGAAGCACATAATCGAGTGGTTGTTCATCGAGTGTTGAAGATCGTCGTCACCAGGCGCTAGGAAGGCAGGTATCGGGTTCATCAATGCGGCCAACTCGATAATGAACAAGACACTGAAACAGAGCAGTGGATATGCTTCTTTTTCTATTAAGAGTAAGGATCAAATATTGGTGGTTGATGTTCATGGATTAATTACTAAGGAGCACGTCTTTTAACAAAAACCCCATGAGGAACCCTACTTTTGTAGCCAAAGATTCAGAGTCACAGAGATTGAATCTCTACACCGACAAATCACCCAAACCTTCTCCGCCAGTGTTATATTCCTCTGCCTCTCGTCCTTCCGTCAGCGGAATCCTCCCTCCTTTGTCAGTCTTATCACCTCTGCCTCTCAGCCTTTCGTCGTGGCGTCCTCTCTCCCCCGAGCCTTCTCCGCCCATGTTATCTTATGCGTCTTGCCCTTCCGTCGCCGGCATACTCCCTCCCTCGAGCCTCCACCGCCACCATCAGCCGATCGACTTGAGGTTATGGCGAAGTGATGGTATAGATTCGAAGTAAGGAATGTAGATCTGACGACAAAAAAAAAAATCTGATGGTGATGATGGTAGATCTAATGACACATCAGTGTCAGATTAGATGATGGTTGATGGCGACCATAATAGATCAACAAGCTCATCATCCTAAACTCGTATGCGTGAACTTGTCTCTGGATTGGAGGTTTGAATATTAAGGGTTGTTCACCTAAGAGATTTGAATTTAGGGTATTTCAAATCTCTAGAGTTGAATTTAGGGTATTTCAAATCTCTAGAGATTTGAAATAGCTAGAGATTTTGGATTTTCTAGCTATTTCAAAAAGCTATGTTCACTTTGGTGATTTGGTGTAGAGAATTCTAAAATATAAAAAATAATAATAATAATATGCATATTACGAAAGACCAAAATGGCCTCATTCATCATCTCCGTTTTGATATTAGACAAGTTAGTTGGGGTTATTTTCGTAAAGTGATCTCAAATCTCTCAAATCCCCCTCAAATCTCTCGTCTTAGTAGAGATTTCAGAAAGCTCCCCAAATCTCTAGGGACCCACCTCGAAATCTCTAATCCTCCCCAAATCTCCATCTCTAATTGTGAAGTAAACAGGAGATTTCGTCCAAATCTCTAGAGCAGAGATTTGAGCCCCAAATCTCTCCGGTAAACGACTCCTAAGATTTGGATTAGTGGAGATGGTGGGTTGGAAGAGGGACGAATCTTCGAGAGATTTTTTATTTTCTTTTTTTACTTTCATTCTATATTTTATTGATCTAAGTTTTGTATTATTATAATTAATTTTTTTTAAAAGAAATGTTGACATGGATCCTCATGGCGTTCCGGTCAGCTTACTCACATAGCCACATGGAAAACCACTTAACGGTTGTTACTGACTCTCTACGTATCTTAACGCTCAACTTAGTCAACTGGATGAAATTGACACAAAAATTAAAGGTTTGTCCTAATTCGTGTAACTAAAAAAGAAGTGAATATAATTGACATAATCATGAACGTTTGGCCAGATTTATGTATTCGTCCTTGTAAATATATATTAGGTAGTGGGAGATGTAAACGCAAACTAATATGTATATATAATTTTCTCGGCGTCTAACGAAAGAAAATTGCGGGAGTTTTCCCTCTAATATATAGAATGGAAGTTTAATTGATTTTTTTGCTAATTATTATAGGGTTGCACTTGGAATTTAATTCATGTAGTTATTATTCAAACATAATTCAAATAATTTTACAACTAGTTACGATAATTAATTTTTGTTAAAAAAATATAAGAACTTATTATTTTGTCTCGTAACTAGTTACAAGATAAAGTTTCGTAACAAGTTACGAGCATCACCCCAAAAGTCACCGGATAAGTCATCGAAAAATACAACTCTTTACTTTTGTAACTAGTTAGAAAAACACTAAACTTGTTATAAAGTTTCGTAATTAGTTATTTTGTCTCGTAACTATTTATAAAATTTTATTTTGTAACGAGATATGAGACTCGCCAAAAAAATTAATGGTCAATCATCAAACAAGTTAACATTGGTCAACAAAAAGCCGTCAGTCAGCCAACCGGTCGGTGATCGGAGGAGGTTAAAGGAGTGGTAGACACTATCTAAAAAATAATCAACCTAGTAATCAAGTCCTTCCACCCAAAATTTCGTTAAATGATAACTAACGGCCAATGCGACCCTAGGCAAAGTACATGGAGTACATATATGGAGTTGTTTGTTAACCAAGCAAAGTAGAGGTGGACAAATTAAAGTACTATCAACCCTGTACTATTTGTTGAGCATAATTGAGTGTTAGTTCTTGTATTGTTGCCATCATATAAGAAATACATAGTTTATATTTAAACCCTTCGTTAACATTTTCACGCTCAATTACGACATGAATAATTTAGCGTCTAATTTTTTGGGTAAGGGGTTACCCAAATCATTTACCATTCATTATATTGAATGAATTGATAAAGAGTGTTTGAGCGGATAACATTCCTATTTTGTTCATAATTAACAGATTAACTTAAAATAAGTCGATCTGTTAATCAATTTTGCATTTTAAATTTTTTTTTTTTACAGGACATCTCCCGAAGAGATATCGTAGACCGTGAGCCAACCTAGGAGCTAAAAAAATAAAAATAAAAGAGGGAGGGGGAGGGGAGGGGAGGGGTGGAGATTTATCCACCAACTAATTACCTAACCTGCATGTCTTAAGTTGATCAAGCTCGAGGAATTTGGTAAAAGGCCAAAACTGCTTTGGCAAGACCGTGAGCAACACTGATTTGAGCCCTTGGAAAAGGCTTATATTCAAGAAAAACACGCTCATTAATCAACTATCTAATTTCTTGAACAATTGCCCCATCCAAGGAATGTAAGACCTTACTTTGAGCTATTTTAGTTTTAACTTGCTCTGCATCACCCTCTAACACGATGCTTTTTAGAGCATCCCAATTATATTTTTTAAGTTTTATATTAAAAACTCTAATTTGATTGGTTGGAACTAAAAATTAATAGCATTAAATAAATAAAGAGAAGAAATTACAGGAGAAATGAATTATTTGATTTAATAGCATTGATTTCAGAATTGGTAATAGCATTGATTTAATGGCAAATTTACAAAAGGAAAGATGAATAGAAATTTATTAACTTTCAGTTATAAATGTCCCCAATACGTTATTTTCATTAGTAAAAATTTGTTTTCAATGAGAATGATATTAAAATTAAATTTCCAAGAAGGAAAGGCAACACATCAACACAAGTACACAAACACAAGTGCTTCCCTGCTGAAAACTATGTTAAATGACAGCCAATTAAAGAAGCAAATTATAGGTTAAAGGCCAGCTGTATTTTCTTGTCCTAGAAAAGCAATCGGGAATTGGCCAAGAATCACTCAAATCAATTTACTCAAATTAAATGGGCACAAAATCAGCAATTACACGAAAGCAGTGATAACCGTTATATGAGAATAATCATAAGATAGCCGATAATTAAGCCATACTGTAAATATATGTTAAATTTAACTTAATTTCCAATAACTGACTTGATGATAGGCTTTCACCGGAACCATCGGGAGTTTGCCGGAAAGGCTTTCATAGAGAAAAATATCATCAGAAATGTTAATCCCCTCGGTCCATTAAGGAGAATAGCCATGACATCGATCCAAAAGGAAATGTTCAAAACGACGATCCAAAAATTCACAGATTGGGATGAAACCACAATCTCTAGAATAAATCAAGGATTAAGATCCTTTGTCGGTAACGTCAAAACGTCGATCCGAGAATTCGCGGATTGGGATGAAACCACAACCTCTAGAATAAATCAAGGATTAAGATCCTTTGTCGGCAACTTCAAAACGTCGATCCGAGAATTCGCAGATTGGGATGAAACCACAACCTCTAGAATAAATCAAGGATTAAGATCTTTTGTCGGCAACGTCAAAACGTCGGTCCGAGAATTCGCAGATTGGGATGAAACCACAACCTCTAGAATAAATCAAGGATTAAGATCCTTTGTCGGCACCGTCAAAATGACGAGCCAAAAAATCTCAGATTGGGATGAAACCACAACCTCTAGAATAGAAACCACAAACACTGTGAACCACCCAGAAAACCTCCGCCGTTATTGGACCCACGGGATTCTTAGGAGACTAAACTTTTGAGAAGTTGTTAGTTATTTTTTTTATTTTTTTTTTGTTCGAGTACACCCACGGAAGAGGGTACCAAGATCACCTAGACTAAAGCAGAAAGGGGGGAGAGAGATGTAGCAGAACCGATGGGGTTGGGGGGGGGGGGGGCAGCACAATGGTAGTATATTATTGATTCATAGGTAAGCCTGGCTAGTTCTTTGTCAAATTTGATTTAATCCAAGTGCAAACAGGCAAAATGAGTAAAATTTAGTAGACCTGTACGGAGGGGAAGCATGGACAAGGAGTGTCTGGCTAGGTTGTGAGCACCGGAGTTGGCTTCTCGTCTGATTGCGGAGCATCGAATAAACGGAAGCCGGCTCAGCAAGAGTTTACATTCTTGTATGATAGCCCCTGCCCTTGGGTGAAGTTGTTTTTTATCCAAAATGTGCGAGAAGACCATCGTTGCATCTCCTTCAATGTCTACATTACACATAGGGCGAGTAGAGCACCAACGCAAAGCTTCTCGGAAGGACAAAGCCTCAATAGTGAAAGGGTCTGTGATGTGTGGAAACAAGCACCCCCTGCGAAAAGCACCACTCCTGTGTGATCCCTTAACAACAGGTCGATCCCTCCACCTTGTGCTCTGCTCATATCACCATCAACATTAATCTTAACCCGGCCCAAGGGGGGAGGGCTCCAAACAAGTTGGCTTCCGTGGCACCTGCGTCATCCAGTTGAAAAGCCTGGACATCAACGGAAGCATCCACTTGGGCTTCACCAGATTCAATGTTGGCACCAACCTGGACTGCCCCAAGTTCCATGGGAGAAACCTCCTGGACTGATTCGGCTCCTATGGCAACGCCAACCTGGTCAACATTGGTGTCGGCGACAACTGCACTCTCATTGGGAACGAAGTCAGCCATATTGATCAAATGCAGTCGGGAGTAAGAAACAATACTTGCAGAGCGAAAATAAGCGGGGATGGGATTATGCAAAAAGATGAGTAATTGAGAAGAGAATTGAAGCTTAAATAAATAATAAAAAGGGAACAGGAGGAGTTTGTGATGGTAACAAATACCAAACAACTCCAACAGTCTTGAGATTAATACGGAATGAAAACAACCACCAAACTGAATAACAACTCTTTCTCCAAAAATGAACCAAACCGAACCTCCAAAAGACGACCAAGCCAATCGAAACCGGGTGAGCGAGTTGACCAGCCAACCCAAAGGGGCGAAAACAGATCGTCCAGGAAAAAACCTAGCAGGGGTCGAACAACCCGCCGCCGGTCGCCGATCCGACAAGCACGGAGGGAGAAAAAGAATCTCCTGATTCGATTATCTGACGATGCTATGAGTTGGATTCCCCAATCAGATCTCCACGACAAACCAACAGTCAGCCGCGACCACCGGGGTCGACAGAGAACAAACCCAGGCAGCGCTTCCATCGAGGGAATCAATTCCCAGAACCTGCAAGAAAGAAGAATCAAACTCGCCATAAAGACGAACTCAGGAACCCAACAAGCCTGTACTTCAGACAACGGGAGACCCGTGACTGCCATATAATCGCAACCGTTTGACCCTAAAGGCCAACCTACAGAAGGGAAAACAAAGAGCCACACCAGAATCAGAGGAAGGGAGAGGAGATCGGAAAGGAGAGAATGAAAAGATGGACGCCCGGCGGCGATTGCTGGGAGAACGACGATGATGAGAAACTGGGCCGATGGGGGCAGGCGAGAGAGAGAGGAAAACGGTTTCTCCTACTTACTTGGGAGTTGGATGAGAGATTCTTGTTAGTTATTAGTTTAAAATGAAAATATTATCATTTGCATTTGATTTTTTTAACAAAAATAGATTTTAATCGACATTATTCATATTTTGTTCAGATATGGTTAACTGGTGCGGTTATGGTTATGGCTAACCGCACCGCAAAGTGTCTGAAATCACCAACCTTAACTAAACTGCGCTCAATTACGGTTGACCACTAACCACACCGAAATTAGTTGTTAATCGAAAATAACAAAAAAAATCAACAAATTTTAAGTTATCGAAGAACCGCAATTAACCCACTCAAAATTCTTACCACAAACCGCACCACTAACCCTTGCACAGTTAGTGGTTAACCGCTAAATCGCATTAATCGGTGCGGTTATGGTTGAATCTAGGCACCCGAAACCGAGATGACCCAAACCCAACAACCCAACTTTTATGAGTGTGTTATGGTTTGGTTTAGGGTCAAGCCGTTAATTTTTCAATATAGTGACTCATGACCTTGAATAACCCGACTGAAATAAATGATAACTCATAGCAACTCACCCAAATTAACCCAACTCGTAATAAATTACTTAATAAATTTTGATTAAAAATTAATTCATTTTTGGACTTGGCAAATTAGGCTGGTCGGTTTGCAAATTATATTTGTCGGGTTAATCTGGACACAAGTCGCAATATTGTAAAAATTAACGGCTTGACCCTAAACCAAACCCTAATCCACGAAAACCAAAGTTGGGTTATTGAGTTCGAGTCATTTCGGTTTAGGGTGTTAAAAAAGAAAACTCAACTCTAAAATTTCGAACGATTTCAGATCGGGTCAATATGTTTGATCTACCATAATTTAGAACGGTTTTAACGATTGAACCAAATGCTATTAGACTTACCAGTCCATACTACCGCTTTTCAAATTATTAATTAACACATTCATAAAAATAATCATATTACAAAATTGCAAGGGATACATACAAATCCTAAATATAATAATACAGGTGATCTACTATTGTGAGGACTCATTAAGAGTCCTTATATGATGACACTCTTTATAGCCGTTGGATGGTGATCCTAATCTAATTGCGGGGAACCAGGTATGAGTAAAGGGAGAAAATGGGCCTTCTCGGCCAACTTTGGTAACTGCTCGATTACTCGAGCAGAGATGCGTGGAGCTATCATTGGTCTCAAAGTTGCGTGGGATTTGGGGTTTCGACGAGTTGAATTACAGTCGGATTCAGCTACTGCCATTGCTCTCTTTTCCGAAGAGGGAAACGTCACTCACCATCATAGCTCGGAGGTTCTGGATTTTCGCGAGCTGAAAGAACGAGATTGGACTATTTCGATCCGACACACTTACAGAGAAGGCAACAAGGCTGCTGACCACCTTGCTAATAGAGATTTTTCCTTACCTATTGGTCTTCATCTGATCCCTACTACTGATTGTAATTTGGGCTATTTCCTTCGGTATGACTCTCTGGATATTTCCGAGGTCAGGAACATTTTGATTAATGATTAAGGCGCGTAGCGCCGCTTTCCCCCAAAAAAAAAAGGTAAAGGGAGAAAATGAGGTAATTAATTAAAAGTGGAACTAAAACGTGAATTAAAAAAAACCGTACTAATTAAGAAATTTACCCTAATACTCATTTCATATTAACCAATGGATCTCTATTTAATAAATTAAAGGTCTAAATTAATGTCCTTATATAAGGATACTTAGAGGGTCCTCACATTAGTAATTGCCATAATACATAGGAAAAAGTCTCAAAACATGGCAGCGGATCTGCGTCCAAACCCGATAGTTTGGACCGTTCCAACCCCAACTAACGTAAGGTTGTTTTCGGAATTTCAAAAATACACCCCTTACCTCCCGATTGTCAACGCTGATTAGGTGCCTTCCGGCCGTTGCCTCATCAACTTCTCCTCCGACCACCTTCTCTCTGGCGTCCTCCTTACTTTCTCCACCGATCATCATCGCATCTGCCACCACCGCCACACTCTTCTCCTCCGCCACCCCGTCTCTTGCCCTCTTTCATTCCTCCTCTCCTCCCGCAACTTCTCTTCCGGCCGTCTCAAATCCCAAATCCTCGGCCTCGAATTCCTCGCCACTACGAATCTCGCGAAGTCTTCCTCTCTTTGCTCAGATCTACCTCATCCCGGCCAACCTCGTTGCAGTCGTGACAGCCATCATTGTCGTCGATGGCACCGCCGGAGGGTGTGGAGGAGAAAGGAAATTGCCGACGATTAGATTCGACAGCCTCTCCCCATGGTCGAGCTTCCCTTTCGCTGGATTCGTCACTATGATCTCCGCCGTAGTGACGATGATCGTCGATACGGTCGCCACCAGCTGCTTCAAGAGTGGAAGAGACGAATCAGCCATTTGAGGATCTCCACTTGCATTCCTCTGCTTTTGCCGATACCGTCGATTCCGATCTTCTCAGGCACAGAGTGATTTCGCATGTTTGATTAATCAATTAGGAATGTCAGCTATCAATAAATTGATTGAATCCGATTGAATTGTTTTTATCTGTGTTTAGGTTTTGGAATTACGGATTAGTCACTTAATTTTAATTATTTTTAGTTTCATCACTTAGTTTATGGATGATTCATTATAGTGGGGGTTAGGTTTTCACAGGTTGGAGGTGGGTGGATGTTTTGATGAGCCTTCACTTTTTGTGTATAGTTATATGTGTGTCTTTTATTAATATAGTTTCTAATGATTCATAAAAAAAACTAAAAGTTATCTAGTTAACTCGACAAGTTAATTAATTAGTTCGAGTAGATAATTAGTTAACTTGGTTGGTTAACTAGTTAACTCGATTAGATAACTAGTTAACTCGATTGGGTAACTAGTTAACTCAATTAGATTAATAGTTATCGACTTAGTAACTAGTTAACTCGATTGGTTAACTGAAATTTTGGTGGTAACTAGTTAACTCAGTTAGGTAACTAGTTAACTCGGTTGGTTAACTAGTTATCAATAAAAAAATCATGCTAACAAGTTATTAGTAAAAATCAGGTTAACTACAAGTTATCTAGTTAACAGACAAGTTAATTAATTAGCTCGAGTAGATAACTAGTTAACTTGGTTGGTTAACTAGTTAACTTGATTAGATAACTAGTTAACTTAATTATCAAAAAAAAAAAAGATAACTAGTTAACTTGATTGGGTAACTAGTTAACTGATTGGGTAACTAGTTAACTCAATTAGATAACTAGTTATCGACTTGGTAGCTAGTTAACTCGATTGGTTAACTGAAACTCGGTTGGGTAACTAGTTAACTCGGTTGGGTAACTAGTTAACTTGGTTGGTTAACTAGTTATCAATAAAAAAAATCATGCAAACAAGTTATTAGTAAAAATCAGGTTAACTAGTTAACTTGTCCTCGCCGGAAAAGTCGTCGGAAAACATGTTAACTAACTGTAAAAACCCAAGTTAACTAGTTATCAATAAAAAAATCATGTTAACAAGTTATTAGTAAAAATCAGGTTAACTAGTTAACTTGTCATCGCCGGAAAAGTCATCGAAATTTGGTCAATCGCCGGAAAAGTTGCCGGTCGCCAGAGACGGGCGCCGGCCGCCGGAGACGACCGCCAGCCGCTGGAGACGGCCGCCAGAAAAAACGTCGCCGGTGACTAATATAATAACAGATATTCAAATTAAAATATAATAATAAAATAATCAAATTAAATATAATAATAAAGTAATCAAATTAAATATAATAATAAAATATTTAAATTATATTATATGTGTAAAGTCCTAAATACCCCTACAAATGTGGACCATTAGATTGGTCAAAAGGTCAAATTAGATCTAACGGTTGAAAATGAGTTTGGAACTTTCCAAACCAATAAAACTCCTGGACGCTTATCTCATCCCTCAAAACATGAGTTGTAATAATTCCAACTCACTGTCAACATTATATTCTTTATTAAAAAAAATTAAAAACCAACTCTAATTTGAAAGCTACAGCGGAACCCAATCACCCAAACAACATTACTTTATGTTTGCAAGAGGTTAAATCGCATTCCATCGACCATCTCGTCTCCTTGGGAAAATTTGGAGAACTGTGTGACAGAGGAAGGCACACCAACGGACGAAGGAAGGTTACGATTGAATTTGATAGACCCCTCTTCTTTGTTGTTTTATTGCACTAGATAGAGAATTTTGCTATCACCCTAAGAGATGAAACTCTCAGATTAATCTGAGAGTGATGCAGCCAATTAGAGAGTGACACGTGGACAATGATCTCACCCAAATTAAAAAAAAATATAAGAGCTGGAAAAAGTAAGGGGGCTGTCCGCGCGTATTCCCACGCGCCTCGGGCAGCTGCCCGAAACTCCTTTTCAGAAAAAAAAAATATTTCTGACATGTACTCTCTCTCTTCAATTTTTCCCTAATTTTAGTTTTATTAGTATAACTCTTAATATAATGCTCAAATCACATTTTAACATTCACAAATGTTGTTTATTATAATTTTTTCGAGTCCAATGATATCTATTTTGATATAGTTTATTGAAGTTTTTGAAATATTTTGAACTCATATATAAATGTTATGTCGGTGTTATGACATGTCAAAATCTCATAACGGTAAAAAAACACATATAACGATGATATAACAATGTGTTATGACGCTGTTATGTCGATTTATGACATGTCAAAATCTCATAACGATGAAAGAACAATCATATAACGATGACATAACAATGTGTTATGACGTTGTTGTGAATAACGATGTCATAACAACGTCATAACATCGATGTATCGATGGCATAACACCTAACAGTCTCTCTCCTCCAACATTCTCTCTCCTCTGCCCAAAGTCATTTTCTCTCTCCTGCCCGCCAATCTCTCAGATGGATCTGAGAGATATGGCTCTCAGAGCCATAGCCGGACTGATAGAACCCTCTTCTTTGTTCATTCAGAGCACTAGCAGAATTAAGGAGCACCGGCAGTTTCTACAAAGCCTGGTTTGCTGCTTCAGATTGTGAATGAGCAGCGGAACAACTATGTATTTCTACAAAGCCTGGTATGCTCATGGTCCTTAACTATTCCTTACGGGTCGTTTGGATGGGTGATTTGGGAGGAGGAGATTTCAAATGTCTAGAGACTTGAAATAGCATGAGAATTGAGGTCCCCTTGCTATTTGAAAAATAGATTGTTTGGTTAAGTGATTTGAGAGATTATTGAGGGAAGAAATTCAGAAAATTAAAAACTAAAAATTAAATTCACATTACAAATGACAAAATTATCCTTCATTAAAATTGTGAATAGGGAAATTAGTTGAGGGCAATTAGTAAATTTGTCTCAAATCTCTCTCAAACTCCCCAAATCTCTACTTTGTGTGTAGTGATTTTAAAATTACTCTCAAATCTCTATGGGCCCACCAAAGAGATTTAAAATCTCTCCCAATCTCCCTACAATTTTGTAGCCCAAACAAGTGATTTTATTGAAATCTTTATGAAAGGAATTTTGGCCCCAAATTCACTCATCCAAACGAACCCTTAGTTTTTCGCTGCTTAGTTTTCTTTTGTTGTGAATTGTTAGTATCTCATAGGTGTAAACCATAAGCTGAATTTGATTGCTCTTTGACCTTTTATTACTTGGAGTTGATCTTTCAATTCAAGTCTAATAACTATCATCATGTGAATGTTGCAATCTTGTTACATTCTGATCAGATTTGACCCTCTATTTGAGCAATGTTATAAGAACTCATTTCAAAACTTTCCATAACCACATGAGCTACTAACAACCATTTCTTTACTATAATACCCCCGAAGCATTACGACATATTAAGGTACACGAGTATCTTACGATCTTTATTGCTGATTGTTATTAGTCATATTAAATTTACATACATGGTCCATAATAACGATTTATACAGTAGTTGATATAGTAATTTATATTTACAGTTATAAATTCAATTGATAAACAATGGATGCAACTTCAAAATCGAGCCTGTGTTGAATACTTCAACGGAGTAAAAAACTTTCTTGATTATGCCTTCAATAATGTGCATGAAGAAGCACAAGAATTTCAGTGACTAAATGGTGATTTGGTCCACTAAACCAAATCACTCACAACCAATCATTTAATATTAAATATTCATCTAATCATTTAATTATTTGGACAATTATTGTAATTAGTTATTTATCTAATCCGATTGTTATGGTAATCTCATCCCTTCATTTAATATTAAAATATTAAGTATCTAATAAAATATTGTCATTCAATTAGGGACCTGATCAGCATCCAAGAAAAGCATGGTTTGGAAAGTTCCAAACCTATCCTCAGCCATTAGATCTAGTTTGACCATTTGACCAATCTAATGGTTCATATTTGTTAGGGGTATTTAGGACTTTACACAAATAATTTAATTATTATATTTAATTTAAATATTTTATGATTATTTTTTATTTAAATATTATGTTCAACTACTGCGCAGCCATTGTGGCCAGTCGTCGGCCGCCGTCGCCGGACGCCGGTCACCGGTTGCCGGCAACCAGTGACTTTTTCAATGATTTTTTTGGTGATTTTTTTTGTGACTTTTTCGATGATTGTTCCGACCACTTTTCCGGTGATGACAAGTTAACTAGTTAACCTGATTTTTACTATTAACTTATTAGCATGATTTTTTTATTTATAACTAGTTAAATAGTTAATTTTGGTTTTTACAGTTAACTAGTTAGTTAACATATTTTCCGGTGACTTTTCCGGCGAGAACAAGTTAACTAGTTAACCTGATTTTTACTATTAACTTATTAGCATGATTTTTTTATTTATAACTAGTTAACTAGTTAATTTGGGTTTTTACAGTGAACTAGTTAGTTAACATATTTTCCGGTGACTTTTCCAGCGAGAACAAGTTAACTAGTTAACCTGATTTTTACTAATAACTTGTTAACATGATTTTTTTTATTGATAACCAACCGAGTTAACTAGTTACCTAACCGAGTTAACTAGTTACCACCAAAATTTCAGCTAACCAATCGAGTTAACTAGTTACCAAGTCGATAACTAGTTGTCTAATTGAGTTAACTAGTTACCCAATCAAGTTAACTAGTTATCTAATCGAGTTAATTAGTTAACCAACCAAGTTAACTAGTTATCTACTCGAGCTAATTAATTAACTTGTCGAGTTAACTAAATAACTTGTAGTTAACCTTATTTTTACTAATAACTTGTTAGCATGATTTTTTATTGAGAACTAGTTAACCAACCGAGTTAACTAATTACCACCAAAATTTCAGTTAACCAATCGAGTTAACTAGTTACCAAATCGATAACTATTAATCTAATTGAGTTAACTAGTTACCCAATCAAGTTAACTAGTTATCTAATCGAGTTAACTAGTTAACCAACAAAGTTAACTAGTTATCTACTCGAGCTAATTAATTAACTTGTCGAGTTAACTAGATAACTTGTAGTTTTTTGATGAATCATGGGAAACTATATTAATGAAAGACAAACATATAACATATAACTGTACAAAAAGTGAATGCTCATCAAAACATCACACACCCCCAGCCCGTAAAAACCTAACCCCCACTATGATGAATCATCCATAAAATAAGTGACCAAACTAAAAATAATTTAAATTAAGTGATTAATTTGTTAGTGACCAAAATATTCTATCTTCTTCAATTGGCACCCCCAGAACCAGAACAGTTCCCTTCTCCCCTTGATGCATTTTCTTCCCCTGCTTCTTCTTTAATTCTTCCACAACAACAATTATTAATACTTCATCCATATTAGCAGCAACAACACACGATACATCGGAAAGTCGGCAGGAGGTGGCAGGAGATCCGACTCCGATTCGCCAACAGGGGGAGGGGAGATGGCGAGCCTGGGGAGCTCCGGCTCTGGTTCGGAGACAGAGGAAAGGGAGGTGGCGGTTCTCGGGACCTCCGGCTCCGATTCGACGACAGGGGAAAGGGAGATGGCGGTTCTTGAGAGCTCCGGCTCCGGCGACATGGGAAAGAGTGATGGTGGGAGCTCCGGTTCGGCGAGAGGAAGGGGAGGAGGTGGCGGAGCTTCGGTTCGGCGAGAGGAAGGGAGGGAGGTAGTGGAAGCTTGGTCGACGGCTGGATTCCGATGGATGTGGCGAGAGCTCCATCAGTGCGGCGGCCGCTGCTTGTTTTAGCTAGGGTTGGATTATGTGTTTTTTGAAATTTCCAATTTTACCCCTCCGGGTTTTGGGTTTGGAACGTTCCAAACCCGGAGGGTTTGGACGCAGATCCGCTCCCATTCAATTACATGATCAATTGATAGATAATTATTAGGAAAGAATCACACCAAATAAGAGGCAATATTTATGATGACTACATATTTTTGTAGTCATTTGTACTACATCAATAGTAACCAATCAAAATAACACATCAGCAATAAATAATATCTTATTAAGAAAAGAAAAGAAATATTAAAAGGGGTAAATTTGGAATAAAAATTACAGCTAGATTATTAAAGATCTTTCAATGTACCATTCAAAGCCTCCTTCCTATTTTCCTTTTCTTTCTTCTTCTTCTCCTCCACTCTCTTTTTCCTTTCTCAGCCAACAACGCCATCGCTGATATGCTATTCAAAAACTCCTTTTTCGGCCCTGCATCGCTCTCAGTCACCGCCTCCTCCGGAGATCCCTCTCGACCGCCGTCGTCGCGCCTGAGATCCCTCTCGGTTGTCGCCGCCCCGGAGATTCCTTTCTGTCGCCGCCTCCCCGGAGACCCTCTCGGTTGTTGCCGCCTCCCCGGAACCCCTCTCGGTTGTTGCCGCCTCCCCGGAGACCCCTCTCGGATGTTGCCACCCCAGAGATTCCTTTCGGCCGCCGCCTGAAGATTATTATCTCCGATCAAAATGGTGAACGACGCTAGATCTTACCCAGATCTATTGTGTTCCGCCTCACTCTCTCCTCTAAATCCGCAGATCTACGATATCCAACCTTTTATCTTTAGTCGAAAAAGCTTCCAGGTTCGTTTTCTCTTCGTGTTTCATATAAACATCTTCTCTGTGATGTACTAGTGCATGTGTTATACGGTACTAGTGCATGTATTATACGGTACTAGTGCAAAGAAGATTGGTACTAGTGCATGTTTTTGGGATTTACACTAGATTTACAGGTTGTGTTGGGATTTTCAGACACTAATACCTTATTTTTCTAGTACTAGTACATGTTTTTTTACTAACATATGTATTTTATTTGGCACTAGTACTCGTCGGAGCAGTGAAATCCACCAAGATGAGCTGAATGACTGTCATCAATGAGATAGCGGTGCAGCAGCGAGTTGGAGAATGAAGAAGTAGCTAGGAAATTAAAGCATTTATTTTTTCTGTAAAATAGTTTAATTTTGAATGATAAATTTTTAATTTAAAATGTATTCCTTATATACCCTTATTTCTAATTTTAACCGTTAATCTCATAATTAATCTAAAGGATATTGTTAATGTAGTTTTTTATACTACACAAAAACGTAGTCATCATACGCGGGCCGCAAATAAGGAGGATTAGTTACCAAAATCATTTTAAATTAATTATCATTATTTCAGTCACCAAAATTATTTTAATTAATTATTGGAAAACAATAATTACCACATTTGTTACTGCGCATACATACTTGCACTAGTGCAAGCATACATGACATAAATGTCCTAGTGTAGGCATACTTGCCCTAGTGTAGGCATACCATACTATATGTCCTAGTGCAGGCATACTTGTCCCAGTGCAAGCATTTTTTATGCTCGTAGCCTCGTACTATTGTCCTAGTGCAGGCTATTCATGTATAAATCATTTTTGTCATCTGCACTACCTGTCTTAGTACACTATTCACAGATTTGAATTCATTTTTCATTATAATATCTTAACAAATTAAAAGAGTTTAAAAACATGATCAAGATGAAGAACTCAAACCATTATTATTATGGTAATAATACATGTACAAATACAACCAAATCATAGATACAATATCTATTTTAACTACACTAATACAATACAAACTCGTTTCAATTGCACCAGTACAAGCTAATTTCCAGATCTAGAGTTGTTGGTCAGATCTGAACCGTCAGTGCCAGATCTGGGTATGTTGGAATCAGCATTGACACTTCTTATAGCCGCATGTCTTTCATCTGGGTCCTCGATTTCTGGTACGACGAGCTTCTCTCCTAGGACGAGTCATTGTAGATGTCAAGGCCATGACCTCCGATATCACCAAAGGTTCCAGTGTCGTGAGATTCCTTTTCGCTGTCCTGAGTCGGTGCATGAAATCGAGACTAATAATCACGAAGAACAAGTCGGAGAAGGTAACAGAGCAATAACAAATTAATCGAGATTCCTTACCTTTCGGGAGTAACGAACGCTAGGATTGTCTGCCTCATGTCGTACTACTCAATCTCCACCACCGATCGAATCATCAGAATCTCAACTAATATCAGCATGACTCCACCGCCCACGTTGGGATGGAAGGCAACAACGACGTGAAGAAGAATGCCAAGAAGTACTCCAGTGGGGGAGCGATTGTGGCAGGTTTTTTTTGGAGAAGACGGCTGTGATTTTTAGGTTTTTTTAGAATAAATGGAGGTATGGTTTCTAGGATTTCCATATATATAGTTAAAAAATATTTAATCCTACCCATTAGATTAAATCCAACGGTTCTAATATATTTGATTTATTAGACCATAAGGGGATTTGGTTCCCCTATTTTTGTAGTGGCGCAGGGAATTAATTAGGATTTTTTTTCTCTTACCTAATTTTTATTCATTTAATAATTGAAACAATCTCAACCATTATTTTTAATCTAATGACTATTATTAATTTGGTCTACTAGACCAAATAAGGGGTTTGGTCCCCCAATATGCTCCGCATGAAGAAGATATGAAAATTAAATGTCCTTGCATAGACTTTAAGAACATTTACAAAAGGGAGGGAAGTGAAGTTGAAATACATCTTCTATACCGTGAAATAAGACGAGAACTGCACAAAGTGGGAATATCATGGTGAATGTGATGGCAATAATAATGTTTTGAGGATGAAGCAAATGATGAGATGGAAACATATGATGCAAGGTTTGCTTCATGATATTAGACAACATTTGGACGACGACTTTCCATTGGACGAGGGCATGCCAATGGATGGACCACAAGATCCAAACGAAGATGCTAAATACTTTTTCAACCTTCTTGGTGAGGCTCAAAAGCCTTTATAACCCTGGATGTGAGAAATATTCAAATCTTTCCTTCTTGATTAAGCTGACACTACAAAAAAGGGGGTTTAACGTCGCTTGAAGGGGAAGACCTTAACATCAGTCGATAAAAAGCTGATGCTAAACCCTTGTCTCGCGTTTAACAAAGAGTTTAGCGTCGGTTGATAGCTAACCAACGCTAAATAAGCGACGCTAAACCTGAGTCCGGTCTGAACCAAGAACCCAACCCACTAAGATTTTAACGTCGCTTTGGCGAAAGAAGATAGCGTCGGTCACAATCGACGCCAAATTCACGAGAGTATGGCGTCGATTCTGTGTGACCGACGCTAAATGCCTCACCTATTTAAACCCCCAAACAGACGGAAAATTCATTTTTGCAGTGTGCAACTCTCTCACCTCCTCCCAACTCTCTCAACTCTCCTAAGGTATGTATTTTCTTATTTTAATATTGTATTTTATTTAGTTAGTGAATTAGTTAGTTATAGTAAAGGAACCAGGATCAGAGCACTTAGCTGGGATTGGTGGTCATGAATGGCAGAGCATTCTTCCTTGGAAAGCATGGATGATGCTACTTTCTTCTTCAATGAACTGAGCTACTCGATTCTCCCACCTCGCAATGCGTTGGGGAATGGGATTCTTGGTTGATATGGAGCAAGAGAGGGCTCAGGTGCGCGTTTAGGCTTTGGCGCAGGAGTCTTCTCTTCGTCTTCCTTGATCTTCGGTGTATCAACCGTTGCAACATCAGAAATCATGGTCGGATTGGAAGAGGTAGTGGCAGCCGAACTCTTGCAGCTCCGAGTGGAGACAGTCTTCACATCGTTCTTCAGATTTGTTTTTGTTTGGCTTAGTAGCTTACCAAAGGGTCGACCACTAGAGAGCATGCTAGCGATGTTGTTCACTTGGCTCTCCACTCTATGGCCTTGCACGATCTGTTCATGATTTAGGAGGGCTTGAGCCTTGAATTGGCTATCGTGATCATCTAGCCTGGTGATGATCTGATTCAGCTTCTTATCCAACTCACTATCCTTGCTGTCATGCGATGGTGGTCTTTGAGGCTGACCCTGATAGCTGTTATTCAGATACTGGTTCTGGCGATTGCCATGAGTTGTACCGTAGTTTCCTTGGTTTCAGTGAGGCGGTTGGTAGATACCTTCGGTTTGATTGTTAGGCTTCTGATCTTGAAACGACCCATGTGGTCGGTTATTCGGATTTTGGTTTGCTCCAGAGTTGTAGGGAGGTCACTTTTGAAAGCTTCCTTATTGTCGGAATTGACGGTAGCTAGTATAACTGGTGAACCGCCCGGTCGTTGGTCGGGATTCAACCAAATAAAAACTACTAATGCTAAGAAAAAGCATATAGCAGATCGTATTCCGAGGGTCTCTATGATTGGTTACTTCAGAACTAGCAAAATACTCGAAGGAAAACACGTTGTGCGTGGTGTGAGTTCCACGACTTCTATTTCTAAGAAATGCAGAAAAAATTTAAACAAATTAAACTAAAGCAGATTGGGAATTAGGGTTTGGAAACAAGAATGACAGACGAACTTAGACTTTGAATCCCCCTTCGTTCCCCAGATCATTGGCAATCAACAGATCAGCGGATTTCGATTCTCATTCAATCAATTACTAAGACATCACCATAACTCCTTACCCTTAGGTTTAAGACCGGCGAACGTTCGCTCTATCCGTTCTAACTACCAAGATTAACTAGCCGCCCGGGTACGGTCGCCTCTCGCAACGACTTAATTAATTGGTGTGATTACTAGTGATTAATGAGTTACTCTTGCAGTGAATTAACCCTAACCGGTTCCTACGAAAGGCACGCTCCAATTATAAGGTTAATTGTTTAATTCGATGTTCTAAAGTAAGGCGAGCGTTCGCTTCTATCCTTAGCTTAACAAGAATCTAATCTAGGTGATCAATCCAGACAAGAAACATGAACAATGAAGAACGAATCAAACATGAAAAAGAACTGATTGAAATTCGAATCTAATCACCGCCGATCCGTGACGGCTTTAAAGCCCTGGGTCACTTAGGGTTCATCTAGTCTAAGCTCTAAAGGGTTTAGCTACTCATGATTATTACAAAAGAAACAAAGACAAGGAAAGAGTTCATCATTCAAAGGAAGAACAGAAAAGAATCTGAAAAACCTAATTCAGACGACTCTGACAGACTCCGATCTTCGGTAGATAACACTCCTAGCTCCGGTTCTCCGAGATGGAAGGGATGGCGTCACGATCTCTATCCGGCTCTTCGAACTCCAGCTCTTCGCTCCAGAACTTCAGAGAAATCTGATCTCAAAAAGTTGTGTTTTTGTGAATTATGATTGTCTCAAATGCCTCCCCTTTCTTTGGGCCGCCGGGTTAAGTATTTATACTTTAACCCTAACTGATCCGGAATAGTGTATTATTTTCGCCGAAAATTCCTTAAGAATTTTGGCGAAAATTCCTTTGTGTTCGGGAGTGCTTTCTCTGCCTTGTATTTTCGGTCCGAAGAGTACAATGTTTTTGCCGAAGATGTCCTTTGACTCGGCACCGGTTGAATGCACTAATATTTTCGCCGAAAATGCAAGCTCAATTTCGGCGAAAATCTCTTTGTACTCGGGCAGGATTTTGTTTGACTTTGACTGGCTCCTTGGATCGATTCCGGTTTGATTCCTCGAGGTTCCTACGCCGTAGACACGTCCTTGGCTACTTTATTTGACGGCAAAAACCTGTGCTAACACAGAAACACTAGAAAACCATCAAATAGACCCGAAACGGGCCAAGGTAACACAAATGGCACGAGATAGGGCAATCGATTGAATATTCGTTATTCTACCCTAAAAACCATGTCTTAAGCAAAGAAATGTCGCTTAAATGAGGCTGATAATCACGTCAAATCGAGTGTCATCAAATACCCCACACTTAAGCTTTTGCTTGTCCTCAAGCAAACTGAATAGAAACGCTCATGTTCGTAAATGATAAGATCGATTAAATTGGAGCTCAATCAAACACAATGAATTATTAGACAGATCGATCCTAGAACAAGAAACCTAACATGCATACAGATCAGCCAAACTACCTGGTCTCACTAATAAACTGCACACGACAAGTAATTAGCAACCAATTATGCACGAATTTGACCTGACCGACCAGACTCCTCACACAGGATAAATTTAGTACAATGAGAACTCTCACTCTCTGTGTTTAAGGACGTGTTTCTGCTCTCGATCATTTTCTGTTACGGAATTCTGTCATAGGTTTGCATTTCGACCACATCTCCACCACTGTGACAACACGAGTATCTAGTCAAGAAGGACTTCCCTGCTAGGACCGTAATGAAATCTACACTACTCGGGTTTTTAATGAGATGGATGATGGGAATGAATGATGATGGCTTTGTGCGGTGTAGCTTTCGGCTAACTTCCCTCGAATCTAATCTATGGCTTCCTACCGTCTAACCAAACACGGGTGGAATGATGAACGCTCGTCCTATGATACCCTTAAGCAACCTAGCACTTATTATTTTTTCTTTTGCACAACATTTTTCTTTTCAACTTTTCTTACTACTTCGTTCTTCCATTTGTAGGGAGAAGAACGTTTTATTGAACTAAACTTTGAACTTTTTCTGACTTTTTTTTTCTTCTTCATTTTTTCGAAAATTTTTTTTTTTTTTTTTTTTTTTGTAAAATTTCATTTTTTTTTGTGCCGATTTTCTTTTTTAGTTGCTAGAGGGGTTTACACGTCTGGACATATTAGCTAAGACCACCTGTTTAATGGCTATAGGCAGGTTACCACAAACCGACTTCCGGTAGGTCAATCTAGAACTACAACCACAGGGGATCAACGGGGAATGAAAGAAATGGGAAATGGCTGTAATGTATTATCGAACCGAAAGAATAGGCCAAGCTCAAGGGTCTAAACCTAGTGGATTTTATCGTTTGGTAGGCTATCTGGCTTAGTAGCTGAATCTAGGTGCCCCTATCCTTCTAGAACTCGTGTCATCGTGTGGTCTCGAGTAGGTCTCATGCAAATTCTAACTCATTCAGGCAAACAGAAAACCACTCAGAAAGAATTAAAATTGCAAGTTACGTGCAATGGATCAAAAGCTCACAGTTGGTTTGCTAGTCGGATTCGGTCATTTTCATGCAATCAAGGCTACAAACTACAAGTGTGATTTTAAAATTCTGTTCTGACCAGGCAATTTAGCATCAAAGCATACAAGTTGGTTCTCAAGTTCTAGGTTAAGCAGTCTAAGCATCATTATGAAAGTTTGAACAACAACTTAACATCAAAAATCAAGAACTGAGCCATTCTAATGCTAGAGAGACTGGAATGGAATCACGAGGCACACATAAAACACAATCAAGGGCAATCAAGTTCATGCAAGGTTCTCTAGCATCCTACCCCACACTTAAATCGGACTGTGTCCTCACAGGACTAATTCTAGAGTTCAGAGTGGAATGTAAGAACTTGGATGAGGACGGTTGATCTCAGAGGGTGAGCACGGATCCTCGGAGCAGAGGGAAGTGTAGTCTAACCCGAAGCAAAGGGAATCTCCCAATTGCCTACAAAACAAAAACAAATGAAACATAAAAAGGAAACCGGGACAAGTGTCCCGGATCCACACAGAAAAAAAGTTGGACCGAAATCCAAAAATAATAAATAAAAAGAAGACACCAGAAAAGGAATACAACCCGATCACTGCTGGTCCGGTGAGCCGGGAGGTGGAAAGTGGAGAAATTCGCCGAGCTGGTGTTGCCACGCCATCTGTGCCTCATATCGCCGGTCGGCGCGGCGCATATGTTGCTGCATAATAGTCCATCGCGCCTCTTGAGTGACGTTGTTGGTGATGCGCCACTCCTGCAGTCGCTTGTATAACTCTCCAACATCCGCGGGGTGGTGTTGCGGCTGTTGAGTATGCGCCGGATATGGATCGGTGATGTGCGGCGGCGACTGGTGGATGTACCCTGCCTGATGGTGTGGCGAGGGTATATAATCATGAAACTCAGGCGGCGGCTGCGGCTGCTGCTCCTCAGCATCATCTTCTTCCTCTGACTTGACCACAGGCTGGAGTGGAGGATCAGCTGCTACATGGGGACTGAGGTCGAGTTCTAAGTCGTACTCAACCGCCAAGTCTCCTCCAACGGTCCGAACTGGAATGTGCGGGCCATACTCATGGCTGATGCCGAAGGAGAGGATGAGCTGTCCTATGAAGTTGCCTCCCAAGAGTTTACGGGGTGGCGTCTTCCTCTTGGTCTTCTAGCAGAAGATGCGAGCCAGTACCCAACCGGGGTGGAGAGGGTAGCTCTCTCGGATGGCTCGGAGAAGCATGAGCTCCTCCTTGAGGATATGGTGGCGATCCTTGTCTCGAACATATAAAAGTGACCTCCGCCAAACCATATGAATAAATTTATAGAGCGGGTGAGAGAGAGACTTAACTGAGTTGCTCTCCCCGAGGCGATCGCCAGGTACGCCTGTCATGTGGCTCCAAAGCGCGTTGTACTCCTCGCCGTCATCATCTTCTCCCCAACCGAGGTGATGATCGTGATAGTGCTCATAGGGGATGCCGAGATGAGCAACAAACTCATCGTAGGTGAGCTGTCGGTACACCCCACCAAGATAGAAGGTGATCACCTTCTGGCGTTGCTTCCTCTTGTGCTCGTCCAGATCAAAGGTTGCCCAGAACTCCTGGAGTGCAATGTCTGGGAACTCGGCGGCGATGGTGGTCAGCTCGAGGAGACCAGCCGGTGCTAAGGCGTCATGCACATTCCGGTGGTAGTCCTCATCATGATCGTGCAGGGACTCCATGGAGAGGGGACGCACATCAGCTCCCCGGACGTGCTGAATCTTCTGGAAGCACTCAAAATAGAAATCCGGTAGACGGGCGATGGTGGGATGATATCCAGCATGGCGGGGTAGAGCAGGTGGTGGACCTAGAACAGCAGGTGTGACGGGAGCGGCAGCTCCTGAGCTCGAGGCGCCATCAAGTCGCGCCTTAGTCCTGCGCTCAAAGGGTTTCCTAGACCAGAATGAAACCAGATTAGTCAACCAAAACCTTACCCCACACTTAGTAGAAAAACTCGATTTCACAAAGAAATGAGGGAAACTAAGTGGGGTAAGCAAAGCGGAGTAACCGGTAATCATAGACAGTAAAATACATACTTAGGAACAGCCAGAATCGGATAAGCACAATCAGAGTTCAAAGAGTCAAACCGACATTCAGAAAGTCAACATTTAAGCATATTGCACCCTAATCATGGCAAGACTATCATAACTTGGAGAATGACGGTAAAATATGATTTCAAATGGCAGCACGATAATATGAACAAGAATGAACACTTATGACAGCCAAACGATCAACAACAGTTCAAAGTCAAACCGTCATTTCTCACAAAAGTCAACATTACAAAGAATTAATCTTATGCATAGCAACACATTACCAAATGATATGGAAATTAAGCACGGAACTCCCTAAGCATCCTAGAACAGTTCTATAAGTTCAGTCAATCCTAGTTCACACGAAACAGTCGACACGCAAAACGAGGCAAACTGAAAAGTCAACCGAAAGTCAACCCCGACGAAATTCAGCAATCTATATGTCAAAAGATTCGTATCGAAAAGCTATACAACTTACCTTGAAGTCATGACTGCTAAAAATGAACGAGTTGAGAGGAATCGGTGAAAAACTTGAAAACTGGGGTTTCGGAGAACTGGAGCTGCAAAGCTCCGATTCGGCTGTTCTAGGGCTCGTTGGGATCGGAAAAAGGAGGGGAAGGGAGCGGGGGCGGTCGCGGCGGCGGCGGCGAGTGGAACGGCGGCGGTGGCGGTTGTGAAAGTAGGGTGGTCGGCGGCGTTTTGAAAACAAAGGGGAGGGGGTTTTCGGGTGGTTGAGCGAAATAGAAAGAAGGGTTGAGAGAGGAGAAGCCTAAAATCGGGATTTTTAAATGGGAATGGGTGATTTTCACAAAGCTTTCGGCGAAATTGAAAGGAAATTTTTGCCGAAAATTTAGTTCAATTAAACCGTTGAATTTCAAAGACGTTTTTCGCCGAAAATGACCAAGGGTTTTCGCCAAAAATAATAGTGAAAATGGCCGGTTTTCAAAGACAAAGTTTTCGCCGAGATTGTACTACTATTCGGACCGAAAAGAATGAACAGAGAGGCTCAGTTGAAAACCAACAGAAGTTTTCGCCGAAAATGACCAAGGGTTTTCGCCGAAAATTTTGAACTGTTCGGGTTTAAAATATTTTTCGCAAATCCGGCCAACTTCAGAAAATCACAGTTAAATCCAAAAAAATCGGAACGACCTCAATCAACTTGCAACTGACTCTATGACATGCAGACTCTACACGAAAAATAATAAATCAAACAAACTGACACTTTTAGCTCTCCCGAACCGACTCTAAAATACCAAGTTCAACAAAAAGTAAAACAGACTCCAGCCGTGGGTTGCCTCCCACGAATCACTCTTTTATTAACGTCCTTGAGCTGGACGATACCTGGACGGTATTAGGAGACATCCCAACTTAGATTCTCCTTCACGCTCGCGTCGGAGTTCATGAAGTACAGCTTCGGGACTTCTCCGGTAAGCGTGAATCTCTTCCCGTTCGCATGCAAAAGCTTGGTACGTCCGTCGGGAAGATGATCAACGAACTTGAATGGTCCGAACAGCTCTCTAGAGAGATCATCCTTCTTGAGTGTGACGATGGAAGGAATGAGGACTGTCGACTTCTTCTTTTCTTTCTTCTTCGGCTTGGTATCACCAGGATCGGTGATCGTTAGTACTTCCTTAGGAGATGCTTTCGGCTTCTCCTTCCATACTTGTTCCGGCGCCGGTTTCTCGGAACTAGTAGGTGGTGCAGCTGCCTCGATGGAAGACGGCAAAATTTTTGGTCTCCAAACCATTTGGGTCTTCGTCTTCTTGTTCTTTCCTCGAGGTCTGCTCGGTGGTTTAGAAGAGGCTTGCAGTTCCTTCTTCTTCTTAAGCGGCTTCTGAACCAAAATTTCTGGCTTCTGTTCGGTAATCTGTTCAGCACATGCAGTGTTAATTGATCTCGAAACACTGGAAGAAATATTAGAAATGAAGTTGACCGAGGCCAATCCACAATCTCTACAGATAAACAATTTAATTCTCCCTTAGGAATGTATTTCATCCCGTCCTTGAGACGGAATGTTGCAGTATCCTTCCCAACCCTTACAGTTAGAGAGCCATTGGGAACATTGACATTAATCCCGGCAGTCGCCATGAATGGCCGACCCAAGAGAAGGGTAGAATATGTCTCTTGAGTATCCATAACTATATAATCAACGAAAAACTGGAACGGGCCACAGCAAGTGATTACATCCTGGATCATTCCTCTAGGTTCTCTTAGAGTTTTGTCAGTGAACATTAAATTCATGTTGGCAGGTTGTAATTCCCGTAGGTTCAGTTTCTTATATAAACACATAGGCATGACATTTATAGAAGCACCTAGGTCAATTATGCTAGCTCGATTTCAATGTCATTAATGCTCAAAGGTAAAGTAAAAGGACCAGGGTCGGGGCACTTAGCTGGAATAGGTATGGGTGGTGGTCGAGGGATGATAGCCGAGCACTCTCCCTCATTGGAAACGGGAATTTCCTCCTTCTTAGACGGGCTGGTCTGCTCACTGCTCCTGGTTGTTACGGCCTTAGCGTGCTCGTTCTTCACGGTGGAGCTGTCTGGAGACGGAGCCTGATTGAAGATGGGAAGACGAGCCATCGCACTAGCAATTTTATTTATCATATCCTCTATTCTCTGTCCTTGTGCGATCTGCCCTTTGTTAAGAGCATCTTGCGCTTTGAACCTTTCCTCGTGATCATCAAGTCTTGTTGTAATTAGATCAAACTTCCTAGCTATTCTCCTCTCCCAATTGTCCTCAGAGATAAGATTCGGAGGCTGCTGTACTCTGGTGAATCTGGAAGGATCTTGATAACCATTGTCCATGTATTGATTTCGGCTCTGGTCGAGTTGGAAGTTGTAGGGAGGCCGCTCATAGAAGCCTTCCCGTTGTTGAGGAGGTGTTCTGAATTGACGGTAGTCGGAGTAGCCTCTTTGATCCCTGGTGAAGCTGTGATCAATGAAGTTGACTTCCTTTTCAAGCCAGTTATTAGTTGTACCGAGGATCTCTTCCATTTGTTTCTGTACCGCGATCTTAATCTGATCTTCACTGCTTGGTTGACTCTTGGCTGCTCCAAACTGTCTTTCCCTATTTCTGGACTTAGATGCGCAATCTGCAAAGTGAAGTAGAGCAGCTTCTGGTTCAAGTGCCGTGCAGTCGCCATCAGCTAAGGTGTTGACCCATTCAGCTGTTTCTTCATTCATCCCTTGGGTAAAGATTTCAGCTAGTTGACTCTGGTTGAATCCATGATGAGGGCATTCAGATAGCAGCTCTTGGAATTCGTTCCAAGCATTGTATAAGCTTACTCCTTCCTTCTGAGAGAACCTAGCGATGCTATCCTTGTAGAATGTAGTTCTTGAAGGGGGATAGTATTCTTCTATGAAGTCTTGAGCTAGATGATCCCAGTCAGTGTAGTAGCCAGGTGGTTTCAAGCTGAGCCATACCTTGGCGTTGCTTTTAAGAGAGAATGGGAAAGCTCGTAAGCAAAGATTGTTCTTACTGAGATTCCCGCTCTTAAACGTCTCGCACATGTCCAGGAAGTTAGCCAGATGTGTGCGGGGGTTTTCTTGCGGCTTTCCTTCGAATCGAAGATTCTTAGTGACCATGTTCAGGACGAAGTTGTGATATTATAATCAGGGTCGTCATCGTTGTGCGGCACAACGACACTAGCTCGGAGGTGAGTTGCACTTGGTCTACAGTAATCCGCCACGGTGCGCTGAGCAACTAGTACGGGAGGAGAGGGTGGTGGTGAATCTGAAGTTGTGGATGAAGCGGATGAAGATGAGGAGTTCTCCTTCAACTCCTCAATCTTTTGAGGGATAGGTGGTGTAGGCGGTGTGGTTATGACTTGCTTCTGAGCTCGCGGTTTCTTCGGCGGAGCAGAATTGCCCGGCTTGAACTGAGAATGAGCGATCGAGCGGTTCATGAACCTGTAGAACAACCTACAAGCAACAAAAGCAAACATACCGGCGTAAAATCGAAGTGGATGGAAAAATGAAAGATGGAAAGTAGAAGAATAAGATGCCAGTTCTTCTTTCGAACAATCAAAAGAAGTCCCCGGCAACGGCGCCAATTTGGTGAACCGCCCGGTTGTTGGTCGGGATTCAACCAAATAAAAACTACTAATGATAAGAAAAAGCGTATAGCAGATCGTATTCCGAGGGTCTCTATGATTGGTTACTTCAGAACTAGCAAAATACTCAAAGGAAAACACGTTGTGCGTGGTGTGAGTTCCACGACTTCTATTTCTAAGAAATGCAGAAAAAATTTAAACAAATTAAACTAAAGCAGATTGGGAATTAGGGTTTGGAAACAAGAATGACAGACGAACTTAGACTTTGAATCCCCCTTCGTTCCCCAGATCATTGGCAATCAACAGATCAGCGGATTTCGATTCTCATTCAATCAATTACTAAGACATCACCATAACTCCTTACCCTTAGGTTTAAGACCGGTGAACGTTCGCTCTATCCGTTCTAACTACCAAGATTAACTAGCCGCCCGGGTACGGTCGCCTCTCGCAACGACTTAATTAATTGGTGTGATTACTAGTGATTAATGAGTTACTCTTGCAGTGAATTAACCCTAACCGGTTCCTACGAAAGGCACGCTCCAATTATAAGGTTAATTGTTTAATTCGATGTTCTAAAGTAAGGCGAGCGTTCGCTTCTATCCTTAGCTTAACAAGAATCTAATCTAGGTGATCAATCCAGACAAGAAACATGAACAATGAAGAACGAATCAAACATGAAAAAGAACTGATTGAAATTCGAATCTAATCACCGCCGATCCGTGACGGCTTTAAAGCCCTGGGTCACTTAGGGTTCATCTAGTCTAAGCTTTAAAGGGTTTAGCTACTCATGATTATTACAAAAGAAACAAAGACAAGAAAAGAGTTCATCATTCAAAGGAAGAACAGAAAAGAATCTGAAAAACCTAATTCAGACGACTCTGACAGACTCCGATCTTCGGTAGATAACACTCCTAGCTCCGGTTCTCCGAGATGGAAGGGATGGCGTCACGATCTCTATCCGGCTCTTCGAACTCCAGCTCTTCGCTCCAGAACTTCAGAGAAATCTGATCTCGAAAAGTTGTGTTTTTGTGAATTATGATTGTCTCAAATGCCTCCCCTTTCTTTGGGCCGCCGGGTTAAGTATTTATACTTAACCCTAACTGATCCGGAATAGTGTATTATTTTCGCCGAAAATTCCTTAAGAATTTTGGCGAAAATTCCTTTGTGTTCGGGAGTGCTTTCTCTGCCTTGTATTTTCGGTCCGAAGAGTACAATGTTTTTGCCGAAGATGTCCTTTGACTCAGCACCGGTTGAATGCACTAATATTTTCGCCGAAAATGCAAGCTCAATTTCGGCGAAAATCTCTTTGTACTCGGGCAGGATTTTGTTTGACTTTGACTGGCTCCTTGGATCGATTCCGGTTTGATTCCTCGAGGTTCCTACGCCTTAAACACGTCCTTGGCTACTTTATTTGACGGCAAAAACCTGTGCTAACACAGAAACACTAGAAAACCAACAAATAGACCCGAAACGGGCCAAGGTAACACAAATGGCACGAGATAGGGCAATCGATTGAATATTCGTTATTCTACCCTAAAAACCATGTCTTAAGCAAAGAAATGTCGCTTAAATGAGGCTGATAATCACGTCAAATCGAGTGTCATCAATAACCTTGTTGGTTGTTGGCGAAGCCTTTACCAATGAAGTCGACTTCCTCGGCAGACCAGACTTCTGCTCTATGAAAATTCTGACAATGACTTCCGTTGTGAGCACAGGCGCCACACCATTGGCAGTCAGCAACAAAAACAGAGGCAGATGGAGTCTTGATAGGCGTGGTAGACTTCTTCAAGTGTTTCTGGATTTTCGCCTTAACTTGCTCTTCAATGTTGAGCTTGCTTCGAGCTCCTTCTGTTTGTCTCTCCCAATTCCTTGACTTGGAAGCGCAATCAGCAAAGTGAAGCATAGCCGCTTCTGGTGTAAGAGCAGTGATATCTCCCTCATCTAAGGAGTTAACCCGGATGACTCCTCGTTCATTCCTCGAGCAAAAGTCTCAGCTAGTTGTCTTTGCTCGAAACCGTGATGGGGGCAGCTGTAGAGGAGCTCCTGGAATTCATTCCAAGCGTCGTATAAGCTTACTCCTTCCTTCTGTCTGAACCTGGAGATACTATCTTTGTAGGCAGTTCTTCTAGAAGGAGGAAAGTATTCTTCAACGAAATTTTGAACCAGCTTGTCCCAGTCGGTGTAGTAACCGGTAGGCTTGCTATTTAACCATCTCTTGGCGGGTCCTCAAAGAGAGAATGGAAAGGCCCGCAAGCACAAGGTGTTCTTGTCGAGATTCCCATTCTTGAATGTCTCGCAAAGAGCAATGAAGTCCGCCAAGTGAGTGCAAGGATTATCGTGCGGTCGTCCTTCAAACTGCACATCCCTAGAGATCATTCCCAAGCAGGGGATCTTAATCTCATAGTCGGGATCATCGTCGTTGCGCGGCACAGAGATAGAGGATCGAGCGCTAGTCGCGCTCGGTTGGTTATAATCAGCAAGACTTCTCTGAGCCTTCAGCGGCGATGGAGGAGGCGATAGATGGTCGTCCATTCTAGGAGAAGGTGGTGGTGAAAGTGATGCGGTGGATGAAGATGAAGATGAGGAGCTCTCCTTCGGCTCTTCGATCCTGATTGGAGTGAAAGATGAAGGTGGAATGATAGTGGATTGCTTCGGAACTCGCGGTTGCCTAGGCGGAGCAGAACTACCCGGCTTGTCTGAAGTAGAAGACTTGGTAGGCTTAGAATGAGAACAAGTATTCGGGCGGTTCATAAACCTGAAAACAACCTGCAAAGAACAAAAACAAACACAACCAATGTAAAATCGAAGCGTGATGGAAAAATGAAAGATGGAAAGGTAGAAGAATAAAATACCAACTCTTCTTTCAAACAATTAGAAGAGTCACCAGCAATGGCGCCAATTTGATGACACGCTTTTGGCGTGCGTGTAGTCAAATAACTATCAAGAACAAAGCAAGATAGATCGTATTCCACGGGTTTCTTCTAATCGTCTACTCAAATGAACTGCAAATTACTCAGGTTTAAAAAAGTTATGCGTGGTGTGAGTTCCACGACTTCTAAACTATGGAGCAGAGAAATTAAAAAGGAAATAAGAAAAAAGACAAATTGAAAGGTTGGTTGACTTAACAAGACAACAGGCAAGCTTAGATTTCGAATCCCCCTAAGATTACCAGAACATTGGCGATCACAAGACCAACGGTTTCAATCCTGATTCTTTCAGTTTCCAGCCACCACCATAACTCCTGACCAATAGGTTTAAGACTAGCGAACGTTTGCTCTATCCGATCTAACTACCAAGATTAATTGACCGCCCGTGCATTCACTTCTGCAACAGAAAACTAACTGGTGCGATTACTAGTGATTAATGAGTTACTCTACCAGCGGATTAACCCTAACTAGTTCTTACAAAGAGAAATTGTTCCAATGAATAGGTTAACTGTTGATTTGGTGTTTTGAAGTGAGGCGAACGTTCGCAACTATCCTCAACTTAACTAGAATCTTAACTAGGTGATCAATCTAGAAAAGAAACACAAAAACAATTAAGAACAAACCAAACATGCAAGAGAAACTGGATATAATTACCGCCGATCCGTGACCGCTTTAAAGCCCCGGGTCACTTAGGGTTCATCTAGTCTAAGCTCTATGAGTTTAGCTACTCATATCCAATACAAAAGAATCGAAGACAAACAAAGAATACATCTTCAAACAGGGAGAACAGAGAAGAACTGTAAAACCTAATTTCATATGAATCTACGAAGCTTCAATCTCCTGGATCTTCAACTCCTAGCACCGAGCTCTCTTAGATGGGAGGATGGCATCACGATATCTTCCCGGCTCTTCGGACTCTCTAAACTCTCTCTCAAACTTTTTAAGTCTGGAATTTCATCCAAGGAATAGGTCTATTGATTGTGGCATCCGATTTAGTATTTATAGGGTTTCAGAATCTCAGCCGGAAAAGGAAGTAGTTTTCGGTGAAAACTTGAGAGTTTTCACCGAAGACTTCAGTGGGAACCTCGGCTGGATCTCCTATCTTCGACTGTGCACTTCTTCATTTAGTTCTTGGTGAAGACTTTGGACTTCTCGCCGAAAACTCTAGTTACCACCATGGCAGTGCTTTCTTCTGACTTGGTTGACTTCTAGATTGATCTCGGGCCATTCCTTGAGGTTTCCTTTGCTTCCCGAGCTCGTCTGTGGCTACGTATTTGATGGCAAAAACCTGTGTAATCTCAAAAACACTAGAGAACCATAACGGGCCAAAGTAACCAAAACGGCAAGAATTAGAGCAATTAGGTGAAAACAACCTAAACTACCCTAAAACCCAAGATTCAAGCAAGGAAATGTAGCTTAAATGAGGCTGATAATCACGTAAAATAGAGTGTCATCAGTTAACTGTTGATTTGGTGTTTTGAAGTGAGGTGAACGTTCGCTACTATCCCCAGCTTAACTAGAATCTTAACTAGGTGATCAAGGTAGAAAAGAATTACACAAACAATTAAGAACAAACCAAACATGCATGAGAAACTAATTGAAACTGGATTTAATTACCACCGATCCGTGACCGCTTTAAAGCCCCGGGTCACTTATGGTTCATCTAATCTAAGCTCTACGAGTTTAGCTACTCATGTTTATAGCAAAAGAAACAAAGACTAAAACAAATTTCATCATGAAGAGGGAGAATAGATAAGAACTGCAAAACCTAATGAAGACGACTTTGGCAAAGCTCCGATCTTCGGCAATCTTCACTCCTAGCTCCGAGTCTCCGAGATGGAAGGATGGCGTCACGATCTCTTCCTGGCTCTTCGAACTCTCTAAACTCTATCTTTTGCTCCCAAAAGTCTATTGTGAAAAGTATATTGTAAAAAGTCTCTCTTCTTGATAACCGCCGGTTTAGTATTTATAGGGTTTCAAAATCCCAGCCGAAAAAGGAAATAGTTTTCGACGAAAACTTTGAGAGTTTTCACCGAACACTTTAGGTGAAACCTCGGCTGGATCTCCTGTCTTAGTTTTCGGCGAGAACTTTGGACTTCTCATCGAAAACTTCTTCATGAAATTCCTAGACGAACAATGGGATTTTGGCATCACTTTTTGACGAAGACTTTGGTCTTTTTCGCCGAGAACTTTAGTTAAAACCGGGGCAGTGCTGGTTTTTGGCTTGGTTGACTTCTGGGTTGATTCCTTGAGGTTCCTTTGCTTCCCGAGCTCGTTCGCGGCAACGTATTTGACGGCAAAAACCTGTGCATTCTAAAAAACACTAGAAAACTGATGCTACGCATTTTCACGCGTGTGTAGTCAAATAAGTATCAAGCACGCTTGTTATTCAACAGTATAACATGACTTATATATCGAAGAACATTAGTATTGGTTCTTCGTCAATTCAGACAATTTTGTCTTCTCCATATTATTCTATCTTGAATCCATTGGGCAAATATAGGTTCAATCAAAATATAGGTTCAAAGCAAGATAGATCGTATTCCACATGTCTCTTCTAATCGTCTACTCAAATATGAAGGCAATTTATTCAGGTTAAAACACAACTTATGCGTGGTGTGAATTCCACGACTTCTAAACTATAAAGAGGAAAAGAAATTAAAATAGAAAATAGAAAACAGTTGAAAGATTGCTTGACTTAACAAGACGACAGACAAGCTCAGATTTCGAATCCCCCTAAGATCATAAGAACATTGGCGATCACAAGACCAGCGATTTTCAATCCTAATTCTTTCAGTTCTCGGACACCACCATAACTCATGACCCTTAGGTTTAAGACTGGCGAACGTTCGCTCTATCCGATCTAACTCCCAAGATTAATTGACCGCCCGTGCGTTCGCTTCTGCGACGGAAAACTAACTGGCGCGATTACTAGTGGTTAACGAGTTACTCTTGAAGCGGATTAACCCTAACTGGTTCCTACAAAGAGAAATTGTTCCAATGAATACGTTAACTATTTATTTGGTGTTTCAAAGTGAGGCGAACGTTCGCTACTATCCTCAGCTTAACTAGAATCTTAACTAGGTGATCAAGCTAGAAAAGAAGCACAAAAGCAATTAAGAACAAACCAAACATACAAGAGAAACTGATTGAAACAGGATTTAATTACCGTCGATCCGTGATCGCTTTAAAGCCCTGGGTCACTTAGGGTTCATCTAATCTAAGCTCTATGAGTTTAGCTACTCATATTCAGAACAAATGAATCAAAGACAATCAGAGAATACATCTTTAACCAGGAAGAACAGAGAAGAACTGTAAAACCTAATTTTAGACGAATCTGTGAAGCTTTAGTATCTTGGATCTTCAACTCCTAGCACCGAGTTCTCCAAGATGGAAGGATGGCGTCACGATCTCTTCCCGGCTCCTCGAACTCTCTAAACTCTCTCTCGAACTTTAAAGTCTGGATTTTAATCCACGACATAGGTATCTCTTCAATGTGGCTGCCGGTTATGTATTTATAGGGTTTAGGATTCCAGCCGAAAAAAGGAATTAGTTTTCGGCGAAAACTTGGGAGTTTTCGCCAAAGACTTCAGGTGACACTTTGGATGGATTCTACTGTCTTCGTCTGTGATTTTCGTGCATAGTTTTTGGCGAAGACTTTTTTTCTTTTCGCCAAAAACTTTAGTTACAGCAGGGGCATTGATTTCTTCTGGCTTGGTTGATTTCTGGATTGATCTCGGGCCATCCCTTGAGGTTCCTTTGCTTCCCGAGCTCGTCCAAGGCTATGTATTTGACGGCAAAAACCTGTGCATTCTCAAAAGCACTAGAAAACCATCAAATAGACCCATAACGGGCCAAAGTAACCGAAACGACATAAATTAGAGCATTTAGGTGAAAACATGCTAAATTACCCTAAAACCCGAGATTCAAGCAAGGAAATGTAGCTTAAATGAGGCTGATAAACATGTAAAATCGAGTGTCATCAAATACCCCACACTTAAGCCTTTGCTTGTCCTCAAGCAAACTGAACTAGAACGACTCAGATTCACAAATGACACGATCGGTCAAGTTACGGTTCAAGCAATCACAATGAATTATTAAACTGCTACTTCTAGAAGAGGGGGCTTTCAGTTCCTCCTTCTTCTTTGGCTTCTCCGATGTCGATTTCTTCTTGATAACTCGTTCAACACCTGAAACAGATGGCTTTGGAGAAATACTAGGAATGACATTAGTAACGGAGTTGACCGGGGCCAACTCCACAGTTTTAACAAAAAGACAGTGAGCTTCTCCTTCCTTAGGGATGTATTTCATGTCGTCTTTAGGCGGAATGTGACGGTGTATTTTCCTACTCTTAAAGTCAATGATCCGTTAGGTACATTGATCGTCATACCGGAGGTTGCCATGAAAGGTCGACCTATTAAGATAGTAGCGTCATCCTCCCTAGTATCCATAACTACATAATCCGCTAAGAAAGTGAAAGGGCCACACTTAGTGATTACGTTCTTAATTTCTCCTCTAGGTGTCTTTAAAGATTTATCGACGAACATTAAATGCATGATAGTTGGTTTTAATTCTCTTAGATTGAGTTTCTCATACAAACACATAGGCATGACATTTATAGATGCACCTAGATCAACTAGACTACGCTAGATTGCAATATCATTAATAATTAGAGGAATAGTAAAAGAACCAGGATCAGAGCACTTAGCTAGGATTGGTATGGCGAGCTTTAGATCATGAATGGCGGAGCATTCTTCCTTGGAAGGCATGGAGAGTGCGTCCTTCTTCCTCGAGGGGTGATGCTGCTCGATCTTCCCTCCTCTCAATGCGTTGGGGAATGGAATTCTTGGTTGATACGGAGCCAGAGGAGGCTCAAGTTCATGCCTCGGCTTTGGCGAAGGAATCTTCTCTTCGGCTTCCTTGATCTTTGAGGTATCAATTGCTGCAGTATCAGGAATCATGGCCGGATAGGAAGCGGTAGCGGCGGCTGAATTCTTGTAGCTTCGAGTGGAATTAGTAGTCACGTCATTCTTCGGATTTGTTTCTGTTTGGCTTGGAAGCTTACCGAAGGGGCGACCATTAGAGAGCATGCTAGCGATGTTGTTTACTTGGCTCTCCACTCTATGGCCTTGAGCAATTTGTTCTTGGTTTAAGAGAGCTTGAGCCTTGAACTGGCTATCATGATCATCTGGCCTGGTGATGATCTGATTCAGCTTCTTATCCAACTCACTATCTTTGTTATCATGAGGTGGAGGCTTCTAAGGTTGACCTGAATAGTTGTTGCTCAAATATTGGTTCTGGCGATTGCCAGGAGTTGTACCGTAGTTGCCTTGGTTTCGGTGAGGCGGTTGATAGATACCTCCGGTTTGAGTGTTAGGCTTCTGTTCTTGGTATGACCTAGATGGTCGGCTATTCTGATTCTGGCTTGCTCCGGAGTTGTAGGGAGGTCGCTCTTGAAAATTTCCTTGTTGCCGGTATTGACGGTAGCCAGTATAACCCTGTTGATTATTGGTGAAGCCTTGGCCAACGAAGTCGACTTCCTCGGCAGACTAGACTTCTGCTCTACCAAAATTCTGACATTGATTTCCGTTGTGAGCACAGACGCCATACCATTGGCAGTCAACAAAAAAGACAAAGGCTGATGGAGGCTTGATAGGCGTTGTAGACTTCTTCAAGTGCTTCTCGATTTCCCCCTTGACTTGTTCTTCAATGTTGAGCTTGCTTTGAGCTCCTTCTGTCTGTCTCTCCCAATTCCTTGACATGGAAGCACAATCAGCAAAGTGAAGCATAGCTGCTTCTGGTGTGAGAGTAGCGATATCTCCTTCAGCTAAGGAGGATGACTCCTCGTTCATTCCTCGGGCAAAGGTCTCAGCTAGCTGCCTTTGCTCGAAACCGTGATGGGGGCAGCTGTAGAGAAGCTCTTGGAATACATTCCAAGCGTCATATAAACTCATACCTTTCTTCTGCCTGAACCTGGCGATGCTATCCTTGTAGGCAGTTGTTCTAGATGGAGGGAAGTATTCTTCAACAAAATCTTGAGCCAGCTTATCCCAATTAGTGTAGTAACGGGGAGGCTTGCTGTTTAACCATCTCTTAGCGGGGCCTCGAAGAGAGAATGGAAAGGCTCGCAAGCATAAAGTGTTCTTGTCGAGATTCCCATTCTTGAACGTCTCGCAAAGAGGAATGAAATCCTCCAAATTAGTGCAAGGATTTTCGTGCGACTTTCCTTCAAACTGTAAGTCCCTAGTGATCATTCCTAGGAAGGGGATCCTGATCTCATAGTCAGGAGCATCGTCGTTGCGCAACACAGAGATAGAGGATCGAACGCTAGTCGTGCTCGGTTTGTTATACTCGGCAAGACTTCTCTGAGCCGGTGGCGGCGGTGGAGGAGGCGGTAGCTGGTCATCCATTCTAGGAGAAGGTGGCGGCAAGATCGTTGCGGTGGATGAAGCGAATGAAGATGGGGAGCTCTCCTTCGGCTCCTTAATCTTAATTGGAGTAAAAGATGAAGGTGGAACGGTAGTAGTTTGCTCCGGAACTCGAGGTTTCCTAGGCGGAGCAGAACTACCCAGCTTGTCTGAAGTAGAAGACTTGATAGACTTAGACTGAGAATGAGTGAGCGGGCGGTTCATAAACCTGAAAACAACCTGCAAAGAGCAAAAACAAAAACAATCGGTGTAAAATCGAAGTGTGATGGAAACAATGAAAGATGGAAAGGTAGAAGAATAAAATGCCAACTCTTCTTTCAAACAATATGGAAGAGTCCCCGGCAACAGTGCCAATTTGACGCTACGCGTTTTCACGCGCGTGTAGTCAAATAACTATCAAGCACAAAGCAAGATAGATCGTATTCCACAGGTCTCTTCTAATCGTTTACTCAAATATGAAGGCAATTTATTCAAGTTAAAACACAAGTTGTGCGTGGTGTGAGTTCCACGACTTCTAAACTATAAAGCGGAAAAGAAATGAAACAGAAAATAGAAAATAGTTGAAAGATTGGTTGACTTAACAAGACGACAGACAAGCTTAGATTTCGAATCACCCTAAGATCATCAGAATATTGGCGATCACAAGACCAACGGTTTTCAATCTTGATCCTTTCACTTCTCGGACACCACCATAACTCCTGACCCTTAGGTTTAAGAATGGCGAACGTTCGCTCTATCTGATCTAACTCCCAAGATTAATTGACCACCCGTGCGTTCGCTTCTGCGACGGAAAACTAACTGGCGCGATTACTAGTGGTTAATGAGTTACTCTTGAAGCGGATTAACCCTAACTGGTTCCTACAAAGAGAAATTGTTCCAATGAATATGTTAACTATTGATTTGGTGTTTTAAAGTGAGGCGAACATTCACTACTATCCTCAGCTTAACTAGAATCTGAACTAGGTGATCAAGCTAGAAAAGAAGCACAAAAGCAATTAAGAACAAACCAAACATGCAAGAGAAACTAATTGAAACTGGATTTAATTACCGCCAATCCGTGACCACTTTAAAGCCCTAGGTCACTTAGGGTTCATCTAATCTAAGCTTTACGAGTTTAGCTACTCATATTCAGAACAAAAGAATCAAAGACAAACAGAGAATGCATCTTTAACCAGGAAGAACAGAGAAGAACTGTAAAACCTAATTTCAGACGAAATTGTGAAGCTTCAATCTCTTGGATCTTCAACTCCTAGCACCGAGTTCTCTGAGATGAAAGGATGGAGTCACAATCTCTTCCTGGCTCCTCGAACTCTCTAAACTCTCTCTCGAACTTTAAAGTCTGGAATTTAATCCACGGAATAGGTAGCTCTTGAATGTGGCCGCCGGTTTAGTATTTATAGGGTTTAGGATTCCAGCCAAAAAAAGGAATTAGTTTTCGGCGAAAACTTGGGAGTTTTCGCCGAACACTTCAGGTGACACTTTGGCTGGATTCTACTGTCTTCGTCTGTGATTTTCTTGCATAGTTTTCGGTGAAGACTTTATTCTTTTTGCCGAAAACTTCAGTTACAGCAGGGGCAGTGATTTCTTATGGCATGGTTGATTTCTGGATTGATCTCGGGCCATCCCTTGAGGTTCCTTTGCTTCCTGAGCTCGTCCATGGCTATGTATTTGACGGCAAAAACCTGTGCATTCTCAAAAGCACTAGAAAACTATCAAATAGACCCATAACGGGCCAAATTAACCGAAACGACATGAATTAGAGCATTTAGGTGAAAACATGCTAAATTACCCTAAAACCCGAGATTCAAGCAAGGAAATGTAGCTTAAATGAGGCTGATAAACACGTAAAATCGAGTGTCATAAAAAACCATCAAATAGACCCATAACGGGCCAAAGTAACCAAAACGGTAAGAATTAGAGCAATTAGGTGAAAATACCCTAAACTACCCCAAAACCTGAGATTCAAGCAAGGAAATGTAGCTTAAATGAGGCTGATAATCATGTAAAATTGAGTGTTATCAAATACCCCACACTTAAGCCTTTGCTTGTCCTCAAGCAAACTAAACTAGAACACACTCTGATTCACAAATGATGAGATAGATCAAGTTAAGGTTCAAACAATCACAATGAATTATTAAACTGCTACTTCTAAAGCAAGTGACCTAACATGCATACACGTCAACCAAACAACCTGGTCTCACTAATTATATGCACACAAACAAGTAATAAACACAAATTATGCACGAATCCGATCTAACCGACTAGACTCCTCACACAGATAGAATTTAGTAATAGGAAACTCTTACACTCTGTGTTTAGGGACGTGTTTCTGCTCTCAATCACTTTCTCGATCGAAGTATGCCATATGTTTGCAATTCGACCACAGTCTACACCACTGTGACAACACGAGTAACTAGTCAAAAGGACTTTCGCAAGGGACTTGTAATGATTTCTACACTACAAGGGTTTATGATGAGATGTAAGAAGGGATGAATGATGGAATTGCTTTGGTGCGGTGTAGCTTTCGACTAACTTCCCTCGAATCTAGCCTATGGCTTCCTACCGTCTAACCAGACACGGGTGAAATAGTGTACGCTCGTCCTATGATACCCTTAAACAACCTAGCACTTACTATATTTTTTTGATTTTTCTAAATTTTCGTTTCATTTTTTTTTTACATTTACTTTGACTTCGTTCTTCCATTTGTAGGGAGAAGAACGTTATTGAACTAAACTACTAACTTTGAAATTTTGAACTTTTTTTTTGGCAAGAGGGGTTTACACGTTTTGACATAATAGCTAAGACCACATGTTTAATGGCTAAAGGCAGGTTACCACATACTGATTTCCGGTAGGCTAATCTAAAACTACAACCACAAGGGATCAACGGAGAAAGAACAACATGGGGAATGGCTGTAATGTATAAACGAACCGAAAGAAAGGCCAGGCTCAAGGATTTACACCTAATGGATTTGATGTTAGGTTGGCTATCTGGCTTAAGTAGCTTCAACTAAGTGCCTCTATCCTCCTAGAACTGTGGCATCGTGTGGTCTGAAATAGGTCTAATGAAAATTCTAACTCATTCAAGGTACGAGAAAATCATTCAAAAAGAATTGAAATTGCAAGTTTATGTGCAATGGATCAAAAGCTCACTATTGGTTTGCTAGTCGGATTCGAACATTATCATGCAATCAAGGTGAAATACTACAAGCGTGATATCAATTTTCTATTCTGACCAGACAGTTTACCATCAATGCAGCAAGTTGATTACCAGTTCTAGGTTAAGCAGTCTAAGCATCATTATGAAAGATTGAAAACTAACTTAACATCACACGTCAAGAATCGAGCAATTCTAAGCTAGAGGAATCAGATAAACCACGAAATCGCAGAATATTCACACAAGATCATGCAATTTAAATACCCTACCCCACACTTAAACCGTTCTGTGTCCTCATAGGACCAAATTGAGAGTAGAGGGTAATAGAAGAACCTGGACCGAGATGATTGGTGTAGGGGATGATCAAGGAGCATCCGGAACGTGGAGAGAAGTTGCCAAAAGGGGACTACAAAACAAAAACAAAGAAAAGATCAAAAGGAAACCGGGATAAGTGTCCCGGACCCACATAAAATAAAATTGGGTTGAAATTCGAAAAGAATAAATAAAAAGAAGGACAAGGAAAAGGATACAACCCGGTCACTGCTCACCAGGTGGGCGAGGAGGTGGAATGTGGAAGAAGTCCTCGACTCGCTGCTGCCACGCCGATTGGTTCTCATATCAGGCGTCATGTTGGCGCATGTGACTTTGTATGATCAGCCAACGGCGTCCTGAGTGGCGGTGTGGTCGATCTGCCACCTCCGAATCTGGTTAAGTAGCTCCCCATAGTCACCGGGATGCTGCTGGTTTGCCGGCTGAGGCATTTGCAGAGGCTCCTGGTAGTGAGGGGTGTTGTTGGTGTGCATACCCCGCAGGCGGCTGCTGCGGGGGTATCTGGTGGTAAAACGCCGGATCTGGCTGAGGCTCTTCCTCCTCAGAATCATCTTCTTCCTCTGACCCGGGCTCTCTGCTGATAGCTGGAAATGAAAACTCATGTGGACTATAGTCCAATTGAAGGTCATACTCCACTGCTAGGTCTCCACCAATGGTGTGCAATCGGTGGCGCGAGACCTCAAGCCCCCATGCCTGGTTGAGGCCAAGGCTGGTGACGAGGCGACCAATGAAATTACCGCCGAGGAGGAAGGAAGAAGGCCTCGTGGATTTGATCTTCTTGTGGATTAGGCGAGCCAGAACCCAGCCCGGGTGAAGTTGGTAGCCCTCGCGGATAGCTCGGAAGAGGAGAAGCTCCTCTCGGCTTATGTGGTGGCGGTCCCTCTCTGGAGCAAACAACAAAGATATACGCCACACAATATGAATAAAGCGAAAGAGAGCATGAGCGACCATACCGATGAAGTTGTGGTCCGTGGTCTTAGCGCCTGGCACTCCGGTGATGGCTCTAGAGTGCATTGTAGACCGGGCCCCTGGCCTTGTCGGATTCCCATCCGTGGTGGTGGCCTTGATAGTGCTCAGGTGGGATGCCTAGGTTGTCAGAAAATTCATCGTAGGTGAACTCCCTGTGCACCCCACCAAGGAAGAAGGAGATGACTTTCTTGTGCTGCCTACTCTTGTGCGTGTCCAGCTCAAAGGTCACCCAAAACTCTCGTAGCACGACAGGAGGAAAGTCGTCAGCGATGGTAGTCAGCTCCAGAAATCCTGCAGCTGCTAAAGAGTTGGAGACGTTGGCGTGCCAATCCTCATCATGATCAAGGATAGTCTCCATGGAGAGAGGTCGTACGTCAGCTATAGGGATGTGTTGGGTCCTCTGGTAGTGCTTAAAATAGTGTTCCAGCATCCTGGCAATAAAGGGGTGGAACCCCTAGCGGTTCGGGAAAGCCGGTGGAGGACCGTGGATGGCACGAGTGACGGGAGCGGGTGCTCTGGAACTAGCTCCGGCATCGGGAGTGGTAGAGGTGGATCCTGGACCACTGGGTGCAACTCTCGGTCTCTTACCCCTGTTCCTAAAAGATATCGAAAGTTGAAACCACATTAGTCAAACCAATCTTACCCCACACTTGGTTGAAAAACTCAGTTTCACAAAGAAACGAGGAAAACCGAGCGGGGACAAAATAATCTAACAACCGGTAACCAAACTGATCGTAGGGTGAGCAAAGAAACAAACAGGGCAGCCAATGCACATCACACATTCAAAGTCAAACCGAGATATCAGGAAAAGTCAACACTCCACAAAATTTAGCAATTAAGCATAGTTAACCACTATCAAAGCATCAATTAGCACAATCACATGTTCAGGAACATTAAAACATTATTAGTCAAATGGAGACCTAAACCGGGCAGTCAAATGAGCTTCAAATTTCAAGGTGAAACCGAAAGTCCACCAAAAAATCAACACCGAAATAGAATCAGCAATTAAGCATAGCAATTCTCGTTCAAATATCATCAAATCATGGCACAACACTCCCTGAGCATACTAGATCATCTAGGTTCAAACAGTTCAACAAAAATCACATCGAAAAAGCGGGCACGCATATCGAGGTAGACCAAAAAGTCAACCGAAGTCAAACTCGATGAAATTTAGCAATCTACAAGGAAAAAGATTTGCAATGAAAAACCTAACAACTAACCTTGAAGACATATTGGCTGAAAACGAACGTACTAGAAAGAATCGGCGAAAAACTAAAAAAAAAGGGATTTCGGGTGGAACCGAAGCTAGAGAGCTTCGATTCGGACGATCTAGGTGTTAGAACGTTCAGAGGAACGAGGGGAAGCGAGCGGCGATGATGGCAGCGGGAGGCGGTAGTCAAAAAATTGGAGGCAGCGGGTTTTATAATGGCGGCGATAAAAGGAGGGGTGGCTGCGTTCTGTTTTCGAAAATGAGAGAGAGGGTGTGTGACCGGGCAAAAATGAAAATATAAGGGGGAAAGATTTTTTTGGCTTTTTCTGAAATTTTTTGGCAAAAAGTATGGAAAGTTTGTGATGAACTGCAGAACAGGGTATCAAATAACTACCAAGCTAGAAGCTAAGCAGATCGTATTCCACGGGTCTTCTAATAATCGTCTACTCAAATGTAAATGCAGATTACTCAGGTTTAACACGTTGTGCGTGGTATGAGTTCCACGACTTATATTCTAGAAATACAGGTAAATTAAAAACTAAATTGAAAGACAGATTGAAAGATTGGTTGACTTAACAAAGATGACAGACAAGCTTAGACTTCGAATCCCCCTTAGATCACCAGAGCATTGGCAATCAACAGATCAGCGATTCTCGATTCTTGTTCAATCAATTCTAAGACACCACCATAACTCCTTACCCTTAGGGTTAAGACTGGCGAACGTTCGCTCTATCCGATCTAGCTACCAAGATTAATTAGCCGCCCGAGTACGGTCGCTTCTTGCGACGACTAAACTAACTGTTGGAATTACTAACAATTTATGAGTTACTCTTGAAGTGGATTAACCCTAACTGGTTCCTACGAAAGGCACACTCCAATGAATAGGTTAATTGTTGATTTGATGTTTTAAAGTGAGGCGAGTGTTCGCTTCTATCCTTAACTTAATAAGAATCTAATCTAGGTGATCAAGCCAGACAAGAAACACAAGCAACGAAGAACAAACCAAACATGAAAGAGAAACTGATTGAATTTTGAATCTAATCACCGCCGATCCGTGACCGCTTTAAAGCCCTGGGTCACTTAGGGTTCATCTAGTCTAAGCTCTACGAGTTTAGCTACTCATGTTCATAACAGCAGAGACAAAGGTAGAAACAGAGTTCATCATGAAAAGGAGGAATAGATGAGAACTATAAAACCTAATTAAGACGACTCTGGCAAGCTCCGCTCTCCAGTAATCTTCACTCCTAGGTCCGAGTCTCCGAGATGAAAAGATGGCGTCACGGTCTCTTCCTGGCTCTTCGAACTCTCAAACTCTGCTCTCTCGAACTCGTTAGGTCGGGAACTTGTGAAAAGTTTTATATTCTGAAGTATATTTTTATTTGAGCCGTCGGTTTTGTATTTATACTTAACCCTATCAGCGCCGGATTAGGTTAGGATTTTCGGTGAAAACTTCCGGAGTTTTCGCCGAAAACTTCTTCGAAAAAGGCTGACTTCCGTCGACTGATCTCCTGTGAATTTTCCATTTAGAGTTTTCGGCGAGAACTTTGACTTCTAGCCCAAAACTTCTTCTTGTAAGCTCTGACGGTTTCTTCTTGAGTTTTCGGCAAAAACTCAGGGACTTTTCGTCGAAATCTCCTTTGTAAAACTGGGCAGGATTTGTGTTGACTTGATTGACTCCTTGGATCGATTCCGGTGCGATTCCTCGAGGTTCCAATGCCTTAGACACGTCCTTGGTTACATTATTTGACGGCAAAAACCTGTGCTATCACGAAAACACTAGAAAACCATCAAATAGACCCGGAACGGGCCAAAGTAACACAAATGGCACGAGATAGGGTAGTTGATTGAATATTCGCTATTCTGCCCTAAAAACCATGTCTTAAGACAAGAAATGTTGCTTAAATGAGGCTGATAATCACGTTAAATCGAGTGTCATCATTTTTGCCGAAGAAAAGTTTGAAAAATTGTCTGCCGGTTTTAAGAAAAGTTTTCGCCCAAAATTTAAACTTTTTGCCGAAGATTATATCAAAAACTGGTCAGAAATTTACAGGAGGTTTTAAAGAAAGTTTTCGCCGAAAATTAGTGCAATTTTTCGGCGAAGACTTTGGACCTGCAGTTTAAAATATTTTCCTGAAATTCTGGCAAAATTTGAAAACAAACAAAACAAAATTAACAAAAATCGGAACAACCCCAAATAAATTGGAATTGAACCAAGGACACACAACACACACAAGAGAAATAAAACACCACACAAATGACACTTTTGGCTCCCCCGAACCGACTCTAAAAATGAGACTGACTCCAGCCGTGGGTTGCCTCCCACGAAGCGCTCTTGCTTAACGTCCGTGAGCTGGACAATACCTGGATGGTGCTAGGAGACATCCCAACTCAGGATCTCCTTCACGCTCGCATCGGGATTGATGAAATACAACTTTGGTTTACCTCTAGTGAGTAAGAAGCGCGTCCCGATAATGTGAGTCAATTTGATTCGTCCGTCGGGAAGGTGTCCGGTTACTTCGAAGGGTCCAAACAGATCTTGCGGCTGTACGTCCTTCTCAGGTGGCTTGGCAGAAGAAGATGGAGCAAACGACTCGGTGGAGGGTGGCGGAATGATTGGCTCGGCGGGAGGCGGTTTAATGATTGGCCTCCACACCTCTTTGGTCTTTCCTTTCCCTTTCTTCTTTGCCTCGCCAGGAGTCTTAGCTTGTGGTGATTTAGAAGAGGAGGATTTTAGTTCCTCCGTCTTCTTTGGCATCTCCGCTGGCATCTTCTTCTTTTGTTTGATAAATGATGTGCAAGATTTAACTCACAACTATCAAGGTCGTATTCCACGAGGGCTCTCTCAAAAGCTAATACTCACACGGTTCATGGACGGTCTATTCATTTGAAATTGGTTTTAGTTTGAAATAAGAACAAAAGAAAACATATGGAAAACTAAACAAACAAACAAAGCGGTGCAAATCAAAGGTAAAGGAGGTTCACTTGGAAAGATAGCTTCATCATGCTCAAGTGGAATAAATGCACCAACAAGCCAAACATGATCGAGGATGCAATCGAATGACCACGCAAATCCCTTCTATAGACTCAATGCACTCTCGTCGCACCAAGTCCCTATCCTAGAACCACTCAACCTAGGCTCTCGCTCTCAAGCTAAGTGACTAAGGATGCATTAAAGGTGTTTGATGAAATGCCAACCTACAAAACCCTCTCCTATGACTCTATGACCACTAGGATAGACACCACACTCTCATGTCAATGTCCTAACACTAAGAGAATCATCAAAAGACTAATCAAAGTTCAATTGAATGAAAAACCTAATGCACACCAAGTGTTCGATAAAATGCACAAGTGAGAAATCATGCAACTATGGTTGAATTGAGATGATCTAATCTCTTAGAACACACTCCCTGCAATCCCTAGACCTACAAACCATGTAATCTAAGCAATTTCATGCATTACATCACAAATGATAGACCAAATCAAGCCATAACACAATTTGGAATTAACAACAAGTCTAGAGACCATCTTCTTACAATCCAAGATCAATCATGGCAAATTTGTACAATCAACCTCTATCCTAGCATAACTATCTATCAATCCAAGGAAACCTAAGAAATCAGCCACACATGGCCAAGGGTACAAAAGAGAAAGAAAGAGAGATGGTCACCAAGAGCTCCATGGTAATCCTCTTCTTGCAAGCTCCTCTCCCCAAGGTTGTGGGCTTCAATCCAAGCTCCTCTACTTTGAGTTGCACCTTGCTCTAGGGTTGTGGATTGGAGATGAGAAGAAAGTAATTGAGAAGTTGAGAGAAAAGGGTTTTGATGAAGGTGTGAAAAAAGAAAGAATGAATTGTCTTCCAAAATTTCCACCCCTCTCTCTTTAAATAGCACCACTGGAAATAGCCTGGATTTTCGGCGAAAACTGTGTAAGATTTTCGCCGAAAATCTCTTTGAAAAACCCCGGATGCTTTGGCATTTCTTCATGAGTTTTCGGCGAAAACCCTGGAATATTTTCGCCAAAAACTTCTTCAGGAATCGGCTTCGGAACTCCGGCATCTCCCTGTTTGCAAAACGCCGATAGTTTTCGGCGAACATAGAGTTCTCGCCGAAAACTCCTTCAGCAATAACTGTATTTTTTCTGATTTTACAACGGTCATATCTCCTCCGTCCTAGCTCCGATTGACCTCCCGTTTGATCCTACGTGCTCCTTATCACTAGTTCTTCAATGCCAAATCCTGAAAATGCACAGAAAACAACTCCAATAGACACGGAATTGGCCTCAAAGTGGCAACCGGACAATAAAATAGCACTTTGCATAAAACTTCAATAAAAGCATATAAATCATAGCAAAATGAGATCAAACATGGGAAATCCTTAGGCTAATCAAAGGCTTAAAATGCACCAAATAACATCACATCAATAACCTGTGCAGTACCTGAGACAGCTATCTTCGGAGAAAAACTAGGGGCGACATTAGTAACGGAGTTGACCGAGGCCAACTCCATAGTTTCAACCGAAAGACAATAAGCTTCTCCCTTGGGGGTGTACTTCATACAGTCCTTAAGGCGGAATGTTATAGTGTCTTTCCCGACCCGTAATGTCAACGATCCATTTGGCACATTGACTGTCATGCCGGATGTTGCCATAAAAGGTCGACCTATTAGAAGAGTAGCATCCTCCTCACGAGTATCCATGACTACGTAATCAGCCAAGTAGGTGAAAGGACCGCACTTAGTGATTACGTTCTTAACTAACCCCTAGGCGTCTTTAGAGACTTGTCGGCGAACACAAAATGCATGCTAGTAAGTTTTAATTCACCTAGGTTGAGTTTTTCATATAAACACATAGGCATGACATTTATGGATGCACCTAAATCAACCAGACTACGCTCGACCTCAATATCATTAATGATTAAAGGTAAAGTAAAAGAGCCAGGATCAGAGCACTTAGCTGGGATTGGTATGGAGAGCTTCTTGTCATGAATGGCGGAGCATTCTTTTTTGGATGAAGTGGGGGTGCTTATTTCTTCTTCTGCGAGCTGTGCTGCTTGATTCTCCCACCTCGCAATGCATTGGGGAATGGGATTCTTGGTTGATACGGAGCAAGAGGCGGCTCAGGCGTTTGCGTGGAGCGTGGCCCAGCTTTCTTCTCCTCTTCAAACTCAGGGGTATCAATAATTACAGCATCGGAAGTCATGACTGGATCGGAAGAAGTGGTGGCAGATGAACTCTTGTAGCTTTGAGTAGAGACAGTCTTGACTTGCTCCTTCTTCGGGTTTTGCTCGGTTTGGCTTGGCAACTGACCAAAAGGGCGGGCATTAGCAATCATGCTTGTTATGTGGTTTACTTGACTCTCTACTCGATGGCCCTGAGCAATCTTCTCTTGATTAAGGAGAGCTTGAGCCTTGAATTGGCTATCATGATCAGTGAGACTAGAGATGATCTGGTTCAGCTTCTTATCCAGCTCAGTATCCTTGTTGGCATGCGGCGATGGTCTTTGAGTCTGGCCTTGATAATTGTTGTTCAGATACTGGTTTTGGCGATTGCCAGGAGCTGTACCGTAGTTGCCTTGGTTCCGGTGGGGTGGTTGGTAGATATCTGATGGGACGTAGAGAGGCTCTGATACAACTCGTAACATCCCAACCTTTTCTTACAAGATATTGTCCGTTTCGGACCTAAGCCCTCACGGATTTTCTTTTAGGTGTTGGTGAGATTCGAATCCATGACCTTCTTCTCTCAAGATCAAACCCCAACCACTACGCCCCAAAATGAGTCATATCAGTTAAGGTTGAACCATTTCCCATAGCCCATGGATCTCTTCGTGTGTTTTGTCGATGTGGGATTTTCCTAGGATGTCACGCACATCGATAATGCACACAGAGAGATCCATGGGCTATGGGGAATGGTTCAACCTTAACTGACATGACGTGTTTTCGGGCGTAGTGGCGGGGTTTGATCTTGAGAGGAGGAGGTCATGGGTTCCAATCCCACCAACGCCCAAAAACAAATTTGTGAGGGTATGGGCCCAAAGCGCACAATATATTGTCAGAAAAAGGTTCAGATGTTACAAGTGGTATCAGAGCCTCTCCATGTCCCTCTTGAACGATGTTGGGGAAAATATCAACGAGGACATTGAGTCCCTGAGAGGGGGTGATGTGACATCCTATGCTCCCATATCGACAAAGCACATAGAGAGATCAATGGGCTATGGGGAATGGTTCAACCTTAACTGACATGACGTGTTTTGGGGTGTAGTTGTGGGGGTTTGATCTTGAGAGTAAGAGGTTATGGGTTCAAATCCCGCCAACACCCAAAAAAAATACGTGAAGGGTAGGCCCAAAGAGGACAATATCTTGTAAGAAAATGCTGGGATGTTACATTATTCATGTCATCAAAGACAGTAGTAGAAATGATATGGCATTATGAACAACACACAAAGGATGGACTGTTAAGACACCCAACAGATTCTGATGCTTGGAAGGTCTTGGACCAACTAGTGAATCCTTTGCTAATGACCTTCGAAATGTGAGACTGGGCTTAGCTAGTGATGGATTCAATCCTTTTGGAAGTACGAATATAAATTATAGTGTTTGCCATATTCTTGTATTTCCCTATAATCTCCCACCTTGGATGTGCATGAAGAGTCCATATTTGTTTATGTTCTTACTCATTCCAGGTCCAAACGGACCGGGTAATGACATTCATGTTTATTTAAGACCTCTGATTGATGAGTTGAAGATATTATGGAAGGATGGGCTAGTTACGTATGATGCGTTCAAGAAACAGAATTTTGATATGAAAGCTGCACTTTTATGGACGATAAATTATTTTTCCAGCATATGCTTGTCTCTCTAGTTGGAGTACAAGGGGAAATTTTGCATGTCCATGTTGTGTCGGTGGAACTTCATATTTGAAGCCAGAGCATGGACATAAAACTAGTTACATAGATCATCATCATTTGTTGCCTCTAGACCACAAATGACGTAATGAAAAGATACAATTTAATGGCAAGGTAGAGAAAAGCCTTGAACCAAAGTGTCCATCTAGCGAGGATGTGGAAAATGAACTCATGTCCTTACAAGAAGTCCCATTTGGTAAGGGTGAAAAAAAGGAAAATTGTTGGATTTGGGAAAACTCGTAACTGGAAGAAGAGATCCATTTTCTTTGAATTGCCGTATTGGAAAACACTCTTGTTGTTCAACAATTTGGATGTCATGCATATTGGGAAAAATGTTTGTGATAATGTCCTTGGTACAATTATGAATCTTCTAGGTAAAACAAAAGATGGGTTGAATGCTTGTCTTGATTTGAAGGAGATGGGTATAAGACATGAACTTCATCCTGTAGATATAAATGGTAAGATCATGTTACCTCCTGCTTGCTACACTATGACAGTGGAATAGAAGAAAATTTTTTGTTATTGGTTGACAAGTATAAAAGTTCATGATGGTTACTCGGTGAATTGGGCTCATTGTGTTAATGTAACCGAACACAAGATCTCAGGTATGAAGACTCGCGATTGTCATGTCTTTTTGAAGCGGTTATTACCATTAGCTGTTCTCGAACTCTTCCCTAAGCATGCTTCTGATGCACTTGTTGAGTCGGGTAGTTTTTTTAAAGACATATGCTCGAAATAGTTGAAGATAAACGATCTCAATATATTTGAGAACCAAATAGCGACTACACTTTGTAAACTGGAAAGAACCAAATAGTTGAAGATCAAACCCCACCACTACACCCCCAAAACACATCATGTCGGTTAAGGTTGAACCATTCCCCATAGCCCATGGATCTCTCCGCGTGCTTTGTCGATGTCGGGATTTGCCTAGGATGTCACATACACCACCCTCAGGGACTCAACGTCCTCGTTAAGGTTTTCACCACCATCGTTCAAGAGGGACGCGGAGAGGCTCTCATACAACTTGTAACATCCCAACCTTTCCTTATAAGATATTGTCCGCTTTAGGGCTAACCCACAGGGATTTGTTTTTGTGTGTTGGTGGGATTTGAAACCATGACCTCCTCCTCTCAAGATTAAACCACCACCACTACTTCCCAAAATACGTCATGTCAGTTAAGGTTGAATCATTCCCCATAGCCCATGGATATCTTCACGTTCTTTGTCGATATGGGATTTGCCTAGGATGTCACAATGTCGGCTATAAGAAGGATCATCATGGCATTGTTAGTGTTAACACATAACACATGCGTAAAAAAGAGGATCCCTTCATTCTGGCTAGTCAAGCAACACAAGTTTATTATGTGCATTCTTTGAAAGATCCTAATTGGGCTATTGTGGTTGAAACAAGGTCGTGAAACTTGTATGAGATGCATATAGAAGATGAAGCATACGAAGAAGATGCAGCTTCAGTCAATATTACAGGAATTAGAAATGATGAAGAAGATGAAATAACATGGAGAAGGGTAGGACATGAAGATATTGTTGTTGACGAAAATGAAACAAACTATTAGTTCAACTGATCATTTGGGTTTGGTTTGATTACAATGTCAAATTAGTATGTATTTTGGCCATAACTTTATCATTTTGAAATTTGTTGCCTTTATCGATATTGCTATATTTACGTTATCAATCCAAATTTATTTCCCAATGTTCATAGTCTATATTCTAATTTTCAACTTGTTGTCATCGGGTTTTCTACTCTACTCCATTCTTACTAGAACTTATATTGGTTATGTTAAAATTCTTTTTCAAAAGTTCTTCTCCATTATATGCCTATTGTTCATGGGGTTTCAGTAGTGGTTTTGAAAGAAGTCAATTCTTCAGTTTTAAGGAAAACAGAACCATGTGGAAAAGCTATTGGATTTCAGATTGTAATAGTAAATGTCATGCTTTTTGAAGTTGTTCTGTGATTTAGGATTTATTATAGAATCTATATGTATGGTTCTTGAATGGTGTTTCGGTTATGTTTGGCTTCTTTCATAGTCATGAAGCGTGATATTATAATAGGACAAATTAGTTAATGTGATATCTTTTTTTAACTGTGAACCCCAACACCATACTTATCCACAAACACAGCCGGTTTGGCGCTAATGCTGCTATTTTTCAGCTATTGCTGATGCTATTTTCAGCTATAGAACATCAGCTAATGCTACTATTTCCAGCCACTATTTCCAGCCACAAACCGTATGTGTTTGTGGATAAGTATGCTGCTATTTTGAACCACGGACATGCACCATACTTATTCACAAACACAACTAGTTTGGGGCTGGAAATAGCAGCATTAGTTGTTGTTCTATAGCTGTTGTTGTTGCTATAAAGATCCAGCTAAGTTGACTAACAACATTTAGAACGACATCATTTAAAACTTGGGATTGATCCCTATCTTGTGATCTGCTATCAGTTTGATTGAGTGGAAGTCGCTCAAAATGATATTAATTATGTTGTATACATTTATAATGACAGGAGTTTGTGTAAACAAAAGATGCTAGCAAGGACGTGCTAGAACTTGATGACAACCATATTACAGAACTGAGGATATTAGGGTTGTAATAGTTTTTGGAGTTTACTGCAATTTAGTTAAGTTGGTTGTGGATCTCTTGGTTTCTGTGGCTTTGGTTTCTGTGCATTTATAAAGTCCACCATACTTGTTGTACTCGACCAAACATTATACTTGATGCTCTTGTGAATGTCATCTTCATTATAAGATTTGATAACATAAAACTTGGCATTCTTATATACAGTCCAAAATCCGGAAAGTTATACTGGTCCTTTCTGAACAGGGAGAAAGGATTTTCATCCTTCACTGCTAGATCTGTAGGAGCACTCTTGCTGGCAGCCCTAGGGCCACAAGTAATTCATTAGAGGATTCAAAACTTCCATTTTTATGTGTTCTGTATTTAGGTTTGTTTCTATCATTTACATTCCACAACCTAGGGTTTTGTCTGTAATTCATGGAACCATACTGCGAAAGAGCATAATGACTCTGATCACTAAAGGTAGGTAGCTTTCCTACGTCATTATTATATCCACTTAACAGACCTGTTTAGTAATCTATGCTAAATGTAGAGACCTGTGAAATTGAATCATTAACACGACATCATACCTTATAAAAAAAGTAACATAAGGTAGATAACTATGAAAAACATCAATGCTCACGTAGCATAAAACAAACAAGAACCACATATTCCAATATATCTGGCTGGTACCATAAAGGTTCAGTTTCCATGCTCACCTTGTTTAGTGAGCTTACGACCTATGTACTGCTAGGGTTTTGATATTTGCTGTTGATATTGCCATTAGTTTTCATAGAGTTCAATCCATTAGACTTGGAAAGAACAGCACCACCCCTGCTATGGTTCTTAGTCCCAACACCAGCATTTTCATTTGAGATTTCACTGTGATATGTGGAATCCCACTTATAACAAGGAAAAGCTTCGGATCCATAAGATACAGGATGTTGAATGTATTGAGAAGGAGGACAAAACTACTGTTGCCTAGCATTTTTGCCCACCAACAACTTGCCAGGAGAAACTGTAGATAAGAATGATGTACTGTTTCTTGAAAATGTCCTTTTTTGCCCTGCTATGAGTTACTGTTTCTTAATAAGAATGGTGTAGCTAGTTTGAACTCTACTAGGAAGATGTCTCTGACTGGAACATAGGATTGAGCTGTGTGATTCTAGATTTGTTAGTTGTATAGGTTCTGCACTGTTGAATAAGGCTTTTGAGACTGTTGGGGAACCAGTTTCCTCTTCAAACGCAAACTAGTCTATATTTTTCAGAGCATATCATACCCATTAATTGCCAAGAGGTTGGGGTAATTTCATCAGTGATTCGTTGTCTCGTTTTATTCTTAGTTGCTTACTGTCCTTGTGGGAGTTCGGTTATGGAGTTTGAATAACAGTTAGAGTTAGACATTGTAAGCAGTTCTTCAGCTACTACGTGTTGATCATGTGAATTCTTTTCTGATTGAGTGTTTCTGTTGTTAATTAACCAAAATAGCTTTATAGAAGCTTATTGATACTATCGTTGCTTTATATACTTGCTGAGATGAAAGGATTCGTATGACATTTTGTGACTGCCCCGATTTGTAATTTGATATTGCATTTTAAGTAGTTTTTTGGGAGAACGTTGCAGCATCCGCAACATGATGGAACTTAGGTTTTATAATCTGGCTGACGTTGATTCTTGTAGTGGCTGTTCGTGAGGAAATAAGAAAATGATGTGGGACCGTTCTACGCGTGGAACATTACAAGGACTTATCGAGGTTTGTGCACTCAACATTGTCATGGTTATTCAACATGATTGTATCTTATAATTGATAGGATAATCTATGTTGCAGTAGACAGCACACAAGCTGGAGTTGTGAAGATGCAATTCTAATATACTGAAGATGTTAATGTGTTCTGAAGATAGATGCAAATATGCAATTCTAATGTTCTGGAGATGTTAATGTACTAATGCTGCAGTAGATAGTGCACAAGTTGGAGTTGTATTCCTTTGCATTAGATGCTACTGTTTTGAAGATGTTAATGTGTTATGAAGATAGATGCAATACACAAAAACTGCATTTTAATTAAGATAGCTTCTGCTGTTCATTTATTGTATTGTTATTGTGGTTCAGATGTTGAATTGTATGGAACTGGCTTGGGGATGATGATTTCTGGTTTCAACTCAAGAATTAAATCAATTTATGATTGGAAACTGCTCTCAATTAATTTATTGTTGTGTTGGTTTCAACTCAAGAATTCGGGAATTTGGGATCCCGATTCCGGAATTAGAATTCCCGTTCCCTAATCAAAATTCCCAAATTAAAATTGGGATTGGGAAAAGGAGCTCTAATTCTGGAATTTGAGATTTTGAAAATATGGGAATGGGGTCTCATTCCCACCCCTGCTGAATATGGGTTGTATCAAGGCATGTAATAGATCATTTAGCCATTGTCAGACTATAGAGCCTAAAGACAATTCAAGTAAAACAAAATTAAGAGTTGCATCTTTCCTACAAATAGAGAAAAGAAGTAACAAGGTACGACTACGAACTACTTAATGACATCAAACATACCACATGAGAACCCTGTACTTGAAAGTAACCATGATCATCATCCAGGGGAAACAGACCACTATAGCCTACAAAAAAATGAATCAGTGGTTTCTAATTGGTTAAAGAAAATGTGAAGCCAGAAAACAAACAACTCAAAACTAATTAAGCTTTGCTGACAGTATCATTGATTGTTCTGTCCTAACAATAGTAACGGTGATGTGGGCACTAGTCTGTGAGAGCTCAAGAAATCAAGCTACAGAAATTATTTTTGCCATCTAACCTCGGCAATAATAATATCCATAAGTGCTAGTAGGTGGATAATACATAGGTTGCTGCCCAAAGGATTCCATTTGAGCTCCTTTTGATGCCAGAAGTCACATCAACATCATGTTTGGCACTAGGTTTAACATCTCTTGAAGGGACGGAAGGGATTTTGGCCGTCATCTTGTAGAGGCCATATTTCACTGGTCTGGTAGAACTGGGTTGGCCGTCATTTTTCCATCGTCGTCGATCTTGCATCAATAGGAGTTCGGATGAATGAGTTATGACCAAAATACTCTACTATACAAATTTAGCACGAAGATGAAGAAGGTGAGGGGGTGAAGAGCAATGTGCGAAGGGAAAAATATGATGTTATGGACCAATTTATGTTATTTAATTACTAAGATAATTAATGTTCTAATAAAGTCATTTGATTATTTGATTTCTTGTATTTTTCCAATGTTAGTATTTACATTTACTCAAATATTTTTTTTGAATATTCTTAATTAAGGTAATATCTACCGGTTTAAACTTTAAATTGCCAAGCCTAACTTACCCCTTCTTTTTCTAAAAAAAATATAAGGTCAACGGGAGGCGTTACTTCAAAGAAATTGTCCGGATTATGAAATCTGTAATCGACGTTTAACTATGTCAAGTCTCCCCCAATTCACAGATATTTGTCAATCTTACACGCGCGAAAAGCAAGCAGACCATCATCGGTCATGAACCCGCCGCCGATCTCACTACTCACTTTCTCTCTCTTATACATAGTGGCAGCGGCAGCGGCAGATTCCTCACCACCACAGTGCAAAGCATGGCTCGTCCAATCCATTCCAACAGACATGCCCGACATTCCTCGTGTCACCGGCGTTCTCTCTACCGGGGACGTTCTCCGTTGGATGGCTGGGAACTCTACTGAGACACTTGATGTCATCGCGCAATATTGGCAGCTAGTAGCCTCGCCGAAAGATCCTCGGTCCGGTGATTATGGATACTCGGAGGCGGATATGGCAAGATTCGGAGTTGGTCAAGGAGCTGCTGTTTACAAAGCCTTAGAGGATGCTTCTGATCGTAATGTCAGTATTAGGTATATACAATTCGATTTGTATTTCCATTTCAATCTCTTCGATTCCTTTTGCTTCTTCAATGTTCATTGTATTCAGTCGTTGCTATTGTTAGGCTGCTGCAACACTATGGCGTGTATCCTGATTTCACTAAAGAACCGACTGAACTTGCTTCAAGAAGCCCGGAAAATGTGAAGAGTGCCACTCTGCTGTTCGACGATTGGTGGGGTTCTGGTATTGTTCATGCCAAGGTCTGGATATCTGATCGTAGGGATGTTTACATTGGATCCGCCAACAATGATTGGAAATCCCTGACTCAGGTACTTGGAATAAGTTGTCGATTGGTTAATTTTGTTCGTGGGGAGGCGAGGAGCTCTTACTGGAGATGGATTTTACTTTTGTTGTCTCTTCTTTCACAGGTTAAAGAATTGGGGATTTATCTTGTCAATTGTCCAAGTATAGTTAAAGCTGTGGAGATCTACTTTGATAACTTGTGGAAACTGGCATTTTTGAATTCATCAGTTCATACAAGAACGGTATGGGATCAAGAATGGCAGATCAATAGAACAGTTCCATGCTGGTCACATTTCATTGCTCGTAGAGCACGTTGCAAGTATGTTGGGATGCCTTTCATTTGGTGCTCCTAATTCAATAATGTACTATATATTTTTGCGATTTTCTGAACTGTAGCTGCACTCATTATGGAGTAGATGTCTTTGGAAGACAATAACTTCATCTTTATTTGATAGGAAGTGGCTGTATATAGACAGGGTGTCTAGATTCCCTGCTCATGTTTGATTCTTGAAATAATTAGCTACCGGTTCATTTAATATCTGTTGAAGTTGATATATGCAGTCGATAGTGCTCAAAGTCTTTTGGTATATTGATTTTACATTATAGGAGGTGAAATTACTGCAGACAAATGAGTTAAAGTTCTTTCTGGGGCAGAGATGAATGAGTTATTCAGTCATGTAACTAATAATAGTTTGTCATGACAGGTCACCTATCCCTCCTTATGTGGAGGTTCCCCATGTTACTGGCTATCCTATTTTATCAGACCCACATATGTTTAAACTTCAGATTCAGGCTCCAGGACTCAACTATTCAACTCCGGGGCCCCAACTTAACTATCTATCTTTTGCTCCTCCTGAGGTAATTTTCTCTAATGTTTACGTTCCAGAGTAGGTGTTGTCCATTACAGTTGGACAATCTTGTGTGTTTTCCTATAAGATGTGTATGGTTTTCTCTCTCTTTTCAAGATGAAACATATATGCAGATGTCCATGTCCTAGTATTTATTGTTATTAATTCTTCACCTCGACAGCTACTATTTGGAACGCATCAAACTGATGAGCAGGCATGGGTCGACACCATAAAATCCGTTGGAAGTGGAATGACAGTAAGGATAAATACAATGGATTGGCTTGGTCAGTCCCAATATACAAAAGACAAGGTTTACTGGTCCTCACTCTCATCTGCAGTATCAGAGGTATGAGTTCTACCACTGCTTATGGTAACCTTACCATTTACAACTCCAGACACTACCGCATCTGAAAGTTACGGATATGTTACAGGTTATTTTCTCAAAGCATGCAACAGTGAAGATCCTGGTTGCATACTGGGCACACAACATCAACAACACAGACGAATACCTGAAGTCTCTCCTCTACTCGAATGTACTATGTTCTTCGTCCAAGCTCAATGAATGCAATGGTAAAGTGGAAATCAGGTACTACATGGTTCCAGGTTACAACATCACGGGGCCTGCTCTGAGCAATGGGAAGAGAACAGGAAATCTGTATCCTGGTTTTACTAGAGTGAACCATGGGAAATATGCAGTTAGCAACGCCAGAGCTCATATAAGCACAAGTAATCTTGTATGGGATTATTTCTATACTACAGCTGGTGTCAGCTATGGGACCTACCACCCTGCCATTGTTTCACAGCTCCAGGCCGTTTTTGATGCTGATTGGGATTCGCAATACACGGTTCCAGTTAACGAGCTGGTTGACGAGGGTCGTTCATATTCAAGCTGAGAAGGACCATGTTTACACGAACTATTTGTAGATGTTGAAGTTGAAACTCTTGAGCTTTGGGAATGTGTTGTATTGAAGTTATGTACTGGAAGCTCAAATAGGCCTATTATCCATTTTGGTCATTAACGTATGGAGTTTGTAACAAATTGGTCATTAACCATTAATACGTAACCTACTAGTTATTAACCTATAATGTTTGTATCAATTTGATCATTCTGTCAATTCTCTATCCAAATTCTACATTAAGTGTTGAGATGCAATCAACACTCCTAATCAACCCTTATATATTAAAACATTATTTTTATCTTGTTAAATAAAAAACTTAAAATTTAGTTTTCGAGCGGATGGCAAGAAGTAAATGACTATACCATTTTTCTGAGGCAATTATTCTCTCAAGTCAGTTCCAACTTTCACTCGGCGCTCAATTTGTCCGTCGGAGATCATGATTACCCACATCGGCCATTGCGTTTGTTTGTTTGTTTGGAGCCTCCGATTCCTCCCTATAATTTTTTCTAGCAAATTCTAATGTTTTTTAATCTCTGACACTCTTCTTAGTAGAAATCTATAATCTGTTTCAACTTATCATGACGTCAACTTATCATGACGTTAACTTTTTCTTCCTCTTGTCGGTCATATTTGTTATTTGCCCACCTTTTTGGGTTGTCCGAACTGATGTTTGGTTGTTCCGTGCATCTTCAAATCGCGATGATGCGACCACAATATGAGCAACCACTCTTTAACAAAACCTGTTGGATCTAATGCAAATCTTTGCCTACCACGTCCTCAGGGCCGGCCATTAGGGTGTGCTGGCCTGCCCTCCGACACAGGGCCATAAAATTTTGGGGGCCTCAAAATTTTCGGGTTAAGTAGAAATACCTGAGAAATGTATTATAAAATACTATGCAAATAGAGACATTAATGTAGTGTTAGCCTAGTGGCTTAGCTTTTTAGTTTGTTTTGGAAGGGCAAGGGTTCAATTCCTTGCTTTGACAAAATAAAATAAAGTATATATTTCAACAAAGATTGTTTGTTTTCTTTCTCAATTTTTATATATCTTTATTATTTTGGTCTTTTTTATATGGTATTAATTTTATTAATTTATATACAAATAAATTAAATTTTCTCAATTTTTTATTGTTTTAATAAAAATTCATGTAGGCTAGGAATGACATGAATTTTCCAAATATGTTATAAATCTATCACGAGTCAAGTTTTACGTGCCCCATATCATCTCAGGTCATATTAATACAAGTAAACCGAGTATATGTGATCATTTTTTAATATGACTGCACTATAGTTTTGGAACAGGGCCTCCAAAATTCATTGGAAATGGCCTTGTTGTGATTCTAGTTGGATTTCTCATCTAGTCGTATTCTTTGAACATCATTATCATAAAGATATTGGGGTAAGTTTTGACAGGAAATCTTGTATGAGAACACTCATTTTGTTCTCACTATGAGAACACTAATCTCCACCTTTTATTCTTTTAATATAATCTAATAGCTTAAAATACATGGGCATCTTTGTAATTTTAATAATTTCATTAATTAAATCATAAAATACTTAATATCTCATGATTTTTGGAGATTCTGCCTCCACATTCTTCTCTCCAACACGGTTTCCCTAAATTGCATTTGTTCACCATGAATTTACAAGTTTGCTGCAAATTGTTTAGGTACATGATACCTATTAGTATTACATTTGCGTGGAACCTTCCTCGCACGAACATGTTCCTAATTATTATAATAGGTACACATTTATGTTCCTAATTCTTATAATAAGTACACATTTATGTTCCTAATTCATATAATAGGTACACATATATGTTTCTAATTCTTATTATAGGTACACATTTTAGTATATTTTCCATGATGGAATCAATAGGCAAACAAGGAATTTGTTCCAAATCAGTGAAATCGGGACACAAAATCAACAACCAGTAGACAAAATTGGAATCAACATCTAATACACTAAATTATAACATTGTTTCGGAGCAAAATTTAGAAACTTCACACCTAATATACTAGATTGGGACATTGTATCTCAACAAAATTTACAAAACATGTACAATTGGTACCTACTCGACTCCGTAGGTACAGAAGAAGAACAATCAAAATTTACTTAACTATGTACCTAATATACTAGATTGGTACAGCGGATCTGGAGAAGAAGAAGAAGAACGACGATAGACAGCGGCTCTGAAGCCGGCTCCATCTCCGACCAAGCTTCGACGACGGGCGAACGGCGGTGGGAAGCGGCTCTAACGACCGGCTCCATCGCGAGGAAGAACCCTATTCCGACCAAGTTTCGACGACGGGCGAACGACGGTGGAAAGAGGCTCTGATAGCGGGCTCCATCGCGAGGAAGAACACTCTCCGACCAAGCTTCGATGACGGGCGAACAACGGTGGGAAGCGGTTCTGACAACGGGCTCCATCGCGAGGAAGAACGGTAGTGGGCAGCGGCTCTGAAGCGGCTCCATCTCCGGCCAAGCTCCGACAACGGGCGAACGACGGTGGGAAGCGGCTCAAACAACGGCTTCATCATAGAAACCCTAATGATGACAGTTATATGGGATATGAAGAACAAAAGGATATGACGCCAGTTATATGATAAAACAAAACCCTAATTTAATTATATACACTATTGTTACTATTTTACCCTTTTAATTTTAGCCATTAGATTTTAATATCAAATCTAAGGGTTTTTAGCTATGTTAGTTAACCCAAAGTTTTAACACGTCTTTGGGGATCACCGTGTTTAACCCCTAATTTAGCCACACTACGACATAGTCTTTCCATCAATGATGGTTTATTTTAGGGATTTACAAGTTGCTCCTTATGATGCATTTGGAAGAATTGAAGCAATAACGGTATGAGTAGATGTTTTAATTAAAAAAAAAAATTAGAGAAAGATGAGTCTTTTTTTTTTGTGGTTGATTAATTATTCTCACCAAATCCATTCTTGAATCATTTTTTCCATCTCTTCCTTTTCGATCACCATACCGAGGGCCAAATTGTTGATTGTAGGGTTCACCCCACTTTTTAGTGACCAAGAAAGAAGGATGGAAGTAGGACTGGCTAATGGGACGGGCACTCGTACCCATTAAGAAATTAAAAGTGGGTACCCATATCCCTCGAAACTCATTCCGTAGCCCGAACCCGTTAGGGTAGTGGGTACCCATTAACGAAAATAAGATTGGGCCGGGGTATCCACTAAACCCACTAACAGCAAAAACATTATGTATTTAAAATTTACTAATTAAATTTATTAATTGCATAAATAATAAATATGAATGTCTTAAATCATAATAGTATAATATATTAATAATGCTAATGTTGCATTCGTCAGTCAATCGTTCCTCCTTACAGCTTACTCCTTCGACTTCCAGAACATGAGTGAGAAGACTAATGGTCAATGGATGAGATGAATCGAAGATTCATATAGCAGAGCAACTATTTAGGAAATTAGGTTTAGGTCGTTTAGGAAATAGGAAAAGAAATAAGGAAAAAGGAATGGATGAGAGTTGTACACAGTGAGTGAGAGTCACGAGTGGAGAATGAGAATATGAGATTAATAGATTAGTAATTGGTTTAGTTTAGGTAGACCTTTAGGTAATTACTAATTAGGTTTAGGAATTTATTTATTTATTATTTATACTAGTATTTTGCCCGCCCGTCGGCGGGGTCTAACCTCCCAATAATATATAATTCTAAATTTTGGAACAAATAACAAATAATATGTAACAACATTATTATTATTATTATTAAGATAAATTATACCTCAACTATAACAACTTAGACCACCATCGAAGTTTTAATACTTAGAATTTTATAAAATTAGTATAACTAATATTTGTTGTATTTAGGTTCTCAAAGTTAGATTAGTGTAACTTGTATGTATAGTGGTCAATATTTTGATTTATAATTCTTTAATAAGCTAGATACATGCAGTTTGACTGTGAATTGTCATCTTATTTTCAGTTCTCTCCATGTCAACTTTTGGTATTCGTTGCTAATTAAAGTTTTTGTTATTTTATAAATTTCACAGCGCTCATTTATTTGGTTATCGTTATAATTTTTGTTTGTCAAGTTTGATGAACTATCTTTTTGTTTTAATTCGATGAACTATCTTTTGCTTTGATTCGATGACCTCATATAAATCTTTTTTGTTGTCAAGCATGCATTAGCCCGCGCACCAAGCACATAAATTAATAATGATATGGATTTGAGAGAAAAATGTAATTCATAAGAATCACACACTACTTTGAAATCTAATATTTTGTTCTAAAATCTCAATTTTCTAACTTTTTAATGGATTAAAGTTATAAATTTTGGTAGGAAAACAATAAAAAAAATTATGTGAGCAAATTAATCCAAAAAAATGCATGAGCGAGAAGTTGAAGTTGTTATCCCTGAAGATTTTAAAATAGGTTTGTAGATTATACTCATTCAGGTGCACATTAATAATGATAATTTTAACCATTTTTATGATTACTGTCCAAACCATGATGATTTAAACATGGTAAAATTCAAGTTGACAGTTACTTTAAGATATAGGTAAACAAAAAAATTGTTACATGTAAATACATTAAATTTGAATAGTAATAGATTTAATACAATCATAATATTTTATCATCGTATATAGTTTTAATAATCTAACATATCAATTTAAATAAAAATATAACAAAATTGGTGGATGTTGTGGCCCGTTGACAATTAAAATCATTTAAATATAAAATAAAATAATATTGATAATTGGCTAGATATCTAAGGTAAGTTTAAAAATAAATATAATATAGTCTTTATGATAAATGCTTACATATTATACATGTATAGATATAGTATATTTATAATTAAAAAATTATTTGGAAAAAATTATTTTCATTTATCATTAAGAAAGAATTTTTTTAGTGACAATTAAAAAGGGAAACTAATCATTTGTGCTTAAAAAAATAAAATATATAAAGTTAAGAAGATATTTTTAATTTTATTGAAACAACAGATTTTTTAAACATGAAAAAAATAAGAATATTTTTCGAAACTGAACATGGGATCAAATTTATAGGTAGTATTTATTTAAAAAATTTGGTAATAAAAATTGAAAATATATATTTTTAAAAGGAAAAGTTAAAGCTTATAATAACTTAAACAACGGGGACAGGAAATTTTTTAGAAACGGTAAAAATATCAATTTTATGGTTATTATAATTTTAATGAAATAAGATATTAAATTTTAAGGAAAAACTAAAAAGTAAACTTGAAAAAATAATCATTGATCGGCATCGTAAATTTTAAATGAAAATAAGCCAGAAATTCAACTCCCACAAATCGGGGTAGTGGGAATGTTTTAAATTAATAATAGGGTTTATACACCTTTTTGCCCCTCTACTATGCAAAGTTAACAAACATGCCTCTCTACAAATTTTTTGTCGTTTCATATCCTTCTACTTTGACACGATTAACTAATTTACCCTTCCGTCCATAACTCCGTCCAATTGCCGTTACAAGTGCTGACTGTTGCTGATTGTACGCCACACGTCATCGTTGACTAGGAATTCCACTAAACTTTAAACTAGTAATAAAAAAGAAGATAGTAATTAAACATTAAACTTCAGTGACTGATTGGTAATTTGGATTCCATCTCCACCTCCGATATCTCCAAGCTCTAGGAATCGAACAACCGCTATTTGAAAAACTCCACTCCGACCTTGCCGAAATCGTCCGAAATCAAATCACCCCCTCGAAGCATTCGATTTCCTCACAGTAACGTTTAACTTCCTGTCGTCCCCAATCTCTGCATCAGTTTTCAAAAAATCCCTCCCGTCAAGTGAAACTACGTCTCATCGGAATCAACCTTAAACGACACATTCGAGGCTATTGCTCTGTAATTAAAATCTTAGCTCCCCTGTATTCTAACAGGAACAGAGTGTACCAAATAATACATTGGAGAATGACGATCTGAACCATTAAACTTTCGGATTAAGGAACGTACATGGCAATTAAGATCGGGATCCCCATAACGAGAGTACCTGGGAGAGTGGAGGGGGAGAAAATTGTGACGATCTATTCGAGGCTCCCATTTTTTATGAGATTGATCCAGAAGGCGAGGGCGACGAGTATGATGATTTTCTGGAGGGTTTCATCGGCGATCAAGTGGAGGTTCATGGCGTAAGGGTCGTTGGTGGAGATGAAGTGGAAGAAGAAGAGAGGGATGGCGAAGATGGCGACGAAGCGGTTGATGTCGGAGCATTGGTCAGGGGAGAAGATTTGTGGCAGTCGGGGGCTCCGATGAGGCTCGTGGTCGAACTGCTATTTCTAATTGGTTTTGTGAAAAAGAGGAACCCAATGGATTAAGTATTTTCCGATAGCTCCGGTGACTCGGTGACGTGATTTCGGACGATTTCGACGAGGTGGAATGGAGTTTTTCAGATAGCGGCGAGTTTGATTTGATTCCAAAGCTCAGAGTTTATATATTGGAGATGGAGATGGAATCCAAATTATCAATCAGTCACTGAATTTTAATGTTTAATTACTATCTTCTTTTTAATTACTAGTTTAAAGTTTAGTGGAATTCCTAGTCAACGACGACGTGTCGTGTACAATAAGCAACAATCAGCATTTGTAATGGCAATTGGATGGAGTTATGGACAGAAGGGTAGATTAGTTAAACGTGTCAAAGTAGAAGGATATGAAATGACAAAAAATTTGTAGAGGGGCATGTTTGTTAACTTTGCATAGTAGAGGGGCAAAAAGGTGTATAAACCCTTAATAATAATTAATAATGGCCGTTAACAGATTTTTATATTATTATTTTCATTTAAAATTGGTATAAATAATGATTAATTAAATGGAGCATTGTGATTGGTGGAATGGCTAGAATTAAGGAGAAGGCTTCAAAATGAGGGAGTCATTTATTTTGCTTTATATATTATAGTAGATTAATCGGGCTTAATGGGTACCCACGGGTATTACCCATTCGGGTAGTGGGTACCCATAAGCCTCCAAAGCCCTCCCGTAGCCCGAACCCGTTCAGGTAATGGGTACCGGTCGGAATCGCGGGTACCCATTACCCGCTATGCCATTAGCCAGCCCTAGATGGAAGCCTTCCTTAAGAGAACTTACAAGCCATGAAAATTGATTTGCTTCTTTTTTTTCTTCTGCTGCTGTTGTTATTGTTTTGGACCTTTTTTCGGTTGACGGTTGCTTGTACTCAATTTTGGGTTGTGTTGTCCAGGACTTTGACGGCGATCCTTTTTTCTCAAAAGATATTTCTTATATTTAATTATCTAATCTTTATTTTTAAATTTTTTTGTTGTCAGTGAAAGTGCTTCCTGGCGGGATTCGGGCTCGAAGCATCAGTTGTTCTCCCACGAAGGAGGTGGTGACATGGTTATACAATTTACTTCACAAAGTTCCAACGTTCCAACGCCATGTATAATTTTTCCAAAGTTCCAATGCCATATATGTTGAATTTTCTTCACAAAGTTTCGGCGAAAACTTCTTGATGTTTTTGCCAAAATGTTCCTTAAGGGTAGCTGTGTATTACTTTTTGATTATGTACCTTCTTTGATGATCCCGGGTCACTTCTTGAGACTCCATCGCATCCGGAGCATTCCCGATGGCTAACACCTGTGTACTAACACAAACACTAGAAAACACATCAAATAGATTCGAAACGGGCCAAGGTAACCAATTTGATAAGCAATAGCGTTAATGAATAGAAATCCGCTAAACTACCCCTAAAATGTGTTTCAGACAATGGAATGTCGCTTAATTGAGGCTTATAAACACGATATTTCTAGTGTCATCAAGGTTCCATGTAGTGATCCGGTTATCCCTAAAAGCTCAAAAGGTGACTCTGATGAAAGTAGAGGTACTACTCCAGAGAATTCTGATTCTCCTGTTACAGACCCTATTTCGGTCCCTCTAAGCGATCCATGCCCACCGAGTGATTATACTATAGGTGCTGATGCAGAGGTTGTTAAGTCATCAGCTTCAGAAACACCTCCTCTACAAAAGGAGGATGAATTCCAATTAGTTGTCAAAGGTTGTAAGCCTGCGCAATCCTCTATTCCTCATTCAGCTAGCATAAGTTTTGGTAACAAATTTGACTCTCTTAGTTCTCTAGGTGAAGATTTTACAGCTTAACCCTCAGCAAAGCGTGAGTTATTGGTGGTTACTGATCTTTTGGGTCAGCCTAAAAGGGGGCGTGGTCCGAAAGTCAGAGGTAGGTAGGGTAGGGTAGAACGTTGTGGATTAAACAACCCCTCTAAACAGTCTGAAATGGCTGCCATTCTGGTCTCAGGTGGTGTTCATTTTTGTGCTATTTTGGAAACTCGAGTTCTTGAAGATAATTGTAAGGGGATTATCGACAAGCTCTTCTCTATCTATAAGTTTGAGAGTAACTACTCCCAAGCCAAGCTGGGGAGGATTTGGATTCTATTTAAACCTAACATTTCTTGGTCATTTGTGTTTTAGTCTCCTTGGTATATTACTATTCTAGTTCATAATCCTTAGTGTTCAATAACTTTTTTTAGGGTTCGAATTCTAAGGTTGAAAGATCCTCTATATATGCCTAAATCTCTCAAACAAAGTTGCCTTATGTTCCTTAGATTGCACTTGGGGACTTTAATGCAGTCCTTGGACTTGCTAACTCTTTGGCTGGCATCTTTTCGCACTCTAGTGTACTGGATTTCAACGACTGGGTCGAATCTATAGAGCTTGTTGAGCATGTTAGTGTGGGACCTTTGCTTACTTGGACTAACAAGTAGAAAGCTACACCTTTGGCTCATCGTTTAGATCGTGCTTTCATTAACGGGGAGTGGATTGATGAATTACCTAGGAGTCATCTCCATGTTCTGCCTCCTAAATTCTCATATCATTGTGCATTGCTTCTTCATTTGGACTTTGCTTTGCAATCTTTTCCCAAGCCCTTCAAATCCTTTTAAGTATTGGAATGAGCACCCAAAATTTAAGGACTATTTGGAAGAAGCTTTGAGCTTCCCTTGTACAGGTTCTAAGCTTTGGTGCTTTCATAGGAAGCTTAGGGTCCTTAAGGGTCTGCTGAAACAGTTGAATCGGGACCATTTTTCTAACATCAGTGTGAGAGTTAGGAATCTTGAGGACAAGCTGAAGTCTGCACAACTTTCCTCTCTTCAATTTCCTAATGATGTTACTTTTCGGCATGAGGCTTTTGTAATGTCTCAGCTCTCAACTTGGAAGCAGTATGAAGAGGAGTTCTTTATATTGAAGTCAAGGATCCTAAGTGTTTCTAGTGGGGATAGGAATACCAACTATTTTCACAGGTCGGTCAAAATGAGGCATCGTAGGGCTTCATTCTCTCCCTAATTGATAATTAAGGTAGGGTGGTTACTGACATTCAAGATACTGGGAAAGTAGCTGTGGAGTTCTACCTTCTGGGAGTTCCTAATTCGGATGTTTACAGCTTACAATCGGATTTCTTCTCCTCTTTGTTAAAAACTAAGCTTACTGATTCGCAGGGTTTAGATCTTTGGGCTCCTGTTACCAGGGAGGAAGTCAGAAAGGCTTTCTTCTCTATGCCTAGTGACCATGCACCTGGTCCCGATGGGTTTTTGTGGATTTTTACAAATCATCTTGTGCCACGATTGGTGAGGATGTCTTCCAAGAAATCAAGTATTTCTTTGATGGTGGGATGATTTCTCGTGAGGTAAATGCTACAAGCTTATTCCTAAGGTCCCGAATGCAGATAAAATGAAGAATTTTAGGCCTATCTCCTGTTGTAAAGTCTTATACGAAGGCCTTGTGAAAATTATCTCTACTCGGCTTAGTCTAGTTTTATCTGAGGTTATTAGCCCAAACCGATCTGCTTTCATAAAAAACTGTCTTATCAGTGATAATATCATGATGGCCCATGAACTAGTTAGTAATTACCACGCCAACAAAATAACTCCTAGGTGTGCGATTAAGATTGACCTTATGAAGACGTTTGATTCTGTTGATTGGAAGTACTTATACTCTGTTATGCTTGCCATGAACATCCATGTTGTTATGATCAATTGGATAAAAAAATGTATGAACACTATTCATTTTAGTGTTTGTATTAATGGTGGCTTAAGTGGGTATTTCCCTGGTAAGAAGGGGCTCCATCAAGGCGACCCATTGTCTCCATACCTCTTCGCGATAGCCATGGAACCATTGTTTTGCATCTTCGACAGAGCTACTCTTAAGGGCTATCTCCCTTTTCACCCTCATTGTAAGTCTTGGGGCATTACTCACCTCTATTTTGCTGATGATCTTTTGATTTTTTTTCAAGTGGTTCTCTGTTTTCTATGGAGAGCATATGTAGGCTTTTGGATGAGTTCTATCACATTTCAGGCCTAAGGTTCAATCCGGAGAAATGTGAGGTTTACCGTGGAGGAGTGGTAGAGGAGGTCAAGCGGAGCATTACTCAGTATATTGGCCTCCCTATTGGTTCTTTACCTGTTTGCTATCTTGGTTTGCCTCTGGTTTCTGGTAAGTTGAGTATTGCCTCATGTAAGCCTATGATCGACAGAATTGTCCAGAGAATTACAGGTTCGAGGGCTAAGTGTTTATCATTTGCGGAGAGATTGTAGTTGATTCAGTCGGTCTTGACTAGTATGACTCAATACTGGATGGTGGTTTTCCCCTTGCCTAAAACTGCGATCAAAGAAGTTGAAGCAATCTGCTCTAAATTCCTCTGGTCTGGTGTTGATACTGGCGTTAAACGGAAAACCAAGGTATCGTGGTCTAAACTTTTCAACCCCAAGATTAGTAAAGGTATGGGGGTTAAAGATCTCGTCTGGTGGAACACAACCTATTGTATGAGGCATATTTGGAGTATTTTATAGCAAAGTGTCAGTTGGTGGTTAGCTTGGGTTAGAAAGTACCGCATAAAGGGGGGGGGGGATTTCTCGTCTATAACCTCCTCTATAGGTTCATGTCTCTAGAGGAAGCTTTTGAAGCTTCATGATCTAGCTCCCTCCTTCATTGCTCAAAGTTCTCCCCATTTATGGAATGGTAAGCCCATGCTGCGGTATTAAGTTTCCAAGGTTTGGAAGGATTTGATTCCAGCCCTTCCCATCATTCCCTGGTGCAGCATTGTTTGGGATGCTCCAATTATTCCATGGAATGCGTTCATTTTGTGGACTATATATCTTGATTGTATACCTACTCCTACCAAGCTGGCTTCTTGGGGTATTTCCTACGATACCAGATGCCGCTTTTGCACTGCGGGCCTGGATTCTCGTCTATAACTGTCACCATCTTTTTTGGGACTGTGCCTATTCTCATTAAGTTGTTGTTGGTTCCTTTGCTGGTATTGTTGTGTCGTTGCAGGTTGATTGGGATCATTCAAGCGACTGGATCGCCTCCCTAACCATGACATCTTCCAATTTGGCGCAGGTGTGCAAATTACTTAGGGGCGCAGCCATAAGTCATATTTGGCGTGAGAGATGTCAGCGATTTTATGCTAGCAAGTCTCTTCCCAGCGCAGTTTTGATTTGTAACATCAAGTTCAAGATTTTGGCTCTTGGTTTTTCAGGGACCTCAACTTGCCATAAGTTTATAGTTGATAATATTAAGATGTAAATATTCTCTTCTCCCTTTGATAGGGCGGGTGTCATCCCCCCAGTTTCTGTCTTGTTTTGTCGGTATGTAAAACTTTTTCGGTTAATTATGCCACTATTGGTGGGTTAACCATTTTGATGAAATGAAATAGTATTCATAAAAAAAACATAAAAATGTTTATCATACAAATATTTTTAAAGGAATTAAATTGATCGGTTCAGATACTTCAATATTCATACATTTCCCATACCCCGCATGTAACAATTTTTGGGTTTACCCATACCTTAGAATATCTGGTCAACTCGGGCTTATCCTATTTGACCGGTTCGAGTTAAACGGATAACCGTAATTACGGTTATAGTTTCCGGCCTAAGTTAAACAAATCACCTATTTTGTTGGCCTTTTCTACTCTCTTTTTTATAAAATATTTTGTATGGTGTGGGAAATTTTTGTTTGAGGATATTCAATAAATAATTCATCCCAAATATTTTGTTTAGCCATAATATCTTTCAATATTTTATTATTATCATATATTAATGTAAATTATTTGTAATTAAATTTTTAATTAAGTTCGACAGTAAATATACAATTTAGAGATATTGAGGGTGGTTTGGTTGATGGAATTGGGTTTCAATTCCCAGGCCACTGAGAATTGTAGTGTAATTATTTGGTCTAATTCCTAGTGGGTCGGGAATTGGAACCCAATTTCATCAACCAAACGGCCATATTATTTTTAGTTTATTGGTATGGATTTAAGTTCTAAACCCAATCATTATTGAATAAATTGTGTTGGCCTCTACCAAAAAATTTGTTGGTATGAAGTTATGTTTTAAATCCAATTATTATTAAATATTTTGGAATTTATTATTAATGATTTAATGATTAAATTTAAATTTTTAAATCCAACAAACCATATATGAGATTGGGAATCTACCAAAAAATTTAATAATCCTAATTCAAATTAGGGTTTACAAACCTAAATACTAAATCGTGAAATTGACTCGGTCTTATATGACTATGACTCATAAATTTTAATTTTGATTTTGTTTCTGTCAAAACTAGGGATATATATGAGCCAGTTCGATTTTTTTTTAAAAAAATCATTTGTGAGATGGGGTCGTTATAAGCAAGCTGACATGTGAACATGCTCGTCAACTAAATGAGCTGAGGTTGAGCTAATATGCTAGCCAGCTTAGTAGACTTATGATCTAATTCATTTCGTTAGCTCGTTAAGGGAGGCTCACGAGTTGGCACAATTATAACTAATGAGTTACTATAAGTTATTCCTTATAAATCTAGTTTATCAATTAGTTAATCTAATTTTTAAATTTAAAGAATAATTCTAGTCCTTCATATGGTAATTAAATAATCAACCCTCATTTGGGATTTGAGAGATAGCTTTTAAATATAAAATTGACAAATTGCTACTTTGCTCAAGCCATATATATCATGAAACTTTGAAAACTTTGATGTTTGAGATGTGAGATTGACATATTGATATTATTGTATGAGTCGTATAAGAGGCGCTTTAACTACGAGGGGGCTAAGAAATATTCGAATATTTGTGAATTTTGATTTTGTGATTTTTTATATTTATGATATTTTGTAGCACTTATATCGTATTTTAATAGAATTTTTTTATTTATGATATATTGAGATGTGCACTTAGATTAGGCAACAACTTCGTATAGAGATCCAAAATAACTTCACTTACTATTCATTAATCGCATAGGTATCTCATCTAGATACATAGTTCTCGCCTAAATTTGTCTTTTGATCACATTTTAGAATTGGGATTTAGATTTGACACAAGCGTGATGACTGTAACTGTTTACCGGTCAAGTGTGACGATTTATGATGACTTAAGGTTTCCTATATCCAACTTATGGAAAATGATGAACACAAACCAAATGAATCCATCATACTTTTTTGAAGTGATGAATCTATCATACTTAGTTAAGGATTTTCTATGCCTTCTACTAAATGATGTCATTTATCACGGGTACCTAACGGGTCTAGGTATGGAACGAATACCATCAAACAAGTCTCACTCATCGTCCAAACCGAACATATTTTAGGTTTTTCCCGTCTCCGTCAAACATCTGCATTGATTGGGTTTCACCGCCCATAATGGTCAGGTTTGGTTGGGTACCCGATTTGTGATTACTAAATGCCAAGCATAGCTAATGTGTCATTCCTCTCTGTTTCTTTATTCGTTTCGTGTCTCGGTGTTATTTGTGCGTTGTGGAGTTCATATCCCAACATTATTTGTGCCTTGAGGGGATTTCAACTTGGTCTTGTATAAATAAGAATATGTGTTTTCAGGTGATTATGAGCTTGTTCTAAAAACTCTACAATACTACTTATCTTAAGTTATGACAAAAGTCGATATCGTGTGGTATTTGTACATCATAGCACCCTGCTAGTGTTCCGTTGCATTTAATTGTGTCTCGTTGGGTTGGGGTGTTACAAGTTTTTTACATGCTCTGAAATGATTACAACTAATAAAATAATTTTCAAAGTTTGAACACTCAAACATGTCACAAATGGTCGACCTAAAACTCTAATATGGGTTGAAATTTTGACAGATTGAAAATTGAGGAAAACAACATTAAAGAATGAATGTTCAAAAGGAATTTGAGGTAAAGGTGAGATGGACACATCCGTCAATTAGTGAGGAGAGCGTCTGTATTTTTCTTGTTGCTTGTGTTAGTCATAATTTTCATGTAGAACATACGATTTAAGTAGAATCGAGGAAACAATTATTTCATTCAACTTGATTAATTAGCTTAATAAAAAAAATGATTAATCCTTTTTTGATTTACTATTATTTTTAATACCAAAACGACACAATTTCCCCTCATCGGGGTGAGCTCCCCTGGATTAGGGCGATTTAGTAGGGTTGGTTGTTTAATGTTTTAAGGATTCTAAGGAGTTAAAATTAGAATTTTAGAAACTAAGAGTTGATTCAGGGTTGTAAATCCTAGGTTGAATTAAGGTTGTCGTAACAAGTAAAACAAGATATCATGAAAAGGGAAATTATGCAAATATCACTTGGCCACATGGATTATGACATAAACATAAATCTACAAAAAAATACTAAATTCAAGCTAATTAATTTACAATTTAGGGTTAAGGACCGTCAACCCTAATTTGAGTTAGGAGGAATAAGAAATCATTGGAAATGAACTTGCACAAAGATAGCATGGGTTCTTACAGGAATAAAATCGAAATTAGAATTATTGAGTTATAGCTCATTAGACGATAGGGTTTAGAGCGAGTCGTAAACCCAATTTGAGTTAGATTTGTTGTGACAGGTAGAACAAGATAGCATAGGAAACGAAATTGATCAAAATATAGCATGGGTTCTTACAAAAAGAAATCATAATTAAAATAATCGAGTAATAGTTTATTGAACGATTTAGAGTTTAGGGTCGTAAGCCCTAATTTGAGTTATGGTTGTTATAAGGGGAGGGACAAGACATCATCAAAAATAATTTGCACTTAATGACATGAGTTCTCACATAATAAAATTATAAATAAAACGAGCGAGATATAGCTTATTAATTTTTTGTCTATAAATTGTCGACTTATATACTACGATATTTTGGTCGTAAAAATCTCACATTTGACATAAAATGATGCATCCTTCGTGTCCATGTATGCATATCAACATCCATGACCTACATCCCTTAATCCGTAAACCCTATGTACAAAGTATTCAATGATAACAAGGTTTAAATACTAAATTTATAAAATAATAATTACAAGGTATAAAATTCAATGTTGTCAGGACCGGACCGGATATCGAGCTGGTATAGTGAAAGGTTTGAGGGTTTAAGGTCCGGCTGGAATTGGACCGTGAAAATCAGTTTAAAAAACCAGTCATACTATTTCTTTATAAATATATATATATATAATAATATATATATATATATATATATAATAATATATATATATATATACAGCGGCCCATTGGCCGATTTTTTGTGTTAATAGTTTACCGGAAAATAATTTTTATTTAGATTACTTAGAAGTGTGGTTGAATTTTTTCTACTTTTTATTTCTACTTTTTAATATATACTTTTTTCTACTTTTTATTTCTACTTCGTAATATATAATTATTTAATTCAGATGTTGGTAAAAAATTATAAATTTGTTATCAATTGTTGGGATATAATAAACAAAAGCATTATAGTTATGCTTTCTTGTTGTTACGTTGAAAACACTGCAACTTTTCTTTGATTAAATAGTAAACTACTCCAATCATTAGGTGTGACATTGTTGGTTGTTCACTTTGTCTCTTAACCATGAGGTTGAGAGTTCGATTCTTGTTCGTGAGAAAAGAATCAAAAAATTTTGTTTGTCAGAACCGATTTTTATCCAAAATACCCTCATTCCTAAAATGAAGGAGGAGCTCTAAAATCCTCAAAAAGCTGACGTGTCAACTGAAAAAAATGGTATCTGCTTTAATGTATTAGTAGATATATATATATATATATATATATATATATATATATATATATATATATATATATATATATATATGTGGAAATGACTACAACGCTCCCGGAGCACCAGATGCTCCCCTCTGTTTGAACCAATCAAGGTGAATCTCATTCGTTCATTTTGGAAGATCTAATCTAAGCCATCCATAACTAATTTAATTTTAGTATTTAAATAAATTATAATTAAAATAACTAAAAGGTCACTACAATTTTTTCAATTAAATAAATACTCATAACTCTTTCTGTTTATGTTCAAATTAAGTTTTATCCACACCAAATTAAATGATGATCATCATAAGAACATCAAATACATATTAAGTACAATTATTTTGTAACTTGTTAAATTACTTCACCCTTTTTCAAACATCTATCCATACTTGAATTGACTCCAACTCACCAACCCATCTTAATCGCCCATACCACCTAAGTGAATGTTTTTACTCCAACCAACTCACTCAACTCTTATCACTCTTGCAACCCGATAGAATGAGAGTTTCCAAAATACTAAGAACCATAGAATTCCATTCTCTCCAATCTCTATCTTTTCTCCAATCATTTCTTCACATCTCAACCTCATCCCATGTCGTGTATGGAAACCGCCCTCCTGTCGATGAGTCTTGAGCCACACAGATGCAGTACTTATAGTAATTACAACTTCTGAAATGAGTGTAATATTATTAAATACCTTTATATTGGCGTTCCTTGTGTTTTTGTTCTTTGGCGTCGGATTTGCATCAGAAGTGGCACTGGTCTTGCTGCTTCTAGTATTCACCTTCTTCTGTAGAGAAAGTAGCAAAATTAATATAATGATTATGCACACATAGAAACAACATGAGATGAGGTTGAGAGGTGAAGAAATGATTGGAGAAAAGATAGAGATTGCAGAGAATGGAATTCTAGGGTTCTTAGTGCTTTGAAAACTCCAATTTTATCGGGTTGCATGAGTGATAAGAGTTCGGTGAGTTGGTTGGAGTAAAATCATTCACTTAGGTGGTATGGGTGATTAAGATGGGTTGGTGAGTTGGACTCAATTCAAGTACGGATGGATGGATGTTTGAAAAGGGGGTGAAGTGATTTAACAAGTTACAAAATAATTGTATTTAATATGTATTTGATGTTATTATGATGATCATAATTTAATTTGGCGTGGATAAAAATTAATTTGAACATAAAAAACAAAGATTTATGATTATTTATTTATATGAAAAATGTTGAGTGACCTTTTAGTTATTTTAATTACTATTTATTTAAATTATAAAATTAATTTATGTATGGGTGGCTCAGATTAGATCTTCCAAAATAAACGAATGAGATTCTCCTTGGTTGGTTCAAACAGGAGGAAGCATCTTGTGCTCCGGGAGCGCTGTAGTTGCCACCATATATATATATATATATGGCATCTCCTATGGTGACTTGACTTAACTTCAAGTAAGGTAACTTGAAGTTAATCAAGAAGAGATCTGAACCATTAAAATGACATCCATAAATTTGAGCCTTTGATTAAATTTTATATTAAAAAAATGAGAAATTTTTTTTTACTAGCGACTGGCTCCGGCTCAACAACCCTCTAAACCTATTTTCCAGCCGCTATTTTAGGGTGTTGCAGTTATTATTTTTCATAAGATCCGTTTCATGAAATCGTTTAACTTAATGAATTGTTTTTTTTCCATAGTTTTTTAATTTTTTAATGAATATTGTTTGATTTAGAGCAATTTCTCAATTTAATCCCTAAAATAATAATTAAGTTAGGTTTTTTTCTCTCATTTATGTTCTCAAATTTTCAAGTCAATTTGAGACAAACTGCCGTTCAGTAAGTCTTACGTAACAATCACTTACAACGGTTATGTAAGACAAACTGTCGTTACGTAAGCCTTACGTAACAATCACTTACAACTGTTACGTAAGATAAACTGTGGTTACGTAAGGCTTACGTAACGACAGTTATTTCTTACGTAATTAATGAAATTAAGCTTGTTACGTAAGACAAATTATCGTTACGTAAGCCTTACGTAACAGTCACTTACAACTGTTACGTTAGACAAATTGTGGTTACGTAAGACTTACGTAACGATAGTTATTTCTTACATAACGATTGAAATTAGGCTTGTTACGTAAGACAAATTGTCGTTACGTAAGCCTTACGTAACAATCACTTACAATTGTTACGTAAGACAAACTATGGTTACGTAAGACTTACGTAACGACAATTATTTCTTACGTAACAAATGAAATTAAGCTTGTCACGTAAGATAAACTGCCGTTACGTAAGCCTTACGTAACAATCACTTACAACTGTTACGTAAGATAAACTAGGGATTACGTAAGGCTTACGTAACGACAGTTATTTCTTATGTAACGAATGAAATTAAGCCTGTTACGTAAGACAAACTGTCGTTACGTAAGCCTTACGTAACAATCACTTACAACTGTTACGTAAGACAAACTATGGTTACGTAAGGCTTACGTAACGACAGTTATTTCTTACGTAACGAATGAAATTAAGCCTGTTACGTAAGACAAACTATCATTACGTAAGCCTTACGTAACAATCACTTACAAATGTTACGTAAGACAAACTATGGTTACGTAAGGCTTACGTAACAATCATTTACAACTATTACGTAAGATACTCATCTGTTACGTAAGGCTTACGTAACCACAGTTATTTCTTACGTAACATGACCTGCTAAACCTGCTATAGCAGGTTACTAACTTCAAGTTATTATAATTTCAATGACTTGAAGGCATGGTAGGAGGTGCCCAAATAGTGAGTGGCATGCAATGAGCTTTTTCACCCTGAAAGTCTGAGTGCTGCATCCATTGCATTCTATCCTCCCTTAAATAGAAAAGTCTTGTTACACTAAGCGGATCTGTGAGGCTTGATTGGCTCCGACTAACGACTCCAGTTCCGGAGACAGCCTTTTATTTGCTGTCTCCAATGCAGCATTAATCTCAGCCCTCCATCTAATCTAACGGTTCTCATCTCATACTTGTTCTTTTTATTTATCCATCTTATATGAATGGGATCTTTTCGGCTAATTTTAAATTTGGCCCAATAAAGAGTTGGCCGAAAAGAGATTCCCATTTTTGGGATGTTGTTTATGTATGGTGGCTCCGCTGATGATGACACGTTAAATGTTTTCGTCTATACAGTCTGTACGAACTCCATACAGACTGTACGCCATATACAGATTATACGATTCTCATACAAAATATACAAATTTCATATAAAGTTTATTTGTACGAACTATTTACAAACCTACTGTACGAAAAAAATTGTACAAAAATAAATACGGAGTGTATAACTTTCATACAAAGTGTATACAACTCTCATACAAAGTGTATATAGTTTGTATACAACTCCCGTACAAAGTGTATACAGTTTGTAAACAACTCTAGTATAATTTGTACAAAAAAATACAAAATACAAAATGTATATAGTTTGTATACAACTTGTAAAAACATCAGTATAAAGTGTGTACAGTTTGTACAAACCACATACAAACTGTACAGACTGGACGACGCAAAATTTGCCAAGAAAAATATTTTTTTTCCAGAAAAATAAAAATTTCCAGAATGATAGATATAATGACGACGATCACGTTGGTGGAAAAAATTTCGTCAATGAAGGCTTATATCATCGGGAAATTTGTCAAGAAACTACTCGGTGATGAAAATTAGAAGGAAACTTCAACAAAGTAAAATAGCTTAGAGTTATAAAGAAACGTTTGAGACCACAAGATTAAACAACTAAGATCTGATGGATGAGAATGATTGTTGCATTGGATGCAACAAAAAATTGCCATTGTCACCGGAATTGGACTCTCCGACTAACGGCTTGAAATGTGTCGCTTTAAGTGAACGGATAAGAAGCAATAAACGACATCGTTTCAAGTGGTTTGGTTCAAACCAACTCAGACCAGTATTGGTTAAACCTAGGCAGATTACCCAAGGTTAAATCCCTAAACAGCTGAGTAGTGTAAAATTGTTGTATACCAACTGTTACTTGTTTGTTTATATATATGATGATTTGCGGATTGGTTCCCTTCTTTCTTCTGATGTCAGTTTGCATATATATGATATCTATCTATCTCTAAAGCTAGTCTAACAAAAAACCCACATTTAGTTCTTTCATTTTCTGTTAAGTTCTTTCATTTCGTTATTTCTTTTATCCGTTGCTTGTTTTTGCATTATCATGAAATTGTGTATGGTAGAGAAACAGTGAATGACAAGGCTTTTTTTATTGCTTAATGATATGAGTTTGTTAATTCATATTGTAATGTTGAGTTTATTTCATTTTGTTCTCAGGTTTTAATGTTGTTAGAATGGTTTATTGTAAAATTGAATTGGAGGATTATATTTGCAAAGGTTGTTCGTGAAATTACTATTCTATTTAATCAAAATATCAATGGGCCACGATCTACTTATTCTCAATATCCAGAGAGGAGGAGTTAAATGCTTTGTATGCTCGATTTAAGGATGCAAATTTTCAGTGTTCTCTGGAGATAAAAAAGCTATCAAAGACTATGTGAAATTCAGATTATCGAAATGGATGTTTTGCATTAGGCGTGGAGTATTTTCCAAATAAAAATCTCTCAAGGATCGAGACGACCGCCCTCCTGAAAATATTACTCTTACTATTTGGAGGCAAATGGTGGATAAATGGAGTAGTACCGAGTGGGCAGTAACTTATAAAAGTTCTCGTTTCTCAAAAGTTTAAATCCCAAAATACAATTTTCCCTTTTAAAACACTGTCACCTTTGGGTAATTCCCTGATGATTTATTATTTTGTCTAAGCCCGATACCCTAAAAGTAATTAGGGAAATTAGACTTCTATCCTAACTAGGAAACATAACTTTCTAATTAGAGAATATTAAATTCAATGTACGTAACTCAACACCCCCCTCAAACTTGGTATATATTCATGAGACCAAGATTGGACTTGAATCCTTCTAGTTGATCCTTAGGAAGAGGTTTAGTGAGAATGTCTGCATACTGGTCACGAGAAGGAACATACTGCATCTAGACAATCTTCTGTACCCCTTTCTCTAAGATGAACTGTCTATCAATTTTTACATGCTTCGTCCTATCGTGATGGATTGGATTTTTCACGATACTTATAACTGATTGGCTATCACTTAACAATGTAATAACCCCTTCATATGGAACTCTTAACTCATTCATGACACGTCTCAGCCAGATACCTTCACAGATTCCAAGCGCAATTGCTCTATACTCTGCTTCTGCACTACTCCGAGAAACCACTGTTTGTTTCTTACTTCTCCAAGTCACCAAATTTCCCCATACATACGTACAATAACCAAACATTGATCTCCTTTCTGTTAGTTCTCCTGCCCAACTAGCATCAGTGTAAACATCAATCCCTTTATGGTGGTGTTTCTTAAAATGCAGACCCAAGCCTAGAGTTTTCTTCAGATATCTCAATATCCTTAGAACTGCTTCGTAATACTCCTCATTTGGTGTGTGCATATACTGACTCACAATCCCAACAACATAAGTAATATCAGGTCTAGTGTGGGATAGGTAAATGAGTTTCCCTACCAACCTTTGATAATGTCCTACATCCACCAGTTTCACCTTTTCTCCTATAGTGAACTTCTTGTTTTGTTCCATGGATGTGTCGGCAGGTTTGCAATCGAGCATTCCGACTTCTTCGAGGAGATCAAGTATGTACTTTCTCTGTGACATTAAAATCCCTTCCTTTAATCTAGCCACCTCTATTCTTAGGAAGTACTTCAATTCACCCAAATCTTTGACTTCGAACTCTGAAGACAATTTATCCTTCGAAGTTTGGATTTCAGGAGTATCGTTACTAGTTAACACAATATCATCAACATACACAATGAGAATAGCAATTTTGCCTTCCTCACCATGTTTGACAAATAGGGTATGATCAGTCTGACTCTGGTAGTAACCACTGGCCTTGACAACATTGGTGAACCTTTCGAACCAAGCACGTGGCAACTGTCTCAAGCCATATAGTGCCTTCCGAAGTCTACAAACTGATATTCCTTTTTCAATGTGAATTAGTCCCTCTAGAACATTCACGAAAACTTCCTCCTCCAAGTCTCCATTCAAAAAGGAATTCTTGATATCAAGTTGGAAGAGTGGCCAATCCATGTTTATAGCAAGGGATATAAGAACCCTAATTATGCTGAGTTTGGCCACAAGTGCAAAAGTCTCTTTGTAGTTAATGCCATAACGTTGAGTAAACCCTCGGGCAACTAGTCTTGCCTTGTACCTTTCTATCTCACCATTAGATTTGTACTTGATGTTGAAAATCCACTTACAGTCAACAGTCTTCTTTCCTGGAGGTAAGAGAACGATCTCCCAAGTTTTATTTTCTGAAGTGCTGTGAGTTCTTCATGAACTGTCGCTTTCCATTTTGGAACCAACATTGCTTCATTAATGATGTTTGGGATCTTTTATGTATCCAAGTCTGATATGAAAGCTTTGTATCATTTCGTTAGCTTATCATATGAAACCCAGTTAGCAATAGGATGTTTCGTGCATGTTTGGACTCCTTTCCTCAAAGCAATCAGAACATTTAAGTTATCCTCTGTAGTTAACTATGCGTCTGCATAGGTTGTATTTTCAGCAACATTTTCTACAACTTGAGAATTATGTCTTTCTCTCCGAGTGTAGACCCGAACTATTGGGGGAGGGTTAGGTCGGGTACTAGTATCTCCATTTCCCCCTTCTAAGTTTTCACTCTCATCCGAAGAACCAGGCAATGTAGTTAACTGTTCGTCTGCAGAGGCTGTATTTTCAGCAACATTTTCTGCAACGTGAGAATTATGTCTTTCTGTCTGAGTGTAGACCCGAACTATTGGGGGAGGGTTAGGTCGGGTACTAGCATCTCCATTTCCCCCTCCTAAGTTTTCACTCTCATTCGAAGAACCAACAATGTCTCATGAGGCAGCGGTGGTGTATCGTGCAGTGGTGGAGGAGCTGATGCATCAAACTCAACCCCTTGAATTATATCCCACAACTGGAATTCTCTAACATTGTCCCCCTGAAGTGTATTTATGGGATAGAATGGTTCATTCTCAGCGAAAGTAACATCCATAGTAGTGTACATCTTCCGTGTGGATGGGGAGTAGCATTTGTAACCTTTCTGTGAGACAGCATATCCCAGAAATACACACTTGATAGATCGGGGATCAAATTTGGACTGGCTGTGAGCATGTATATGAACAAACGCACAACAGCAAAAAATCCTTGTTGGTAATTCGGATGAGAAAGAGTGTATATGAGGAAAACACTGTAGAAGCAGACTCCGTGGAGCAACATAGTTCAGAATCCGACTTGGTAATCTGTTAATGAGATAAGTGGCAGTGAGTACAGCCTCTCCCCAAAACTATTTTGGAACATGGCACGCAAACATCATAGCATGAGCAACTTCCAATAAGTGGCGATTCTTGCGTTCAACAATGCCATTTTGTTGAGGTGTATCAACACAGGAACTACTATGAATAATCCCATTCTGTGTGAGAAAAGTGCCAAGAGTAGAATTGAAATAGTCCTTGGATTGGTCTGTCTTTAACACACGAATATGAGTTTCAAATTGAGTGCGGATCATGGTGTGAAATTCTTTGAACACATCAACCATATCTGATCCTTCATTAGATAGGTCAGGTCATTCAAGTGTGTTCATCAATAAATGTCACAAACCAACGTGATCCATTTGTATTACAGATTCGTGTAGGACCCCAAATATCACTATGGATAATAGTGAAAGGAGCTGTTGATTTGTATTGACTTCCAGTGTAAATAGAATGAGTATTCTTGGCAAGTTGACAAATCTCACATCCAAAATCAGAAATCCTTTTATTCTTGAACAGACGAGGAAACAATTTTTCCAAATAACCAAAACTCGGATGTCCTAACCGAAAATGTTATAGCATTATTTCACTATCTACTCTATCTAAATTTGAAACAAAAGCTTGACTCTTCCCATGTTGTGTGGGCTGATCCGTGAGGGTGTCCCCTTGTAAGAAATACAGCCCATCCTGCAATTCACCTCTGCCAATCATCTTCCTCGCGACTGTATCCTGAAATTGCAGCCAGAGGAGTTAAAAACCATCTCACAATTAAGGCTTTTACTTAGTTGACTAATAGAAAGCAGATTGTAGTTCAACTTAGGCACATAGAGAACTGGATAGATGCTAAGTTTATTAGTGAGTTGCAACATACCACACCCTTCAACTGGTGCAAGAGAACCATCAACCACTTTAACCCTAGAATGTCTTGTATATGGTTTGAGGTTGTGGAGAAGGTTTAAATTTCCAGTCATAGTGTCTGTGCAAGCCGAGTCTAGAATCCACAAAGAGGAAGAGTGATTCTGAGCAAGATAAGAAGTAGACGGAATATCTCGTTGAGCCAGGAAGTTTGAGGTAGCTTTCTCTTTGTTGGAACTAGACATTTTAGAAACATCTTTTGAATTTGTTCCATCTGCTCTTTGCTGAAAATTTGTGGAGAAGGGCTTGAACTCCCCTCCTCTTTATTTGTGTTTGTTGTCACATTGGCTCGAGCATGTCGCTACGACTTTGGCTTCCAATCTGCTGGCTTTCCATGTATTTTCCAGCAGGTGGCCTTGGTGCGCCAACACCATTTTTTACAGTGTTCGCAATAGGTTTGATCTGCATTGCCATCAGCTGACTTGGCAGGTTTATGTTCCAGAATCAGCAAAGCGGAAGATTCTCCCATGGTCTTGTTCTCAGGCAGCATAAGAGTTTGTCTCTCCGACTCACTAAGAACTTCGAAGAAGGCTTCTTTCGGACTCGAGAATGGTTTGGTGGCCATGATACGACTGCGAGAGGCATCATATTCCAAATTAAGACCCACAGGAACTAGATAGTTCTTTTTTTCTTGACAAATTGCTTGAACAGTTTCGAGTCTGCACTGCAGGTCCATGCTATTGTATCATAAGAATCGAGCTCTAACCAATATCTACCAAGAGTGTTGAAGTAATCGGATACTGACATATCTCCTTGTTTGAATGCATACAACCTGGATTCAACAGCAAACAGTTGGGACAAGTTGTCTGTGCTGGAAAAGTTTCCTTTGCATCATCCCATATATCCTGTGTTGTAGCATGTAGTAGGTAGTTGTCACCTAGTTTTGCAACCATGGAGGAAATCAACCAATATTTCACCATGTTATCATCATCACTCCAGCCTTCAAACGTTGTATCATTCTCATCAGGTTGTTTTGTGACTCCTGTTAGGTGACCAGCCTTCTTCCTTCTAGCAATTAGCATCAAGATAGATTGAGACCACTACAAATAGTTTGTTCCATCAAGCCGATTGATGGTCATACCTCCAGTATGTAAATCGCTGCTCACCATTCAAGTGTTTTCAGCATTCATGGAGTTTGATTTTTCTCCAGTTTTGAATTCTGTTTGGCTGATTTTGTCATGGCGACAGACAGATGAAGATAGGTTTGGAGATGAAGAAGAGAAGAAGGGGGAGGGAATTTTGTTAACGGCGTAGGCGCCTTAGGGTTTTTTTAGAGAACTAGGCTCTGATACCATGTCAACTTTGGGTAATTCCCTGATGATTATTATTAGAGTCTAAGCCCGATATTTATACCCTAAAAGTAATTAGGGAAATTAGACTTCTATCCTAACTAGGAAACATAAATTCCTAATTAGAGAATATTAAATACAATGTACGTAACTCAACAAACATTTTACATTCTCCAACATGAAAACAAAATTCAAAATTCACTCAATTCATTCAAACCACATTTGAAATTAAAGAATGTCAAAATCCTCACTCATTTATTTTAAACCAACTAGTTTAAAGAATTTTAAACATGATTCAAATCAAGCTTCTTTATAATGTTAATTTAAACCTCTTTTCTCCAAACAATTTAAACCCCCTAAATTTTGCATGAATTTAAAATTTCCCTTTCAATTCCATTTCAAACACCAAGATAGATTTATGTTACACTCCTCGACTTATCTCCTCAATCGACTTCCAATTCACCAATTAGACACACATCTTAAAACTCACTTTTATTTCAAATCCATAACCCAATTAAAAATCGTTTGAAAACCCCTGGAATGCCAGTATTTGATGAGTTTTCCAAGGCATTTTTATGAGTTTTCATGTCATGCCTTTATTTAGATCATGTTGATACGAACCCACAAGTTCAAACGGTGGTAGAATTGGAGTCCAGACGCTTAAGATATCAAGTTCTGAAGTTTAACGCTACGCTAGGTTGTAGTTTAAAGGTTTAAAGGCTTAGTGTAATTACAATGCTACGCTAGCTGAGGAAAAGAAGCTAGCGTAGCGTTAGTGAGACTCGGCGTGTAAATGGCGTGCAAATAGCTTGCATGCCAATAACACGCCGCCCCCTTGACAGATTTCTATAAATTTAGTTTTTGGAAACCTAAAAGAGAGACTTTGTTCCCATCTCGTTTTCGACGAACACTCCCAACCTCCAACACCTGGAAAACCCTCTCGGAGTCCAGAAATCATCTCCCTTTATCATCCTTCATTTCCCACATCACAGAAACAGTAGACGAACATCAAGAATCATCCGGACATGAAGAAATCAGTGGAGCTTTTCATCTTTCTCTTTTTAGGTAGTATTTCTCAGATCTCCATTGTGTACTGCTGTAACTAAACCCCCTAGGGTTCAGTGAGTGAAACCTTAGGGGGATAGATGATTGATTACACTCTTATACTTTGGATTTATTTTGGTTTAATTCAAGTTCAGATGTGATTCTGACCTTTGTGTTCTTCATCTCCTATTTTGTGTTTCCCTAACAAAGATGCATGATTAGGGTTGTTGTTTGACTTGGTAATTCCTTGATTCATGTGTGTTGCCTTTCATTTATATGCACATGGATGATCATAGTTGCATCATAACTCGAAAGAGAGCATGTTAGCTATGACTTTTTAGGTTTAAAGACCCAAAATCATTTCATAGAACACCTTGTGCGCATTCTACTTATCAATGTAAATGGTGACCAATGCTCATTTGATTAGTGGTTAATGTTGAGTCCTAATTTTCTTGACCCATGAGCTTAGGATTCGTGTCGGTGTTAAGTTGAAAGATCTTTTCTAGCTTGTTAGACTTGTTTTGTCCAAAGTTGTGTGATCATGATTCATGAACCTGAAATGGGAAACTTGCTTAACCCTTATCTCTCTCCCATTTCATCCAACTAGTGTTTTGTCTTTGTGCGCGCTTTGAACAATTTATTGTCAATCCCTACTTCCATGCACTTTGATCCAGTGCTTAAGTTAGTTCATTATAGTAAGCCTTCCTTGTCTTGTGATTGTAATTGCGAAGTGTGTGTGTTTTTGTCCTACCAATTTGAACACCTCTCTCAGAACTTAGTAAGGCAGACAAAGAGATGTGCGGGAATAAGTCCCTGGCCAAAAGCTAGGTATCTTTGATTGAAGGAGGCTTTCCTCACTATAACACCAATCCCGAATCGACCCGGGTAAATCCAAGGTTGAACCGATTATGAGCATTACTAGCGATAAATCGAACCGAAATAACTAAAACGAAATCAATGGATCTAAAATTGATAAAATATAATCATTAAAACAAAAGACGAAGATCTCCACTTAAACACATTTTAAACCAAAAACAGCCAATAATCTCTTAAACAATATTAGCAACAAATCACCTTTAAAAATTCCTCAAACTGTTAACTGGAATGAAAATACAAAACCAAACGTCAAGTCCTCGGGCACAGCCTTCAATCTTCTAGCTCAACTCCATGCTCCACTACCGTACAACTGCTGCTCCACGCTCAGCTCACCAACTACTTCTAACTGAAAAGGGAGACTAAGAGGGGATCAGTTTCCTAATGAAACTAAGTGAACCCACTAAGCTTAACTATGTGCCGAACTACCTAGGGAGCATCTCATACTCCCACATTGGACTACAACAATGGGACCCATGCTTATATTCCATTTTAACATCCTAGTATAGTAGTTCTAACTGATCAATCAATTCCCTCTACCTTTATTCCCATCATGCATCACCCCAAATCAACATCATCCACAAAATATCACAACATCCACAAACCATCATCACACTTTAGTAAGTACATTAAAGCCAAATAACTCATATCACACACATACACATACACACACGCACACACACATCCACACATTCAAGTTCAGTTTCTTATCTAGGTGATTTAATTACGTGTCATAAGGAGTTGTTCCCCCACTACCCCGCCGGCTAGACGTATCCCCTCTCCTGGAGTGTCCAAGACGCATCCTTTCTCTTAAAGGATCCAGGGCCCAAATCATCATCATCATTACAGTTTCCCTCAGGAAACCATCTTACAATCTCATGCACCTATGCCTAGGTGTCTACCCTAGTAGACCGGACACAATCACATTATCACATCGGGTGAGGTAACGTTGGCTCCTTCCGGTTCTATTAGTTTAATTCCATTAAACACAACCACATCAATTACACACATCAACCAAACAATTCCATTCAACCAATTCGATGTCCCAATTCCACTTCACAATTTCATATGTACCAATTCCATGTCATAATTCTACACCACAAATCACATACACAGTTATTACAGGCGGACTGCTAGCCTTACTGACCACCCCACCTGTAATAGTAAAAACAAAGGGGTGATCATGTCGCAAGGTCTAGTGTCACCCTCTTGTTCGTCGTTCATAGGACGACTACATATTAGTAGCTCCTGCAACCAACATTCCACAATTCCAATAATATTTATATTGAACGAACAGGATTTAAACTCTCATTTCTAACCACCTAGTTAAACCAATTATCCAACCAATTCAAGCGACACAATAGCACATCAGCAGAAATTCCTACCGTTAGGACACCCCTTAGTGTCCTCATATAAGGACACGTCTTAGAGCCTTAGGATTAATTCTTATAGATCTTAAGGTCAATATTAAATGGATATAAGAGTATTTTTTTTTGATGAATTAGGGTTTCATATCATCAAAAAAACCAAATAAGGTCTATACAAGAGATAGCACTCTACTAACTACTCTCAGAAACTTTACAGAAAAGACTACTATAAGAGTAATTTCATTGTTTGAGATATTGCAGATTTTTAAATCTGACTTTTTTCATAATGATTTTATTACATTAATTTTGGATTTGATTCTCCCAGGTGCGCCATTAAGATAGATCTGAAAAAGGCATTTGATTCTATTGATCTATCTTATGTGTTAATGGTCATGAAGGCAATGTGATTCCCCGAGCAATATGTAAAGTGGATAAATGGATGCCTCTCTAGTGTTATGATCAGTGTTGGTGTTAATGGAGGTTCGATAGGCTTCTTCAAGGGGGGTTAAGGGGGTTAAGCAGGGGGACCCCCTTTCCCCCAGCCCTCTTCGTCATATCGATGGAAATTTTGTACTGTCTTTTCCACAAAGCTTCCATTGAAAAGCTGATTCCCTTCCATCCAAAGTGCAAGAAGCTTGGCATTATAGATCTGTGTTTTGCGGATGATTTATTGGTTTTTTTATCGAATGGGACATTGGATGGAGTGTTGGGTATATTCAACACTCCATCCAATGTCCCATTCAAGAGAGAGGATTGTTAATCAAACAGGGTTGCGGAGGGATCCTTGCCGGTCAGATACCTAGGGGTCCCATTGAATTCTGGTAAGATAAGGGCAAATGATTGTGAGGTCTTGCTAGCAAAGATTACTGCAAAAATAAGAGGCTGGAGAGTTCAGACACTGTCTTATGCTGGCAGGCTACAACTTGTCAAATCTGTTTTGACAACAATGAGTCAATACTGCATGTCTATATTTCTCCTGCCTAAATCCATTATTAGAGTGTGAAGAAACTGTGCAGTGATTTTCTTTGGAAAGTGAGTGAGGGAAATCATAAGAAGGCTAAGGTAGCATGGAAGTATATTACATTTCCCTTTGGGGGGAAGGTGGGCTCGGCATTAGGGATATGTCAATTTGGAATACTAGCTGTATGATTCGTCACATCTGGAGTATCCTAGCTTCAGCGGGGTCTATCTGGGTAGTTTGGATTAAAGCTTATAGGCTGCAAAACAAAACTATCTGGAGCTGTGAAGGAAGGCATTATCACTCCTGGTTTTGGCGGCGAATTTTGAAGGTAAAACGCTCCTCAATTGATCATTTCTAAATAGATGAAGAGGGAGATGTCACTTGGTGTGGTGGAATTATGGCCAAGTATTCTGTTGTAGTTGTGTATGATACCCTTTGTGTTAAGCAGCCGTGTGTGATTAGGGGGGAGTTTGTAACATCCCCGCCCAACCGAACGGGTTAGAACTCAAGTCTGGGTGACTAGAGTGCCGGAAACGGTACTTAAGAGGGTCTCTTGAGGTCTGGGACGTTTGGGTGTGTGCCGGGTTGAAGTTGCAAAAGAGGGGAATAGTGTACAGTACCAAAAGTGCTGATTTTAGGTCCTAATGTGCGCAGGCGCACATTTAGAAGTGCCAGGCGCACTTTTCAATTAATTCAGCAAACTTTCGGCGGAATATTCAAAATGTGCGCCTTTTGGGGGTCAATGTGCGCCGGCGCACATTTTGACATGCCAGGCGCACATTTCGTGCATAAAAGGACGGAATTGCACGGAAATCCGTATTTTCTTTCCCCTTTCTCTCTCCCCGAAAAACCATTGACGAACTTGGAGCGAGCAACCTTCGAAGGGTGATTCCGGGAGCTGTAGAGGTCGGAATTGAGTTCCGTTTGTTGCTATGGATTCGTAGCGACGAGGAGAAGAGATCGCTAACCTCTATTTTGGGTTTCTGGGTGTAGGTCGTGAGCAGTAAGGAAGGGTAGAGCTACGAGTTTGGTAGTTGGAAATCAAGTTTCTGGGGAACTAGAAGACGATTAGAGCCTCGTCTTCTATTCCAGGTGAGGGCCTAGCGTTGTGTAGGTAGTTTGGACAGCGTGAGGAGTTTCAATTGGACTTAGAACAAAACCTAGGTTATGCATGAAAATGATGAGCGTAAAAGGGGATAAATTGTTCTGTGAATGTACTTGATTGCTATTGATGATTGCCGTGGTTGATGGTTGTTGTTGATTGCTATGGTTTGGGGTTGGGTGTGAACTGAAGTGAATTAAGTAATGATTTGACATAGAAATGAGAATTAGGATGGTTGGGAAATGAGTGCGGGTGCTATGATATTATGAATCGCTGGTTGTGGATGCAGGAGAGTTGCCCTGCCAATGTGGGGTCGCTCTGAATAAGAGGAACAGGTGGGTGACCCCTAGACTCATGACATGGTTTCCCCTGTACTTGCAGGTGGGGGAGGCCGGTGAGCTAGCCGGTTATCCTATTGATTGCGATGTGTGTGCTGTGAACATGACAGGGGCAAGGAGGACGAGATGTGTTGTGAACTATGGACTATGAATGAGATGTGGCTGATTTGTGTTGAATGTTGGTAGTAGATGTGATGTATGAGTTGAGAATGTGATGTTGTGAATTGTATGTTGGAAATAGAACCGGAAGGAGCCCACACTACCCCACCCGAGGTACTGTTTGTTGAGTCTGATCCATTGGGGTGGATCCCCTTGACATGGGTGTCAAGGGAGTGATGAGATTGATGATGAGATTGATGATGATGATGATGGTTAATGAGAACGCGTTCCCCATGCGGTAGGGGAGCGCGAGGACTTCCCATGCGGTAGGGAAGTGCGTCGGCCGGCCGGTGGTGGTGTGGATAACTCCTTGGCGCCTAATAACTCACCTAGATAATATGAATGTGTATGTTTGTGTGCTTGTGGTTGTGGTAGTGACTTGGTTGATGGATGTGATGCGATGATGCTGTGTGTGTCGTGGATTGATGTATTAATTCTGTGTGATTCTATTGTTATGAATTGTGCTTGAGAACAAGAACTGACCAACGTGATCACTTAGACTGTTTTTAGGGAATTAAAATATGGAAAGGGGGGTTGGGTTTGGTTCCATTGTTGAATGTCTTGTGCGGAGTTGGGACCGCTCCATAGAATAGGACAACGTGTAGGTAGGCCCAGTGGGTTCACTCAATTTCAATAGGAAATTGATCCCTTTTCCTCTTTCAGGATCTCGTGGCTAGTAGAGGTGGCTGAGGAGTTTGAGTTCGAGGTTGATTTCGTGAAGTTCTGGACGGAAGCCATGAGGTGAAGACTGGGATTACGCGGAGTTGACTTTTCTGTTCATTTCAGTTGACTATGGCATTTTGGGGGGTTTTTATGTACTTTCTGGTTTATGGTTGGATTGGGGGATTTATGATGGTTTGGATTGTACCCGGATTCCAGTTTCACGTTTTTATGAGGCCTCTTATGTTTTTTTTATTGTCTTTTGATCACCGCCAATTTCACTGTTTTACCCTTGCTTTTACTCGGTAGTACCTGGGACCGGTTCAACCACGGGTTTACTCGGGTTGATTCGGGATGGGTGTTACAAATGGTATCAGAGCCTGGTTTGTCGCTGCTGTACCCGTTGATTATCTTCTCTCTTTGGGGAGTAATTAACCTCGTTGGGAGGGAGGATGAGACATCGGTACGGGACCGACATCCCAAGGGTTTTTGGTCAAACTATTTTAAATGGGTGGGATGTTTTGAAATCAAGTGGTGAATTGAGTTGTTTGAAGTTTCTTGAGCGGTCAACTGAAATGTTTAATGTCCTCCTGTAGTGAATCCAGTCAAGCAAGGGGAAGTAGGTCCACTGGGAACTCGGGTTTTGGAGGAGGAGCTCCTAGGTTTCAGCCGAGTCTGTTGAAGGGATGGAATTTTGGGGAGTTCATTGGGGAAGCAGCTGATCCTGAAGTGGCAGAGCAGTGGTTCCAGGAATGTGAGTACAAGTTCCTGCAAATGGAACTTGAGGAAGGATTGAAGGTGCAGGCAATGACTTTCCTGCTTAAGGGGCATGCACTGAACTGGTGGAGGTCGATGCCACAGAGTCGAGTGGTTCCGCCAGAGATGGAGTTGGATGAGTTTGTGGAGGTGTTTCGTGATCAGTTTTGCCCGGACCTTTGGCGTGAGGAGAAAGCCAAGGAGTTCATGAGTTTGGAGCAAGGGGAGAAGTCCGTTCTGGCATATTATATAGAGTTCACTTCTCTCTCTAAGTGGTATGATGAGCGGGCCAACCGGGAGAGAGAAGCTCATTACTAAGTTCAAGAATGGGTTGAGAGTGGAGATTCAGGAGGGAGTCACCACCGCTGATATGGGGAGCCTTGTGTCAGTTAAGGCAGCGGCTTTAGAAAGGGAAAGGCTGAAGAACCGAAAGAGGGAAGAGAAGAAGAGGAAGGCAACTGCCCCGCCTACTCAGTCTGCCATTCACAGTTACCCGGTGAAGAGAATTCAGACTTCCTTTTCTGGGTTCAGGGGCAGCCAGTCGATGCCAACGAGGGGTACGATGACTTGTTTCACTTGTGGCCGACCAGGTCATAAGAGTGTGGCTTGCCCTGCTCGTACTAGTGGCACAGTCCGTTCGGGAGGAGCACCGTCCGGTTACCACTATGTGACAAATGTGGGAAGCGTCACTTTGGAGTTTGCCATCTGTTGGCAGGTGTGACCTGTTACACTTGTGGGCAGCGCGGACACAGGAGTCTGAACTGTCCAACCAAGAGAGCTACCCCAACTCAGTCTGTGGGATCGGTGCAGGGCCCTAGAGCTCCGTCTGGGAGTTACGGAGGGAGAGGAGGAGGCAGCTTTGGTAGGGGTGCCAGACGAGGGACGGGAGCTAATGCCACACCTGTTGGAGCTGGAGGGGAGCGAGGGAGGTTGTACGCTCTCACTAAAGGTGCGGCAGAGAATGCGAACGACGTGGTGACCGGTATGATCTCCATCTTAGATCTTTCCGTTTACGCTTTGTTTGATTCGGGGTCAACCCATTCCTTTGTATCTGAGAAATGTTTGAGTAGTTTGGGTGTTGTAGCTAGTAGTTTGGGTGTTAGTTGGGGCGTCAGAACTCCTTTGGGGACTTCTGTTCGGGTGGATAGGGTGTGTAGAGGGTGTAAAGTGTTAGTGGGGGGTGTAGAGTTCTTGGCTGATTTGGTGGTGCTTCCTTTCAATGAATTCGACGTTATCCTCGGCATGGATTGGTTGGCTAGGCATGGGGCTTTGCTTGATTGTCAGAAGAAGGAGGTGTTGCTTCAGGTGGGAGGTGTCGGCCAGGTGGTGTTCAAGGGTGTTAGGAAGAGGGAGTCCGCACCTATGGGAGTAATTTCAGCAATGCGAGCCTTCTCTCTGATCCAAGAAGGGTGTGAGGCTTTATTGGTGCAGGTATCAGTTGAGCAGAATGAGGAGTTGGAGAAGGTACCAGTAGCTCGGGAGTTTGCGGATGTGTTTGAGGAACTACCCGGGGCACCGATCGAGCGTGAGGTGGAGTTCAATATAGAGTTGGTCCCTGGAACTGCTCCAATCTCGATTCCACCTTATCGCATGGCACCGGCGGAGTTAAAGGAGTTGAAGGAGCAATTGCAGGAGCTCTTGGATAAGGGGTTCATCCGTCCAAGCGTATCACCGTGGGGGCACCGGTGTTGTTTGTGAAGAAGAAGGATGGGTCGATGCAGATGTGTATTGACTATAGGCGGTTGAACAAGGCGACGATCAAGAATCGTTACCCACTTCCAAGGATAGACGATTCTTCGATCAATTGCAAGGGCTGAAGTGTTCTCGAAGATAGACTTGAGGTCGGGTTATCACCAGTTGAAGGTGGAGGAAGGTTCGGTGCCAATGACAGCCTTTAGGACCCGCTATGGACACTATGATTCTGGTGATGCCGTTTGGCCTCACCAATGCTCCTGCCCGCGTTCATGGCTCTAATGAACAAGGTCTTCCACGAATATTTGGATAAGTTCATGATAGTGTTCATCGATGATATCCTCATTTATTCTAAGACTAGGAAGGAGCATGAGGAGCACTTGAGGATTGTTTTTCATAGGTTGAGGGAGCAGCAACTATTTGCCAAGTTCTCGAAGTGTGCCTTTTGGTTGGAAGAAGTATTGTTTCTTGGGCATGTGGTTTCTAAAAGAGGCGTGGAGGTTGACCCAAAGAAGATTGAAGCGGGTGGTTAATTGGTCTCCACCTAAGGATGTGTCGCAACTGAGGAGCTTCTTGGGGTTAGCTGGTTACTACCGAAGGTTTGTAGAGGGGTTCTCTACCATAGCGTCTCCTTTACATAAGTTGTTGCGGAAGGAGTCGAAGTATGAGTGGAGCGAGGAATGTCAGAGGAGCTTTGAGGAGTTGAAGAAGAAGTTGACTTCAGCTCTGGTGTTGACTTTGCCAGTAGAAGGTGGAGAGTATGTGGTGTTTAGTGATGCGTCTTTGCAAGGATTGGGCTGTGTGTTGATGCAGAATGGGAAGGTTGTCGCTTATGCCTCCCGACAGCTTAGGGTGCATGAGGTGAACTACCCAACCCATGATTTGGAGTTAGCTGCAGTTGTGTTCGCCTTGAAGTTGTGGAGGCATTATTTGTATGGTGAGACGTTTAAGATCATGACCGATCACAAGAGTCTTAAGCACCTTATGGATCAAAAGGAGCTGAATGGTAGGCAACGGCGTTGGGTGGAGCTCTTGAAGGATTATGACTGTACCATTGACTACCATCCTGGTAAAGCTAATGTGGTTGCGGATGCTTTAAGTCGAAAGGAGTTGGTGGATCTTAGAGCTTTAAGGGTAGAGATGCAGTTAGATGATGTGGGAAGTTTGTCTGCCAAGCTCAACATTAGGCCTATGCTGAATGATAGGATTGGTGAGGAGCAGCTCAAGGATGCTACTCTGGTGGCTATTCGAGGGGAAGTTGAAAAAGGCATGGATAATGGATTTGAGGTAGTTGGCGGATTGTTGAAATGGAAGGGTCGAGTGTGCGTGCCGGAAGTAGAGGAATTGAGGAAGGGGATTTTGGAGGAGGCTCATTCCTCGATGTATGCTATGCATCCCGGGATGACAAAGATGTACAATGACCTGAAGTTAAGTTTTTGGTGGCCAGGAATGAAGAAGGATGTGGCTCGTTATGTGGCGACTTGTTTGGTTTGTCAGAAGGCTAAGGCGGAGCATAGAGCTCCGGGTGGGTTACTTCAGTCCCTACCTATTCCGGAGTGGAAGTTTGCGGACATCACCATGGACTTTGTATCGGGTTTTCCGCCGACTAGAGAGGGGAAGGATGCCGTGTGGGTAATAGTCGATCGTTTGACGAAAGTTGCGCATTTCATACCCATTCGGTTTAAGCCTAGTGTGGAGGTGTTGGCAAAGTTATATATAGAAGAGGTGGTAAGGTTGCATGGGGTTCCTCAATCCATCGTCTCTGATCGGGATCCGAGTTTCACGTCTCATTTTTGGGAGGGGCTGCATACAGCATTGGGAACTAAGCTCAAGTTCTCGACGGCGTATCATCCTCAGACGGATGGGCAATCGGAGAGAACGATCCTTACTTTGGAGGAATTGTTGAGAAGCTGTGCTATGGAGTTTCAAACCCCTTGGACTGAATTGCTACCTTTGATTGAATTCGCCTATAATAACTCATACCATAGTAGTTTGAAGTCTGCTCCTTTTGAGGCTTTGTATGGGAGGAAGTGTAGGACGCCTTTGTGTTGGGATGAGGAAGGTGCGAGGGTGCTGACGGGTCCCCAAGTTTGTGCAAGAGACGGCTGATCGGGTTAAGATTATCAAGGAGAGATTGAGAGCGGCTCAGGATAGACAAAAAGCGTATGCCGACGGTCGTGCTAGAGAGCTGAGTTTCAATGTTGGGAGAAGGTATTTCTGAAGGTGTCACCGTGGAAAGGGCTGATGCGTTTCGGTAGAAAAGGGAAGTTGGCACCTCGGTACATCGGTCCTTATGAGATCCTCGCTAAGTCGGGTCCGGTGGCTTATGTGTTGGCTTTGCCGAGGGAGTTGGAAAGGATACACAATGTGTTTTCATGTGAGCGTGCTTAGGCGTATCATGGGGACCCTTCTCATGTAATTCAGCCGGAGGAGGTGGGATTGAGCAAGACTTGACTTATGAGGAGAAGCCAGTCGCGATCGTGGACAGGCAAGTCCGAGTCTTGAGGAATAAGCAGATTCCGCAGCTCAAGGTGGTATGGGGAACCATGAGAGCAAGTCGGCTACTTGGGAGACTGAGGAGAGTATGAGGCGGCGGTACCCGGAGTTTGTGGAAGTGTATGAATCAGGTATTAATTCCCCTTGATGTATGCTTTTGTGTTTGCTTGTTGTGGTGTTGGTTCCAAGAAGGTCTAGGGTGTGCTCG